>CM035627.1:109137550-110347392 GCA_020496765.1 Gossypium stocksii | reverse complement strand
CATTCATGCTTAATTTAGCACTATCGACGCTGTTGAATATATATATTCTGACTATACTTGTGAATTTTGTGTAATTAGAGGCGGGTTTATCGGAATTTAAAAAAAATTTATTTTCACTATTTTAATTTTTCTTACACAGCCCTGCTGGTGTGAATTCCTTTGGAGCAATAAATATTTGTTTTATAATTTTATTAAAAAATTTGATCATATTTTTTTTATACAATACATATAATTATTTATAGTCTCTTCCCAACCTATAAATAGGAGGATAATATGCTTCAAAACACTCGAATTCACGTCCTCCTATATTAACAACAATACTCGTAAAATTGAATCAATTTTATTTATTAGTATAACCAATGTTGTATTGGTTAATTGTTGAGATAATTGGGGTAGTCTTTACTGTGAATGGATTGAATGCATGTACAATGTTTTGCTTAAAATAAGTCATTAATCATTAAATTCAGCCTGATTCGTATAAATGTACATTTTTTCAACGTCAGTGACCTTTCACGACCTCAAGAGTTCTTTTTCCGGTCCTGCTTTTATCTCAAATCCTTCCTTCATTTAAAAGTTGTCAACCCAAAACGGTTAGATAGGATACTAAATCGTGTCAAAATCTTAAGTGTTTATTAAAATAGCTTAAATCTTTTTATATAATTTTAGTTACATTTTTAATTTTTTAAAATAACATTTTAATTTAATATTAGAAGTTTATGAATTTTAATATATATTTAAAAAAATAATTATAATTACTCAAATTATTTCTTTACTAATTAAAAAAGAAATAATTAAAACTATTTTTTATTAAATTAAACAAAATATCCGTGAAATTAAAACTTAACTCAAGTTTTTCATTAATAAGAACCTACTTCTTTAGCTATGAAAATCATATTGATCGGTTATTTTATCAATATCTTTTTGCACAAAAATTAAAAATAATCGTAACATATAACAAAAATAAGTATAAAAATATTTGAGAATATGTTTATTTTCTAGAAGTATCAAAATATTTTTTTTATAATTGGATTTTTAAAATATTAAAATATATTAATTTAAAAAAATAAAATTAAGGTGATTGTGTTAGCTATAAATGTTTTAAGTCAAATTATAGTTATAATCCCTTCATCATGTTCAAATTTAGGATTATCTACACATTAATTTGACATAATTTAGCCACTCTACTTTTATTGTTTCATTAGTTATTTCAAAAAGTTGAGAACTTTTAACCAAAATAACCGAGGATAATAACTATTTAAATTGACTAATATCATTGTAAAAGTGGAGGATCGAATTAAATAAAATTGATACACTAATATTAAATCTCAAATATGATTATAATGAAACGATCAATATGAAATTTGATCATTTATCTCTGAAGGACATGAAAAGGGTGTGCATGTTCCATGAAGGAAGTCCTATAGATTATGGATGTTGGAAAAATTGGTTTAGAAATTTTGTTTGTTTAGATAGCGAAAATTTAAAAATTTTATAAAACTCAAGCTTTATGTTATTCATAGTAATAAATTTTATCAAATTATTATTTGTATTTTCAATTTAGTAATTCTGATCATTTCTCGACTTTCAACTAACAAATATTTTTTACTATTTTCGAACCCCGGTTTGCTTAGAGAGTAGACTTTAAATCACAAACCAATGACACAATTAAAACTATTTTTTTTTTTAGTTTTTCAATGGGAAAATTAAATCTTTCTATAGGCAAGAAATTTCACTCGAGTTCTCATGAAAATAAAAATTATTTGAAAATAATAAAACTCACTATTTTCTGACAGAATAATTATGCTCAATATTTGATATATTTGACTTAGTCTATAATTATAGGAAAAAATTTCAAGAGTTCTACTTGAATAAAAAGGGACAAAATAATAATATCTTAATGAAAACAAACTTATAAGCCCACTAGGACTACATAGTGGGCTATGACATGCACCAGTATATCCCAATATGCCTTCCACCTTACTTACAATTGGTTATATCGGGTCTTTCATGTATTAGATCTAATTATATATTTTTCAGTCTTCAAATTAACTTATATAATTTTTTCAACCCAGTAATCAATTTTCTATTCCTAAACTATTATTTATTTAAATAATTAAAATAAATTTAATTAATTCTCTCAATTAAATTATTTTCTCAACTAAATTCTAATTTTGTTAAAATCATAATGACTATCAAATTAGAAAGTATGAGTAAATAAATTTAAGTCTCTAGTTCTGTAAAATCGTGATGACTAATTATTTTAATTTTTACTTTGAACTTCAACTATTTAATTATAATCAATTAAATAATAATTCAAAAAATTAAATTAATCACTAAGTTATATCTTGTTTCATGCAATAAAATACATTCACTGCAGATAGTGATATATGCAATCTATTTCTCTATTCATCATTTTCATTTATTTAACATATCAGTTAAAATGCAATCTGTAAAGGGTTGTGTTGAGCTAGCGAATGGGCCGATTGAACAGATATAATTAAGACTCAAATAATTTGTAATTAAGTCCTGACTCTTCATCTATTAATTACAATATTATTTAGTTATGAAGTTAGTACACTAATGCTAGGTTTGGTCACTAGTGTAATAACATGAGTAAAGAGCTTATTTAACATGTATGTTCTACAATAGTTAGACATAAAACAAAGAATAATTAGAATAAATTTAAACATACAATTAGAAAGATAAGTAAAAATTCTTGTAAAAAATAAGACTTCTTCAAAATAAGTAAAACCTTTTCCTTCTCTTTTTTTGTCATAAATAAGTCACGCAAAAGACTAAAATCACCAATTGTGATTAGTTTATAGCTAACTAATGACTAAAACACTTGGAAAAATAATACTCCAACCAAATGTAGCATAAAAGTACCATTATTGAACCCTCATTTATTGTATATCATGACTGAACTCTTCCTTAATCTCTTTGAGTTAAATTCATTCACCCAATATGATCCTATTTTATCTCATGGTAATAACCAGATGTTCCTTAATGAAAAAGTCTATTACTAATACGCAATAATAAAATCATTCATCCTAAATGAATAACTCGTGGTCACATTTCTTTTCCATCGACCATGCAAGGCTAGTGAAAGGATACCTTTTACCCTTTCTTAGGTTATGAATTCTACCATTGTAAGTAAAGTTATGCCATACATAAGTTGTATACCCAATATACTAGCTTTCAACTCTATTATCAATTGAACTCAGGCTTTTAATATATCAAAGTATATGAGTTACATACATACAGTCAATTACTTACTCAAGATTGAGATAAGTCATACTATGAACATCACAAGTGAATAAATCCATCTAAGATAAATTCAACTTAGATATTGTCTAATAATTACACCTATATCTCTATATTTCTGAGAGTAATCCGCTTCGATGCCTAAGATAAGGTATCTCTTTAATTAGACTTGATAGACGACATAATAGTCTATTCAATCAATTTGCTTATTTTGCTTAATTCGTCCATTTTATGTAACTTAATATTAGTTAAATGTTAGATAATAGGTAAAAACCATTGAGAATAAATACAAAAGATAAAAATATGAACAATGAAAATTTATTTATCAATTTGTTTGAAAAGTTAAAAGCATTAATGACGAAATAATTACACTACGGGCACTAATCCATCAATAGATTGGTTGGTTTTAGATGGAATTAATTTGAATTGAATTAATTACGTGAAGTTTGAGTTATAAGTTGGGTCATTACATATTTGTTTTCTTTTTGATTTTGACCATTTCAGATTTAACTTATTTTAAGTTACTTGATCGAGTTAAATTGTATTCATGTTGTTTTAGATTCAGGTAATTATCGAAAGTATTTGATATAAATCTGAAAATTATATATGAATTTTGGTTTAATTTACAACTTTATATATGAAATTTTTATTTGCTCCAATTCTCATGAACTATTAACACAATTATCAATGTAGCATCATTTTATGTTTATATCTTGAATACACAAATAAATTGATGTATTTATTCCTTTAAACATGTAATTGAATCAAAATTAAAGTTTCATGTACATATTTTAACCACAATCAAAGTTTCATTTGTAAAAGTACCATAGGGCTCTTATACTAGCAATCAAATTGTATTTTATTGCCCTTTTGCTCAAAAAATGGGCAAATTAGTCCCTATTCATTAGATCAAATAGTAAATTGATCCTTCTATTAAAAGTTTAATATATTTTTACTGTTAAAAACTGGTCCCTATACATCAGCACAAGGTACACGTGGTACACCAGGTATAACTGTCTAGTTATTTCATCAGCCACACCGATTTTTAACAATAAAAATGAATTGTACTTTTAATAAAAATGACCAATTTTGATATTTAATCTAAGATATAATAATTAATTTACACATCTTTCGAGTAAAAGGGACAAAACGCAACTAAACTCTCAAACTTCGAATATAGAGACTTTTATGGTACTTTTATCAAATTTGATGTGCATAATTGCGTGTATAATTTTAAATTTTATTTCAGTTTTTTCTTTTTTTTTTTAAATAAAAATCAGATTAAATCAATTTGTATTTTAATGGATTGGATGTAGTTTTGAGATTCCAATTAAATTCAGCCAGCCATCGCCTAGCTTTTCGTCTGCCACTGCCCTCAAAACATGGAAAATAATTGTCAAAGGGTGGCACCTGGACTCTTTTGATTGATTCATCGTATTTGGTTTTGGTTTTGGATTTGTCTTTTCCTTTTATTGTTTTCTCTGCGATACTCAGTACTTGAATTTAAATTTACAGAAAAAGATTAGAAAAGTCTCTTCAAAGTTGTACCACATCCATTTACATCCACGAGAGATGGAGCAAAACAATGGAAACGACACCATATTTGCAGAAACGTGGAGTTAAAGCGCAAGTGAATAAGAAAGGCCTTACCCACTGAAAAGGATGGACGAAGAAAGAGCTCCGTCTAGCTCCCTGTGAACTTGGAATTGGACCGTACAAATTTTTATAGTCTTCTTCAGTTTCCAATCTGCCTGGACCACTATTATTAGTAACATGTGTCCCGTTAAATTCATGGTCCTCATTCCAAGCTGAGATGATATTTTCTTTCCGTATATATATTTGCTTAAATTCATCATGTGTGAAAGCAGACCTTTGACCTCTCAAAGTATGGTGGCCACTCTTACTTCCACACCACCATCATTTCTCCCACTTTGGCGAAGAAAACTACCCACTTTTAATCCTACACAATGCCTTGGAACTGGAAAAGAAGCCCTTGAAATCTCTAGTAATGGATACATAAAGACCAACACTACTGGTTTCCCTGAAAAGGGTATTTCAACACGTCCCGGAACATCATCAACTCCTCGTCCGCCTAGGCCTCGCCGGATAATACTTGTACGGCACGGAGAGAGCGAAGGGAACGTCGATGAGACGGTCTACACACGAGTTCCTGATCCCAAGATTGATTTAACCGAGAAAGGCAAGACTGAGGCAGAGGAATGTGGATGGAGGATAAGGGAAATGATCGAGAAAGATGGAGCCGATGATTGGAAGGTCTATTTCTACGTGTCACCTTATAAAAGGACACTCGAAACACTTCGGTACTTGGGTCTTGCATTCGAGCGGTCTAGAATTTCAGGCATGAGGGAAGAGCCTCGTATACGGGAGCAGGATTTTGGTAGGTCACTCTCTCTCATGCATGCATCGATTGCTGTCATTTAGATAACGCCTTAAATATTTAATTTGCTTGCCATTTTTCGCCATGATTGTGTTCGGCGAAAGGGAATTTTCAGGACAGGGAGAAAATGAGACTTGACAAAGCTCTTCGGCTGCGCTATGGTCGTTTCTTTTACCGTTTTCCTAATGGAGAATCAGCAGCAGATGTTTATGACAGGATCACAGGTAATACTAGTAAAATATAAGGCTTAGCTAATGATCAGGGTAGCCAGGGGGGCTGGTAGGCCCCGGCCTTTAATTTTTTAAAAAATTTAAATTAATAAAAATAAAAATACATTTTAATCTCTTTAAAAATAAAGAAATTTTATTTAATTTTTTAAAAATTATAAAGATATAAAGATATAAAGATTTTCTATGATTAAAGTTTTATTAAACTTTTTTATAATATGAAATAAAACAGGATTCAGAGAAACACTTAAGGCAGATATTGATATTGGACGGTTTCAGCCACCAGGCGAACAAAGCCCAAACGTGAACTTAATTATTGTCTCACATGGCCTAGCCTTGCGTGTGTTTCTAATGAGATGGTATAAATGGACTGTGGAACAATTTGAAGGACTCAATAACATGGGCAATGGTAACTTGATTGTCATGCAAAAAGGTTATGGCGGAAGGTACTTTTTCAGCCCAAAATGGACACACACACACACACACACACGCACGCACGCATAAGTGCAAGCAATTGTGATCTTCTGTTTAAAAATCCGCAGATACAGCTTATCTATGCATCACAATGAAGAAGAGCTAAGAGAGTTTGGGTTGACAGATGAAATGTTGATTGACCAAGAATGGTAAGGGTCTTTGGCACTCTCAAATTTGTTGAAGTTCTTAAATACAGAAACATCCTTGTAATGGCTCCTGTGCTTGGTTTTTTTTATAAATTCAGGCAAAAGACTGCGAGAATAGGAGAACTGAATTATGATTGCCCGATGGTGAATTCCTTCTTCCCTCACTTTGAAGATGAGGGCTGCATAACATGAAACAAGGTGCTGAAAAGTTGAATTATTACATCATGATTCTGCTCAGGAACACGTGATTGGAATGGCAGGTAATGCCAGTGTTGTCGAAGCCATTATTCTATAGGACAACGTAATGAAAGGCCTTGGCAAGGGATATTGAATTAGTTCAATGAGAAATTAACATGCTAAATCTGTCCCTTAATTAGCTGCAATTTTATGTAATAAAAAAGTGGTTGTTGATAATTTCATAATTAAATTGAGACCCGATTGATGGATGATATTGACTCAATTATCCCTTTAAATAATAGTAAAGATATATATATAAATCTAACTCTTAAATAATTATGAAACAATATTTTTCATTAACGTACTATACTATAATATCTGTTCAAAATTATATATGTGCATGAAAATGGGAACAGCTTTGACACACCCTCTAATCTCCTTTTTCAAGTTCAAGAGCAGTTATAAGTGCACAGAGTGTTAGATACAAAGAAGATTAGAACGATATTTAGTCCAAAACAGCTTGCTTTAAATCAATAATTGTGTTTGAGAAACATAGAACACAATAGAGTTGCCGGTGCGATCCGATTCAAGAGGAGAACACATTCATTGGAGTGCAAGATGATTATGATACGAAAAAATAATTCAAACATGATACGAATAAACATATTGTAGTTAACTTTACAGAAATTGAGAATCAGTGATTCAATGTCAAAGCCAATATCTTCTTTTCAAAAAATCCAAAACCAAAATCCTCGATTAAGGAAAGTATATTTTTGCCTAAAGCTATTCCAAACCTGTTACTGGGTTATACTTATTCCCACAGGAAAACCAGTAAAGAAGTCATTCCCTAGCATCATTTTACTTTCAGCAAAGAATATATATTTTAAATATATATACATATATAAGTACTTTCACCTATGATATCAATGCCAGCAAGCCACCAAAAGCAGTTATCCTCCTCCTCTGGTACCATCTTACAGGATGCACTGCATTCAACAATCAAGAATTTTCATATTAGTCTAACATCATAAAGCCATAAATTTAACACCATCTTGGCTGAAAGTTTCCATAGAGATTAAGAAATGATGGTGTTAGTATGAACAGCTTTTTAATAGATTCACTATTTATGCTTAGGATGCATACCTAGTTGAATTTTAATTTACTAGTTCATATATACCTATATATATATATATATATATAAATATGACGCTCCAATCATATTACCTTCCTATGAGAACTCGATTAAACTGAGCCAACGGTGTAGGACGAGGACCAAAGCATTGAAAAAATGAGAAGGAGAAACAAACCCATTATAGTACCACTGGTTCTGCACCATGGAGATAGGAACTTTATGAGTTCTCGATGGCTGTTGTTATGACTCGTATGGGCAATGGTGGTTCTTGTTCACCACTACGTCGCCAGAAAGCCCTCCTCCACCAAACTTCGAAACCTCTCTGAATGTTGGGACAATCTTCGCCGGAGTTCAAGAATCTATCAAACCAAGCCAGAAAAATCTCCTGTTGCCAAGCCAGAGGCAGAGTGAGAATCGAGTTGCTAAGCCCATCCTCGATTAAATGTCTATCGAGGCCTTTCGATGCCCTCCTCATCCACCCAAAATCATCGTAAAATGGCACCAACCATGTTTGTAATAGCAGGCACCTTACTTCCTTCGATGCCAATAACTGCCCCTTTCCGATTCCCACAAATAGCCGAGCTGTAACTCTGCTGACTTCAAACCTGTGGACAACCGGAACTTTATAATGAGCATCGGACAATTCAGATTGAGAAGCCCATGTTTTTAGAAAATCTTCAGCAATCTGCCTATCAATCAAAATGTCCAAAATCCAGTGCAAATTATCTGCTTGTCTTGCAATCTGACTCGCATCCTGCAAATCCAAAGATGCTGCTCGGAAAAAATGGTGTCGAAGCAATTCCAGACAGCTATCGCAAGCTGAATATAAGGACTCTTTCCGGAGATCGTTGTGAGATGAATTCTCGCGAAGCATCTTAAAGACCAATCCTTTCATTTCACGCCTTGCTTTCTCATCTTTGCCTTCAAGAACCACATGCAAAAGCTTGAGAAGCACTTCTTCATTATCACCACCCTCATCAGTTCCATTAGCAACTTCAACGGAAACCCTCTTCAAAACCTCCCCGGCTCCAACGTTTTCGAGATGGAGCTCCGCCAATAAAGAAGCCACTTTCTCCTCTTCATCCTCAGCCCAAGGAGCGGCTTCCAAATACTCCAAACAAGACAAAACCCCAGCATCAAATCCAATTGCCGCTGAAACCTGACAAAGCAAAAACATCACAAGAACCACCACTCAACACTCTAAATACTTACTCAAGCCACTAATGGCCTAATCCTTCAATCTATGTTACAAGCTCAGAGTTCAAAATGGGAAATTGAAACTGTTACTGCTAATCTTTATGCCAACTCTTAAGTATCCATTTAAACAAAATTGCTATTTTAATTAATTAAAAAAAAAACCTAAAACATTACCTTCAAAATTCCAAGAACCTTAGAAACGTCTTCTCTCATTAGCTTCTTCCTCAAATCTTTGCAATACATCAACCTCAAGGTCTCTATATAAACCTCAACGTCATCACAGTCTGATATTTCCACAATGTACGGCCCCGTTGATCCATTCCCCTGCTGCTTTGTCCATCGATCCGATAACCTCACAGCAAAAAACCTACTGTGAGCCACCAGTATTTGCCGGTGAACGTTCATTGACACACTAATCCCGTCCTTGGAACTCAAGGTCAGCTTTATATCACTCAAACCCGGGTCGTTAAACTGGTTCCCAGGGCTCCGGGTCGATAAAAGATCCGATATTCGTTGCATGGTCAATACCTGCTTATCCATAACAGGCGGGGGTTGGTTTTGTCTCGGAGCTGAGATGGGTGCTTGGATCTGAGCTTGGTTTTGGGTTCTTTGATGGATATCGGGCTCGCTAGCCATCATCTCGAAAAGTGTCGGGCTGGACCGTATCTTGTCCGCTGGAGGCGGTGGGGACATCGGGTTTAAGAGACCCGCCGTGAGTGCAGAGTTGAACTTGTTGAAACTCGACGGAGAATGACCATTGGAGAGCAATGTTCCGCCCGTAAAGTCCATGACAGGCAATACGTTTCCCGGAGAATATCGGATCCTGAAGCCCGACAAAGAATCTGTTAACCCCTGGTCCGGGACACGGCGAGCTTGCGGCGGAAGCGGAGGTGGCGAAGGTGGGGGCGTTGGAAGGGGCTTGGAAGCAGGGCAACACCAAGACCTATCAGGAGAAACAATGGTGGGCGAGTCAAGTTTCCGGCTTAGAACTCCATGAACACCACCCGATTCAGCACAGTTGTTCGTAGCACCAGAAGCAGCAGAACCAGTAGCCACCGAGGAAGCAGAGGAAGAAATGGTGGTTTCCTTGCACTTGCGGCGCTTAGGCTTGATGGGTTGGACTTGTACTTTTAGCTGAGCAGATGATATTTTTGTAGTTGTAGTTGTTGCCATGAAATGATATTCAATGCAATCCTCTATTGTTTTTGAGTTTTGACAGTACGCTACTATCCCTTAGTATACAGCATTGGCACTTGGCAGAAGCATTTAGTATGGCGTTGGACGCCAAAAAGGGACAAGGGAAATTACAAGCGGCCAGGTGGGTGAGAACTCAAGTAAAAAACATGACCAAAGAGCCAACCTGAAAATGGGGCATTAAATGCACAAAACAAAGGAAAGAGAAGGAGAAAAGATGAGATCTAACTTTTGTTCTGTTTTCTATTGGAGTGTTTTGAATCAGATCAATAACATGGGGGGGCTTTTGCAATTGTTGTTGTTACAGAGATTAAAAAATGAGAGTGGCAAAGAAAAGAGAGAGAGAGAGAGGAAAAGGTGGGAGAAGAAGGGGCAGAGGGCAATCTCACATGGGGGGCCACCATTGTATCGGTCATCGGACTTGCTGTTGTTTTTTTTCAATTTATTTTACAGTGGGGGTGCATGGATTAGATGGAAAGTTTGATTGTCTTTTGTTTCTAAATTAGTCATTCATTTGCTTCACTAGGCCGCATTGGTATTGTTTTTTGCGTGCGATTTGTGACTTTTGATTTGGGATTTTGTGATTCTTTTTTTGGGGATTATTTTTCATTGGGACGCTCAGCCTGGTCTTCCCCACCTCCTGGAAATAATTATTAATAGCAATGCCTGATATTTTTTCCTACTCATTCATCTTATTAATTTTGTTTTTCTTCTACGGTTATTAATTTTCTCTTTACTAAGTTTTATTGGTAAAACCAATAAACACCTTTTTTTTATTCAATTTTGGCATGCTCTAACTTAAAATAGGAATTTAAAATTTTCTTCAAATCTCTTTTTATTCAAATTTATTTTTGGATTTTAATATTTTATCTAAATTTTTTCAAATTTTAAATAAACATTTAAGCTTAAATGAATAACTCAATCTTTAAACTGGACTAATTATACCCACATGATATTATGTTATCTTTTAATTTGGTTCAACTTAATTTTCATGTTGCTCCCAAATTCACTTTATGTTTTAACCCAAATAATTTGCCATTCACATCAATATATAGTTTGCCAATTCCATATGACAACTCTGGAAAAGTTGTTCCCAAATATTGATTTGATAATTATAAAGTAAATACAAAAATAATTAAAATGTATAAAAATAACATGATAGAATATAAATTTATTTAGCCAAAATGGTATAGGGTTTAAATTCCAAGCCAAGTTGGAAAAGTGTAGATTTGTGCTTGACTAATAGACATGTGAAGCAAGGCAAGGGAAAGGGATCCCCAATTCCCAAAGTCACAAGGCAAATCAAGTTTTGGATTTAATAAACATATATTTATTCCCTAAACGAGGACAAATGAGGAGTTGTCTCTTTGTATTTTATTTTATTTTCATCAACAACTTGTGTCATTGTCCTCTGCCTTCCTTTTCAATTCTTCTTATTCATTGGGCCTTTCCCCACTCCACCCCCACCCCAAACAATTATTATATACACATACATGTATATAATACCAAACTTTACTTATGGATAACATGTGACTTGTATTCATATAGCACTCCTTTCTTAGCCCCTTTTTTTTCCCTTTCTTTGCTATTTATGATAATTTATATATTTCTCCCATACATTATATGTTATAATCAAGTGTTGAACTAAACAATTTTAATCAAATTAAACAATTATTCTACACATACAATGAACACATTGTTGACCTGTAGTTTTTTATTATTAACAAAAAAAAATGTGTGCTTTTTGTTGGATGTTAATAATAATATTAAAAGGACTAATGATTGAAAAACACAAGAGAGTACCTTACATGCTATGTGTAAATATCGAATATGATAGTCAATTTGTGATGGTAGACCTACAAATTTGGGCCCTGGTTCATATTAATTTTGGTTAGTTTTTACGAGATAAGAATGGACCAGATGGAGAGATAACCCTTTTTTTTATTAAAGAACAAAATCATCATCTAAACGATTAAATTCTAGGCCTGCGACCCATTTTAGTGGGTTTGATTTTAAGTTTCGTCCCGTTTCAAAAATAGACCCATCAAGTCGTTATACATCTAACGGTTCAGATCGGTTGAGTTTACTTTTTTACGGTATTGCTTTAAATTAATTGATAAACAATAGAGGTTTGTTATGTACAATTATATATATAATAATACGAAGGTTTTTGAGTTTTGTTATACGTGTGAGTTTTACCCATTTAATTCGTTATTATAATGATTTGATTCTATTTGTAGTTACTTGAATTTGTAATTATTTTACACTGTCATATTTAAACTTTTAAATTTAAAAAAAAATTACGCTCTTATCTTTTTTTTACATTTAAGCTTTTATCTCTTTTTTTTTGCATTTAATTGGGTATTTAAACTTTTAAAATATATCAAAAAGAATCTCAAATTTTTTTAAAAAACTAATTAAGCCTCTGTTTTTTTTACTCAATTAAATACTTGAATAAAAAAAACTCTCAAACATTAAAAAAAAGCAATTAAACTCCTTTTTTTTTTACACTCAACTAAATATTTAAAAAAAACTTTTTAACTATTAATTTTAACAATTGACTATTAAAATAAATTACTCTTAAGTTTTTGCATTAAAGTCACTCGGGTCACAATCAAGACAAAAAATTTAAAATTTGAGGCGAAATAATATTTTATTTGAATAATAAAAAATTGTGTATAAATAATTTAATAAGTATATAAATATAATAAAATCTAAACACTAGGCGATAACCGGACGGTTGATAAATTGATACTCTCGAAAATCGTACGCTCAGAAAATGTCCCACGTCATTATGAGGATAACTACAAAATAATAGTAGTTCATAAATAAATGGGACCCTTTTTTTCTCTTAAAAAGTAAATAATTAAGCAAACGGCCCTTCATCATACACCTCTGAGAAGCACGTATAAAAACTGGTTACCTTCACTTTTTGCTTTCATTTTTTTTTTAATCTTTTCTGATCGAGAACCAGATAAAAATATCCTATTCTACAATATTTTCCTATCAAATCAAGATCCCCGCGAAAATGAACGACGGAGATGTTTCCAGGCAGATCCAGCAGATGGTGAGATTCATCCGCCAAGAAGCAGAGGAGAAGGCTAACGAGATCTCTGTTTCAGCGGAAGAGGTATTTCAATTTTCATTCGTTTTCTCTCTTTTCCCCCTTTCTGGCTTATAATTTTGTGAATTTTGGATGTTCCGATGAATTGATGGTGAATCGATTGGTGTTTTAGGAATTCAACATCGAGAAGCTCCAGTTGGTGGAGGCAGAGAAGAAGAAGATCAGGCAAGAGTATGAGAAAAAGGAGAAGCAAGTCGAAGTTCGAAAGAAGATGTAAGTTGATCTTTTTTAAAATATTCTGCTTATTTTCTCATGTTCTGCTGTAATTTTCAGTATTTAGTTCAACTGATTTATCATGCTGGATTTCTATAGTCAAGCTGAGATTTACATTAGTAATTGAGAACTAGTCAGATTCGGAGACGACTCTGGTTTAATTATTAATCTGAAACTATAATGTGATTTGGGTGAAGCTAGTAAATTGAAGAAGATGATTCTCACAATGATAGGTAATGCGGCAGCAAAGAGAATTTATTTTTTGTTTTGATGCAAAATTGACACGTAGGATAATCGAAGGATACGAATAAGAGTAAGATTTATCTGTTGCTGCAGTGAGTATTCGATGCAGCTTAATGCATCTAGGATTAAGGTCCTTCAAGCTCAAGATGATGTGGTTAATGAAATGAAAGAGTCGGCAGCCAAGGAACTTCTGAACGTGAGCCGTGATCACCATGTGTACAAAACGCTTTTGAAAGATGTAATTGTTCAGGTCAGTGAATGGCAAGATTATAAAACCATTTTTGCAAATATTTCAAAATTGCAGCATTAGATAAAATCTTGGGAGTTCTTGAATTGAATGATTTTCATGTACAGTTGAATGTTGAAAGTATGTTGTTTATTGCAGAGTTTGGTCAGGCTGAAAGAGCCTGCTGTCTTACTGCGCTGTCGCAAAGATGATGTGCCCTTGGTGGAGTCTGTCCTGGATTCAGCAAAAGAAGAATATGCTTCCAAAGTGAATGTTCATCCACCAGAGATATTCATTGACAATGTCCATCTTCCTCCTGCACCTTCTCATCACAATGCTCATGGCCCTTTCTGGTATGCATGATTAATTCTATGAAAATGCGAGAGTACATGTTACCGATTGTGAGGGTTGATCCTTAGGGACGTGAATGTTTGTCTCGAGGTTGTAATTAAGTGTTGAGTATTATGATTCTAGTAGTTGTATGAAATATTGCTTAGTTTTGCTTTTCTTTCTTTTCTTTTTTTATCTTAGCAACCTCCCCTTGATGTTACCCTCTGCCCTTCCCCTACCTGAAATGAGAAGGAAAAAGAAAAGAAGTAAACCGATAAAACTTTAATACTGATCCCTTTTTTCCCCTGGTTTGCAGCTCAGGAGGTGTTGTGATAGCATCTCGAGATGGAAAGATTGTGTGTGAGAACACCTTGGATGCACGATTGGATGTTGCATTCAATAAAAAACTTCCAGAGGTGCTTTTGGTAGTTTTTTTTGGGGATACATTTCCCTTAGTTCTACCTTGTTTTGCATGGTTACACATTAATTCTTAAAGAAGAGTTAGAAGAAGCAAATTGCTGGTGCAGTGTTGTTATCTCCCTCTCTCAACTTAGTTTATTTGCTCTCGTTGCAGATCCGCAAGTGGCTCTTTGGTCAGGTTGCTGCTTGAAGGGCAGGATTGAGTCATCAACCACAGAGAAAGAATAGCTTCAAAGTTGTTTGTTCATGTATTTCTCATATTATTCTTCCCGGATCATTTGTTTGGTAAAAGTTAGTGAAACTTTTGTTTAGTTGGTGCCCATATCATTTTGAGGATGGTAAAGTACTCTTTTTCTGAATCATAATAAAGTATAATATGAGATGTTGTAGGTTTCTGGCCAATCTTTGACAAAGATTACTCATATTACTAGGGTCTGAACACAGTTTCAAGTATGGTTATATTATTCATATCACTGGTTTCTGCAAAGCGTAGCAGTTGAAGTTGCATCACTTTTAGTGGCTACCTGTTTCTTCAGCATGATGCTGTCGTTCTCAAGTTTTGTTTCCATTTGCGGCTTCATTGTTTCATTTAGTCAACGAGGGATAGAAATTTTAAGACCAAGACTTGGGATTCCATGAGCTGAACTCTCGGGGTCAATATATCCCGTGCTGGCCATGAGGCTGGCTGCTGCTTCCCCCACCCTTGCTTTCCGTTGCTCTTGTTTTCTCTTCTTAGCTTTCTTTACCTTTTCCATTTGGTCTTCATTTTTGTCTTTACTTTCTTCGGCCATCGGGAAAAGTGGGCTGGACCTACGGCTGCCTGGTCAAGCCTACGGCTCCCGTTTGCTCGACCTTTCTTCGTGGTTTATCGAAGTTATATTTGGGTTTCATGCCTGGTGGTGTTCGTTGAGCGTTTGCTCAAGTTTGTACTTCAGCTTGGCTTTGTTCGACACGTTTTTCATGGCGTCAACGCACCATTTTTTTTTTTTGTGTGTTTGATTGATCAAATCTTACATTTCAACTCTTAATATTCTATTAGAGAATAAGATTATTTTGTTTGGATTTTCAACATATTAACCATTTCGTAATATCATTTCAAATAGTGCTAAATTGTCCTCATGGTGTAATAAGTTTTCTCTTATTATGGATTATGGTTCATAATTAGGCGTGTAATTTTAAACTTTTTAACAATTCACTCATTGTTTTTATTATTTTAATTGATTTAATTTTTTTCAAATAAAATTTAAGTCTTAAAAAAACTAAAAAATTCATGAATTATTATAAGCATAATTTATAAATTTAATTATGCTTGGTGGTATAATCAATGTTCATAAATTATTATAATCAAAATTTATAAATTTAAGCTTAATATATTATTTTAATGAATTATTATTAAATCAATTCTAAAAATCGAATAAAAAACCAAAAAGTTAATATTATTTTCTTCAAGTACCAAATACAAGTACCGCATTATAAAAAAAAGTACCACATTAAAAAAATTGTCAAACTCAAGAACAAAATTATACATTAAGTTATAAGTTTATTTCAACATCCTATATTTTTTTATTGATATATAAATTAAAATTATAAAAAAATGTTATGAAAAAAAAGAATAGAGAAAATAAAAACAAGAATAAAAAGAGAGTAAACAAGCAGACATAAGACAGCAAAAGAGGACCTATTTTATTAATGAATAGTGATGTGTATAATACTCTCTAAAGTCTATATTTATAGACATAAAATGTATAAATAAAATAAAACTCTACTTTTAATTAATTTTAGAGTTTAAAAATACATTAAACTTATCATGATTTTGATAGATATCCATTTTATAATAAAATACTCAAACACTTTCCCTTGGGTCCACTTGTAGATAATTTGTCTTGATAAAACCTTATAAAGATAAAAATCTTGTGGGGAAAATTTTTTTATTGAAGGAAAAATAGCGTGTATATTTATAATATACATAACATGCTACCTCATTAAAAACATTATTAGAAAAATTCAGTGTGACAAAATCTCAATTAACGAAAAATAATACAGTGCATATTTACTCCCTCTCATAACATCACGTAATATCTCACATTCTACGTATTCCAATATTAAAAGTTAGTTTTTTAAATGACCACTTGAATGAATTTTCTAAGTATTTATGTCACCATTCTTTTGAAAGTCATGAGAGAAGAAAAATTTGGGAAAATATATTTTGATCTTTTAAAGAGTTTCAACAATAATTATAACAAACTTAGATCATGATCCTTCTATAAAAATACATAAAAATATTTTAGATCATTTTATAATCTTCTTTCAACTATTATTCACTGAGTCGAATATGTTGAAATCATTACGATTCATATAAATATTTAGGCAAACATATTGAACAATTTCCTAGGAATTTCTATATACTTCCAACATTTTAAATCTATAAAGGATTTTATTATAAACTTCCACTACATAGTGATTTTTGTAAACATTGTAACAAAAATCATAAGACGCATATCAAATCTTTCATAAACTGCTAAACTAATAATATATCTAAATGGTATTGCATCCACCACAAAAGAATATTTTTCGTGACTAATTCTCTGATGCGAAAAGCTTTATTTATTTTATTTTATTTTATTTTTGCAAAATATAATCATTTCTACTCCATTGGCTTTATACCTTTAGACGTTTGGAGTATTGATCCATAAACTTTACGAATTTAATTATACTTAAACTATGTCTTTTCATTTTGACTAATCTATTCCATGTCTGTATTTCTTAATAAATTTATTGAAAATCCTCATTTTCTTTCATTATCTCAACAATACTATTCTATGCAAAATCATTGTCGACAATTTTTTGTTTTCCATGGTTCCATATTTTCTCATATTGGCATAACTTACTGAAATATATTTATTTTCACTATTTCCATTTTCATGTACTTGAATCTCTTCTTTAGTTTTAATGAATAGTTATGCCTAGGTCTCTTTAGGAACACTCGCCTCCACTATAAGACCATCTTGATTTATTATTTTGTTGTACTAGAATTTTATCTTTGGAAGCAATCAATCTACCATACTTTTCAAAATATCAGTTGGTACATAACACTAAGTTATTTTTACCAAGTTAATAAATGCATCTGGCAATTAAGTTGTAATAAAGTGAATTATCTTCTTAAACTTTTGGTTCAAATTACTTTTTATGAGGATCTAGATAATGATAATTCATCCCAAGTAATTTATTTATCCAACTATTATTTCTCTCCCCCTTAATGTTAGGATAATTATCAAATTAAATAGTAATTACAAATCATGTTAAAATTGAGTCTCTAATTTATTTAACACATTTAATAATACAAGGAGACACATAACTAATGTATATTCCCAACTTTCTTTGAGTACCTATTTGTGCATTGTGGTGTAGTAACTTGAACATATATCATATATTCTAAAATTTTAAAATGTGTTGTATTTAATTCCTGATCGAAAGACAATTGTAATGAAGAATATTTATCAAAATTTATTGGCATGATGCGTACAAATGTCGATTCATATAAAATATCATATCACTATGCTAACTTTATATACATAAACATCAAGCTTTGTGATATTTACTCGCACCGACAATTTAACATATAATAATCATTGAAAGCTTGATAAATGAATTCACAAATATTAGTAAGAATTGTCTCAATTATATAATTTGAAAGTTTTGTTAACAATCTCGTAAACTTCGGGTTGCACATTGATAACTCAAATGTGATTACCTTGTGGATGCATCTACCAGAATCTTATCAAAACATCCACTTATTGGATAAACAAGTCCATATTTCTTTCAAAAATGTTAGAGATTTAATCTCAACTTAAATTAGCAAGGTTCTAATAATTCATATTCTTTGAGAACAAGCAACACTTAAAAAAATTTTAAAATAAATAATATTCAAGTTCTTTAATAAACTTCTATATAAATTCTCAATTTTTCATATCATTGTTAATCGGGATGGTCTAATCGATCATGCCAATTAATTAGTATATTTAAACTGATGAACTTAGTTTACTATGTAAGTGATTCAATAATATACTAATATAAACCTCTGATTATTATCTCATGTGATTTAATCACACAAACAATCATGCTATCATTGTATTGAAAAAAAACATCAAATTAATAAGTCTGAAAATAGTTATAATTTCATCTTTGAAACATCCAAATATAAAACATTGAACTCATTTGCCTAAAACCATATCCATTTATTGGGAATGACTCCACCAATCGTCTACCTAACCCCACGGAGGATTTGATGCCTGCCTTTAGAGCCTCGTCGCAACATGGTGTCTTTGTAGGGAGGCGTGCACGCCGGCTACCTCCACCCTAGCAGATTGAAGGCTCTTTTGGGTTTGGGCTCCATTTCTGGTCCATTGTACTGCTCCAGAGCCCTTTTTGGGCTTTGATCCAATTCACGGATTCTGCTAATAGGCTTGTTTCATGTGTTCAGGATATGGGTCTTGTTCACAAATTCGGTTCATGAATACCGTTCATAGGCCCAAGTTGTGGATTTTAGCTTACATGTTAGATTCATGTGGTCTAATTGGGTCAGGCTAATCGGTCCATTAATGGCTCAATAGGTCCGGTTTATTGGTCAAACTTAAGCTAATCGCCCACAAAAAACATTCATTTTGGAAGAAACAGAATAAAAACATCAAAAAACACGACTGGACAAAACATAACCGACGCAAGTGATATAACTTCGGCTTAAAATTTTGTGCAGTAAATGGTTATTTAGGGGTTTTTTTTTTACATGGTTATTTAGTGTATTTAGTAAGGCAAAAGTTTTTTTTGAACCAATCTAGTTAAAAATTATTAAGTAAAATTAATTTATTGTTAACTCACATATCTTAGAACGTGTTGAAAAAAAAAATACTTCTACCTAAAAAAATCAAAAAGTGAACATAATAAATCTAAAATTTAAATTATGAAATTCTTTGAAGAATATTGAAAATGAAAATAGAATAAAGGGAAAATGGAAAAGTTTAAACAAATGGAAAACTCATTTCTAAGAGGAGTGCCAGGGTGAGTTTTCCTGAGCTCTAATTAAGCAATTCATTACATGTTTTTGTGTAATTAAAAAAAATATTATAACATATTGTGTAACATTAATTACACAAATACACAAAGAATTGCAACTTTTATAATGTTTAGTGCGAGACAATTATACAAAACATTGGCTAATTAAACAAACGATTACAACATTCATAATATTATGTAGAATTACAGAAAATATTGCCTAATTAAACAAACAATTACAAATCTCATAATATTTTTTGTAACACTAATTATATAAAATATTACCTAAATAAATAATTTACTGAATATCTTTTTGTAGTATTTTGTCTAACACTTGAGTTGATAGAAATTCTAAAGCCTTTCTTAGAAATTTCCCATTTCCAAAAGCCAATCATGAAATTTGTATATAAATTAGGACGAAAAGACGAGGGATGAGACAAAAAGGTGGTGGTGTGTGGTAAAAATAGTGCCAGCTCTTGGGATCCGCATATAGGATGAGCTATTGGCAGGAGCAACGGCTGTCCTGGTGCATTTAACAATAATAAGTTCGAGGATTCATTATCTTATTTACTTTCGTATTAAATAAGAATTCAAACAGATTATAGTTTAATTCTTCATCCAAATTTGAAAAAATATCAGGCATTTCATGTGTTAGTGGCGCGCTATTTTAGGTGTGACAATGACACCAAAATATTTCAAAACAAAACGTCATATATCTCCCCGACCGTACCTTTGTTTTGTGTCATATATTTAATTACACGCATTTAATCTAATTATATGCCAGGGATCGAATTTAATCTTAATAAATGTGACAAGGAACATGGGATGTGCAGCTTTAACAACTATTGGTTTATATACCAAAATTGAAGATAAAGTTTATAAATAAACATCAAAACTCAATAGTGTAGAAACATGAAGTAAAAGAAAATTATTGAGAATAAACAAGCTGACAGTTTTAATATTTAACACTTTTGCTGTTTAAATCAGCTATAAAAAAAAGTAAATCACACAATATAATATATAATTTATAATATATATAAACACTATATATAAATCCCAACAGCATGCAAAGTCAAATTTTATAAAGAATACCAGCTTCATCCATGACTCAGTAGTCAGTAATCCAGATTCAGGCAATTAAAACCAAAAGGTAAACCATGGAACGATCACTTAGGGTAACCAGATGGTGGGTAACCAGGTGCTGGATAACCAGCTGGAGGGTACTGAGGAGGAGGATATGCGGCCGGTGGGTAACCTTGAGGTGGTGGATAAGGCTGTCCATATGCTGCTGGTGGATAGCCAGCTGCGGGGGGGATTGGTTGATCGAGGCGAGACATCTGCTGAACAGGGGGAATGGCCATGGGTTGTGGACCGAACATGCCATCTCGTTTGTCCATTTCAATCTTGTGTTGTGTCTGTAATCAAAGAAAATGTTAAGAAATGGTTCAAAATAAGGATATAACAAAATGTCATTTTGCATGTATTAGAAACTCTTCATACCTGCATACATGCACAGACCCTGCAAAAGTTTAAAATAAACGGGTCGTCAGTGTATTCTGAATGCAAAATTAACTAGAAGATAGATAGGGCAGAATGGAACAGATCACTTTACGTGCAATAAACCATATCAGCCAAACAGTTCAGCAACTGTGCAGCATCTTGAAGCTCATCACTTCCAACAATCATTGCAACTATGGAAAATATGCAGGCAACTTGTTGCAGGCAAAACATGAAACCCTGTATATTAAGTGGCAATATTTTTAATCATTGGCCAAGAACATCAGATGGAATTACAGATACTGATATACATTAGGCGTAGAAAGGGATAGTTTACAATGATGCAGTTGTCACATTTTGTTGTTTGAATGTTGAATTCATCTTGCAGCAGAAACCGGGTTGAAGCCACGGAGTTTCCAAAGCAGAGGAAAACCTGGAAATGAAAAACACATTATATGAAAATGCTAACAAGATACGAATGGAAGCTCACTGCAACTGGCACAACAACGAATGGAAACTCACTGCAACTGGCACACCAACTTACAAATTATCTTGAGAGCAAACCACACAAAAAGTTATATGCCTATCACAAAAAAGTAGGTTCTTTAGACGATTTTAACATTGCGCTTTATAAAATAATACAATGTCCCTTCCACCCTCTCCTTTCCTAGATTGGACGTGTTTTGCGCCTAAGGATTGTTTTCCCCACAGCTAGATCTTTTACCAAATTTTCAGAATTGATTGGACATGGTTTATCTTTAAAACCCTGTAGGTTTTTGTATATTCAGTTCAATCTCAGTATCTCTAATATTCCTATAGTTTGTGGGTAGTCTGGAGTAGGGAACCGAGTCTGTGAGCTTATAAATTAAGCTGCATGTTGAAGAAAAACGACAGCAATAGAGACCATATAGACAAACTTCCTACCTCAGTGCAAAGGCAAAACTCGGGACATTTACTTTCACCACACCTACCACTGCATGGCATATAACCAGCACAACATGTATACCTACAACAAAAACAAAATGACATGTTTAAACCAAGATATCACTTCATAAACTTGTGATGACAGAGGGATCAAATGCATCGATCACCTTGACATGTCATTATAAAGAGCTCGTTTCCTGAGCATGTAGGATACACATGGGCCACTGCAGTAAAACAAAAGCAGCAATGTATTTTGGAGACAGAAATTAAAGGTTAGATGTTTCGAAAAGGTTGAGCGAAGGAGAAAATTCATCAACATATTGCACAAGACTGCACATTATTTACTAGTATAGAGGCTAAAAGAAATGAAGACCCAAGCAAAAAGCGAGTATTTTCAATTTCCACGGTGAAAGTGTAAGTGATAGAATTAAGAAATCAAAACACTAGCAGCAAAATTAGGCATTCTAGGAAAGACATTTTAGCATCCAAATTAAAACAGAAACATAAAAATCACGCAGAGTCAACCAGGTCAATCCACTCACCACGTCTCGATCTTTAAACCCTAAACCATCACAAATAAAAAAAAAAACAGCGCTTATTGCAGCTAACTAAACCAAAAGAAAAAATCAAAAACACAAAATTCAGCAGAGTCAGAATCAGATCTACAACACAAAAAAAAAAGATTCGGAATTACTTACCACCAAAAAGCCAAGCAGCAATCTGCAAAATTTAAATTAATAAACGATAAATCAAACTTTAAAAACACAAACACACACAAAAACACAGAGAGAAAGAAAGAGAAGAAGGAAGAATTACAAGGAGGGTCGCGTTGAATGGTGCTCATAAGATCCGTGTGCCAGAGATTCCGATACTCCTGACGGACCTTCATCTTGTCCAAGTATTCTTGCGACGCCATGATCTCTCAAACCCTAAAACACAACCACAGAAACAGAGAGCGCAGAACAAAAATGGAATGGAAAATGGAGAGGAAAAGCTTTTTTTGATGAATGAATTGTTAAGGGTCAATGGCAAGCTTTGGCTTTGGCTTTGGCTTTGGCTTTTTGTTTTTTAGTTTAGATTTATCTTAAATACCAAGTCATTAAGACTAAGAAAGACTTTTGAATTTTAAGGAAAATAATTAATAAAATTTCAATTTTAAATCGAGACGCCCAAGGAAATGGAGAATAAAATAACGTGATTTGCCTTAATTGCTGACCTCGGTAAAGACGGTTATTCCATCAACGCTGTTAATTTTTGCAATTTAAATTTTTATTTTTTGTTTAAATTATTCTTATTTATGGGTCCGGCTATTCGTCTAAAATAATTGTTTAGAAAAAATTTTAAGCTCGAAAAAAAGTTTTGGTAAAAAAATTAGACTCTTTTAAAATATGAGTCGAGCTCAAGTTTAAACATTCAATGCCCAAACTCGGTCTATTTTTAAGTTTATAATATTTTGTATTACGTTATTTTTATATATTATGTAATTTAGAACATATTAAAAAATAAACCTATACAAAATATATAATACTATTCTAATGTAAATATTAAAATAATATTAAGATGACTCTATAAAAAATATTCAATAAATAAAAAATTTATAAAATTATTAAATATTAAAATAATATAATTTAAATATTTTAAAAAAATTAAAAAAATAATATGAATGAATTTGGGTAAAATTTTAAGCTTATATTTCGAGTAAACTGGGCCTAATCAAACATAAAATATATTATTATTATGCTTAAACTCGACCCAACCTAAACTATGAATATCTCTACTTTAAATTACGTTTAATTACATTAGTGCAAATTAAATTAGCAAATATATATATAATTATACATATCTCGAAAAGAAAAGGTATCAAAGTAATGATTATGGTTATTAAAAAAATTCCCCACATTCATGGCTATTGAATTACAAAAATGTTTTTCTTTATATTATTTATGTTTAATAAATTTATGAATTTAAATTCTTTTCATAATTTTAGGTAAGGATAAGGATGTCATTTTATTGTTATATCTAAGTGGATGTAATTTATTTAAAACTTAACATTCACAATTAGAGGTATTTTAATGATAAATGTCATTTCACCAAAAACATGATAAATATTTCAATTTGAATTATTTAATAAATATTAAAAATAAATAAATAAATAACATTGAGACTACAAATTGTCGTTTTAAATATAGACGGCCCTAAAGTCTTACATCATTTATTCAACTATATATGCCTACGAATAAAGGCTTCCCTCCAAAGTTTTCCTCCCTTTTAGTTGTCTTCCTCGAATTTTCTTCGCGTAAGAAAATAATATAAAATTAGTAGCATTAAAACTCATCGAGAATTTCTTACTACTTCGATAGAAGCTTCTAGTACTTTTCAAGATTTTATTTTATGTTGAAATTTTTATCCTTCAATTTTGTTGATAACGTAAATAATTTAAAATTCTATGTGTTTACATAGTAGAAATTTCTCATGGACATTTTCAATTATTAATGTCTTATATGCTACAAGGCATATATTTGAGTCTAACCATGCGTAACGTACATAATTCGTTTTGTTAAACTGTAATTGTTATTTATATCGTGAACATATGACAATCATTTGAAACAAATTTGTTGGACTGTAATTATTGCTGATACCATAGGTGTATAGTTCATATTTGAAGATCAATTCATTTAAAGTAACATATATTGAAGATTTGATTAGATTAGGCAATCAGATCCTTTTAATAAGGAGATTGGTTTCAAATCTATCTATACTATAAATAAAATCCATGATTAAGTTGATGTCACGAGTGACCTTGGCACTAACTCGATTAGAAAATTATAAAAAATATGAGATTTTCTAATTAAAATAAGTTATATTATTCGATGGTACTTTAAGCTTTTAAATTAAAAAATAATAATAATAAGTTATATTATTTGAACCCATGCAAATTACATTGTAAAAATTTTAAATTTACCACTAACTAAAGCTTAATTTTGATTTTTAATACATTTTAATTTTATTATACACACTTTATTACCCCTGTTAATTGCATACTTGTATCTATACTATTATTTAAGTTTCTACTGAGTTGGTGTTACCCTCGATCGAGTCACCAACTCGGTTAGAAATTTATGAAAATGTTTTAAAACAATTATTAAGTGTTTCATAGTCTAAATAATTATTTTAAGTGTTTTATTAAGTTGGCGTCACCCTCAACTGGGTCACCAGCTCAATCAATAAATTATGGAAATATTATTTCATAATTAAAAAAATCATTATACGAGGTAATTTTAGTTTTTTATTTAAAAAAATTAAAATATGCGTATGATGAGATTTGGACCCGCACTAATTGGATTATTAAAACATTAAATTTTACCACTCAAGTACCAAAACTTTATTTTAATATATTTTATACATTTTATTTTAATATGTAAAATTTATTATCTCCATTAGTTGTGTGTCTATATACTTACTATTTATTAAGCCTTTCAAAGAGTTGGTGTCACCACTAATCGAGTCTCAACTTAGTTAGGAAATTAAATATATATATATATATTGCAAAGTAAGTTATATGAATATGAGGGGCTTTCCTTTCATATTTTTATAAATCAATAAAAAATTTCATAATAAGATTTGAACTAAGGACACCATGTGTATAAAAACTTTTTCATTTACCATTTGAACTAAGTCAAATTTAAGTTTTTTTTTTTTTTTTGCAACAAAAGACTGATATTCATTAAAACAAGGCTCGAGATAGCTGAAACAAAATAAAACAGCAGGAGAATGAAAAGACAGAAAAATTAAAAAGAACCACAAACAGTAAACAAAGCACACAGTAAAGAAACAAAAACCAGTAACGCATTAAACCCACCTCTCACCAAATACGAAAAGTTACCAGAAAATACCAGCCAAAAAAATCAACATCCCCAGAGTAAATCCACAATTTATCTAATCAAGAAAGAGAAAAACTTTGAAACCCATCCATGGAGATTCAATAGAACTTTCTCCATATTCAAAGCAAACAAAACCATAACATCTTTGGATCGAAACCGTCTAATCTTCAACCAGCACCTTCCCCACCGAATCAGGAAGTTCATGAACCCAGAAACAAGGGAGTTGCCATCGATGACCTTCCATCGCCAAAGTATATACCGCTCTATTATCTGCTCTCGGTACAAAAAGGTAATAAACTTTCTCGAAACGTCTTTCAAGAAAATGATTACTGTGGATAATAGGTCTAAGGAGAGATCTATCCTCCCCTTATGAGTTGAGTTTTTTTATTATCGATAGAGAATCCCTTTCCAACAGTAGCCTCCTGAAGCCCATTTCAACCATAAAAAGCATAGTCCTTTCACACGCCCGAGTTTCAACAACAAAAGCATCGACCACATCTCTAGAGGGGTAAGTACACGCACCTATAAAATGCCATTCATTATTTATTGCTAAAACAGCTGCAAAATAAGTTCTAGTTTCTCTTTGAAATGAAGCATCAAAATTCAATTTAATAAAACCAATATCAGGGGGACGCCATAAATGCTTCATCATGGAAGTAGAAAAAGATCTCAGATTCACTTGACACAAAGAGATCTCTTGACAATAACCTTGAATAAAACCCAAGAGATCTTGCAAGGAGAACTTTAGTCATTCATGAACCGATTTATTTCTTCTATGCCATAACGCCCATAAAGAGATAATTAGAACCTGTCTATTACTAACATCTGCCGCAAGAAAAGTGTTAACTAATCGATCTTTGTAATTTGAGGTATTCCCACTCGGAGTAATCCTGATGTTAAGAGAGACCCATAACTGTTGTAGAACACCACAATTCCACATCAAGTGGTTTGAATCCTCCGGAGCTTCTTTATAGAAAGTGCAGACTACATTAACATACAATATTTTTTCGAAAAAGATTGGTATAATGAGGCACATAGTTGTTGAAAAGTCGCCATATATGTATTTTTACTTTAGTAGGAATATGTATAGCCCAAATTTGTAGAAATCTTTGTATTTATCAACTGTGAAAGAATTGTAGTCATAATTCTGTAATTGATCTATAATTAAAGCACGATACCCACTCTTCACGGTGTAACGCCCCCAATCTGAATCCGTCACCGGAATAGAATAATGGAGCATTACCGGAGTTACTAATTTAGAACCAATTAAAATCAAACATATTGTCCCCTAAACGCACTTATTTTTCTCAACATGTTTTACTTAAATTTTATTACTCATCTCAGTATGCTTAATTTTTTTTTTTGTATCATCGTATCAAAAATAATCACATATTTACATGTCAAGATGAAAATCATTTTCTTGCCATTTTTTTTTTTCATAAACTTAAATCAAGTAATTCATTATATCAAGATTTCATGTATTTAAAAATACAATTCAAGCTAAACTAATTTACCTCGTTGCTTGTTTATGTTTATAATTTCACTAATCCGATATCTTTTTTTTTTCCACGTTTAAGTCTCGTATTTTAGTTGCACGGATCTTTATAAATAAATTTAATTATCATTTTCATTCATTTCATATTCTAATACATTTAATTATTGCTCTATGCAAAATTTCCATTTTACCCTTAAAACTTTTAATTAATTACAATTTCATCCTTGATTCAGAAAAATAAAATTATTGTCATTTAATCCTTGTTTACAACTATTATTCTTATAAATATTGATAAGAGCCCATGAATTTTATGAAATATCAGAATCTTCCATAATTTCAACACTTTTCAATTTAATTCCTAAAACATGTTGTCGTCTGATCTTGATCTAAATTAATATTTTCATTCAATTTTGTAATTTAAATAATAAAATAATCCATTACATGCAATTTGATCATTTTTGACATTTTTACAAAATTACCCAATAAGTTCTACTTTTATTCAATTTAGTCCCTGAACCTAAAACATGCAAATTAGCCATGCTAGTTGAATATTCAGACATATTTTCCTCCTCCTCCACTCATTCCACATCCTTAGTATAAATAATACACTTTTAAGTAACATTATCTATAATTTTTACTATTTACTTATGTACATATTCAAGCTGTCCATCCGTGTCACAGTCACTAAATTATTTTTATCTTGAGCTAAAGAACTCCAAATTAAGATCCATAAATTTTCCTTGAAACTAGACTCACGTATATTCTTACCATAATTTTTCCAGAATTTTTGGTGTGGCCAATTAGTACAGTTTATTAGTTAAACCTTCCCCTGTTTTGCTACTTGACAACCCTGACCACTCTTCACTAAAATTTCAATTTCTCTTTATACAGAATTCAAAAGATGTTCATGTTTATTTCTTATAAAAATAGACTAAATAAGTATTCCAACCATACAAATTATGTTCCATAAATATTTTTGTACAATTTTTAATGATTTTTACAAATCAGAACAGGGGATCACGAAATCAATCTGAACCAGTCTCACAAAAATGTAAATATCTCAAGATACAAAATTCCTTTGCTTTCTCTATTTCTTTCAAATGAAAATACACTCAACAAGCTTTAATTTTATACCTCAGTCAACTTCTAATTCAATTTATACTATTTTTGGTGATTTTTCAAAGTTAGACAACTGTTACTGTCCAAAATTGCTTTAGTGTAACATGTTGATTTCTATTTTGTCCCAAATTCCACAATTCATACAATTCAGTCCTTGCTCAATTGACCCCTCAATTGAGTTAATTTTCTCATTTAATACCTTTCTATATCATTTTAAACTACTTCATAACCTTTGAAAATTAGAAATTTTAACACTAAGCCTTAATTTCACCTATTTCACAATTAGGTCCTAAAACCAATTTCCATTAGTTTTTCCTTGATAAAATCATCATATAACAAAATTAAAGCTTCAATTCAATATTTATTCATCATATGCTTCCAACACTAATCCACATCAACTTTAAAAATTAGCCATGGAATCAAAAACTAATGAATTAATAAGTTGGACCCAATTGTAAAAGTCCAAAAACATAGAAATTTCAAGGAGAGGGCAAGAATTAAACTTACATGAAGCTAGAGTATGAAAAACCAGCTTGAACCCTCTTCCATGGCTGTTGCTCAGCTGATGAGAGTGAAAAAATGAAGAGAATTCTAGATATTCCAAATTGGTCCCATTTTTATTTAACTACTTTTGGTAATTTTCCAATTTTGCCTTTATTTCACCCATTTCCTGATTTTTCTCAGCTATTGCCGCCCAAAATATCTCCTTTGGGCTTATTTGCACTTTAGGTCCTTCCTCTTTTGACAATTGAGCTATTTAATCTTTCTAGCAACTTTTACACATTTTCCAATTTAGTCCTTTTTATTTCATTAACCACCCAAACGTCAAAATTTTATAACGAAATTTTAATGTTATCTTATTGACAGTCCGTAAATATTCACAAAAATATTTATAGCTCGGTCTATAACACCGAGATCTCGATACCTCTTTTTCTCGATATTTTGACCAAATAATTTTTATAAAACACAATTTACTATTTCAAAAATCTTTTAAAAACTACATTTGGCTCGTAAATATTAAATAATATTATATACAGGTTCATTTATCAAATTCAGTGGTCTCGAACCACAATTCCCGATATTACTGAAATTTGGGTTATTACACACGGAGTACTTCCCAGTAGCCTCGTGTTTCCATACCAACATCTCGTGTGATCTGTGACAAGCAAGCGGAATGGTAAGAATACGATCCGATTGGTCTTCATCAAACAATATGCATATCACCTCCTTATCAATTAATTGGTTCATTGTGATCCAGGAAGTATTAATCCTTTGGACTGATAGCCTATTATTTCCATGACCAGCCAGCCATGGATCGTTCCAAATGTTCACATGATCCCCATTACCGATGCACCAAACGATCCCATTAGCAATCAAATCCCAAGTACTGCATATACTCCTCCAGGTAAACGAAGGGTAAGATCCCACCTTAGCTGATAAAATAACTGTTAAAGCAAAATAGCAGGTTTTCAATACCTTCGCTAATAAGCAATTAAGCTGAGAAAAAATACGCCATACTTGTTTTGCTAATAAGGCTCGATTAAATAAAAACAAACCTTGAAAGCCTGTCCCACTAACTTGGGTTTACATAATGCGTTCCAATTGCTTCAATGAATCCCTTTTGCTGTTTTGTTATTAGATCACCAGAACTTGTTTAAATGACCCTCTAACTTGTGACATAGTGTTTTTGGTAAAGCAAAACACTGCATAACATAGACAAGAATGGCTTGTAAAATAGATTAATAAAAACTTCCTTACCTCCAATCGAAAGATAACACAAGCTCCATCCATTAATTATTTACCTAAACCGATCAACAAAATGAGCAAAAGCCCACCTCTTCTTCCTTCCAACCATCATAGGCAAGCCCAAGTACTTCTCCGGATTTGTAGCAACTCGAATGCCCAAAATACCAATCACAGTCTCCCTTGCATTAGGTTCCACATTAGCACCAAAATAAATAAGAGATTTATCAAAGTTTACCCTTTGACCCTGTAATGACCCAAAATTCACGGGTATCAGAAAAATGCAGTATCGAGCCTCCTTCTTAGTAAACCGAACCTGTAAATAATTATTAGGAATATTTATGAGTCTAGTGGTGTGTTTAATTAGATTTTAATTAGGTGAATTTAGCTTAATTAAGAGTAATTAGGAAAAAAGGACTAAATTAAATAAAGGGTAAAAGTTGAATTGTAGATTAAAAGAAAATGTAAAGGGCCAAAATGACAATTAAGCCAATCCTCCTAATTTTAGGTGGCAAACTTAGATAAAATCTAAGATTTTTCTTAGAGATAAAATCTAAGATTTTTCTTAGATTTTTATATGTTATATAATTATTAATAATTATTATTATAGTTTATATTAAATTATTAAATTATGATTATTATTAAAATAAATTAAAATAAAGATAAATATATGGTGATTAAATTATACAAGTGTGATGTACATATTTATACATTTGTAACATATTTATTTAATTACTTTTTATTTAAGTAAATAGATATTTATTATTATAAATTATATTAATTATATTATTATATTATGAAATAAATTAAATATAGCAAGTGTAGGGTGATGATAATGTACACTTGTAATACATATATTGATTATTAAATAGATATTTATTAAGTTATTATATTATATTATTATTATGATTAATAAAAAATAAAGTATAAAATAAAAGAAGAAAAAGAAACAAAATAAAAAGAAGAACAGAGAGCATTTAGAAAGTAAGGAGAAGAAAGGAGAAAAGAAAAAGAAAATAAAAAATTATGGCATAAGGTTTTAAAGCTTTAATAGGTAAGTTAATTAAGTCATTTTTTCTTAATTTTGATATTTTAGAAACTTTAGAACAAGGTTTTGTTGAATTTAAGTTGAAGTTTTGAAAGTTCTTAGGTTTTTGAATATAGTTTATGTTGAACAAAATGATGAATTAGGGGTTTAATTGATAAAATTTCTAGTTAGAATTGATTAAGGGATTAAATTGTAAAAGAAGATATAAGTTTTACATAGTAGGGACTACATTGAAATAAATTTGAAAATCAGGGTTTTACCAAGAACATTAGATAGTAAAGTTAAATATGGTAGGAAATTGAGTAGAAATAAAATATGAATTGAGAAAGAAAAGTAAGTGAATTTAGTTAGGACTAAATTGAAATTAAGATAGAAATTGAATAGAAATTCAATTATTTAATATAAATTGGTGTTGTATTAATAATGAAAACTTATTCTTATTTTCGTAGCTAACAAAGAATCTGAGGCATCAGCACACAAAGGAAATGAGAAGGCTATTGAGGACTAAAACGAGAAATTTACGGTTTGTATTACTATAATTCAAGTTATTATTTATTAAACGCTAAATTTTAATTTAAGTGTATAGTGAGTGAAATATAAAGTAAGTATTATTATTGAGTTGAATGAAAATTTCATTGAATGATGAATATATGTGTGGAATTGAACTGCATATTGATTTGAAAGTGGAAAAGTGTATTTGAATTGAAAAGTGATTGAATTGGAAAATGTATGAGAAATTGTGATTAAAGTGGAATTGATGTGAATATTGATTGAAATAGAGAAATGCTTTGAATACCCTATTAACTATTCGGGCTAAGTCGAATATAGTTGGCATGCCATAGGATTGGAAGAGTACGAGGATTTATCGGCTTTGCCGATCAGGCACTTTATGTTGTCGTACTAGGCACCACGTGTGTCGTTTCAGGCACTTTATGTGTCGTATTACTGTTTCTGATATTTGATTAGATACTGAGTACCGTTTTAGGCACAATGTTCCGTACTGATGTGTTTGGTTGGATCCGTGTATCCGCTAAGGTCTGAGTCTTGTTAATAGGGTGAATAAATGAAACGAGAAAAAACCGAATGAGTCTGATTGATCGTACTATCAAAAGTATGAAAAAGAATTTGTGTATTGAATTGTGAATTGAAATGGGATGTGAAATATGAAAGTATGAATCTAAGTTTCATGAAATTGATAAAATGACCAAATTGTTAATATATGATATTAGTTGAAGAAATGTTATAGATGGTTTGTAAATTTGAATGTATATAAGTTTCTATGATTTATAATGTGATATGATTGATATTTAAAATTTATTAAAGTTATATAGTTGAATTATGGTAATACCACTGAGTATGCATATACTCAACGTACGGTTGTTTCCGTGCGTAAGTTAGTAGAAATCAGGAGTCCCCGTTTAACGTCCAAATCGATCTCGACTTCAGTTCAACTTTGGTGATGTAGTCATTCTTTTGGTAAAGTGACATGTACTAGGTGTTGTCTATGTCACTTGTATAAGTCCTATATTTTGGTTGTAAAGAAATGGTTTATAATGTTTTGAATGGTAAATGAAACGTTAAGTTATAAAATGGTAAGATGGTACTAAGTTTGGAATGAAATGAATGAAAGTTATAAGTTAATTCTTTAAATGCTATTATGAATGTTATTTGATTAAAGTGACGAGTTAATGTTTTTAGGCATGATTTAGGTATGTTTAAATATGTAAATGTATTATTTGAAACATTGGTATTGGATTGGTTTTAGTTTGAATTTGCAGAGAGATTAGGTCATTTTGAAAAGGCTCATATAGAGTCCATACGGCCTGGCACATGAGCATGTGACCAGACCGTGTGAGACACACGGCTAGCACATGGGCGTGTGGTCTGGTTATGTGTCCTCCGCACCTGAAAATTTGAAAACTGAATACCTAAGTTTTAGCACACGGGCAAAGACATGGGCGTGTGTCTCAGCCATGCGAGGGGCACAACCTTGACACGGGCATGTGGCATGGCTGTGCGAAAACTGCATTAGATTCGAATTGAAAAATAAATCCACACAGGCTAAGCACATGGGCATTTGGCTTGGCCGTGTGAAATCAAATTGTTCATGAATTACAAGGCAGAGAGTTACACAGGTAAAGGACATGGGCATGTCCTGGCCGTGTGAGCCACTTGGTATGCTAGCACAGGCATGTCATGGAGACACATGGGCGTGTCCCTGACCCACATGGGCGTGTGAGCCATGTACCCAGGAAAAATTTTAGAAATTCATGAAAAATTTCCAAAGCACCCGAACAAGTCCCTATTCACTCTTAACATGTATTTTGGGCCTCGTAGGTCCATTAAAGGGACTTAATGATTTGTTTTATTATAATGTGTATGTCAATAATTTGTGTAATAATTGTAAATTGTCCGATATGTCCGGTAATGCTCTGTAACCCTGTTCTGGTGACGATTTATGGTTAGGGGGTGTTACAGACCCGATACTTGTTCATATTCCAAAATAAGGTTTCGAACTGTATAAGCTCCCTCTCCCGATGCATCTCCAAAAAGTATACAGTTATCCGCAAAGAAGAGGTGGTTAATCGAGAATCTTTCTCTACCAATAAAAGCACCCTACATTAGATCTTTCTGTTTAGCTTCATGAAGCAGCGTAGAAAAACCCTCTGCATAAAGCAAAAAGAGATAAGGGCTAATCGGATCCCCTTGTCTCAAACCTTTCGAAGGAGAAAACCACTCACTCGTATCCCTATTGAGTCCCACCGTATAAGAGACTTTAAGTTTTATATCTATATTGGCATAATGACTTTTTTAGCCGTCTAATTTTACAAAAAAAAAATTATTTTAACTCTCCATTTAAATTTTTTCACTTTTTTTAGCCTTTAAACTTGTATTGTTTGTCAAATCACCCCAAAATGAATGTAAAAGTTAAGAATTGTTAACTTTGATGACATGGCATACATGTGGATTTCCATGTGGCAATTAATTTTTTTTAAATTTAAAATTTATAAAAATTATTTCTAAAGAATAAAAAACATTTAAAAGATTATCAAAGATATAATTTTTTAATATTTTAAAGCTTTTAAAAAATAACTAATTGCTAATGTGGAAAGTCACGTGTGTGTCATTTCAGCAAAGTTAACAAAAATTAACTTTCTCGTCTATTTTTGGGTGATTTGACAAACAATGCAAGTTCAATGATAAAAAGAGGCAAATTTTAAATGAATAGCTAAAATGATTTTTTTTTGTAAAGTTTGAGGGCTAAATAAATTATTATGTCATGTACATTTGTGTTCTAAATTTTTATACAGTTGTATCTATACTATTTATTAAGCCTTTTATTGAGTTAGTTTGACCCATCATTCGGGTTCCAACTCAATTAGAAAATTACCAAAAAATATTTTTATTTGCAAAGTAAGTTATATGATTATCAGGTGTTTTCGTTTTTTTTTAAATTAATAAAAAATATCGATAATGAGATTTGGACAAGGAAATCAATGCATATAAAACTTTTTTTTTTATTTATCATTTAAACTAAAGCAATTTTTAGTTTTCATTTGAAACTTTTATAAGAATATCAATGTTCTAAATTTTTATATATTTGTGTAAATATAAATAATGTTGTTGATTGAGTTAGTGTCACAAGTCAAACGAGCATCAACTCGATTAAGAAATTAAAAAAAATGATATTTCGTATTTAAAGTAAATTTTATTATTTGAGAGTATTTTAGACATACATTTGTGTTTTAAATACTTTCACATGCTTATGTGATAGAGTTTCTAGTTATATTTAAGACCCTAACTGAGTTGCTATCACAAATTTATTAGACATCAATTTGGTTAGGAAGATTACGAAAATATCCTTCCACACTTAAAATAAATTATATTATTTGAAGGCAGACATTAGTCTTTTTATTTAACAAAAACCAGTAAATATTAAAAAATAAATATGATGGATTTGAACCTACGCCAATTGAATTGATAATATCTAATATTTACCAGTCGACCAAATTTTTATATATTTTAATTTTAATATATACAATTTATTATTTTCATATTTATGTATTCGTGATTTATATAATAAGATTTATAGGATATTTGAATTCGGATACCTTTAATTTATCTTTCACATCTATATAGTATCATAGATTTTATAAATAATAACTGAATTCTTTCAAAAGTATCATGATTTAAAATTTTGAATGATTTCGTTGATACTTTAACCTTGTATTGAGAATTTACGTCTAATTTTTTCAACCTTTAACTTTATAAAAAAATTATTTTAGCTTTCTAATTATTTTTTCATTTTTTCTATTTTATATTATTTATCAAATCACTTAAAAATAAATAAAAAAAGTTAATGTGTTAACTTTACTACCGGACATACACGTAAATTGTCATATTGGTGTCAAGTTGGCTTGTGTGATAAACTCAACCACAAACTTAAATAATAGTATATATATAAATAATGTATGCGAAACAAATTGTGGAATAAATTTGAAAAATATAAAAATATTATATTACAACTTCAGTTGAAGTGTTAAAGAAAATATTTTTTAAATGTTGATGGTATGGAACATTTGTAATTTTTTTTTTTAAAGAAAAAGGAGAAAAGTACCATCGTAACAATATAACTTATTTAAAGTATGTAAAATTATTTTAGTAATTTTATTAATCGAGTTGGTGTTGAGTTGACTATGACATCATCTTAATCACACTTAAATAATAGTAAGTATAGATATACAAATAATGTGAATGGACAATTTATGTAATAAAATTGAAACGTATAAAACTATTAAAAAACAAAATTGTAAACATTGGTTGAAGTGATAAAAAAAGATTTAAAAGATGTTGATGGCATGAGTTCAAATCTCTAGATGTTTATTTTTTTATGTTGATGTAATAATAATTTGATGTCTTGATTTGTATGGAGTGGTAGTTAAAGTTATTGTCACTTTACACTCAAAGGTCATTAAATTATTAGTAACTTTACGTTTTGGTCACTTAATTTTAAAAGTTTAGGTAGTGAGCTCTAAGGATCATTCGACGATTAGTACCCATCGATAAGTAAAAGAACAAATCTTATATCTAAATCAATCTGATAGTTATGGTTGGAGATCGAAGAAGAAAGCTGTTGGATTTTGATTCGCCGATTCGTGACGCTTAAGGTTGTTTCATGAAAAAAAAATGAAGTGTAAAAGAGAAAGGAAGGAAAATCATTTTATAACAACCCAGTAACTTAAATGACAATATTTGAATAATTCAATAATCATTTTATAACTTTTTTAAAGTTAAGTGACCAAAATATAAACTTACTGATATTTTAATAACGTTGACGGTAGTTTTTCCTTAAAATATTTGTCTTCGAACTTTTGATAATCTGATTATCATCAAACGAATTATTTTGGAGGCAGGGAGCTTATTTTCTGCCTTATACGACATTGGTTTGGGCCTTGGGGCATTCGGCAAGGGTACACCTTGTTCTTGTTATAGTCTCCTTTTGCCCGAAACATAGCTTCAACTTGGGCCACATTTTACGTCTAGTTCCCCAACATGTTCGAATAAAGGGTTCGGTCGTATACTAGATTAACGTCGTAAAATTCTACACATACATATATTCCATGTCCTGTCCTACATATAAATGCTGTTGTTCTAAGGGCGAGACCCGAGACCCTTTGTCTTGTTCTTCCATGTAATAATGTCGAAGACGTTAATAAACAAACTCAGTGCCTGAGCCTTGTCACCTTATGCATTCTGGCCGTTTCTTGGCCGAACAGAAGAATAAGTAAAATCAACCCAAAATTTTCCTTTATTTTTCCTCTTTGCTCTGTTTTTGGTTTCTACAGTAAAGAAATGGTTTCCACTGATACCATTGATTATCACTCATTGTTTGATCTTCCTTCCTTTCCTCTCAACGATTCTTCATTAGATTATAATAATCTTCAAGCTTTATTGAACAATAAACAAACCCCGGAAGAAAACCCAGTTGTTGATCATCAACCCACTTGCCAAAACCAATTACTTGGAACCCAGTTCCAGTCTTGTTTGTCAGTTGGTCCGAATTTAGAACAGGGGTATGAAGACAGTTTCAACAACTTGAATGGCTTTGAACTTAAAAATGAAGGATGTCGAGTGGTAACAAAGTACTTGCGAAGAAACTTTTCATTTCAACCTTGTTTTGATCCTCCCATGGCGTCAGAGAATTTCCAAGGCCAAGTTTTGAGCATGCCCCAAAACACCTGTAATGGAGATTTAGAGGTTTGTTACTTTGTTTTGTCCCCTGTTTCTTGCTCTGTTTTTTTTTTCCTAATGGGGATCGATTCCTGTTTTGTTCCTTTCGCTTTAGAATATGAACCAAAAGTCATATGAGGAAGCACAAACACCCTTTAAAGTAGGACGTTACAACCCAGAAGAGAGACAAGAAAGGATTTCCAAGTACAGAGCAAAGCGCAATCAAAGGAACTTCAACAAAACAATTAAGGTTTTTCATTTATTTAGAGACCACATTAATTGGATCCATTGTGTTTTAAAAAACCTTCTAAACATGGTTTGGTTTTATGTTTGATGTTAAAGTATGCATGCCGCAAAACACTAGCCGACAGCCGTCCTCGTATACGTGGCAGATTCGCACGCAACGATGAAGCTATTGAGATTCCCAAAGCTGCATGTTCAACCAGAGATGAAGAGGAAGATGATTTATGGGTACTTTTAATACACCATTAAAACGATTTTTACTTAATATATTTTGGATACTAAAAGTGCATGTAAAATGTAAATATCTCTTTTTTTTTTATTGCTTCATTTTGCAGGTATTGCATGAGGTTGAAGATGATGAAACACTAGCAAGAGGAGATTTTATGAACAGTTTCTGTCAAAATCAATTTCAATACCACCATGGCTACTTCTGATAGTGTGGGAAAAAACCTTAGTGTAGTTTTTTTAGCCTTCTAGCATCTTTAGGAAAATCGCCATGGCTGCCTTTTTAGAGTAAGAAATAATTGTAATTTCTAATTAGTGTGAATAACCGCAGCCATTATATTGAGTTTGAAATACTTTTACATATTATCAAAAGCATTTTCATCCCCAATACTCCAACTTAATATCTTAAAAACTTAATAATTCATATTTAATATTATTATATGATAACGTATTTTATGTGAAGTGCCCATAATCAATAACACTTTGAAAGGTTTGAATAATATATATGTATATTTAATGATCATGTCAAGCATCTTCACTTGTTGAATTGGATCCATTACTTTAAAAAATTTTGATGATAAAAAAAAGGGGTCAAACATATGTTGGTGGTTGAATTAACTTGTTCAAGTTAACTGGCTTGGTAAATTGTGTTAGAGTTTAAAAACCAGAATATTGAACATGTTGATCAAAAGTCTCAAATTCCATGTGTTCCTCTGGTTTAAAGGTGCATTTGTTTTTTTTTTTTTTAAGGCTTATTGTGGAACATTTTATAACAACTTGAAGAGAACTTGATTAATCTTTACCAATTCCTATCAAAATCAATACAGAAACTGTTCTGCAACTTGCAAACTTTTCTTGTTTTTTTTTTACTATAAAAAGAATTACCAGTGATCGGTAACCAAAAAAGGGTAATCTTCATTGGAATATGTCACTTGCCAGTAGGTTTTTTTAGGAGGGTTTATGCTACATTTTTTGTCTAAATATTTGGTTATAGAGAAATGGAATCTTCCTTTTTCTATGTATATTCATGCCCTTCAATGTTCATCGCAGAATGTTGAAGTGTTGGCACAAACAAAAAGGGTTGTTTACCAACATAAAAATGCCCTTACATAAATCCATAACAGTATAGGATAGAGGAAGAAATTCCAGACGTGAAACTTCGAATTTTAAATCCATTGGATGTTATATCTTAGAGGTGCTAACATGAATGAAGTTCGAGCCTATCACAAAATAAGTAAAAGTACTATGAAGGTCTTTATATTATGAGTTTAATTTTTTTTGTCTCTTTTTTAAATACGCTAGATCAAAGAGTATATGGGGCATGCCACGTATAACTATCTGATTATTCCATTAACTAGGCTAATTTTTAATAGTAGAAATATTTAAAATTTTTAACAGAAATAATCAATTTATTCTTTAATTTAATGTTCATAAACTAAATTACTCATTTTTTAACTGGAAAGGAAACAAAGTAATTAAGAAGGAAAAAACCTTTAAAAAAAGGCAATGAAAAGGAAAGGCAAATATATTTTCCTGAATAGAAAAAAAAAAAAAAAAAACAGAACTTAAAAATATCTTCCAATGAAATAACAGTCAAAGAATTTCCAAGTCCAAGGGTAGAGGATTAGTTTATATTATCACATGCTTTTAACTCTATTTAGTGTAGTCAAATCCAGGGTCTATAATGATTTAGCCTATGGAAAAGCCTTTGATGATTGTAATTCATACGGAGAGTCTAAAATTCAAGGCTGTAAATGATGGTTATAGTTCAAGAACTTTAACCTAATGCTTATAGTTATATCTGGAATTTATACCTCTGCATTTTATATTTTGAAAAATGGGAATTCAAAGAGAATTAGACTGGTTGGCAATGGTAGCTTGCAGCTCCTTGTATCAGAAGCTAGAAATTAAACTATAATCTTCTAATTTTTAAAGTCATCAAAAGGGCAATGGCTTCCTTTTTCTTAGAACTTCAATAAAGGTTCTTCCATAGCGCTGCTAATTCAAAGATGAAACTAACAGTACCAAATTCTAAAACAACCGATAAAAATAAGAGTAAATCTAATAATCATCCAATCTTTGGTATATTTTTTTTGTCACAATCTTATTAATAGTGGCAATTTTTAAAATTGGTATAATAATAACTTTAACCCGTAATATTTATATACTATGTCAATTTAACTTTAATTCTAAAAATATTTAGCCCTCAACATTTACACATGGTATAATTAGGTATTTTTTTGTAGTTTTGTTTTTTTTTGTGAAAGAAGTACTGGAAAAAGGTAAAGAATACAGAGAAGAAATGAATCTAAAAATAGGTGAGAAACTAATTCTTTGAAATATTGTCAAAATAAAAATTTACATGATTTTTCATTTTCTACTGAGCTACATATTTATACAAATACATTGTATGTTAATTACCGTTAAAGTATACTTTGATATTTACTGAACTTCCTGAACTTCGAGAACACGAAGAAGATTCCGAAAACTAGCAAACAAGGAGGCAAACAATGGTTTTGTGAGAATACCAGCAACTTGATCACATGTCGGAACCTCCCCAACAAGAAGTGAACCAGCAACCACTTTCTCACGGACAAAAAATAGATCAAGTTCAAAATGCTTGAACTTAAAGAGTGTAAAACTGAATTAGTAGCTACAGCGACAGCACCAGAGTTATCATACCAAATAGTAGGAATATCAATGGAACAAAATTTCAGTTCTTGTAACAACGAAATAATCCACATGACATTGGATGCAACAGCAGCCAATCTTCGATATTCAACCTCAGTAGTAGAACGAGACACAACTTGCTGCTTCTTCGAGCACCAGCAAGAATTGCACCAAAATCTCAAGCGACTAATACCATGAAAGAAATATTGGAAAAAGGTAAAGAATACAGAGAAGAAATGAATCTAAAAATAGATGAGAAACTAATTCTTTGAAATATTGTCAAAATGAAATTTTACATGATTTTTCATTTTCTACTGAGCTACATGCTTATATTAATACATTGTATGTTAACCGCTGTTAACAGAAAGGCTAACAACCAAAACAAACTAACTGTAGCTACTTACACTGTACTATAACTCTTTGTGACTCTTTCACCTAAAAAACTAAAAAGACAAATTTATCAATTAAATTTGATTGAAAATGTACAAAAAATAGAAACACCTAAAAATTCAATATAATAATTTTCATCTTTTCTCATTCTTTTAAAATTAACCCTCAATGTCACAAAGAAAAGCAAAATTGCAAAAAAAAAAAGACAACATTACACAATGTGTAAATGTTTAGGGTTAATTTTTTTTTAAAATCAAGACTAAATTGACATTATTTATAAATGTTGGGGGTTAAAGTTGCTATCATACCGATTTTAAAAGCTACCACTATTAGCCTGTCGGTGATCGAAAAAGACAAAATTAATAATTGGGTGACCATTTTATAACTTTTCATAGTTAGGTGACAAAAAAAATACTAATAGGTTGACTGACCATTTTATAATTTTTTTATAATTAGGTGACAAAAAAGAAATTTATTAATAGTTTAGTAATTCCTAGTGTAATTTACCCTAAAAATAAAGCTGAAGATCTCTACTTTCCTTTAGAAGTGCATTGAGTTATTACTGACTTTTAATACCCTTGAAGATCTTTAGTTTCACCTGCTGAACTAGAGAACGACAAGCATTTAGGATTTATGATCAAACAATTTTTTGCAGGGCTAAAAACAATGAATGAGAGACCAGATAGACCACCCACATTAATGGGGGGAGAAAAACACCAAAAAAGAAAGAAAATCATAATAATATATAATTTATATATAGGGAGAGAGGCACTAAAAAGGAGGAGATTCCATGCACACTTTGACCACCTCAATATTGGAAAAAGAGATTCTTAAAAGCCACTTCTTCAATATCATATCATTGCATTGCAGGCTATAGTTATTTAGATTATTGGTTTGTAGACTTATTAGAAACTTTACACACACACACACAAAAAGAACTTCTTTCTTTTGGGATGCTGAGAATAGAATCAAATGGCCTTAAATATGCAGAAAAGGGCTTTTGTTGGCTACATAATACTTATTTGCCACAACTATTAAATATATTAGCATATCATAAGTATGCACATGAATGGGATATGATTGGTTGAATGGACCAACCCTTTCCATTTTACTTTACAAGATCTCATGCCTGTGATAATGAAAGTAACTTTGGGTAAACAACATAAATATGCAGAATAAATAAGGGTAAACTACCTTGCTAGTTTGGTAAGTTTTTTTTTTTTGGTTTTTTAATTATTAAAAATTATAAAATGATGATCTGATTATTTGATTTTTTTCTTTTTTTCTTTTTTGATCATTAGCCGATGGAAAATGAGTTGGTAGCTTTTAAAATATTAGTATAATAGCAACTTTATCCTTCAACATTGTGTAATTTGATCCTTTTTCCGATTTTGTTTTTCTTTAAAACAATTTTTAGAATCAATACTAAATTGACACAATGTATAAATGTTGAGGATTAAAGTTATTATTATGTCAATTTTAAAAGTTGTCACACCATCTTTTTATTAGTCTTTCAACGACAAGTGACCAAAAACTACAGAATTAAATAATTGAGTAAAAAAAAAAAACTTACAAATAGTTGGGACTACCAGTGTAGGTTATATAAAAAAGTAAAGATACTAAAGGCTTAAACCAAAACTACCTCCATTGTTAAACAATGGCGTCTTTGGGTGATTTCTCCCCACTTTACTGCCTATTAAAGTGTTTAAACAGTGTTACAGTCTCTTGATGCCTCCCCTACAAATGGAAGATGTTGGCTCTTGGGTGATGGTTTTTTTAATCATTTGTTTTATAATATTACTTCCATTTTTTACCTTGACTGAAGTGATGTTTATTTCCTGTTTTTCTTTGCTATAAAGAATCAGAACCCTCCTTTACCACTTTGCTTTGTCTTGTATTCCTTTTGTTGGGTGATGTGTTATAATGCCACCTAGTCCTGGTTGCTTAATAAACTCAATAATTTTTCAAGAAAATGAAGAGGGAAATTTCTCAGATTTGCCTTTTTCATGACTTGATGATGAAGAAAGTTTTTTTAATGAAAATATACTCATATTAAACGTATACTCGTACACAAGATTCGCTTTCGCTTTGGTTTGCTTTTCTATGACTAAAACAGCAAATAGAAGGTAAGGAGAGAGATTCATGCTACAAGGGGAATGTCGCTAAAAAAGTAGTCAAATGCTAGAGAGACCCTAGCTAGGTATTGGTAATGGTTGGGAAGTGAAACTAATAGTATATTGCAGAGTGGAAGAATCCCATAAATTCTCTTTTATATATGTCAAAAGATTCAAAAGTGGTGTTGGTGAGGGTGGGGTCTCTTACCAACTTCCATTTTCTTGTCTCACTACAAACCTTTCCTGCTATCAATTTGAGCTCTGAACCAAACACTACTGCTGATTTGCTTTGGGATGTAAAGTTTCATTTGTTAAAACTTGCTATTCGCCATTGTCTTGCATGTTATTCAATGTCAATACTGTATATCATTCACCACTAGGAAATATCACTGTCAACTATTTCAAACAAAAGTCCTTTCATTCTAAAACAAGAAGAGCCTTCTCCGTATACAGCAATACGACTACTTGTTACAAACTATAACTATCCTTAAAAGTCGTCTCCTTTCGTTAGAATTGTTTGATTTGGAATTGAAAGGGTTTGTTTTTGTTGAGTGTTTTTTGTGTATTCATTAAAGCCAATTTTCTATTTATATGTCACTGTTTTATGATTTGATATATTAAGATTAAATAGGTCTTCATACAAGTCAACACGTATAGGGTCAACAAGTATTTCTTGAATAGAGGTTTGTCTACATGGTGATGCAAACCCATGCAAGCGAACTGCATGGTGGCGAACTATATATCTGATAAACCATGATATAAACATATTTTTTATCCCATGCTTGGTATATTTATGGATGATTTGTCATTAGATTTATGGAATTTGATGCTCCTAAACCGTTAATTTTATGTTTTTTAGTTAGGTGAGCATAAGGAAGAGAAAAGAGTAAGGAACGGACCAAAAATAGACAAAATGAGCCGAAACCAATATTCAACACGACCTAAGCAGTTTCACACGGGTAAACCACACGCCTAAATATGAACTAAATCCCTTAAATACCTGAGGAGGATAAAATCTAAGACGAATCTTGTTATTAATATCTGAATTATATGATAAATATTTGATTTGTTCTTAATTGTATGATTAATTCTTGTGTTAATATTTCAGGATATTAATTCAAGTCAAATGTGCTTATTCAGTGGAGCAAAAGTCCTTGTTTAAGAGTAGATTCAACACAATTAAGCGGAGTTGTTCGCAATTCTAGACATAGGATGACGAAAATCTGCCAGATTAGAGTCAAATCTAATAGAAAAGTCCATAGATTAAGTTAATGCAACACTAGGGGCTTTAATTAGAAAAAAATTTCAATTAATCAACCTAGGGTTAGTTGTTTTTAATATCGAAAAAGATATTAACATAAATTAGGGATTTTTATGGATCAAACCCAGTGAATAAATCGTCTAGTTCAGAATCGAATAACAGGTGAAGTCTAGGTGGATTCTTCCTTAGGTATTGTCTTAATCAATCAGTTTTCCAAAAGTATTTTCCCCAACTTACTCTCTGTCGCGTCTTAGTTTAGTTAATTTTTAATTTAAACAAATCTCCAATTATTTCTAGGCTAGATAATAAAAAGAAAGTTAATACTAATACTTTTAGTCCCTGTGGGTTCGACATCCCGATCTTGCTATCAACTATACTACTATTCGATAAGTGCGTTTGCCTTTATCATGATAATAGTTTAGTTTTAAAGGTTTGACCATCATAAATATCACTATCAATATCAACGACCAATACATGCTGGCTTGGTTGTGGGTTGGTATGGAAACCATGCCAGTCTGAGAATCAAGTAAAGGTGAATACCATAACAGTTTTAATCACACATAAATATATGTGAAAAGATCATTTTAACGGTAAAAATGTCATAGTAGCAAAAATTTTTTTTGAAAGGCTTTGGTTAATAGAACATTTCAATATCATTAAATTAAAGGTGGATTAAATTTGGAAGATAATTTGTATAAATTAAAATACAAATTATCATAAATAAGGGTACATGAAATATGATTTAATATTCAATTTCATACATAAACTTTGATTTTATGCAATGTGATACATGAATATTAAATTTAATTTAATTTTTATAAATCCTTAACACTATACTCGATATAGTATATCATTTTAGGTTTAATTTTTGCATATACAAAAACTTTTATTTACCTAAAATGAAAATTATTGGATTTTTTTATTTTTAAATATTTATAAGTGAATCAAAATAAAAATTTTAAATATATAATTGAAATAAATTAAAGTTCACATATAATATTATACATTAAATTTAAGTTAATGTGTAAAATTGATATTTACCTCTATAATTAACATTGATTGTATCCAAAAGTATTATATGATTAATACAATTTTTTTTTTACATTACATGTTAATAACTTATTTAATATGGATTTTAACACGTTGATATACTTATGTTGTGTTCATGCTATTTTTATATTACGTATAATTATTTTTTTATGTGTTTGTGTTGATATCTTAATTAAATTTTGTATAAATTTATCATAATGATTTAATTGTTAAATCTAAATAAATTTACTTAAAAGTTGATATTATATTTTTATTTATTAATATTATTCTAAATATGGTTTAAATTCTTAATCCAATTAATATTTTAGTTTTGTATTAAAACAATCTCAATTATCTCTATGAAAATATAATTGGATTAATATTCAAAATTAAATATTTAGATTCTCTAATGAAGCAAGAAAATTATTTTAAGAGATTAGAGATAAATTATAAATTATTTATAAATTATTGAGAAGGTCAAAATATAATTTTATCATTATGTCAATGTATAATTTTATAAAAATTTAAAGAATTAAATAAATAATCTACCAATTTTAAGGGGTCAAGACCATTACCTAACCTTTACTTTCACGGATTTGGATAATAAGAATTCCACAACTTTCATATGAAAGGTTTCAAATTATTCAAATATATAATGCATAAATTTAAACTTGTGAAACATAGTAGGAAACAATCTTATTATAAATTCTGATCATATATGTTTTTTTTATAGAACATCTAAAATTATTTATAACTCTTCGCTAACTCATAAATAAGAGGATAATATATTTCAGTATACTCAAACTCACATCTTTTATGCTAATTAAGTTGAGACTCAATCAGTTAACTTGGAGTATATTTCAACAAAGTAAAATGAAGCACATTTCTTAGACGGGCTGGGCTTTGATCAAGGCTGCAAAAAAGCCCAAGTTTAATCATTAACGTTCGCGATTTTTTTTACTTTTAAGCTTTTTTTTTTCTTTCAATTTATGTACAAAAAGTGAGTTTTTTTATTTTTTTAATTTAACCATTCATTTATGGATACCCTTTTTTCTCAACATAGACCAGCCTACTGAGTTGGGGCATCTGAGTTGACTCAGGCAATTCTCTCAGCATAATAGGTAAATCTTCAATTTTTATTCCTCTATTCCTTTATAATTTTAGATTTTGACTGTTTAGAGAGCCTCGCCAATTTAGTAAAATATCGTTTTTTAAAGAAATTAATCTACTCTATGATTTTATTGTTATGAATCTGTGTTATGATTTATATATTTGCATGTTCTGAAAATTAAGATTCAAGAAGCAAAACTCATAAATTTTATGGAATTGATGGTGGAATCATGAATATTTTATTGTTTATCACTTATGTTTGGTTGATGAGAAAATGACCGATAGTGAAGAAAATAATGAAAATAAATATAAAAAGAAAGGAATGCTTAAAATCATTGAGGTAAGGAAGTGAAAATTTTAGTGTTTAAAATCTTGAATTTGTCTTTGCTGTATTGGCAGATGTCATATTCAAGGGAAGGAAGGTCAGTTCCTCCCCCCCCCCCCTTTTTTTTAGGTCATTTTGTTTTGATGTAAGTAAATTGAATTTTCCTTCAAACTGACACTTTCAGGTCGGTTTCTCCGGGAAGAAGACATCAGCCTAGGTCCGGTAGGAGTCACTCCAGGTCTAGGTATATGAAAGCTTAGTTATTTTTTTATTTTAGTATATTAGTATCATGTATTATCTGGCTTTTACAGTTCAAATTGTTTGTAGTGATTTAGTTTTTATTGCCCCAGGAGCCGTGAATCTCAGGATGCATCCAATCCAGGAAATAACTTATATGTTACTGGGTTATCCACAAGAGTTACTGCCGGTGATCTCGAGAAGTATTTCGGCCATGAAGGAAAGGTATGGAGTGATTGTTTATGGAGACAACATGCTTTGTTCTTTCAAGTGCTTCAATTTCTTTTATGTCTCTCGATAAAGAGGTAATTTCGGGGTTGTTCTTCAAGTTGTAGTATGAACCATCAACCTTGTTTTCATTAAGAACCTCCACGGTAGTGGAAAAAAAAGTATAAATCAATATAACAAGAATTTCTCAGGATCTTAAGTGAGTGGAGGATTTAGATATGATGAATTTGTGTTCCAGGTTTTGGAGTGCCATCTTGTTACTGATCCACACACCAAAGAATCTCGTGGATTTGCTTTCGTGACCATGGAAACTGTTGAGAGTGCAGAGCGCTGCATCAAGTATCTGAATCGTTCAGTGCTTGAAGGTCGATTAATCACTGTGGAAAAGGTATTAATTTATATGAAGGATCGAGTTGTTAGTCTATACCGAAGCTAAATTGTTTACATAGAATTTTATCTTAACTTCTGCTTTCTTCCGAAGTGTTGCCTGATAAATTTTGGCAGCAGGTCTTGTATGTGTAGCTTCATCGAAAACTAAGCTCTTAACAGTTCAACCTGTACCCTCTCACAACATGAGTTCTGCATCGACATTCCAAACTCATGGATTCAAACTCACTATTTTGCAGAAGGTTGCATGCCCTTTTTTCCTTTTCCACAACAGTAACAGTATCTGGAGAGGCTGTTTATTATTTTTCAATTTTGAAATACCCGCCTGACATGCATGTTTCATCAATTTTTTTGGTCTTTTCTTGCTTGTTCCGTGAAGGTGAATATCCTATCTTATTCATTACAATAAAGATCTTGCATGCTTGTAATATTTTAGAATTTTTTTGTTGGTTATGTAAACCTCTTGTGTATGTCAATATCATGCAATGTAGGCAACTGTCTTTTATTTTCGGATTAGGGGAATGGTTTAGTGGTTGTCCAGGAATCGAACCTGAGGATTGGTGTTAACTGAAGACTTAATATTAAGACCTTGCAACTCTACCCATATTTCAGTCAACTTAGGGAACTTTTTTCAGTTTGTGGTGATAATAACTATTTTGAGTAAATCACCAGTTCTCGCTGTATCTGCCATATTTTAACTTTTGAGCTAACAATGCAGGCAAAAAGGTCCCGAGGAAGAACACCGACACCTGGGAGGTATCAAGGTGTGCGAGATAGAAGAGGTGGATACTAGTTTTATTTTATATTGCATTTTTTGGAAATTCTTTATGTTGTTTTCAAGTTTCACCCTTGTCATTTATTCTTATATGTTAATCAACATGCCAAAATTATGCAGGACAAGGCCACAGACAGTCTCGTAGCTACTCACCTCGACAAAACAACAGAGATTATCATTCAAGGGGTAGACGAGGGAGATCCCGTTCTCGTTCTCCATATGTTAGGAGAAGAGATGATCGTGACTTACATAGGAGGCGCAGAGAGCGCTCCTTGTCTGGTGATGGCGGTGGTCATCGTAGATGAGAGAAATCTCATTCTCCATATCGACAGAGAAGCAATAAGTATGACTTTATATAGGGAGGGCAAGCGCACTCCCTTGTGTGGGATCATTATGAATGTCACCCTTTTATCTCATCTATCTGAGTGTTTATTATATTTATGATGTGCCCTAAACTTGGCTTTGTTTTTTTGCAATTAGATATGAGTGATTCAAAGATGAAAAATAAAAAGGGTTTCTCCAAAAAACACTAGAGCATGTGAAAGTGTGATGAACATTTGGACTTTGATTTTGAGTGGACAGCAAGCAAAGCCTTTAACAGTACTACTCCTTTTGCCTTTTGCTTTATTTAGTAGAACATGTTGGGATCGATTTTTGAGTGAAAATAACTTGACATATTGAGATGAGACAAATGTGTCCAAGAATTTATTTCTGGAAGAAGTTAATGCAAACACACCACTCTTTGCCCTGCTTTGTAAAAAAATATCCATAAGCAAGTAAATTACTACGTTAGGCCCAGAAGGATTTTATTATTTTATAAAATTATTATGCTTTGTCACGACCCAAAATCCGTGGCACCGGAAAAGTGTATTGTCGGGTCTCCGTCTTAGCAAATTAAATTCTTAAATAATTATTAGGAATAATTATGAATCTAGTAGTGTGTTTAATTAGGTTTTAATTAAGTAAATTTAGCTTAATTTAGGATAATTAGTAAAAAGAACTAAATTGAATAAATGGTAAAAGTTTAATTATAGAACCATAGAAAATAAAAAGGACTAAATAGGAAATTACGCCAATTGAAGAAGTTGAGGCGGCATAACTAATAAAAATCATAGATTTTTATTAGATTTTATATATATTTTATTGTTACTTAATAATAATGAATAATATTATTATTTTATTATATTATTACATTATATATATATATATAATAAACAAAACAAAGAAAAAGAATGAACAGAAACAGAATATAAGAAACGAAACAGAGAAGGAAGGAAAGAAAGAAAATAAAAAGGGGAAATAGGGTTTATGAAGTTTGGAGTTAATTGGTAAGCTCAATCAAGTCCTCTTCTCATAATTTTGATGTTTTAGAAGTCTTAAAACAAGTTTTTAATGAAATTAAGTTGTTAGTTTGGAAGTTCTTAGGTTTTTAAACAAAGTTCATGTTGAATAAAATGATGAAATAGGGGTTAAATTGAATGAAATTCAAGTTAGAATAGATATAAGGATTGAATTGCAAGGTAAGCTATAAGTTCTTGTGTTTTAGGGATTAAATTGAGGAAAATTAGAAATTAAGAAAATATGTTGAAAATTAATAGTTAAATTTGAGTTTAAATGAAATTTGAATAGAAATAAGGTGTGAATTGGTGTTATAAATTTGGTTATTAACATTTTACATCAAAACAGTTTTAGGAAGTACAAATGGTCTGACTTTGAAAATTCACTAAAAATTGTAGAAATTCAACTAGAGGATGAACAAAATATGTAATTAAAGCTTATTGAGTCTAGTTTCTCGTAGAAGAAACGGTGTAAGCAAAGAAATTTTAGATCATGAGAAGTAATAAGTTTTGTGAGACTAGGTCAGAATGAATTCGGGTTCCCCTGTTCTGATTTTGAAAATTCATTAAAAATTGTATAAAAATGATCATGGAGTGTAATTCATATGTGTGAACTCCTTAATGAATCTATTTTGAAACGAAACAAACAAGAACCTTATTCGAGTTGTGTACAATGAGATAATCGATTTTTAGTAGAGAGAGGTCAGAACTGTCAAATGAAATAACAGGGGAGTCTTTAATGAATAAACTGTACTAATTGGCTAGACCAAAAATTCTGAAAATTTTGTGGTGAGAAGATATATGAGTCTAGTTTTAAGGAAAATTTACGGATATTAATTTGGAGTTTCTTAGCTCAAGATATAAATAATTTAGTAACAATGACTCAAGTAGACAGCTTAATGGTGAAATTATATATATATATACACACATTAAAAATGGTCAAATTTGCATGTTTAGGCTCATGAATTAAATTGAATCATGTTGTAATGATGATTATAAATTATTAATTTTCGTAGTTAACAAAGAACCCGGAACATCGGCGCACAAAGGAAAGGAGAAAGCTATTGAGGATTAAAACGAAAAATTCACGGTTTGTATTACTATAATTCAAATTACTTTTTATTAAATGTTTTATATGAATTCTATATTTAATAAGTGAGATATAAGGTAAGTATTGATATTTGAATTGAATGAGAATTGAATTGAATGGTGAATGTGTATGTATAATTGAATTATAAATTTATTTGAAGGTGAAATTGTAATTAAAAAGTGTTCTGGATTGGAAATGAAAGTAAATTGAGAACCGAAATACCCTATTAACTAGTCGGACGGAGTCGGATATAATTGGCATGCCATAAGATCTGAAAATGTACGGGATTTGCCGGCTTTACTGATCAGGCACTTTATGTGTCGTATATCAGGCACTTTATGTGTCGTACTTCAGGCACCTTGTGTGTCGTTTCAGGCACTTTATGTGTCGTATACTGATCAGGTACTATGTATCGTTTTAGGCACAATGTGCCGTACTGGTGTGTTTGGGTTGAAATCCGTGTATCCGTTAAAGTCCGAAATGTTAATAGGGTGAATAATTGAAATAAGAAGATCAAATGAATTTGATCGACTGTACTAGTGTATATGAAAGATATTGAAATTGTGGACTGAAAATTTATATTGGAAATGAAATGCATGAATTTTAAAATGAATGTGGTGATTAAAATTTGATAAATGTGAATTGTGACTAGAATTGAAGAATAGCTAAATGTTGTATTATTATTGCTATTTAATGAAAGTTTAAAAATGAATTGTTATTTGATGCTTAGTGTTATATTTTATTTTTTTATTTTTTTTAATTATTGCCATTATAATTTGAATTATGGTAATACCACTGAGTATGGAATACTCAGCGTACGGTTATTTCCGTGCGCAGGTTAATAGGAGTCTAATTTCCTGATCCAGCATCCGAACGATCCCGACTTCAACAAAAAGATTTTGGTGATGTTTTCTTTTCTTAATTGAAAGTGGCATGTACTAGGTGTTGTATAGGTTATTCAGATATGCTTGTAATGTTGGTTGTAAGAATGGTATACCATATTTTGTTATTAGCTTAACTTAAGTTAGAATTAAAAACAAATGAAGTTATTAGTTAATTTTGATTTACGTTATGAATGTTTAGTTATCAAATTACTATGTTAATTAATTGGTGATAATTTAGGTGTATTTAAGTTTAAATTGTCTTCTTTTTTTTTATTATTGTGCCATTGGTTTTGGAGTGGTTTATTTTTGGTTTGAACTTGCGGGAGGTTTATGTGAAAATAAGCAGGAATGCTGCCGAAATTTTTATAAAACAAAAATGTATGAATGAAATTCAATTAGTAAACTAAAATATAATTTATATGCATTTATGAATATACTATAATTTATTGTTAAAGAATAATTTTCTTGTTACTTATTTATTAAGAATTATCTGTAAATTGTCTGGATCGTCTGGTAATGCCTTGTAACCCTATTCCGGCGACGGTTTAGGGTTAAGGGGTGTTACATGCTTGGTAAAAATTAACTTATTACATTTATTTAATTTTTTTTAAATCTAATATTCTTGAAGGAGTGGAATATTACAAAGTTTGTGATCTATATGTAATTAAGATTAAATTTAAATGTATTTTGTTAAGTAATGAATTAAGATTTTAGATTGATTTGTAGGTAATATCTTTATCACATGAATCAGAAATGATGAATGATATTATGATTATTAATATAATAATATTATAAATAGTATATTAATTAAAGATAAAATGTATCCAAATTAAATTTGTTATAATTAAAAATTAAAAACAAAATTGAGGGCCGAAAAACAAAAAGAGGCGAAACAGGTAAGGTTAAGGTTAGGAATTAGGGTAATGGCCCACACTTTGGGAAAAAATATGGAAGTGAACTCTGGCTGAAGGGCGGACTTCAAATCAATTTTTCAAATTTATTCATTTCAAACTTCAAAAATAAATTTATTTATTTGGATGAAAATAATAAAATCTTTCGAATTTTGTAAGAAAGTTCCAGGTGGACTTGCTTAAATACCGTATTTAAATTCTACCTGAAAATTAACTTTTCTAATTTATTTCATATTTTCATTTCATTTAATTCTAAAATATATCTATTGAGGGAAGGTTGGATTTTTGTAAAGATGTTTTTGAGTATCCTACGTCCAATGTCAATAAACCTCTCAATAGTAGAGGTATTATGCGTAGGATGTTTATGTTTAGTTTCCCGATTTTATCTTCTTACCAACTAATGCCATGTAAGGGTACGAGTTTAAACCCTAATAAGATCAAATGATCACATTTCTTCAGTGGACGAGATGCTCCTACTCTGTGAACCCATCGAAGACTCTCCGCAAAGTTGAGAAGCAAAATTTAAAGATAAAATCGAGCACAAATACCTTGGACATAATACCTCCATTGTTAAGAGGTCCATTTGCTCCCAACATATGACATTTTAAATACTTCTTTTAGAACGAGTCTCACCTCCTCAATTAGTACCATGATTAAATATCCCCCACCACGGTTAAGTGCTCACATTTTCTTGGTGGATGAGGTGCTCCCACTTTGTGAACATGTCGAGGGTTCTTCACAAAGTCTAGAGAGAAAACTTAAGGATAAAATTGAATATAGACACCCATACACAATACCTCCATCGTCGAGAGATCCATCAACTCACAGGAAAAGACACTTTGAAGATTTTTCTTAAAGCAAGTATGACTTCCTCAAGAATATTTTTTTTATATTCTATATTAGTGAAAGTACTTATATATTTATATTGTTTATTTTTAATACCAATGGTATATTTTTGGCTTAATACACACTTTAGTCCTTGAAGTATACCTTTTTCTCACTTTGTTCCTTAAAATAATTTTTTACCTACTTCAATCCCTAATGGTATCAAACGCTCCCGGTTCAGTCATTTAGATATTTAAAAAAAAGATAATCAATCATATGTTATCACATGTCATACAAATTACATTGTTGTGATGTCATCATTCTAAAACCCTTTAAAATATTTAAAAATTACAAAAAAATTAAAAAATACAAAATTATTAAACAATAGAACAAAATTATAAAATTATAGAATTGCAAAAAAATTATAAAAATATAAAAAAATACTAAAGTACATTTACTAGAACTTGAATATGAGACAAAATTATTTTATATTTCAATAATTGAAATTTATAGTTGATATATTTTTTAGATGATAAATTTATTTAGCCAACTTAATTTATTTTAGTGATAATGGTAAACTTTCTTCATTTTATTTGAATTTTTATCTTGCCTATGAATTTAGTACATCTCTCTATCATGTCAATTCCTGACAAAATTTAACACGTCAGCCAACCAAATAATGCCACGACACATTGTGAGCCAATGAAGAATAACAAAACAATCAAAAAGAGACTTACAAAAAAGTTTTACAAGTCAAAAGCAAAAAATATATTAAATAATAATATTACTCAACAGTGATAATATATATAGTTTTATTTTAGAACCCAAAATAACATTATTATTTAATGTATTTATAATATAATTATTTTTTTCCATTGTTCATTTTTTAATCATGATACAAAAATAAATTTTAGAATATTTTATTTATCTTTTAGTGATTATTATTTACATTAATTATGTAAATTTAAAATATTATTATTAAAAATAAAGAATACATATATTTATGAACGTATTTAACCAAAATCTGGTATTTTTACAAGTATGTACAGGTGTAATAGTACCTAATAAAATATGTGACAGCTGGATCTCAAACACGTGTACTTCACATGCTTCTCCTTTTTCGGGAGCAACCGGTCATCGGCTTGGCTATGCATGGGAACAAAATCGGCGGCTTGGATATTAGATGTGCTAAACTAAATGACAAAGTTGCCCACTGTCAGAATAATCAGTTGAATCCTAGCCGTTAAAAATCGCTGTCGGACATCTTGTAAACAGCTCTGGGAATAAAGATATCCAACAAATTAAAATTGCTTAATATTATTATGCAAAACCCTCTCAATAAAAATATTTTTTAGTTTATATTTAATTGAAAATTCTTAAAATAAATTAATGTTATTTTTAAATGTAATAAATCGAACTTTTGGACAAACTTGTTAATTAAATTTGTGAATATACTTTACACATACAGATTAGATCAAATTAATTTTAAATGAATAAATTTAATTTTATTATATTATTAAAAAAATCAAATAATGTGTCAAATATAAATAAAATTAACATTAACCGTTTAAAAAATGTCATTTATTGTATAATAAAATTATATTTTAAAGTTTTTTATGGCTATGCAAATAAAATATCTAGTTTGAAATAAAAAGGGATGATGTCATATTAGTACATGTATTTTCATAAAACGTCCAATGTGATATCTGAACTATTAATATGTGTCCTATCATGCTACCTATACTTTCATAAAATGTCTAATGTGACACTTATACTTTAAAAATGTCCAATGTAGAAGTACCATTGTGACATTTTATGGAAGTACGTGTATCACATTGGACAATTTGTGGAAGTGGAGGTGCCACATTAGACATTTTATAAAAGTATAAGTAGCAAATATGACATCATCCCTAATAAAAATAATAATTTTCATATAATCTTTTAAACATAAAATGTTAGCTTCATTACAATTTTATCTTATTTGATTTTTTTTAGCAATACATGGAATAAATTGATACATTTAATAGTACGAAGACTAATTTGACTCAATCTTTGTAATAAAAGGACTTTGCAAGTACTTTTGTCACGGACCGTGGATTAATGCCCGCAACGGATGCACATGAAACAATCCATTGAGATCAATTGTTTAAACGAGAATCATTTGACCCACTTGAACTGGTCCGATTCATGTAACACATGGAGAAGTCCATCTATTTGAAGTTTTTGTGGCCCAATGAAACATCCTAGTAAAGTAGAGCTACCATGATGAATTTTGTAAATCTTAAGGGATAAGATTGTCTAATGTTTAAATCCATTAGGACTTGCATGTTGTAAATGGATTTTGATATTAGCCTCGATGTAATTTAAACTATACTGTTGAATTGGGGGAGCTCAACTATATAAATAGAGGCATTCTCTCTCATTTTTAATAATCTCATTTAGAGTAATTGAATACCTCTGAGAGCATATACTCAAACACTGAGAATTCACTCCTAAATTTCGGTGCCTTTTGAGAGTTAAAGTGACTTAGGTGAATTTGAAGCAAAGTTATCACTTAAGGCTGCACAGGTCGTCAAATTAAAGTCTAGCCCCGTAACACATTTACCCAATTAAATTATTCAGAGTTATTATTAGTTAAATAAAATTTGATAGAATTAATTTGAATTTAAAATTTTTAGGGTAAACTACAAAAATAGTCACTTTTGTTTGCCTCATATTACATTTGAGTCACTTATATTTGAAATGTTACGTTTTAGTCACTTATGTTATCGTTTTATTACGAAGTGGTCACTGTTGTTAAGCTCCGTTACCTCCTTAACAGCAATCATACGTGGCAGTCCAAATGGGTTTTAAATGCCAACTTGGATGTCAAACTGGGACGAGAATAGGTTTTTAATTAAATAAATTTAAATTAATTGAAAATTTTAAATTAATTACACTTTAATCTGAAGAAAAACCATTTGTTTCATTTTTCTTTTAGTTTTGTTTTCCATTTTGATTGGAAAACTATTCTCATCCCGGTTAGACATTCAAGTTGGCATTTAAAATCTATTTGGACTGCTACGTAAGATTGTCATTAGGGAGGTAACAAAGCTTATCAGCAGAGTGACCAATTCGTAACAAAACAATAACATAAGTCACTAAAACGTAACATTTCAAACATAAATGATTAAAATATAATCTGAGGCAAACAAAAGTGACTATTTTTATACTCTACCCATTTGTTTAATAAATTACTCAAGGTTTGAATTAAGTCATTTGGGTTTTAGAATTAGATTATTACGCATTCAAATAATTTATAGTTATTTGTCTAAATTGTTTTAAGTTTGAAATACTTCAAATTCGGGGTTTCTCTAATTTTGAATATATTAAATTTGTATCAATTTCATATTCGAATCCACTTAAGTAGAAATTGGATGAGATTAAATGATTAATTTTCATAATTAAATAAAATAAATAAAATTTAAGTTAAATTTCAGTATTAGTCCATGTATTTTACAAAAGTCGTGAATTTAATTCTTGTATTTTTCTTTGATAAATTATAGTCCCCTATATTCTTCAAATTCTAGAATTTAATCTCAACTGAAACAATAAGAGTTAAATCCGTTTAGTCAAATTCAATTATTGGACCTATACTATACATACAATTATAGATTTAGCCTACGTACTCTAATTGGATTACTCTATGTCATTATACTTTTCAAATTCTAAAATTTTAGTATTGATGTAAATGACAATGGTTAATTTATTACATGAATCTCTAGTGAGTAATATGTAAAAATAACAAGCTGACATGGCATTACACATATGATAATATGTTCGCCGCATTAAATTTTGAAAATATCATAATTTAGGCTATGCTTGATAAACTGAAAAATTAAGTGTTGAAAAAATAGTACTAAAAAAATTAAATATTGAATTTAAGTTATAAAATATGTTTGGTGTTTTATTTAAAATTAAACACTAAATATAATTATATTATTTGATAGGGAACAATATAATCTTAAATGGAATGAAATAAAATAAAATAAAATAAAAAACCATTAAATTTATTCTCTATTTCTTCAACACTTTATCAAACAAAATGAATTCAATAGTTAAGATTTGGCAAGGACTATAATTTTTTAAAGGATAAAAATTAAAATTGATCAAATTAAAATATAAATACTAAATTCTCAATCTTTTTGAAGTATAAAAAGGGTCAAAATTTGTAATTAGACCCCGTACTTTGTGTAAATTGTAAATTTTGTCATGTACTGTAATAGTCTGAATCTCAGTGGTGTCTGAAACAGTGATCTGAGATCACTAGATCTGACGAGTGAGTCTATAAAATTAAACAAATTAATATTTACAAGTCAAATATGATTTTAGAAATATTTTTGAGTTAGTGAAATTTACGATTAAAAAGAAGATAAATTGGGTCGAAAACAAGGTATCGAGACCTCGATATCATAAATCGAGTCATAAATATTTTTATAAATATTTACGCGGTGTTAATAAGTTAGTATTAAAGTTTTGTTGAAAAATTTTAACGTCTTGATAGCCAATTGAATAGAAAAGATTATATTGAAAAGGTGTAAATCTTGCTAAACATGATTAAATGACTAAAGAGACAAATAAGGGAGGATTAAATAGGGAATTATACAACTACTTTAGTGTTCGACGGCATGAGTGTGCAAGAAAATATAAAAATCAAGTGTGAACAAGGGGTAAAATTGGAAATGAGATAAAATTTAATAGTAAAATAGGATGTAATTGAAAATTCTAGATATTTCTTCCAAAATTATCAGCCAAAAACGCCATAGGAGGTTTGAAAGAAGCTGGTTTTTTCATATTTTGCACCATGTGAGTTCAATTCTTGCTATTTCTTTGCAATTTTCATGTTTTCGTGACTTTTACAATTAGACCCACTTGTTTAATGCATTAGTTTTTGATTCTATGGGTAATTTTGAAAGTTACCATGGATGAGTGCTGGAATTTTATGATGATTTATCATGAATTTAAAGTTTTAATTTTATTATATGATGGATTTATTAAATGATTTTAATAGAAATTGATTTTTAGGACCTAATTGTGAAAAAGTTTGGAATCAAAGTTTAGTGTTGAAATTATGATTTTCAAAGGTTGTAAAGTGTTTTAAAATGATAGAATAAGGTGTTAATTGAGAAAAATTAGCTCAATTGAGGGGTTTAGTTGAGAATGGACTAAGTTGTAAAAAATGTAAAGTTTAAAGTAAAAGTGTAATTTTGAAAATTAAAGTGCATAAATTATGAATTAGAGTAGAATTGAAATGAATGCTAATGAATTAATGAAAAATTTTATATTATAGATTAAGAAATCGAAGATAAATGTGGGAAGGAGAATGTTGAGGAATAGTCCCTGAAATTTATGGTTAAATTATAAATGTTTTATATTATTTGACAAATGGTAAGTAATATTTATTTATATTAATTGTTGAAAATAGAAATCATGTGTTAGAATTATGAAATTTAAACCAATAGTTGAAAAGAAACGGAACGCAGGAAATGAGTACAATCGCTCAGTGCAAATGAGGAATTACCGGCAATTACCCAAGTAAACCGAGATTTCGTTTTTGTTGCGATGTCTCGTGTTTGCTTTCCGTTTAGCTTTCATGAGCTTCCGTTAACTCATATGAGTTTCAGTTTAACCCTTTTGGGTTTCAGTTCAGCTGTTTTGAGCTTCAGTTTAACACTTCCGGGTTTCAGTTTAGCTTTTCTGAGCTTCAGTTTAACCCTTATAAGTTTCCGTTTAACACTTATATGCTTCTGTTGAGCCTTTAGGCTTCTAGTTATGATGTACTCAAATCCGTAAGACAGTCCTTAAATTGACAAGTTCAGTAAGTATCTGACGAAATAAATGTGAAATAATTTTGTTATTAGTGTTATGGAGCTCAAACGAATGAGTTTATCAATCGAGTTGTGGTTAACAGGAAAAGTTTATTCACTTGATTTGGATATAATATATTCAATGTTCGGTAAGATTTAAGTTTAAGCCAATGAACTTACTAAGCTATATTTAGCTTACTTGTGTTGTTTATTGATCTCTGTAGATTTATAAGAGGTTCGGAGGATCGGATCATCGCACTCAAGCCACACTATCCAAATTTTCTGATAGACTTTACTATATATATATTTGATGGTTTATATGGCATGTATAGGAACTTAAATGACTATATTTTGTATTAACCTATGGATATGTTGGTTAAGTCTAACATAGGTTTTGGTATGAGAAATAAATAAATTAGTAACAAATGCTAATACAATAGTTATATGACATGAAATACTATGTGAATGACCTAGATTGTGATGGGCATTGGTTGCTTATTTGTGTTATATTGGTAAATGGTGTTATTATGTGCGAGTTGATTGTGTACAGGGTGAGAAAAGTGGCCTTAAAAAGGCTTATTTTAAGGCCACTTTTCGTCCACACGGGTAGACACATAGGTGTGTGTCTAAACTGTGTGTGACACACAGCCTGGTACGTGGGTGTGTGACCTGGCCGCGTGTCCCCTGCATATTAGAATTTGAGAAACAGAATGCCCTATATCGAGCACATGGGCTCAAGACGGGCATGTGCCACAGCCATGTGAGGTACACGACCTGGAAGCACGGGCATGTGATACGGCCTGGAAGCACGGACGTGTGATACGGCCATGTGAAACCTGCACCTATTTTTGAAAATTAAATTAACCACACGTCCTAGTGACACGGGTGTGTGTGCCTTAGCTGTGTGATCCTAAATTCTTCATGGGTTGCAAGTTAGAAAGTTACACGGGTTAGGGACACGGGCGTGTGAACCTGCACGGCCTGACCACACGAGCGTGTGACTCTTAATAGTAGAAATTTTTTGAAATTTTGCGAAAAATTCCCTAAAGTCTCGATTTAGTCCCAATTTGATCTTAATACATGTTTTGGGCCTCGAGGGTCCATTTAAAGGATATTAAGACTAATCTCGGAAAATAAATAGTAACTAATTTAAATTATTTGAAATATGTTCTATGAATCTCAATAACATCTAGTAACCCTGTTCCGGCGACGGATACGGATTAGGGGTGTTACATGTACTTTAATTTAATCGATTTTAGCTCGTTTACTTTTCGAATTTTAAAATTTTAGTCTTGATCCAATGGTAACAATTAAATCTGTATGTTTAAATTATGTCATTAGTCTTATATTTTGATTAAAGTTATGATTTAATCTGCATTTATATCTTGGATCATTCTCTGTGGCAATAATTTTTGAATTTCAAAATTTTAGTTTTAATGCAAATGATTGTTGTTAAATCTATTAACTAATTTTTTATGAGTAATATGTGAAAACAACAAGCGGACATAGCATTACACATGTGATAATACATTTGACACATCAAATTTCAAAATAATAAGACTTAAATTAATGAAGTTAATAATTATTATTTAATTAGAGCTAGAATTTTCAAATTCTAAAAATATAAAGACCAAAAATAATAAAATTAAAGTATAAAAAAATACGAGGTGTAATAACAAAACTTTACAAAAATAATAGCAGAATTTAACCTAAAATAGAAATTCAAACTAATCGAGTTAGGAACAAAATTAAGGGATTTAAGGTAATGGGGTATGGCGACACACCACAACATTTAACGCAGTCATGAAGAATTCGTGTGGCGGAGAGTGCGTAGGTAAGAATAGGAACCATGCAAAACAATTTCCTCACCAAACAAATAAATCCAATGGGACCCACACTATCACTTCCATATCCCTCTGGGTCCCACATCCATTAAATACTCCCACTCCGCTCATTATAGCCGTTAGCCGAGCCATTTTCAACATAATAGAACTCCATGGCGTATTGCATTGCCCGGTTAGAAAAGGAAAATGACAGAACCGACCGTACGACACCATGGCAGGTCGTTTCCCATGGCAGTTGATAAGCATTCACTGTGCTTTCTCTCTCACCCTTTCCCATTTTTCGATTCAAACTTTTCTTTTCTCTCGAAAACCTCTGCATTTACAGTTTCTTTCTTTGCTCAACTAATAGGCGTTTTTCTTTCCCCCTCTTTTTATTTTTCTTAGAAAGAAATGCTTACAAACCCAATTTTCTGAACCCGAAATCCAGTATCCCCGACCCGTAAAACACATTCCTTGTATTGTACTGTGTTTTTCTTGTTTCATTTGAATCGTTTTGCATTTTTATCGTGTTCTTCAGGTACCATCAGAATTTTTTTTCTTTTAATTTTGGGGTTTCTTTTATTCCATGCAAGATTCTTTTATAAAATAGCCTTGTAGGCTTTATGTTTGAATGGATTGTATACCATATAGCTTCTTAATTCTCACTTGGGTTTTAGCTGTTTTGTTCATTGAATTTGAGCATAACGCTGAAAGTGACTAATAGCGTTCTTTTTCTTTTTAAATGCCAAAATTCTGACCTTTTTCAACTTTTGTTTTACTAAAGTTTCCTCGAAGAAAATGCGGCCAAGAGAATCTTACATCTTCTTCTGTTCTATCTATCTCTTTTCTTCTTAGATTAATGGAGGGTTTTAGAATGTAACCAGTTTTTATTTATTGTTCTGATGCTTCCCTTAAATGGTTCATGAGTGTGTGTGTGTGGGTTTTTTTTTTTTTAAGTTTTTGTTCTATAGTTAAAATTTTTAAGCAACCAAACATAATTGTCTTCATTGGTCTACTTTTTCTTGGCTATTGATATTTACAATCCAGCTTTTTAAAAAGTTTTTTTTTTTCCCACCATGGGTTGGTGATTAATATATTGCAAATTGGATTGTTTTCAACTTTAAAGTTCTTAATACAAAAAAAGGGTTTTAAGTTTTAATCCATTTCTGCTTGTTTCAGGTGATATGAGCGGAAGCTTAATGATGAGATAGCATTAGCATCGTCTTCTTTTTCGTGGGAGTTCATTTATTGAGATCAATTAAAGTCTCGTGAATCAGTGATCGGTTTCCCTGAAGACAAAACCCGCATTCATTTCTTCCTCTAAATATTCGTGTCAGTGATCAATCTTTCTCTTCTCTGGCTTCTATTTAATTAATCTTTACGATTCTCTCTGTACTTCATTAAAAAAAAAACCTTGTCCTTTTTTACAGAATCATAACCTAAGGCTCAGAATCTTCCATTAATAAAACGAAAACAAACATGGAAACTGATGGAGCTGATGGGGTTTTTGATTAGCTAAAGTCAGCTGCTTATTCCCCTAAGTTAGCTTTGTCTCGACAATTATTAACAAAAATGTTGGAGCATGAACTGTGTTCTTCTCGGGTTCTGTCGCCGTTCAGGGAAGAAAGCGGCGATGAAGAGCTTTCGGTTCTTCCGAGACACACAAAAGTTATTGTCACGGGAAATAATAGAACAAAATCTGTATTGGTTGGCTTGCAAGGCGTGGTCAAGAAAGCTGTGGGCCTAGGTGGTTGGCACTGGCTGGTATATTTTCAGCTTTACTTTCATTTATCATTATTATAGTCCTTCTTTTTTTTTCTTTTCTTTTAAATTCCACTATTTGATGCAAATTCTCTCCATAGTCAATATATATCAATGATTAAGTTGTTTTGCACACTGATTTTTGTAGCTTTAACTTTTGATTTGTTTTGTATAGCTTTTAGTCCGACAGGATGGACCAGACATCAACTTTGTTGTGTTTATGATGTTGTTTCCTTAATAATGTTGTTTATGTATGTGATTGAAGAATCTTGTTTTGTGACCATTTTCAAGGTTTTGAAGAATGGGGTTGAAGTTAAGCTTCAGAGGAATGCATTGAGTGTGTTGGAACATCCTACAGGGAATGAAGTAGATGATGATCATGATTTCGATAACTCTAGCAGTGGATCGGACATTGGCGAGAAGGACCGTGATTTCCGTAAGTCAAACGAATGTTCTTAACCTTTTGTTTTGTTTTTTCATGTTCATGTTAACAGATCATGCCCCTTCATGTTTTTTTTGCTTTTGGACAGCTAGTAACATTGAGTTCCACAGGCCTGCCAAACCGAGAGTTCGAAATACAAAACCATGGCTGCCGTCTGCATCCATGAAATCAACGAATCGTACAGGTTACAGAGATGTTCAATCCATTATTCATGCAACACAATCGGTTAGTATAAGCCAAAAATTGCAGTATGTATCATATATGCCATTGTTTTATGATTCTAAATATACTTGTATCATGTGTTCCCTATTTTGAAGGTAAATTTGGCAAGGCTTGACACTAACTCCTTGCGAAGATATTGCAGGCACTTCAAACTTGTCAGTCCCTACTAACTCTCGCCGTCAATGAATTATTATATTTATCGAATTCATAGGGTTCTTTTATCTTCATTTTCAGGGAAGCATCAATGGTTATTCACCAAGGGAACAAATACTTAATACGGTGCAGCGGCATTTTGTGTCACAGGTCAATTCTCTTCTCTGTTAAGAGACTCATGCATACATACAAATGTGCTGTATTTTCACAGCTTTCCTTGAATCTAACATCCTTTATTTCAATACAGCCACCACTAAATGAGGTTAAGGTGATCTCGGAATTCATCACTGCTGCTAAGAGACTGAAAACCGACGATGTGCAGAGTGAGCAACTATGAAAGTTTTCATCATTGTATGTAGGACATACATATTTTAGCTCTAACCTTAGATTAGAAAAAAGACTAATTCGGCAAGAGTTGTCGATTGACCGACCGGATATCTCCCCGGTTTCTCTAACTTTGTAATATAGGGCTTATGCCCTTTGTTAGTTTCCACTATATCGACCATTCCCATTAGTTCATATATCCTTATATAACCTTTCCTTTAATGAACTACACTAAAACTATTGCTGCTGAAAATAGTTGATATGTGTTATCAATTGCTCATATGGGGGGTGGCATAACATCAAATAGACGGTCAGATCATAGTCCCTAAACCCTATATATATTTATATATATCGACATATCTCAACCCCATTAAATCATATTATAACTCAAATAACATGATATCGTAATCAACACATTTATCAAATAATTTTCAATATAAATAGCATCACTTTATCACAATACAAACAGTTATATACGTATGTAGGCGTAATTTGAACAAATTAAGTAATTGAGTTTATACGTACTTCGATTCATGTTTGACATCATTATTGTTCGATTATATTTAATTATTTAATAAAATATAAATTAAAGTCAAATTATAAGAGCACAAATAGAGTTCGTTGCCCGTTTTCGCCTTTGATCCTTGATGTCGCGATCTCATCGATAACTTGTAATTTTGGATAGACAAAAAGCTTGGAAAACTTTCAAATTTTTTATTTCTTTCCTTTCTTTTGGTTCCAGTGGTGAAAGGATGAGGATAATGGTCACCTCTCCTCTCTCCCACTTATCATATTATAAATATATACTTAGTTAATTTAACATTAATTAAACTTTTAATTTATTAGTTAAAAATATGGTTTAATGATGGTTAATGGACTTTGATGATATAATCATGCGAAAACATTTCTATGAATTATAATTGGTTTAATTTTTTCATAGTCCTTGATAAAATTCAATATTAAAGACTTCCAATTCCCCTCAATTAAATCTCATTAATTTAATAGCTTAATCAATTTAATCACTCGGTATATTGATATTATTATTTCCTACTGAACACATAATTATTTTAACTAAATTTTCAATCAACTCATTTTGCGGAGTTGGATTTCAAAATTGAAGTTTCTGGGACCGAATAAAATCGGGTCGTCAGACACTGCGCGTTGTTATTATCGGTGGGCCACTTGTTAAGTAATAGCTGGATTCGACCTTTTCGGTATTTTGCTGGTTGGGAGACCCACGATAGTTTCAAAGACTTGGAGCTCGTCATTGGAGTAGGCTGGGCTGCTTGACGCATTTGATTGCTAGTTTTACTAAGGAGGTTAAAGTGTGGAATCGGGATCCCTTTGGAATAATAGGTAAACACAAGAGGTTAGTTGTTGGACGTCTAAAAGGGATCCAAGCTGCTCGTAAACATTGCTATTCTACGAAGTTGGTTAATCTGGAATCTAAACTTAGGAGAGAACTGGAGAATATTTTAGACCCTGAGGAGCTCTTTAAGCGTTAGAAACCTAGATTAGATTGGCTACTCCATGGGGATCGTAATAAATCATATTTCGTAAGAGAGCGATGACCTGGCTAAGTCATAATAAAGTATGTGTTTTAAAGGTACAAGGTGAGGAATAGTGCTTTGATGATGAGGTCCTTCAAGAGGAAGCTATTCGATTTTACCCTGATTTATATTCGAATAGTGTTGTGAATGGTGATTTTCCTATTTGTAAGTGTTTTCCATTTTTAAGCTAACAAGATTAGATTGGCTACTCCATGGGGATCGTAATAAATCATATTTCGTAAGAGAGCGATGACCTGGCTAAGTCATAATAAAGTATGTGTTTTAAAGGTACAAGGTGAGGAATGGTGCTTTGATGATGAGGTCCTTCAAGAGGAAGCTATTCGATTTTTCCCTGATTTATATTCGAATAGTGTTGTGAATGGTGATTTTCCTATTTGTAAGTGTTTTCCATTTTTAAGCTAACAAGATTTGGATTTTCTTTTGGCCAACATTACATAAGAGGAGATTTAATATGCCTTATTCGAGATGTCACCTTTCAAGTCTCCTGGGGTCGATGGCTTGCATGCTCATTTCTTTTAATTGTGTGGGGATCGTTGGTGAAGCTTTGCGTGATTTTGTGAAATTGTATTTAGTGGGAATGATATTGAAGCTTCTATAAACAAAACCCTGATTGTCCTCGTTTCGAAGACTTAAGCACATCATGCCTAAACTTATTGGTCCTAACCAAGTGAGTTTCATTGCAAGGACATCGATAACTGACAATATTTTAATAGCTCAGGAGGTGGTTCACTGTATGAGGACAAGGAAGAGTAAAAAAGGTTGGATGGCCATCGAGGTGCACTTGCAGAAGGTATATGATAGAATCCAATGAAATTTTTTGGAGTATTCTTTATACGAGATAGGACTATCATGTCATTTGGTAAGATTTAGTGTATTGTGTCTCTTCGAACTCTATGCAAATATTTTGGAATGGTAGTTTGACTGAAGAATTTAAGCCATCCAGGGGTATTTGCCAAGGTGAACCTCTCTTCCCTTATCTATTTGTTTTTGGAATGGAGAGACTTGGGCATGAATGATATTATGAAAGAGGTGAATGAAAACACATGAAAGCAAATTAAACTTGCCAAGGATGGACCGCGGCTGTCGCATTTATTTTTTTGCTGATGATTTAGTGTTGTTTTGTGAAGCTGACGGATTACAAACGCATAACTTGGAAGGAATTCTCGATTAGTTCATCTATTTCTGAAGGACTAGCAATGAAGTAAGACAGGAGATGGAATCGATATTGAGCTTTAAACAAGTGGAGGACTAGGGTAAATATCTTGGTATTCCTCTCTCCCACAAATCTGTTCTAGCACCTATGCCTTTTTGCTTGACGAAGTTAAGAGTCGCTTGAGTGGTTGGGATGTTAGGGTGCTCTCAATGGCCAATCGTGTTACTTCGGTGAAATCGTTACTACTTCAATTCCGGACTATTTTATGCAAATTTCTATGATTCCGTTTAGAGTGTGTAGACATATTGAAAAAATGGCTAGATAGTTTATTTGGGGGACTATGAATAATGGTAGAAAGATGGCCCTTTGTTTGGGGGTCAATCACTTAAGTCTGGGAGGAGGTCAGGTGCAATGTGGTTTGGTTAATTGGTGATGGCAAATCTATTCTGGACTGACCGTTGGATTAATGATATAGGCCCACTATAGGAGCTCTTTACAAACTTAATTGGGGTCGACAAGCGTACTATGGTAAATGAGATGGTAGATTTGGATGGTAACTGGGGTCTGGGCATGGCACAAACTTTCTTTATGGTTGGATCACTCTCTGCTGTCTCGGATTACTAGTATTCTGCCACCCAGAGTGACAGATGGGGATGATCTCATTAGCTGGAGGTGGAAGAAGGATGGGCGTTCTTTTGTTTCGGATGCTTACGACCGATTAAGTAATCTAAAGATATCTTTTGGTCAATCCTGCGGCACTTAAATTGCCTCCGAAGAGTGAAAAATTTCCTCTGATTGGTTGCTAAGGAGAGGATACTCAGTAATGCTGAGAGATGCAAGAGAGGGATTGCTATGGATGCTTCTTGTTGTGTGGGTCGGTACCCGAAAGAGCTCTACATGTTATACGTGATTGTTCTTTTGCCAATCAGGTATCACAGCGAATTGTTTCTCATTCAAATCAGACGCAATTATTTTCCCTTGTTATATTTGAATGGTTGATTGTTAATCTGAAAAATTCAAATGAACTAGCATATATTGGTGCTCCTTGGAATACTCTTTTCGCTATAGCTTGCTGGAATATCTAGAAACAGAGGAACAGTTTGATTTTTCAGGATTCAAATTCTTCACTAGAGGAGGTCATTAGTCGAAGCATTTGTTGAGCACAAAACTGTAAAGAGTAATATGGTTCTGAAGATTACGGTGGGTGCATGTCGGTTGGAAGCCTCCACCCCCAGGGTGGTTGAAGATTAATTCAGATGGGGCGAATCTTTCTAGTGGTCAACTGTCTTCTTTTGCAGGGTTGTTAAGGAGCAACAATGGGGACTTGATAGCGGGCTATTGCAGGAAGTTTGGTGGATGCTCGGCCGTTCGGGCGGAGCTTTGGGAGATTCATGACGGGCTTCACATGGCATGGAAGAGAGGATACAAGCAAGTAATTCTTGAGAGTGACAGCAAGATTGCAGTTGATGGAATTATCAAGGCTCCGGTTGGCACTACCAATGATCCGCTAATTCGGAGAATCAGGGAATTTTACTCCATATCTTCCGTGAAGCCAACTATGTGGCAGAACTGTTGGCTAAGGTGTTTGATGGGAGAGAACTAGTGTTACACGAGCTGCAGATGGTGTGCATATGACCTTACTTGCAGATAAGCTGGGGGTGACCAAGGAGAGGAGGCATAGAGTTTTCTTTATTTACTAAAAAAAAAAAAAAAAAATCAGATACTCAACGTTTTTTACCTTGAAACACAGGACAAAAGGAATTCTATTTTTAATCAGTAGCCAGCTAGCTTAGCCACATGCGATTCGCAAAATAAAGGAAAAATAAAACAAACAAATAAAAGTTTGTTATTTACAACATGAAAAATAAATTTCAATGTATTTTCTTCTGGCCAATCCCAACTGTCATCACCAAACGCTCACCAACTCTGTTAAAACAAACATTATCCTTTTGCCGCCTTTTGCTGCTCATAAACTACGGTGCGTGGAATAAACTGGACAGATTAGCGCGTGGAGATAAATAAATCCCGAAAATAAACATTTCTATGAAATTCTGCAGTAGTGGAATCTGTTTTTAAATGGAGGCTTGGGATTTGAAAAGTCCTCCTTTCCCACTGAAAAGCCTTTTCCTACACGAAACAAACTTAAACAAATTGCTCTTTCAAAATGAATGATTAAAATTTTATTTTTAATCATCGAATTTTCTTTTCACTTGGAATTCTTGGATTCGTTTCCAATCCAGCTTTCAATCTAAAGGTGAATTTCATATCCTATTCAACTTTTTCTTTTTTGGAATTTGGCTCGTTGTTTATTGATTAAATTATGGTTTTCTCTAGGGTTTTTACTCAGCATAAGTTGATTTTCCTTTTTCGTACTAGCTCTAGAATTGTTGAATTGATTATGAATTTACTTGGGTATTTTTCTCAACTTTATGATATTTAGTTGTTTGTGTTTGAATTGATTTTGTTTATATTGTTTATTTATTTAATTTCTTTTTCTAGTTTCCACTATTTAGCTATTTCCGTGCTAGTTTGTTATTGAATAGAACCTTGTTTCAGGTGCTAGTTGATGATGGGAACTGAAGGCAGCTGATTTTTAACTGATTTCTTATTGAATTTACATGTTTTATTTGTTGTTCTGGTTTCACCACATAGGTTAACTAGATTTTGTCTAAAAAATTGTGGTTGATCCGTGATTGTTGGAGGGTTTAGTCCCGCTCTTTTACTTTCTTCAGTTATCAGGATCTTGTTTGGGTTTTAATTGGCTCAATTGGTCTACTTTGATGAATTTATGTTGAAATTCTGGATATGGGATTATAACAGGACAATTGAACAGAGTAGGGGAGAAGCTTTTTTGTTTTTTTTTTTTTTTTTTTTTTTTTTCCTGAGAGCAGGAGATGGAGTAAGGGTTATCCAGGATGCAATCCTTGGACCTGATGCCAATCCAAGTTCTGTTACCACATCAGTGGCTTAGTTGACTTGGGGGAAGGTTTTTAAACATTGTTTGTGTTTTACAATCAGCAACAGATTCACTTTTTATTTTTACATCTATAATTCTGCTACTACTTGTATTTCAGAATAGAATAATATTTGTAGCATGTGATCTACTAACAGGCTGCTTGGCTTTGGTTTAGGGTATTATTTGTGTTTTCCATTATCAATTTGCTTGTTAATGACAAGTGTGAGTGAGAAGCCAGAAATAGTTTTGTTACTTTCTTTTGGGTTTTACTGTTTCTCCAAGAACTTCATACTTCAATTATTTTTCAGAACTTTCTATTAGGAATTATGCTATTTGTATATCTAACTGCTTCTAGTTTTGCTTTTGTATTGATGATATCTTTTACATTTTCATCTGGCATTTGGCATGAATATGGTTTATTGAAAGGAATGGTATGCTTTTTATATCTTGAAGGGTGATTTTAGTTTTTTGTCTTATAACAGATTTTCTCACCCTGTGATGTTACAAAGTACCAGTAGTGTCATATGCGTAAGTAAAAGGAATGGGGGGTTGCTGCTGTTGTTCTTCTAGAGGAGTTGAAAATAGTGCACCAGCAGATTATTGTGTTAGTATAATTTCTTCCTCCATGGAATTTTTTTCTTCTATTTTCCTTTTCATCCTCACTTGTCATGGTGTATTTGACCTCTTATGTTTTGAATTTGGCTTCATCCCACGTCAAGTTCAGTGTAGGGTACTGTGCTATTAAGTGCTACAGTGCAAAATTTAGGGTGAATGTGACTAAAGAATGAGTTAAACTGGACTCTCTTGTGCACTTGACAGGATCATAATGTCTTAAATGTGCTGAAGTGCTGGGGCCTTTTCATTTATATCTTTCCTTGTTTTACAAATGGATGTCTGGATGCAACTAAATATAAATGTTTCCAATTGTTAATTCTCTATTACCCTTAAGTTGCTCATAAATCATTATCTGATCCCCATTACTAAGTTCATCGTGAATAATGATCTCTATCTGCATATACTTATTATGCTAACTAAAATGAGCCATAGTTAAACCGTAGAACAACTTGAAATAAAAATTAAATGCCAGAATTTCTTGTTGATCTGTCTGCTCTCATACTTATTATATATTATAAAATGGCTTGCTTAAATACTTATACAAAGATAACCCTAAGAGGCAACTATATTGAACAATTGTTTATCTTATTGAAATCATTTTTATTATCTTTGTTGAGTTAATTTCTTTTTTTTTAACAGAACACAAGAGCCTCAGATAGGCATGTTCCTTTATCTTCTCGCAATGCTACCACCTCTGCCCTCTCCACTGGCCTGCTGGTTGACACAAATCTTGAGGTATCAGTTCCTGATGCTTATCGACCTCCTCCTGCTCCAATTCCATTTGATGCAGCTTTAGGACATCCTCTAACTCCTTCGGCTGCTCAAGGAATTCATTGCAGTAAGAGTGATGAAGCAGTGCAAACAACAAATGTTGGTTCTGGCCAAGAAACAGTTGTTGTAAACACTCAAGAGACTTGTATAAAATCTGATGATGCAAAGGAATTGGACTGCAAAGCACAAAATACTACTGAAAACGAATCTTCAAAAGAGCTAGAAATAGAACTTTCAAAACCAGTTGAATCAATCGTGCCTACGAAGGAGGAGGAAGATTGTTGTCCAACCTGTTTGGAAGGTATGTCTTCCACTTGCAATCTATGAACTTTTCTGCCTCACTGCAAGAAAAGATGTTGTGTTTTTTACGCCAAGTCGTATTTCCACTTCCAAGTAGAAAGGTTGTTGATAGGCCCCTTTTCTGTTCTTTCCTGCAGAATATGATGAAGAAAACCCAAAAATTATCACCAAATGCGAGCATCATTTTCACCTTGCATGTATCTTTGAATGGATGGAAAGAAGTGAGACATGTCCTGTGTGTGATAAGGTTTGTCTTGAAACTATTTTCATCTCTTATCAGTCTATAAGAATTATTGTATATAACCTAAGCAAATAACAAGAGGGTCCTAATTATCTTCTGATGCAGGAAATGATATTTGACTTGCCCACCAATTAGTTTCCTGGTTTTGGACTCAGCTTTGGCTGCTAGAACTTAAGTTTTGTTGCAAAGGTTACAACTTACCAAATCCTTCAGAATTTCAGTTTTTACTCCCCCCCCCCCTTTTCATTCGTCATCATATATTTAGTGGCTCCTGCAGATTTGGCAAAGTTTTTTGAATTTCTTTTCCTTCATCCCCCCCCCCCTTTTCATTTTATAAAGGTGTCTTGGTCTCATTGTGCTTTCACCCCTTGGAAACTTTTGAAATTGAATAGAGAAAGAAGAAAGAAATACAGAAAAAGTAACACAGAAACAAGTTTGATACCATTTTAAAGTTCAATACTTGATGGCCTATGCCTGAGGGAATACAATGCTGTTATCCTGTTTTGTAGTGCCTTGTTTGTACAGACCTGCTCAGCAGCACATTAACTCTTTCTTCTCTCATTCAATCATACATGCCTACCTACCCACATACATACATGCATGCATGCATGCATACATATACATACATATCTTTTTTATTAGTCTGGAAACTCAGATCTTCTGAGCCAATGATTGTCTGTATTTTTGGGGGTTACTTCTGTAAGTGTCATGTGTTTACAGTTATCTCCAGTTCATCTTTATGTGCAAAATTTGTTTGATGGGTGGGACTGGATGTGATAATGAGTTTGTGAACTCCTTAGAATGATGGGAATTTTTTTTCTTTTATTTTGTGTAAATAATTTTTCTTATTAAGAGACAGAAGGGGATAAACCGAGTAGCCATTTCATTTTGTATATAACATGATTAGTGTCTATATATATAAAAATTTGATTGAAGCTATGATTTTCACATCAAAGTTTTGATGAATTATGTATATTTGTCAATGTCACTGATTCCCTTTGGTGAGGTTGCTCTAAACGTGTTCCCCCCCCCCCTTCCCCCCCCCCCCCCCCCCAATTCTGAAATTTACATAGTAATACTTATATAAATATAAATTATTTATGTATGATTATGGGATTATAAAATACGAAGTTAATATCGATGTTGTCTCAAACGTTGTGAGTTTATCGTTATTGTTTTTTTATATATATATATTTATTGTCTAATTTTTTTTATTAAAATATGCATAATATATATGCAAATATATATTAGCTACATAATATAATTATGTCTCTTCCGAATAGAAAATTTAAACAAACCAGAAATCTGATGCCAAATTTTTCCTGGAATAGAAGTGCTTATTTTTCTTATTGAACAAATGATGCACTTAAGTAGCAGTGTAGCACTCACTTTATCATGTTAAGCGAGTGTATCTTTCATATTATCTCGATTATGTTCATTATCTTTAAAACTTTCTTCACTAAATTTTCGTTTTTCATTCTTACCTTATCAACAACTATGCTCTCATCAAAGCTAGTTTACTGTTTATTTAAATGGAACCTTAAACGGTTTAAATTCTCGTTGCATTACATTCATTACAAGCACCCCAACTTTAATCATCACTAGCCACTTACCATTTTCATTACAATCATTCGCCATTTCTTTTTTAAGGGTGGTTTGGCTCTAGCCATCTCACATTTTCGGTTTCAAAAATTATGTAAAGTTAATAATCTTGTATTCCCAATGATGTCAATATATGATAATATAATAATAATCTCGGTATCACATATTCCTTAAATAATTTCAAGTTCACCTTATAAACAAAAAAAATTAAATGTTAAAACTAAAAAAAAAAAAAATTGTTGATGGCATTTGGCTTCATAAAATTGTTTCTCTTCCTATGGTCGTTATGCAGATTAATTGTAGCATTGAGTTATTCGTGTTTTATTCCTTTGAGTTTATGCAAAGCTAATGTGATTTTTTTTTTTTGTGATCAAATGTCAGATTTATTTTTTTAATTGAATAAGTTTTTTTTTGTTTGTTAAATTAAATAATATTTGTTTCTAATTAAAATGGAAACTTTAATTTAATATAGTGGTAATAAATATTCCTCTAGCATGTATAATTTTAATTTACATGCTATTTTTTTATCGAATATTATATAAATATATAATACTAAAAATAAAATTATGATATAGAAAAACACAAATTATAAATTACAAAGTCGGCTACGCTGAGCCAATGAGTGTCGATTTAGCTTACTAATATTCAACGATGAAATATGATAAAAATAGTGTAAAAAAGTTTTAAGTACGAATATGGAATCTTGGTGCTCCAAAATGTTCTGTCTGTCATAATCTTATCTTTATAGTTAATAATTAAATGTTCCCCAAAGTCTATCCTTTTTTATTCGTCTACCAAATAAACATAAACAAGTATATATAAAAGCAAAATCTTCAATATATTTTAGATTATCCAAGATGTGAGAAAAAATATGTAAAAAATATATTTATTAAAAGTTAAAAGTTATTATTAAAATGATAAAGTTGAAGGTTTAATTTTTTTTATTTTAAATTAAAATCCTATTTTGTATAAAAAGAGAGATTTACTGGCGTTGAAACCAGAATTACTGCGGTAAAGATACACACATATATAAAGTATTTGGGTTCACTCATTGGCGTACGAACTACTTTTGTGCTCTGCCACTTTTGTTTGTGAAGAAAAATTTCCTATCTCCTTTCTTTCTCCTCTGAGAAATTCCCTAAGGAAAAAAAAAAAAATGTCTTCTCCAAGTAAACGCCGAGAGATGGACTTGATGAAACTGTAAATTAATTTTCTCTTTATTTTGAAAAAAAAAATTTTTTATCTTTATTTGAGTTTATTTTTTTAATTTTTTGTTGGATTTTTTTTTTTAGGATGATGAGTGACTACAAAGTGGAGATGATGAATGATGGCATGCAAGAATTTTATGTTGAATTCAACGGACCAAAAGACAGTAAGAACCGTTTTCTTTACTGTCTTCTTCTTCTTACGAATCTATCAGCCTTTCTAAATTTTGATTTGTAACTAATTAAGTATTTGTGTTGATTTTTTGTTAAGGGTTTATCTAGTAAAAAGGAAAAAAAATTGGAGGTTGTAGTATATATTGGTTAAACTAGAAGTTAAGGGAATTATTTGGGCGCAATGGAAGTGTTGAAGTTCATATTTTATATTTTAATTATTTGTTCTTATTTGAGTTGCCACTGTTTATTTATGTAGTTCATTGAATTTTTCTGAATGAGGATAGTGCTTGTTGATGGAATTTGATTTTGGGTAGTTTTAGACCCAAATGGGGATAGTATTTGTAATCATAGATTATCTGATATGGAATTTGACAGGTCCTTACCATGGTGGTGTGTGGAGGATAAGGGTAGAGCTCCCAGATGCTTATCCTTATAAATCTCCATCAATTGGATTTGTGAACAAGATTTACCACCCAAATGTTGATGAAATGTAAGTTTGTGGATGTTAAGTTCTAAATTTGGCTGTTTTAGCTGTCTTAGGGCTGATATTAACTTGTATTTGGTAATTTAGAGCGAGTAACTGGTTTCGACTTTTAAATGCTTTTTTATTGTTAACTAAAATATCTTTGAACTTTGAGTTTTAGGTCTGGCTCAGTTTGTCTGGATGTCATCAATCAAACTTGGAGCCCTATGTTCGGTAAACCTTGCGCATTGTTTCTTTGTTTCAAAGTTGCTGCTAGAACTATTGGAACTTGATAAATGATGATCGATTCTTCTCTTTTCTCTTTCTTTCTTTTTTTTCTCATCCTTGTGTTCAATTTCAGATCTTGTTAATGTCTTTGAAGTGTTTCTTCCTCAACTCCTTTTGTATCCCAATCCATCAGACCCATTGAATGGAGAAGCTGCTGCTCTTATGATGCGTGATCGTACTGCTTATGAAGAAAAAGTGAAAGGTAGCATTTCTACATAAGTTTTTATATTTTAAATATGCATTTCTTTCTCTTAAGAATGCCTCTCTCAGCGAAGGTGTTTAGTTGGATTTCTTGTCATGCTAAATCAACTAAGCGATATCTGCTGGCTATTTAGCTAAGTGATATCTGCTGGCTAATGGCCAATTAATCAAGTATCCAAGTTGTCGACAAGATTGAACTTTGTCATTAGTCTAAAGTAGATAACATCAGTCTTGAACTTCATAGTTTTAGTTATAGTTTCTATATGCCTTGGCATCAGAATTTTGTATTGTTACATGTTTCTTAATCAAAGAGGTAGTTTTAGTTTTCTTGAAATTAATCCTTAATTCCTCTTGATGTAATCGAGGTACTACTTCTTAAGTGCTCAGAGAGTCCTATTTTCTCCAATTATAATCTTGCCAACTCTCTGCAAAAACATAAAAAAGGGCGTGAAGCTGAAGCTTGTTACCTATTGTCATTGGGAGTCCTTTCTTTGTAATCAGGCTACTTTTTTTATATGGGATTAGAAAATACGAATGAGCTGAAAAGTTTTGGAAAGAGGAGGTTGCAACCTACTTTGTTGTGGCCGTAGCATTTCACCTACTTTCTCGGTTCTTATATTATATTCAAATGAAATCCATTCTTTTCCATAGTAATTCGTTGTGGCAAACCGCATTTATCATCCTTGACAAGACCCCAATGTGTTTACTGTTTACTATCGTTGCAAGTACGGTTTTTTTTCAGAGTATGATCTGGCAATTTGACTTATGTGGCAACATACATTTCACGTCTTCTTTTTGCAATGGCATTTTAAGGATTCCTTTTTTTTTCTTATTCCTGGAATGCTTATAAGTTATGACTCTTTTCTCGTACCAGAATACCGTGAGAAATATGCCAAACCTGAAGATGTTGCAGGAGCAGAAGAAATGAAGTCAAGTGACGAAGAACTGAGTGAAGATGAATATGCTGCCTCAGATGATGAGGAAATCGCCGGAAAACCAGATCTTTAGGCACATATTATGCCCTGCATACTCGCTACGAAAATCGTCTTGTGTTGTACATGATGTTCAGCTCCAGGAAAATTCGAACACAACAAAACTGGGGAACATGGGGAAAAATTCCAACTTACCCCTTTTTGTCATTACTTTCCATGGATATTTGTGTAAATTAATCCACTGTTCAATAATTCAAATATTTATCCGCTGCTGAGACTTTGAAAAGCAGTTCTCCCATATGCTCCTGCTTCTTGTGTGCCTGCTTCAATTATACTACTATTTATTATGCTTTGTTAGTGTCCACTTACACATTGGTTGATCTAACTTTGGTGATGACTTGGTTGGCTGCCAATGGAATTTATATCTCCCACGTCTCCAACACTTTATGGTAGAAATCCATTTTGCGTGAGCTTTTGACTTGGCCTACAAATTTCTGATATTTGGATGAGCGATATTAGTGCAATTTATGGTTAAATTTATAAGATATCATATTTATATATATATATTTTTTTTATCAAAGAAGCCCCTATAGCTCAGTGGTAGAGCGTCAGTCTTGTAAACTGAAGGTCCGTAGTTCGATCCTGCGTGGGGGCATGCTCAATTTTAATCTTTTATTTACAATTTTTTTAAGTAAATTAAGGAGATCTCTTAAGTGACATTAAACTTGAGACTAATCTATGATAAATTAGGGTTCGTGTCTTATTTATTATCTTTTTAGTTAATTTTTATCCAATATAAGTTTTTTTTGGTGAATTAACAATAACATGATTAGCGCGATTCGAACCTAAATTATACTTAGAGTGATGAACATCTTAATTATGAGGTCAATGTATGTGATTTTATTCATTATAACTTCAATTAATATTTAAAAAGTATGATATGATAACTAATGAATAAATTTTACGAATTTAAATAGTAGTGATTAATGTATTAAAAATTATCGGTGAAAAAGTATTAAATAATCTCAACTTGTTAAATCAAAAGCATTCCCAACAAATATACTTTCTAAAATTTTAGTGTATGCTTAGCATTGCAATTTTCAATTCTCGCTAATCAATCAATACATCCTTTTATTATTATCATCTCTCTTCGTTTGAATGAAACTTCAACTACATCACTCCTATCGTTTTTCATACTTATCGATGAAATATAATTGTCTAAAATATTTTGTTTTAGATATATTAATACTTTTATTATATAAAATTTCAACATTTATGTGGCATCTATTCTTTTATTATTATATGATGCTTTAGGGTAATTTTGGTTATGTTTGATAAAAGTAAAAAATGTATTAAATTTAAGTTGTAAAATATGTTAGGTGTATTGCGTAAAATTAAATATTAAATATAATTAAATTATTGGATGAAAATAATATAATTTTAAATAAAATAAAATTAAATTAAATTAAAAAAATTAAATTTATTTTCTATTAAATAATAAGCATGTCTCAATGTGCTTATCATTTTACACACTTTTTTGTGAAAGAAAAATTATCTAGTAGTTTACATAGCAGATTATCAAAGTTAAGAAATTAAATGCTGAAAATATTAATTTTCGGTTGATGTGATTTTTTTAACATTTTATCAAATAAGATCTTAGAAATTGCGTTGGCGTTGAACATAAAATTAAAATTTGGTGGAAAAATATCTTAAATTTAGTAAAAAATTATAAACTTTTCTCCGCCCTATAAAATCATTTAATCAAAGGCCTTTTAGCTTCCACATGAATTATTTTGATTGTATGTGTTAATTATTTTATGTAGTTTTTATACTAAAATAAAGATATGGATAAGTTTTGAGTATTGTTAATTTTAAAAAAATTAATTATTTTATATTCGAAAGGAAGCTTCATTAATAACCAACACCAACAAAGATAAAACTGAGGTGGGGGAGAACTATTCCTTCCATCTCATTAAGCAATAACATTAAGCAAAGGGTAAAATTATTAACTATTTTTCTCCATTTTTGAATAACTCTAATGTGCAATTACTTGACTTTTTTCACATTTATCTAATTTTGGGGCCAAAGTCCAAAACTCAGTTATCTCGTCGCAGGTAGCTACCATTGTTGATTTTCTTTCTCACTCAATCCAACCTAACATGATTGCCTTCACCTTCACTAACTATCAATCAACTTATTTACTTTACACCATTAATCTTGAGAAAAGTCATTCAATTGTCACGTGCAAAGAGATGGACGTGGCGAGGATGTTGAAGAGTATTGCCGATGAGAAAGGAGGTCAGGTCAAAGGTCAAGACTAGAAATTTCGGATTTACAATTCTACCCCCGCTAACTGAATTGGCTGGCTCCCACTTCCTTTCACCTAAAACAAAAACGTTTTCTCCTTTTTCGTCAATAGCCATCGCTCTGTTTCCGCACGTGTCGACCATCCATGACTATGGCAAATTTCCTTTTCTATTCTTTCTCTTCGCTTTCGTAAGTCCTCGTCTCTTTGCCTAACTTAGGTCTCAGGTCTTATCAAATTTTAGACTACAAAAATAGTATTATAAGAAGTTTACAAGATAAATTTTTTTTAGAGATTGCTAACTTAAAAAGATTAAACTTTTCAAAATATCATATAAAAATTTTACTTTTACAAAAGTGATCCAACAAGGGTTTCTCATACAATTTAAGATTTCGCCCCTAAATATATATATAAATTTTGTTAGTAATTAGTATATTTGAACAGGACCCATTCAACTCCATTAAAAGGTGGAAAAGAGAAGAACAAGAAGATTCCTTTTCAAGATTATTAAGAATATTAAAAGAGAAAAAAAAGTTGTAAACTATGTTTTGTTAAAGTAAAGTCTCATACTTATCTACAGAAGGTATTGACCTTTTCTTCTGCTTCTTCTTCATTTTTTTTCCCTATTTAAAAGGCCTCTTCAAAGAGATAATGATTGTGGTTATAAGAGAGAATTAAATCTACCTTTTTCATGACCTAAAAAAGTTTGACTTAAATGTTAATAATTGGGAAATAAATATGACAACTTAATAAGAGATCTCTTTTTCTTTGTTGCTTATTGCTTGGTCAAAAAGTAAGGCATTACTTTTCATCTCACTCTTTTTCTTTATTTTTCTTTTTCAACCCACAATTTAACATATTTTTTTTATTCATAAATCATATATTATTTTATTTATTTTCAGCTTTTCTAAAGCCCCTCAATTTATGTGCATATAAATTTTAACAAAAACAGAGACAATTAAATAAAGCAAAACCCTATCGCAAATAAAAAAGGTGAAGATCCCACCAGAGTAGGCTAGTGTGAAATCTAGTGCTAGTACATATTATTGTGACAACATTACATTTAGAGTGTCAAAGCTAGGGCATAGTTTTACAACCAAAAGCCACTTTTCCCTACAGTCGACTTAGGTTAAAGGGGACTTTGGGCCATTGATTTCACAAATATTAAAGAAACTAGAAAAGGGCAGCTAGATAGTTAGGCAGGCAGCATATACTTAAAGCTTAATAATTCCTGTCCATTTGAGCAGTTGATTTTATCATGTATATGAAAATGATGAGATGAGAGATTGTGGGTATAAATTAGGGTTATTCAAATTAGATTAGTTAAATCAGAAATCAATTAGGGTATTAATACAGAGAAATATATTATTAGACCAGTTAATTTAAGAATTGGTACAAATAATTTGAATTGAACATTTGAATTAAAATTTTTATATAATTTTTTAATAATTTATTTAATTAAATTGAATAAATCAATTAAATCAATAAATTAATGATTAAATTTATTTAACCACCGTTCTAATTCTAAAAATCGTAAAATAAACTTCATTAATATTTCAAAGGGGAAGGTTAGTTTATTAAGCACCACCTATATGGTAAACCTTTTTGCCCTTAAAAGGGACAAGATCATTAGGTTGATAAAGAAATGGGAATAAAAACCATGTCTTTTAACTATCTTAAAAAAGAAAAAAAAAAAAAAAAGGATAAACACTTTTTGAGAAAGTTACTTTGTTTGAAGAAAGGTTATGAAGGACTGTTTTTTTTTTAGGAGTGAGTTGATTATTTCAAATTTGAATATTGGAAATATGGTTACTTTAGTTTAGTTTGATGTAAGTGTTTAATATTATTGTTAGAAAAGTATTTTTATTGTAAAATAATAATTATGTATTTAGATAATGTTTAAATTTATTAATATTATGATATATGAAATATTAATTTAAGTTATAATAAAGAGTAATTATTTAATACACCATCATCTGTGGAGTTTTTTAAAGTCTTCAAGCATGTCGAGGGTGTGAGAAGTGTTACATTTATTTATATATTTAAAGTTTTGATTTTTTTTTATTTACTGCACCCTTACAAGAAACAAACACATGCTGAGAATGTGGGAAGATCATATTTATTTATATATTTGATCTTTTAAAATTTTTTACTGCACCCTTATAAAACACTTGTTATATCCTCAACCCACTCATCGAGTCTAAAAAACTTCATCGGTGTTGTATGAAATATTTTTTCTATAATAAAAATATAAAAAACAATTTATTATAGCTCGATATTAATAATTTGATATACAAGAAATGTAAATTTAAATGCTTTTTTAAACAATTAATGTAAATTATTTGTAAAATTTACTTTAAATATATAAATCATAATTTTGATATTAAAATGTGACAATTAAAAATTTAAATTGCTGTTAGATTGGTATGTTTTTCTACTCGTCAATGAATACTGATCTACATTGTCGTTCGTCGAATCGTTGCTTAGAACTCGCCGGTAAAACTTTTAAAAAAACTTTAACACTCCTATGACTTGAATAAATACTTTTAAATGATTTAATGACTTAAAAAAAAAATTCGAATAATTTAGTAACCAAATTGTAATTTTTTTAATTAAGTAATTAAAATAAAAATTTATGCATAATTTATTCACTACTGATGAATTTACACTAATTCTAAATTTAGGAATTGAAAGATTAAATAGGAAACATAGGGAAAATTAGTTATAAACATATAAAATTTATAGTAGCACTTATGATAATAATCACCATTAAATGAATAATATAGTAGCACTTGCGATAATAATACAATTAAATAAATAATACAAACTAGTTAGTTAAAACTATTAAGAATATAATTTTATTTATTGATTGGATCTGAACTCAATTGGTATTAATATTATTGTAGAAAGACTTGAGTTCAAGTGTATTGAAGCATATTTTATCTTTCTGATTAAGGGTTGAGGATGAGTTATGAGTAGATATACATATAAAGAATACAATTTGATTTTAAGCTCTTATTAGTATTAATAATAATCATTATATGAGTCAACCAAGTCTTAGTTCGGTTGGCATCGGCACTTGTAAGTGCACGAGGATGTGGTCCGAGCGCGTTGAAATATATTTATCTTCTTATTTAATGGCTAAATAAGAATTATAGAAAGTTTCAGACAATTGTGTAAAAAACTAAATATATATTTATATCAACACTATTAATGTTACATCAATAAAGTGTTTGGATAAAATTATAAAAAAAATAAACGTGTTTCAAATTCATATCTTTTTTTCTATCAATAACGAATATTAATATTAATTAATTAAGACTTAATGTATTATTATAGTTGAAATGTTTTATATTTATATTAATTTTGAGATGTTAGTGTTGTGCTTATCTTATTTTATTGAATCGAGTAGTAATGACTGTACTTTTCATCGTATTTTAAAAACCTATATTGTTCTCGTGTGATATTAGAAAAATTAGAGAAGAAAATTTGTGTGCTGCTAACGTTTCATTATTTAAAATAATATTAAAAATATAATTATAGTAATATATTTATAATTGAAATTTTAATAAAAACAATTTTATTATTGAATTAAAATTTTGTATAAAAAATTCTAAATCGTTTTATGTGTCTCTAGACTAATTAATACTAATTTTTGAGGTGAAATAAGATGAAATTAATAAATATTTTGTGATAAATTCTTTCTAAATATATATTTTTAATAATTTTATTATAAATTCTTATTATATCTATTCTTTTTAGGATAATATTTAAAATCATTTATATTACCTCTAATAAATAAATAAGAGAGATAATACGCTTTAGCGTATTTTAACTCATATTTTTTTGTATTAATAATAATATCTATATTAATTGAGTTAATATTAAATCGATAATTTTTTAAAATACTTAAATTGAAAACGATTATTTAAGAATAAACCTGAGCTAAATGCAGTGAATATAGCTTAAGTAAATCTATCGATAATATATTGGTAACTAAAATAAAATTCTGTATAACACTTAACCTTGAAATAAAAGACAATGGGCAATAAAAGATGGGACCAACGGTGGGAGGTTGGTCGAAGCGGCAGGTAAAGGTGGAGAATTTTCGAGGAAGTCGATGGGACCGCTTTTTCTCTTTTTCATTATTATATTATTATGCGGTTGGGTAGGGGCGCGCACGAAACCCATCAAGACGTGGATGAGCACACGTGCACACCTTGGACAACCACTTTATTTATTATCCCCTTTCTTTTATAATTTCACTCCTAACAAAATAATCTGCTTAAAATTTACATTTTTAAAATTTATCTTTAGTTGGATAATTGTATTTTCTTATTTATGCATATATTATACTAGACAATTTTAATTAAGATTTAATTATTATTTATTATTTAAAATCAAATTTATCATTGTTAAAAATATTAATAATTAGTTTTTATCATATTTTGTTTGTTGAAATATTAAAATTAATAATTATCTTTTTACATAATATGGTAAAATCTCTATATACTATAATCATATTAGTAAATAACTGTGAACAGGAAGGGCATATTAGTAAAATGGAGCAACTAATTTAAGGAATTTATAAACTTTAACCTAAGTCGGGTCTCTTCGTTAATCACATCGAATTTATAGAAAATCAAGTGACTGCCGTGTTTGACCTTAATAGCTTTTGCTTATACATATATTTCACACGATATTAGTAATCTATTAAAAAAAGGATTTAGATTTAATGAACAAAAAAAAAAAAAAAGAGTTCAAAATACGTAGGGAAGCTTCGTCTATAAATCACTGTTTCCTTCTCGCCGATCACTCTCTCTATCGATTTTTTCTTTCTCGAGAAAATTTGACAATTCCGAGAGGAAGATAATTTTGGAGCTGTTTGGTTCGTCGGAAAAAAAAGAAACAAAATACGTAGAAATGAGAGGCGCAAATGGAGAATCTAGAGCTATTAATAACCCTTTGGAGACTATAAATGCTGCCGCTAACGCGATCGCTTCAGCTGAGAATCGTGTCCCGCAATCTGCGGTTCAGGTAAAATTTATATTTTCCTTCATATGTATTTTTTTAATTACTGTTGGTTTCTTTGACGTGATTGTTTTAATTGAATTTAGATCAAATTGGTTGAGTTCCAGAAGTGTTTTTAAGCTTCTTTGGTATTCATTTCGTGATCTGTTTTTGTATGATTTTTTCCCTTTTTCTTCTTTGATTATATTCTGCGGTGATTTAGTGAACTTCGATCTTTAATCAAGTTTAGGATTATTTTTTTGGCTCAGGAAATGTCAAGTTAAATCGTTGTGATTTTAGGCTTAGATTTATTGAAGGTTGACTTATTCCAGAATCAAGTCTTTTAACTGTTGCTTGTGATTTAGATATACTTATATTTATAAATTGTTTTAAGTTTTTGCATTTATAAATTGTTTTTTTTTTTTTTTTGGTACTTCCAAGTTTAGAACATACAGGTATTTTACTTTTTGAACTTGGCAGTTCAGGAACCTGAGAATAGTCAGTGTTGATGAAACAGTGTTTATTAGTCTGTATAGGTTCTCCAGGAAAAAAATGGTTCCTTATTTACTGAGAAAACACCTTGAGGTTAGATGATCTTCCTCACGTCATCTTTCTAGTTTTACTTTCATTCAGCAGAGGTTCCTAGATCAGAAGTAAAAAACCAAAAGAATTATACAATTTGGAACCTAAATACAGTTGTTAAATGGATTTGTATCATGGTCTATTTATGACCATGATATTGGGATAGCTAATTAGAAGGTTTCAAATGCGTTCAGATTTTGGAAACTATAAACTTCTGTAGATATTAAGATCAGGTAATCCCATTTGGACATGCAAATTCAAGGTGGATAGCCAGTGGTTCTGAACAATAGAAATTGCTTTATTCCTTCTGTAGGTATAATCTCCTTGTACTGGAGGTCTTGTTGAAAAATAGTAATTTATAATCACGAAGTTGAAGGTTCAGAAGTACTTAAAAAAGGGGCAGGAAAATTACCTCTGCTCCTTGAACTTAGATGTTAGAAGGGTTGGTTTAAATTGAGTTATCTTGTTGTTTAAAACCTTTTCAATTGGAAAAAAGAGCCGTGTGCTCATACTCTTTCTGCCAAAGAGCTGAAAGTATATTTGTAGCATGGTGTCCTATAACTTTGAGCATGTATGCTTTAATATGTTTCATTATTTGATACACTTCTGTAAAAGCTTCAACGAGGGTGGTTTGTATTATTGTTGTAATATGGCTGTCTTTTAGAACCAAAGTTTTTGCAGTGTCATTTAATTGATTTCTTTCTAGCTAGATAAGGATTTGGTGTGATTTCCTGTATTAATCCATTTCATCTTAAATTTGGTGACATCTAGAAGAAAAGATGGGGTGGTTGGTGGAGCAAATATTGGTGTTTCGGATCTTACAAGCAGAAAAAGCGAATTGGACCAGCTGTTCCTGTTTCTGAAACGAGTTCTTCCCATGCTAATATGCCTGCTGCTGAAATTCCAACCCAAGCTGTTACAGTGACACTTCCCTTTGTTGCACCTCCTTCCTCTCCTGCATCTTTCCTTCCATCTGAACCCCCTTCTGCTACTCAATCTCCAGCTGGGTTAGTGTCTCTCACCTCTATTTCTGCCAGTATGTACTCCCCAGGGCCTGCTTCAATTTTTGCAATTGGCCCTTATGCTCATGAAACTCAGTTAGTTTCACCGCCTGTTTTCTCCACCTTCACCACTGAACCTTCAACTGCTCCCTTCACTCCTCCTCCGGAGTCGGTACACTTGACTACACCTTCCTCGCCCGAGGTGCCATTTGCTCAGTTCTTTGGTCCTAACCTCCAGTATGGAGAGGCTGGACAGAGATTCCCAATATACCAGTATGAATTTCAGTCCTATCAACTTCATCCTGGGAGCCCCATTGGGCAATTGATCTCACCAAGCTCAGGAATCTCAGGTTCTGGCACCTCATCTCCTTTCCCTGATGGTGATTTTGCTGCTGGTTTACGTTTTCCTGAGTTCCGAATGGGTGACCCTCCCAAGCTCTTGAACCTTGATAAGCTTTCCAACCGTGAATGGGGATCAAGTCATGGTTCTGGAACTTTAACCCCAGATGCTACAACGTCCACCCCCCGCAATGGTCTTCGTTTGGATCATCTGCTCTCTGAAATCGTGTCACATCCGAGTTTGGATAAACAAAACCCAATTGATCAAGTTGCAGTTAATCATAGAGTTTCATTTGAGTTGACTACGGAAGAAGTTATAAGATGTGCGGAAACTGGGGCAGCAACATCATCTGAAGCTGTTTCAGAATCTGTACATAATGAAGCAACAAGAGAAAAAGAAGAAAACACAACTAAGGTGGCAGATGATTATGAATATCGTGTCGGCGAAACATCCAATGAAAGACCAGAGAAAGCTCCAGCAGACAGGGAAGGCACACCGCAGCACCACGATAATCAATCCTTAATACTCGGGTCAGCTAAAGAATTCAATTTTGACAACGTCGATGGAGTTGATGTCCATAAGCCTATTCTTAGTTCTGATTGGTGGGCCAACAAGAAGGTAGCCGGAAAGGATGATAATGTAGCCGGGAATTGGTCATTTTTTCCTATGATGCAACCAGGAGTAAGCTAACCGGTACACATTTTAGTCGATGCCTTCTGATTTTCACAACATTTTAAGAACATAGTTGTGGCTTGGAGATCCAGAGTAAACAATTTGGTAATAGCAACAGGGCACAAGTAATCAACCATATCATTGATAATTTTAGGGGGGGGTTGACACAGACGGCGCATATTGCAATGTTTTCGGAGGAAACAGGGTCTTATGGGCGTAGTTCTGTTGTTTAATATATGTATTATATATCTCTAATTTAGGCAGAAAGATATGAAAACAGTCCTGATTTGTGTCCCCATATTTAAAATCCTAATGACAGGATAGTAGATGGCAATAATGATAAATAATAATAACATTGCCGTTAAAAGAAGGGGAAGATTTTTTATCGATGATTTTACTTATGCTGGTATCTGCAAATTGATGGATATTCAATTCGCTCTAGTGATATTGTTACCTGAAGATGCTTCGATTAAATCTTTTCTATATCACTAAACTTAATAAAAAAAATTGTTTGTCATTGTCAAGCTTAAATGATTAAAATAGTTAATTATTTAAATGTTTGGCTTAAATCAATTCAAAAGTAAGAATTGAAAGTTGTTTTGAAACTCAATGGAAAGCTGCAGCTGGAAATCAGAATCAGCTGCCTAACTTCTTATCCATCAACAAATCACAGGCTAAACTGAAACTGGGGAAGCCAGTTTGGTCTGTTGGGCTTATTGAAATCCACACTGAACTGATGGGCTCATGGGGGCATCAAAGTTATTCCTTTTTTCGCTAAATTGATCTCTAAACATCAAATTGATTTAAATTAGACTTTGCATATATGTATTATATTAGTTTGGATTTTTTTTTTGAATTTTACAAGTAATATGATTATGCATTTAAAACATATCTATAACTTAAATTTTATAAAATCATAATTGATATTAGAATCCATTAAGAAATAAGATGTTTGATAAAGAAATTATCATTAAAGTGATAATTAATATTAATCTAAGAAATCCAGGTTTAAACTTTTTAATAAAAATTGAAATTTAAAAAACTGAATTAACAGATAAAAGAAAGACGAAATAAAAATGTTCGCATATAGTCTGAAATACATTTCTTTTGTAAAAATATGAATTAAAAAACAAAATTAAAATATTAGCATATTGTCTAAATTTATTTCTATTGTACAAAAAGTAAATATTGGTATTATGGTCAGAAAGAAATAATTAGTATGTGTTGTCTAGTAAAAACGCCTTAAAAGGTAACAAAAAATACTTCCAGGGAAGAAAAGACAAAACAGCATTCTCGTTCCATTTTTGTTTTTTCTGTGCTTCTAGAAAAGGAAACCAAACAGATAGTCAGACATGTAAAAAGCTTGTCAATGTTCAACTTGGACGGCTCCTTTCGTCAGTTTCAGGTGTTTAGTTATAAAATATTCAGTTTGTGTCAAATATGCATTCAAATGCTCAGATTTAATAATCCGTCACTGTTATGCCTGACCGCCTTTTTATTATCTTATTGCCCACATCTCCTTCTCCCTTCAAAATTAGAGTCCATCTGTCTTTCTCTCGCAAAAATCTTGCTCAAATTTTGGGTTTTCAAAATTAGGTAAGAAGGTTTACCCTGAGACAATTATGCCATCATTCGATATTTGTTGTTTGGAGACAGAACCGGAGTTGAACAGTAATGTCGTGTCGATTAATGTCGGCGGTCGGATTTTCCAAACGACCAAACAGACCCTAACCCAAGCGGGTCCTAAATCCCTTCTTTATCGACTTGCAGAAACGGGTTCGGATCGTTTCGTGGACCGGGACCCGGATCAGTTCTCGCTCCTCCTCTCCCTCCTCCGCAGCGGGACCCTTCCTTCGAAAGTCAAAGACTTTGACCTCCGGGACCTCATCGAAGAGTCCAGATTCTACGGCGTTGAGTCGCTTTTGACTAGCTCTTTGAGCGACCCTTCCCACTTTGACGCTTTTGCCCTCCGGAAGTCGTCTGAATTACCCTTAAACGGCCGCGACACCCCTTCTGCGATTGCCTCGACGCCGTTTGGGTCCTGGCATGTTTCCCACGGTAGCAAGATCACGTCTTTCGATTGGTCGCTGACAAGGAAGTCAACGATTTTGACCCAATTCACCGCCATCGATTCCTTGCTCGCAATTTCCCCGGATATCGCCGCGGCCGGGGCCACCGACTTTTCGGGGCTCCAGATTCTCGATCTCCAAAAAGGACGCGTCAAACAGGTTCTCAATTGGGAGAACGCGACCCGATCCGGTTCCACGGTTCAAGCAATCGGTTCATCAGGCGAGTTCTTGTTTACTAGCTTCGAATCCAGTAGGAGAAACTCCAATTCAATCCTGGTTTATGATATGAATACATTGAACCCTGTTATTGAAATTGCTCGTAATGAGATTTTCGGGGCTGATCTCGATTCAGCCATCCCAGCTACAAAGCTGAGATGGGTTTCGGGTTACGGGTTACTCATGGCATCCGGGTCGCATAGTGGGTTATCGGGTGTATCGGGTAACATTAAGTTCTGGGATATAAGGTCCGGTAATGTAATCTTTGAATTGAAGGAGAAAGTCGATTGCTTTGCCGATGTTTGTGTTTCGGATAATATGAATGTGCTTTTCAAGGTTGGAGTGAGCTCTGGTGAGGTTTTCAATGCGGATTTGAGGTGTTTAGGGACTGTGAACAATGATGCAAATGATAATAGTAATCCATGGATGTGTGTTGAGAATAGAAGGAAGGTAGTGAATGGGAAGAAAGAAGGGTTAGGGTGCAAAATCGAGAGCCATGGGAATCAAGTGTTTTGCAGTAAAGGAGGGGATATCGAGTTGTGGTCGGAGGTGGTGGTGGGTTCGGAGGGTCGATTAAAGGGTAGGGTTTTTAGGAAGAATGTGATGGGAAGAGTGAAGGCAATGGGAGGCTTGAAGGTAACGAACTTGGCATTTGGTGGAAACAAGATGTTTGTAACCCGAAAGGATCAGCAAGCTGTTGAGGTTTGGCAAGGTTCAACCAGAGGGTTTTGATCCTTTGGCTAGCTGTTGTAATTATAGGACAGTGTCGTATCTTGTAATTGTTTTATGGCTATTGATTTGATTCTTGGTGATCGAATTCATTATATCAAACAACAGATTTTTTTAATTAAATATTGAATCATTAACAAGAAGATGCAAGCTTTTTCTGTTTACTGAATTGCCACTATTGCTGTTGTGTTTGTGATTGCCCTAGGATCTTCTTTCTTGGTTTTGCTGTAACCAATCTCAGCTTTTGTCTAAATATTATATGATGCTTTGCTAAGCCCCGGAGGATGAGTTTTTCTGACATATGGAACCTTTTCCTCTTAATTTTGACCAAACAGTAACACAACATGTGCATTTTATGTTATGGTCAGAGAAAGCATTATTCTTAATGGCAGAAGTAGTACTCTGACTTGTGAAGAAAATAGCAGTGGCAAATATTGGTGTTTGAAACTTAGAAGTTTGTCCCTTTGGCAATGACAATCATTTAAGCGAGCTTCACTCTGCATGTATGCATTACTTTATCAAGAACGGCGGCTTCAGCATTTGCAACTACACCGTCACTTCTTTTATATAAATCAGGTCGTACCATTAAGAATGTCTGCAAATTTCTAAATATTCAATTTCAGTAGTTTAAGTTTAGCTTAAACAACAAAGTGGCACGGTGATAGATACATATATATATATATATATATTTATTTATTTATTTATTTATTTTTACAAATGGTACCAAAATTATAGTAATTTATTTAAAATGGTACATAAACTATTTCCATTACCTAAATTACCTCGGCTATTAAAAAAAAATTAAGCAATTACTTTGTAACATGTAATAATCTTTTTATTAACATAAAAACTTGTAAACATATTTTTCTATTTTGTTATTTACCCAAGAACTCTAATAATAGAAGATTAAAAAATTCGTTGAAAAACTCATCGAAATCTAATTTTTTGCGATAAAACTTGTATTCTGACAAACTTTTTTTTTAAATCTTAACTTTGATTCTTTTTCTCGTCTCCAAATTTAAATTTTATTTTTTATTAGTTCTTAAAAGTAATTTTTTCTGTTTTTTTTATATACTTTGCATAAAATATGTTAGGTGAACTTTTATAATGAAAAAAACTAAGATAAAACATAAAATTTAATTACAAAGAAGAAGTAAAGTAGAAAAAATGGTAAGAGGGTTGCAAAAACAAAAAACAAAATCAGTGTAAGAAAACCAGTTCGATGTATTTCATTTTTTTTATTTTAAATAAAAATAAAAATGTATTTTTTTAAAATTATAATGTTTTTTGAAAAATAAAAATTATGAGATAAAAAATTTACGATTTTTTATCAAATTGGTCCATACCTTTCTTTTCTTATTTTAAACAAAAAAAACCATAAAAAGTTTAAAAACTATAATTTAAAAAAAATGAAACAACCTTTAAAATTTAAAAAATAGATTTTTAGAAAACAAAAAAAAATTTAAAATTTAATGTTATCTAAACTGGATCGAATTGATTGGATCAATAATTAGTTGGGGTATCGATCCAGTCAGAGGTAAAAAAAACTAGTTGACTTGCAAATCTATATGGATTGGTTGAACCAAGTTAAAAATCAATTGAACTAATTTTTATAATTTTTATTTTTTTAATTTTAATATTTTATTTGCTCTAAATCACTAGTCATTTTAGGAACCAATTGGTTAGGCCAATTTGAAACCGGTTCAACTGCTAGTTCAATCGATTTTTAGCTCAATTCAATCAGTTTGTACCATTAAAGGTCAATTGATTTTTTACTTCTTGTCGGATTGATACCCTAATCGGTTCCTTATTCGAATGGTTTGTTTGGCCTAGTTTAAATAACATTGAATCTTGTATTTCTTTCATATTTTAAAATTCATTTTTATTTTTTATTTTTATTTTTTGAATTTTAAAGAGTTTTTATTTTTTTATTTTTAAAAATTATAATTTTTTTAATTAGTATATATATTAAATATGAATGAAATTAATTTTTAAAAATTTTAATATACTTTTAAATGGTAATAACCAAACTGACAAAAAATTGTAAATTTTAAAAGTTACAAAATTATTTTACCATTAATACCGATAATTTTAACAGTAAAATTAAGTGAAAAGACTAAAATTTATAAATAAAAAAAATACAGGGACTCAATATTTAAAAGTTACAATTAAATTTAAGTTCTCAAAATCAAGCTGCCCCAAATTGATTTCTTTACAGATTTGACCTTCTGTACAATAGACTAACACTGACCAACCAGACTCTTTATTAACTATGACCAATACCCGTCACATTTTGTGTCTTTTGTAAAAAAAAAATCTTACGAGGTCGGTGAATTTGTTAGACAACGTTAAAATCGGTTCAGTCTTCTAAAATTTATTCTATTTTCGGACATTTTGTAGGAGGTGTTTTATTTGGAAAATTTTCAAATTTTTGATTTATTTTGATTAAAGAAAATTGAGTATATGTGTTAGAGTTGTCCAAGTCAAATTTTTATTAAATAAAATAAGAGATTATTTGTAATTTGAGTTAAACAAAATATATTTTATTTTTAGAAGATTTAGTATTTATTAGTATAATCTATTTAATATTTATTAGTATAATTTATCTGGCCTATGAATTCAACCTATAAATAGACTATTTTTACAACTTTAGAAAACACACCAATTAATATATTAGAACTCATATCACTTTTGGAGAATTTTATATTTATATTTTGAGGGATTTTTATTTTCAGGGTTTAGTTTTGATCTTTATTTTTTGTACTCTTCGTTTTTTTGTCATTATAGTAAAATAATCATTACCCGTAATTTTTATCCTCTTTTAAGAGGTTTTTTCACATTAAATTTGTATTTTCAATTTCTTAATTTCTTCCATCATTTTTACTTATTCGTGATTTTTTATCCCTAACGATATGCCACATCACAACATATGTTTAAAAAATTAAGTCTGCTCAAATTATTTAAAAGAAATAAAAAATAGTCTTATAACAAAAATAAAATACACTCGATATCCAAATTCATGATTCTTAAAATTAAACGATTTCATAAAATAAAAATTATTATTTGTAAATAAAACAAATTCCGAAAATAAATATTTACATTTTATCTAATTAATTGTGAGCTTAATTAAGAGCTGTAGATTTAGGTTTGGTTTTGACATTGAATTTGTAAACAGTCGATGGTAACCTGATGAACTAAAGTCCAACTCCATGGACTTACCTGTTGATTTCATTTAAAATGAAATTGAAATTTAGTTCTGTTTTTTTCTTCCATGCTTTGACAGAAGAAATCCATGTGACTGGCAATGATGGAACAATAACAAAAAAAAAAAAAAAAAAAAACCATGAGTGGACACGTTTTGAAGAAGCAGATCATCCATGTGTAGTTCGGTCCTGCATCAGCAAAATCAACATGGCATTTGGGGTAGTTAGGACTAGACTTAGCCTAGCCAGCCTTGCCTAAAAGGGCTTGATTACATTAAATGCTGGTATGGTGTATTAGGTGAGTTTAAAGCTTGAAATATTGACAAAGCCTGTCAAATATGAATCCCCACCAAATGATAGGGACATTCAAGTGCTGAAACCATACAAGTTTGGTCCATCTGGCTTTTATCCCTTTCAATGTCTTCAATGAGTTGCCGTAAATTGCCTTTGATAAGTTACCTCGTGAAATGGGGATGCATTTCTTCTTTTTGGTCTTAAATTTGATAATTTTGAATAAAATATAATTATTGTTTACAATACAAAATATGGGTCGTGGAAGTGTGAAGAGTTGTTAGGGTGAGAGCTGTTTCTGTCGTGGTAACTGCGGAGAGCCATTAGAGATAATGGTCGAAGAAAACTAAGTTGTTATAGAAACAAAGTTTCTGCCTTGTTAGTTTGCTTCACCTTCTTCTTGGAGGAGGGTTTTTAAAGACGGAAAATGCTTAGAGTGGACCTTCTATGATGATTTCAGTTTCGCTGAACTTGAGATATTAAATCGCCGTCTATATATAAAAAATATAAAAATCAAAGTTACAGTTCTAAACATAATATTTTGATCCATGTTGGTTTCATAAATAATTATTATCAGTTTGATAAATAATTATTATTTTTATAATATTTTAACAAAAATGTCAGAAGTTAATACTTAATAATCAACAACAAAAATAAAATATGAACAATTAAGGCACAAATCAAAAGCATGTAAACTTGGGTTGAATCAATAATGCAACCTTCTCTTGTAAACATAAATTCATCATTTCAAATATGATCTAGGTTTGAATAATGTTAGTCGCATTATTGTTAAGAATTTATTCTTGTCTTATAATTCACCAAAGAAAAAATAATACAACATTCTCTTCGTTAAACAAGTTAAAATTGTTGGCTGCATTAGTTAGTAGCAATTTAAGATAAAAATTCTTTTTGAGTTAAAATTGAATTATAAATTTTTGGAATGATTTAAATGTAATTTTAGTGTTTGTATAATTTTATTATTTTAAAAGATGTTAAATGTATAATTTTATCATGGGGTGTTTTCCGTAAAATGCTATGCTTTATCAAGAGCAATTATGGTTCCATATTGGAGACCTGGAATAAGAAAATAACCTTCTTTGGATGCGGTCAATCAAGGAAGAGACAAAGGTAGACGATAAAAACTTAGGGTGGGTAAGGGAAAGGAGATTTAACGTTCATAGAAGGGAGCGAAAGTTACAGTTTTGGTGATGCAACTATGGTCAAGGATAAATAAAACAACTTTTACCATTGTTTGTAAATATGGGTGAAGTAAGAAAATATTTTAGGAAATGAATTATAAAATATTTGAGAGGTTATATATTAATTTATAATTACATCATTTTAAAAGGACTAAATATAATATTTTTTATATTTTAAAGGGTTAAAGTATAATTTTATCATAAATTAATTTAAATTTTTAATATTTTTAAAAAGACTAAATTGAATTTTTTTTATTTTTAGGGGGCCAAGGACATTACCAACCTTCCTGACGTTACCTTTGTAAAGTATTATTGAGAAAAAAATAGTCTTGCCCTCGGTGCTCATGGGTCAAATCAAGTTAAGCTTAAGCATGATATTAATATATTTATTTTTGGTTAAGTTTGATCCAGCTCACAATATGGACTTAAAATTTTGTCCAATTTTGTTCATATTTGTAGAAGGCCAACCCAAGCCCGTTTTAGACCCACCCATATTATTTTTTTATTATTTATTTTATTTTTAATATTTAATAAATGGGGTGAGACAAGCTAGACCCAAGCCTTATATCTTCAAGTCTAAACTCAACCCATATTTTAAATGGGCCTAATTTTTTGTCCAGACCCATTTTTTAAATCTAATTTTTTGTTCAGGCTTCCTTAAATTTTAAATGAATTTTTAAATATGAACGAATAACCTAATTATGGACAGGTGTACTATAAAATTGATAGAAAGAGTTTAGACTTTAAAAGTTTGGATTTTGGAATAGGCCCCATCGATTAAGTACTATATTAAGTAAGAGAGGTGGAGTGAAGGTCTTTGACAAAAGCGATTAGATGTCGCTTAAAGTAAAATCAAGGTTTCTTTGTTATGAAAAAAAGACCAAGACAAGTAATTAGTTACATGGATAAAATCAAGTATTTTAAACTTAACGTATAAAAGAAAGACCCCTAAGGACTTCTTGTCCCTTTTTCCTTTTACAATAGTTATTTTTCAGTTTTATTTATTTTTAATTATATAAAGAATAATTAAATTTTAATTTTGATTCATAAGTTTTCACTCAAATTTAAGATTTAATTTTTATATTTTAATTTTTACATAATTTAGACTCCTTCATATTCTTTTTTTTTAACACGAGAAAATAATAGTTAAATTTCAATTTTAATCTCTAATTTTTTAAGATTATGTAAGAATGATTAAATTTCAATTTTGATCTTTATATATTGCTCAATTTTAAGTTTTAATTTTTATATCTTAATTTTTGATATAATTTGGTGTCTCAAATGTCATTAATTAATCTAAATATTTTATTCTAATTAAAATGCTTACGTGAATTTCTAATAATTGTACTTACCATGGTTAGAAATTTTCTATTAAGTTAAAGTCCATTACAATTTTTTTGTTACATGGATACTAATGAAATAATTTTTTTTAATTTCAAAATGTCACACCAACTAATTTAACATAAAGATTTTAACGGTATTAACAAATAACATAAATTTTAAATTCCGAAAAGTAGAAGGATTAAATTCTTAAAAATAAAAGTATGAAGATTAAATTTCAAATATACGAGAAGTACAATAACTTTGAACATATTATAATCTTTAAATTATTACTCTATAATTTAATTAAAAAATAAATAATTAACACAATGCAAAGCACAAATGAAACCATACTAATTTTATATTGAATTGAAATGATTTCGTTAAATAATCTTATTTAAAATTAATTAATTACCATTATTTAAAAAATTTCTAATTGAAAAAGAATTTGAGTTAGTTATAAAAGCAAAAATTAATAATAATTCATCTCAAATTTAATATATATATATATATATATATATGTACACACTAACAATTTGAAGTTACAAAAAGGAAACAATTTCTAGGTGGCGTGCTTATAATCTGCCATTTGTCAATATATTATTTTACTATGCGTAATTTTTATTATAAAAATTAATTAAAGGTAAAATTTTTATTAATATACACTGTCAAAATTTGGAATAAAAAATTTCCTTTAGTAATCGTATTCATAACTGAATAAAAACAAACTATATTTTTGAATAAAATAAAATTTAACTTCGAATTTTCGAGATTCTCTACTTTTTGCTTTATTTAAAAAAAGAGAGATATTTTTATTAATTACATTGGGCACTGATTATATTAAAAATTAAACTATTATCCCGTTTTGTATAAAAGAAATATTAGGCTATATATATATATATATATATATATATATTATAAAATTGATTAGAGGATAAAATTCCAAATTATTAAAAATTTGCAGGTCTCACAATTTAAATATATTAAATACTTATACAGAAAATTTCATTTGAATATAAATAATAATTTTAGTATACCAGCAGCCTCAAACCTTAACTGTTTATTTTTTCATAATGGTCTTGTACGGTTTTAATAATATTGTTTGTAATCCTCCCTAAATTTAAAAAAAAATTTGTTTTAATCTTTTTAGGTTATTAAAATTTCATTTTTGTCTTGTCTAAATTAATTTCTGTCCCGAAAGTTTTCTTTTACTTTGAATTTTTTTATAGAAAATACAAATTGTTTGATAAATTTGGTTAAATTATAATTTAATTTGGTAAACTGAGTAGTATTTATATATTAAATTGGTTCAAGAACTTAAATAATTGCAATATTTAATTTAAAATTTAATAAATTTTAGTAATTTTTTTGAGTTTAATACACAAATTGCCCCCTAAAGCATCCTGGTTTTCTCCGTTTGCTACCCAAAGAATTTTGCACAATGGTTCGGGTTCACCCCAAAGCACTAACACTGTTAAAAAAATCGATAGTCTCCTTTAATCAATCAGAATTTGCCACGTGTTGCATACTGGTAAAACACTTAAAAATTATAAAAATCCTAAAAGAATATAAAATATAACTGCCAGTATAAATCGCCATGTGGATATAATTTTTATAAATTTAAAATTTAATTTTTTTATTTTTATTTTCAAGAATTTAATAATTTTATTTTTTAAATTTTAAAAATCAAATTTAATTATTAACATCATTAAAATTTTTTTGTTAAATTTATTGGTGCGACTTTTTATAATAAAAGAATTTATTTGGTAGCCATATAACTAAAAATATGACCTTATAATGAATTTGAATTAACAAAATAATTTTAAGTGTTAAGAATTGAATCTGAATTTTGAAATCTGAAAAGTAAAAAAAACTAAATTCTTGAAAATAAATGTACGAAGAATAAATTTCAAATTTGTGAAAAGTACGATAACTTATGACATATTTTAATCTATATACAAATAGAAGGTATAATGATAAATCTGATCCCTAATATTTACATTTTTTGTCCATTTGACCCTTATTTTTTTAGCTAAATTTAGCCATTAGCATTTTAAAAAAGTCAAATCACTTTTTCTTAATGAAAATGTTAACTAAAATATTAATTAATTTTTAATAATATTAGTGTGACAATCCACATGTATTCAATGTTAACATGGTACTATTTATCTTATATGTCATCACATCAACAAAATAATTTAAAAATTATAAAAATAATAAAAAATATAAAAATATAAAAAGTTAATTAAGCTATAAAATATTAGTATAGGGTATATGTAGATTACACGCCGGCTTTCAAGTTTAAAAATTTTAATATTTTATTCAATTTTTTAATTAAAAATTAGAATCTTTTTTAAAAAATATTTATTATTAAATTTAACTCTTTTAAAAAAATAAATTTAACTAAAAATAAAAAAATAAATTAAAAAAATTTTAAATATTATCTACTAAATTTGTCATTTCAAATGTAGGTGCTGCTTATATGAAAATAGTATGTATATCGACATATGTAAGGAGTATAGTTGCTCAACCAATCTTATTGTTCCCGTTTACATAGTCATTCAATGCTAGCTGCTGCAATGGTTGGAATTTAAGGACAAGCTTCTTCCTGCAAAATTAGGTGACCCCTTTTCTTCTCTGTCTTTCTGAGAGTGGGGCTACGTGGGTATTTAATTTATACTTGCTGCAAGCTCGACTAATCTGGTGGCTTAGGGGTTGTGCTTTTTCCAACGACCCCAGTCGGCCATTAAAGGCTCTGCGTTTCCATTTACAGGCTGAATTAATCAGGTCCATGCACTAATAAAATACTAAAGAAAAGAAAAAAGTGGAATCAGTCAGTTTGAAAGACCGAAAGGGATAGCGAGAGAGAGAGATGTTCTCAACAAATTTAGCTGCCCATATTAATTGCATGCTTTGGCTTTCTGTGTTTCTTCTGTGTTCTTTCCTCTCTATATAACCCTTTTTGTCTTCTCTTTCACTCACACATTCACAGGTTTCTCGTCTCTTCTCCCTTTTCTGTACATTTAGGGTTTTATTTATTTTTCGCCATTGTCGTTTCAATTTAAGAGCTCTCATGTTCGTGCATTAACAGCTTCAACTCATATATTATATATAGTGTTACAAAGCTGATCAAATGGATGCATCAGTGGCTTTGATGATCCTATCAGCCGTGGTGCTTTATTTAGTATGGTTCAAGTTCATCGCACGGTCGCTCAATGGACCACGTGTCTGGCCTTTATTGGGCAGCCTTCCTGGGCTCATTGAGAACTCCAATTGTATGCATGAGTGGATTGCCGACAACCTACGCGCGTGCGGTGGCACGTACCAGACGTGCATCGCTGCGATTCCGTTTTTGGCTCGGAAGCAAGGTCTCGTGACCGTCACGTGCGATCCGAAGAACTTGGAGCATATTTTGAAGGGTCGGTTCGAGAATTATCCCAAGGGGCCTTTTTGGCAGGCTGTGTTTCATGATTTGCTTGGTGATGGGATCTTTAATTCTGATGGTGACACGTGGCTGTTCCAGCGTAAGACTGCCGCGTTGGAGTTTACCACCAGGACGCTTCGCCAAGCCATGTCGCGGTGGGTTAACCGGGCCATCAAGCAGCGGTTTTGCCCGATTCTTGAGATGGCTCAGCTCCAAGGGAAGCCGGTTGATTTTCAGGACCTGTTGCTTCGGCTCACTTTCGATAACATATGTGGCTTGACATTTGGCAAGGATCCTCAAACGGCATCTCCAGGGCTTCCCGAGAACGGCTTCGCAACGGCTTTTGATCGAGCCACAGAAGCCACGCTCCAACGATTTATTTTGCCCGAAATCATGTGGAAGCTGAAAAAATGGTTGGGGCTTGGAATGGAAGTGAAGCTGAGCCGAAGCCTCGACCATATGGATAAATTCTTATCCGAAATCATTAATACACGCAAACTTGAATTGCTGAGTCAGCATCAAGGTGAGATCCCACACGACGACTTGCTGTCCCGGTTCATGAAAAAAAAGGAATCCTACTCAGATGAATTCCTTAGACACGTGGCATTAAACTTTATTTTAGCTGGACGTGACACGACTTCGGTCGCACTATGCTGGTTCTTCTGGCTAGTCAGTCAAAATTCAAGGGTGGAAGAAAAGATCATCACAGAAATTACCACCGTTCTGATGGAGACACGTGGCACTGATACTTCCAAATGGGTAAATGAACCCCTTGTATTCGAAGAAGTTGACCGATTAATATACCTTAAAGCAGCACTGTCTGAGACATTAAGACTCTACCCATCAGTGCCACAAGACTCAAAGCATGTAATAGCAGATGATGTCTTGCCTAATGGGACATTCGTCCCTGCTGGATCAAACGTGACATACTCTATATATTCAGCTGGTCGTATGAAATTCATCTGGGGTGAAGATTGCTTGGAATTCAAACCAGAAAGGTGGTTATCAGAAGACGGCAAAAAATTCGAGCCAAAGGATTCGTATAGATTTGTTACATTCAACGCCGGACCCCGAATTTGTTTAGGAAAAGATTTAGCTTATCTTCAAATGAAATCAATAGCCGCGGCGGTGTTGCTCCATCATCGACTTACAGTGGCGGCAGGGCACCGGGTAGAGCAGAAGATGTCATTAACGTTGTTCATGAAATATGGGCTTTACATGGACGTGCACCCAAGAAACCTCAAACCTGTCCCAGAAAAGATGCACAAAGCTGATGAAGAAGTGTCTGTTTGAATTATATTGGTGAAAAATTTTGTGAATAGGATATGGTTGATGAAGGGATGATATAAAGCATATTATTATAAGCCATCTATAGATGTAATTTTGCAAGTGAAATAATAATAAAGAAAAACTGAATGCCAAATTATACGTTAAATAGACTTCCCAAATGATTGAAAGTTGTGGAACTGTTACAATGCTAACATGCATAATTGCTTTAGTTTCTACTTTGGTAATTTATGCTATAAAACAAGTTTTGATCTTTTACATTTAATTATTTATTATGGGTTTGGTGTTTGTTAGAAGAATTTAGAAATTCACAACTTTAATGATATAGAAATATATATATATATATTTATATCTTTCATCTTTATTTACCGTTTATGTTTGGAGTTCTTGATTATTTTTTCTAATAATAGTCTCCAAATTATAAATAAGCATTTACTCTTTATACAAATTATATTTCTTTACCACTTAATTTTTAGTTTTTTTCCCTTAGTTAATGATTTAACTATATAGTTACATGAATTAAATTCAACCACCTTATCTAGTCTTTGAACCTTTTCAAAACTTAAATATGTGAATGGTCCACATAATTAAGCAAAGCCTTCAATTTTGTTGGTGGACTATAAGATTGATCATGGTGAATGGTGTTATCACAGTGAAATTTTGAAAGCTGAGGCAGTGAAGTTTTTTGTGCTTTCTCAGGAGAGTTCCCTTTGCGCAACAGCTTCCCTATTTTGGGAGATGAAGACGTTGCGGCCTTGGAAAACAGTGTTTTGGAGGAGGAGGTGAGCATGGCGCCCTTAAATGCCCCATGTATTGATGGATTTTAAGCTCGTTTCTTTCAATCCCAATGGGTACTTGTGAAGGATCAAATTTGTCAGCTGGTTTGGATGTGCTTTGAGGTGGCCCGAGTCCTCCTGAATTACAAACGCTTGTAGTGTTGATTCCCAAGGTGGAAGGACCTAAGCTTCTATGATAAGTCTATGTACAGTCTTATTTAAAGTGATCACTAAAACAATTGTTAACCGGTTAAGACCACTTATGTCAAATCTTATTGCGGTCGAAGTCTTTATAATAATATTATAGTGGTGCAAGAAGTTATTCATACTATGCGTTTGTATAAAGAAAGAACAATATCATGGATGGTCATCAAGGTTGATCTAAAAAAAACGTATGATAGAATCCAGTGAGATTTTTCGAAAAATATCATGGAGAGACTGATCTCTCAATTAAAATTATCCGCTTGATCATAACTGTGTCTCTTCTTCAACCATGCAACTTCCATGGAACCGCGAACTTACAGAGGAGTTCAAGCCGCAGCTTGGTGATAGACAAGGGAGATCCACTCTTACCATACTTATTTGTACTTGATATGGAGAGGCTAAAACACATTTAATCTCTCATCAAGCAGTGGAAAGAGAAGAACGGATTACAATTCAATTTTCTAGATGAGGATCGGCAATCTCTCATCTCCTTTTTACCGACGATCTTATTCATTTTCGTAGAGCGGATATGGAACAAGCATTGACAGTTAAAAGAATTTTGGATTTTTTTTTGTCTTTTTTTCAAACCGTCCGGTCAGTGCTGCAAGAATGCAAGTATATTTCTCTGATAATATGGGATCTAATCCAGCTGCAGAGATATGTGGTATGCTATAATAATTATTTTTTTTATAGACCCCATGTTTTTTTTATTCTTGTATTATGGATTATCTCTTTTTCTCTAATTAGTACACTGAGGAAAGATTATATAAAATAGAGATATTATCCTCTTCCAATAATTTAATGTCATATTAATAATTTTATCTTGAATTTTAGAATTTTTATTTAGGTTTGATTTTTTCAATATAAAAATATTAAAATTTTGAATGAAAATACTAATGTGACATTAAACTATTAGAAAAAAAGATATAAATGATGTGATATTATTGTTTCATACAATTTTTTCTTATGGTATTTATGTCATTTTTTTTCATTTTTTAATGATCCTTAATAAAATAAATTTTTAACAATTTTACATTAAGGTTATTTATAATTTTTATAATTTATAATAAAACTCTTAGTACTTTTTTATTTTTGCCATTTAAAATTCAGTCTCAATGCTTAAGGTTATTTTTAAAAAAATATTTTCACATTAAGATTATTAATAATTTTAAGTTTTATAATAAAAACCTTTATAATTTTTACAATTAAGATTATTTATATTTTTTAATATTTTCAAATTCTAAATGATCCACACATTATCTTTAATATTCAAATTTAGGTAGGACCCATCATTAATTATTTTACAAAGTCATTTTTATAAATACTTTTTCAAAAACATTTTTAATTATTCTTCTATAAACATTTTTTATAAAATAATTTTAAAAAATAATTTTTATTCTACATAATTACTTCAAGTTTTAATAAACCTTTTTTCATTTTTTCAAAATCAGATTAAAAAATGTTTTTTTATATATTTTTTCAAAAAAACATAATTCTAAAACTTTTTTTAAATTAGTAATACATTAAATATTCTTTTAATAATTAAAAAGTTTTTAAAATATTTTAAAAATAACTATACAAATTATCAATTATTATTTTAAATTAAAATAATTAATTATAAAAATATTAGATATTAAATACAATTAACTTGTAAGTCTGCATGGGAAAGAAACTAGTTTTAACCCAAGACATAATAAATTTTAAACTTTTAATTTCACTATTTTAACTAAAACTACACTTGTTTTTGCATCAACTTTTAATAAATATATTTATTGTATAATTTTTTCAATCTAGTATTATTTAAATAGAAAAGTATTTAAATCCATGCTTAAAGTTCATTTATTAAATGAAGTTTAAATAAAAGGTAATTTAATATTGGGTTAATATACTATTTACCCCCTAAAGTTGCTCTTAATTATCACTTTGGTACCTAAAAATTTTTTGGTATTAGTTTGGTATTTAAAGCTTTCAATTTGTTATCAGTTTGCCCGAGCCATTAACGACATTAAAAAAGGTTATGTGGCGCACCACATCACCCAAACTTCAGTTTTAAGAAATAAATTAAAAACGAAAAAAGGGAAAATAAGAAAAATTTCTCAATTTTGTTTTAAATCAGAAAAATATATAAAATTATATAAAAATCCAAGAATTAAAAAAAATATTTAAAATTACATAAAACACAAAGAAGAGAGAAAATACAAAAAATTGCCAAACAAATTAAAAAAATTAAAAAAAAGTTTAACAAATCACAAAAATATATGGAAAGTTATTTAAGATTTCCAGAAATTAAAAAAAATCTGTTTAAAAAATACATTAAGTTAGAAAAAAGAGAGCCAAATTACAAAAATTGTCAAAAAACTTCAAAAAAATCTCAAATTTTTAAAAAAAATCAGAAAATATGGAAAGCTTTACAATATGTGAATGAAAATATAAAATTAAAAAAAAGGGTGTAATTTTGGTTTTTTTTTTCTTTATTTTATATCGAGAACTTTAAATTCGATTATTAGATTCAAAATCTTTAAAAATATATTACAGTATGGCAAAGTGAAAAAAAAAATGTTTTCAATAATTTAAAGCTTTCCATACTTTTTTCTGATTATATATACATTGAGACTTTTCTAAAAAAAATCTACACTTTTTTTATTTTTGAACTTTTTAAACTTTATGTATTTTTTAAATAGAAAAATATTTTTTTAATTTGTAGATATTTTATATAACTTTCTATATAATTTTTTTTCTGATTTGTTAAAATTTTTTAGATTTTTCTGAATTTGTTTGAAAATTTTTTTTATTTTATCTCTTTTTTGTGTTTTATGTATTTTTAAAAATAAAAATAAATACTTTTTAAATTCTAGGATTTTGATATAATTCTATATTTTTTATTTAAAAAACTGAGATTTTTTTGATATTTTTGCTATTTTCTTTTCTTTTTTCTATTTTTTAATTTATTTCTGAAAAATAAAGATCAACATTGTTAACAGGGGGCAAACTAATAACGGATTGAAAACTTCAGTACCAAATTGATACAGAAAAACTTTTAGGTACCAAAGTAATAATGGGGTGTAACTTTGGGGGCAAATAGTACATTAACCTTTTTATCTTTTATTAATTTATAATTTTAGCTATTTTTATTTATCATTATACTATTTATTTTATTATTTTTAAATTGTATATTCAATAATTCTTAATTAAAAATAATAAAAACTTATTAATTATAAAAATATTTTAATTATTCATTTTCCAAGTAGTGGCCATGCCGTTTAGTCTTGCTTGTCAATCAATTTTCGTGTTCTTTGGATAGTTTGCTTCTCTAGACTGGAATCAGATTTTCAAAACTCATCTTTGCCCCAAAAAAAAGGGAAATTGGTGATCAACGCGGAAGCGATACAGGAAGAGGAGATCGACTATGAAATTTGTTTAGTCGGTAAATTTTAGGGTGAAAGAGTAATCAATTTTGCAGCGATGGAATGTAGATTGTTATCCTTATGTAGAGCTATACAAGGAGCTAGTATCAAACCGATTAGGGGGGGTTCTATATCTGATTCAGTTTTAACCATCTTATTGATCTGAAGAAGGTGATCTCAATGGGTCTCGGTCATTTAATAATTGTCTACTGCTAATTCACAAATTAGTGAAAGAGGAGAATCCTGAAGGCATGATTTCTTTTTCGCTGATTTCTGGGTACAAGTCCACGATTTATCACCGGATTTTACGTCAGAGAACTTGGCTTTCTTCATTTCAATTCCAGAAAATCAAGAACAAATTTACTCTTAAAAAAACATACTAGAGATGATAATTGGCATATAATGGAACCCCATTTCAACATTGCAGCAGGTCATCCTTCCCATTAAAGATGTAAATGAAAATTTTAGAAACAACAGTGTGATTTATTCTTCAGATTCTATTCTACGGTTGCAATTCTTTGAAGCTTATCAATGCACACTTTCTTTTGTCTCTTTTTTTTTTTTGAATGATACATACTATTGTTAATTGATAACAAGCCTTGTCTTCAAAGGTCATCAAGACTTATGCTAGAGCTAAAGTAAGTTTCCAAATGAACAGCCTCAGCCACACAACAATTTCTACAATATAAATTACAGAGAATGGGTCTTACTAATGGTCGTTGTCGTCCAGCTCTTCATGATGTTGGTGTTCAAGTCGAAAATGGGGACAGGGTCTTTCTGGTTCTCCTCTTGTCCAGAGAACTCTTAGATCACCTCTCTTTTTTCCCAGGGTTAAAAAGGTTCCTGCAACAAGGTATAATTAAATTTTCGTAAACAAGACTGCAGCTTTCAATTTCGAAGAAAACTGTCTTTTAGTAACAAATATTACCTAGTGTAAAAGGGACAATGTAAAGGAGTGCTGGTTGACCATGTCCATCCATTAAATTTAGAGCCACATATGTAATGAGAAGACCTGCCATGGGTGAGAAAGGAGTTGAAAACTGTCATTTGTAAAATCCAAGTGAATGATGGGTAATGGCTACATACTGAAGGGAATTTTCACAAGTTGTATTTTAATTCACTTGTCCACAAACAATGTTTTAACAGTCACAGTAACAAGAAAATTACTGTTTTTTTTTTTTTTTTTTTTTTTGTTTATGGGACCAATATGATTTCATTGTCGACTCTTACCTAAGCCATAAGCAATCATTGCCCACAAGAAGTAGCCAGCTCGAAGAGTCTTGTTAGCCAGCCAATCATACCTGTTACTCAAGCGATTCAAGTGAGTTCTAACTTCTGGGTGAATAATAGAAAAAGGATTGTTGTTTCCGATTAATGAGATGAAGAGATAAATAAAATTTCAGATAATCCTTGACTGGGAAATTGATGCATGAATTTTGTATTTGTAGCCTGAAACATGAAATACTCTATAAAGTATTCCATCTGTGGACATTGCACTTGTTTTCTTGACATGCTATATTATAGAACCAATTAAAAACACATTGTTTGAACGGGTATGGAAGAGCATTTTTCTTGTAGAAGAAAGGTATGAATATTTAATGGCCAAGTTTGCATGTACAGAACATCAACATGAATAAAAGATTTAGCAAAAGAAGAAAACAGTTGGGACCTGAGTGAAAATGTTATCAATAGTCCAGGTAAAAGGATGTCACCGAATCCTATTATGCTATAACCGCCCCATGGATCAAACATGCGTGGGATCTTCAGTAGCATTGGGATGCCATCCTCTCCGCTTCTATCCCCACGAGCTACCTATGCAATAGACACGAGTAAATCAGTATTACTTTCTAGCGTTTCATATTTTGAATATCCTTGATAGTATAAAGACTAACCTTCTAATTCTGATATAGCACATGGACTAGAGTTGGATAAGACGGATTACTTACCACAATCATCACGCTTTCATGGAACAACTTTTTCGAAACAAATACCCAAAAGATGTCATATAAGAAGGCACAACTGAGTAGAACTGTTCCCACCTGATTCAGAGATATGTCAGAATAACAATTTGTTTCCTAGATATAGTAGAATTGATCAAAATCATTGAATATTTGATTATTTGGGGCATCCAAAGAGAAAACTCGAGAAATATAATGGCGATTCATACAAGTCTAAAACATAACGAGATGGAGTAAATAAAGTTGCAATGCTACCTTGAGATTAGGTACATGGACAATTTGCAGAACTGTGATTATAAGAGCAATTCCCTGAGCAAAAAACAAAATTATAAATTGAACTTCGCCATGTTAATCTTGCATCAACATCTTATTAAAAAAAAAAAAAAAAAGAAGGCGAGAGAAGCACAAGAACTAGGAATAAGCCATTTGTCTCATATCCATCCACCTAAATGATGGTAGAGATCATTACTTGTTAATGTGGTGTTGGAATACAGGATACTTAAGATAGCTCCATATTGACTGGTTAGAGAATTCTAAATTTACTTGGAGTGAATATTCCAGCAAAGCCATAGGTTTAGGGAAAACAAAAGACATTGTCTGTTAGTTGAAACATAAACTTGTCTTAAACCTACTCTGCCATTTATGTGAAAGAAAAATGTTACTCCACAAGATAAGGTACAAATGGTGCACTAAGATAGGCACATTCTATTGTTGAAGCACATAGCAATCGAACTCACTCTCACGTATGGTTGCTCAACTAACCCAAATTTTAGTGCATCAAACAATTGAAAGTGTAAAAATCTAGACTGAGAAAAGGATTTTTGATCATTCACATAACTGAACTTCAACAATCTTGAACTATATTAGGAAACTTAACGAGAAAGTATATCCTTACTAGTATATCTTGACCTATCCAAGCAAAGGAAACATTGCGGTAAACAGCCCAAACAACAGCAAATGCTATGCAGAAAGGGGAAACAGCCAACGTAAGGTATGAGAGAGTTCCAAAGAAAGGCACTTTAATGTATGATTTTCCAGCACGCTTGAACCACCTGTGAGATATAAAAATTTATTCACAATGTTGAAAAGGCAAGTCAATTTACTTAACTAATGAAGGTTGTAGAAATAGAGATGGAAACTAATAAATCATAAGCATCCATAGCTACAAACTCCAACCATTTTTCTTTATCTATTGATGAGATTGACCCCATTGCGAACCGATAAAGTTTTCAAACTAAATCCTTCCATTCAACTTCCCATAATACTTTGATGTTATCATCATCCTCACCATATCATGCAAAAAATAAAATAATAATACATGCTCAGCCGTAAATATTCTAGAATCAAGCAACAATAAACCAACAAGTGGACGACTTGGCAGAACTTTTAATGTAAACTTCTCATAAGATACTGAGTTCATACTAAGAAAGAAATATAAAATACCTTGACAGTAAAGCAACCGAGCAAGTTTGAAGGCCCTGCAAATATATTAGACTTTAGAGTAAAAAAAAAATTCATTGAAATATATGGCAAAAAGTGAGAATAAAAATGGTAATGTTATAGAAACATGTTGTGCATGTAAAACTATAACATGAATTAAGCGAAGTTTCATATGCATGCATGCGTAGATGAATAATGAAAGGAAGTTGTACCTCCACACCACCTATGCAGAAAAGAACCACCAAGAGCTCAACAAACCAATATGACATAAGTTTGTAAAGCATAACCAAGAAGCAAGAAGCAACAACAACAAATAAGATGGCTGATGTAGTGTTGATGTCCACAATTCCACCAGAACCTACAGGTCTGGTGTCTGGAATTTCATCCAAGGCATCCTGCATTTACAAGATAAGGTCTACAAATTAATAAGCATAATATGGCTGTAAACATGACACAACTCTGGACATGCTGCATGGGAAATACGTAAATTTAACTGATTCTGACCTTTAATAGTTTGTCCTGCTCAATTGCGGCTTCTCTTGCACTCCATGCGGACCAATATGAAGCACACAATATGGTACCAACAGCCATCAACCATAGAAACACTTCAGCTATGTCAACTAGCGGTCGTGTCGGAGAGTAAAGCTGTACAGACACTGCAAAAGCACAAAGCATTTAGAAAGAAACATTTATTGATCTTAGGAGGGTGATAGTATATGCCGAAGAAAATTTAAAGAAAAAAAAATACAGAATGGAAGCTTACCTGATGAATTACTAATCAGCATTTTCTCCAAGCTTGTACCAGCATCTTGTGGGAGCATGACAGCAGGTATATGTATATCTAGATCAGTTTCATCAGGCTCACATACCATCTTGTAGAGTTCTGCATGGAAAAACGACGAAAGTCCATTGTTTTCCAGTTTATACAACAATGCACTTAAGAACCCCAACTAGTTAACACATGAATGAAATAATGACCAAAAGCCATTACCCTTTTGGTTATTTATAATGAGAATAGCCGAAGCATGAGCTGCCTGTGCATAGTTTGCCTTGGTTGTGAATTTGCAGTGACCTCGGTCCACCATAATGACATCATTAGCAAGCTAAGAAAACCATTGGTATTAGTAACTGAACTTACTACTATACTTGCTTGTTGTGCATGCCATACAAAGATGTAAGGGTAAATCAGTAATAAAATAAACAAACCTTATTCTTTGGGGCACTACAACAATCGCGAGGGTCAGAAAGAATGAGGCGTCTTTGATTTGCATTTTTCTCCTTCGACACTATAGTAGTACCAAATCTGGCACCTACACCGACAAACTCAGCATCCTCTATGCCATCAACCCAAGTTTGAACTTTGACCTATCAATTTCGAGACAATTGACAGTTAAACTCTATTGACAAAAGATAAACAAGGATAAAGCTCAACAAGATAAAACAGCTGCACAAATCAGTTCTGAAAAAACAACTCCACTCCAATAACATGGAAAGCCCTAAACTTAAAAAGGGGAAACAAAATGACAGTTGACAGAGTGCAGGAAATCCCATATGACCCATCTCATTCCAACTTGTAGAATTTTTATAAGATAAACCACTAAGACAAACAGCAAGTAACTATCAATCTCGAAATGAAATATACAATAAGCAAATAGAAATTCCAAGGGGAAATAACCGCATAAAAATCAGCAAATTACAATTGCATCAGAAAAGAAAAAGACACAGGTTCAGCCACCTAGTTAAGACTATAAAAACATGCTGTATCTACTAATAATTTACCAAAATGAAGCTAGTTTACTTTTTACAGACAAATTTGAGTCATTCAAGAAATCAAAAGCCAAAATTCAAGCAAAACCCATTTGAGAAAACGAGGAAACAAGAACTGGGTAGTAACAAAAGAAGCAGCATTCTCGAAAAATTAATACCAGAACGAAATCGTTCTCACAACCGGGCTTCTTTGGAGCTAAATCATCGTCGTGCACTATATCACCGGCTGTAACAGAGCATACTTGACAGACAAGTGAAATCAGGGCTGTAATTAAGAATACTCTGCAAAAAAACTGCAAATCCATCGATGGGATTTCCGTTCTACTTCTTCTAGTTCAGGGACTGTTTGAAGTTCCCTTGTTTCTAAGCATTTCAGAAATCTTTGCTTTATGGTATTGTTGGCTTTTTGTTTTCTTCTTAGTATTTAATAAAATAATGAACAGGAGTAAGAGCTGTAGTAGTTAATAAATGAGCAATGGATCTGCTAGTTTTGGGAGAGAAAAATAAGCTAATAAGCTAAGCAAAAGCAAAGCAACCGTCAAAAGCCTCGAATACTCAAAAACCCAATATGCATTATTTGGCCATTTCTCAAATGGAAAGACGATTGTGATTTGTGAAGGAATCACATGACAGTTTTTCTCCAAAAAGAAGTTTCTTCTTTTCCATTTTTTTAATCTGTTCTTGTATAGTACCCTTTGAATATTTGACTATGTAGTGTAAAGTTAAAATTTATTCACAAATTCCAAACCCATTTTTTTCCAAGTAACAGAGAATCCAATCAAAGTTGAATTCATTCCCCTTTTTAAAATCTTCCATTCAGTGGAAGAAAGAAAGATTAGATTCTTGATTGGCTAATCTAACTCATATTGCCACAATGATTCACTACAAATGAAATACATAAAAGGGATCATTTTCAAGCAGAAATCATTGAGATTTTCTCCCCCAAAAAAAAAAAAAAAAAGAAAAGAAAACTTATTATTTCTCCATGTGTCGGTTGTCTATCTTTCATGGCTTCAAGTGTTGGAACATCAAAACGTTGGGGACGCGTTTTCTGTTGTTTATTATTGGACCATGCATGTGGGTATGTTTTACCCTAATTAATAAAACTACCACATCTTACTTATCGACAAAGACCACACTTTCTCATTTATGATCACTAATGTTGTAATATTTTTTCTTTCCCCAACAAAAGTCTCAGCTTGGATGGAATAACTAAAAGGATTCAAGCTTTAAATTTACATCCTTTATTTTAAATTTAATATTTAATTTGATATCCAAAATAAATATCACATGAACAATGAATATTTGATGTATATGTTCCAATTAAAAAATATAAGCATTAAATTGAGAGAAAAACGCTTAAATATGTCAAAGAAAAATGGTTAATATATTATTTAGTATTTAAGTTTGACATTTTTTTTAATGTGGTATCTATGTTGTTTTTTTATCCAATTTGGTACCTGAGTATCTAAACGTAATGGGATGTTAACCTTTTAGCTAACCCTTTTGTATTTAATTCGAGTTTTAAGGTTGATTTGATGAAAATTAATTGTTAATATTATTGAGTTTGAAATTTTCATGATTTTATTGATATAATAAAATTATTATTAATTGTGAATTTGTTTAATTTTATGTTTAATTTATTAAATACAGTTTAATGGATGTGATTTAATTTATGCTTTAAATTTAATTTGATAAAAATTCATAATTAGCATTAAAATTAAAACGAATGGACCAAAATATATATTAGCCCTAAAGTTTATTAATAAAACCGACGGCATTAAAACAGACAGAATTCGGATTCACAGTTGTAATGGGAACTGCTTTGAAAGCTTTGAAAGATGAACAAGGTTCTAGCTATTAAATTGAAAATGATGTGGGATGTCATTGTTTAAATTAAAAAAGTACTAATAATTATCCAAAAAGTGTCCAAACTCCAACATGAGGAAGCTAGGAAGATCCTCTGTTTAATTATAGAATCACTTATGGTAGACAGATGAGATTTTTTAAGTGGGGAAAGAATCATATATGGAATTTCTAAATTTAATGGAACTATGTCAATATTTAGTGATTCCATCCACATTCAATGAACACCCCCAAGTCAAACAAATACTTTCTAGAAGCAATACTCATTTTCAGTTCCTCACACCATTTGGTTTCTGATACATTCATCAATATCCAACAGGTTGGAATGTTTACTGCCATGTTATAAAAAGAACATCAATTCAGGTTTATAAAGATCAACGGATGAGGAAAACAAAGAACATGCTGATGATGAACATCATGGAAATGAAAAGAGACTTTGTTCCTGGTTTTGAACTAAATTACTGTAGGAAAAATGACCATCTTTAATGTTTTGCATCTGATATGATATAAGTCTTCCATGGCTATGGTGATTGTGTGCAGCATTATGTTCTGGTAAATTATAGCTTCCACTAGAGAACTTTGTAGCTCCACCATTCATCTTCAAGCCCAGGGGTTTGCTAGTTTCTTGTGAAAGATTTTGTGGGTTGACTTGTTTTGGATTTGGAATGCTTAAACCAAAATCTAGACCCTGATGAAATGGGAAAGGAAATCCAGTTCCAATACCAGAAGTTGGGGTGCTGGATCCCATCCATGCGAATCTTTGAATGGTTTCGTCTGGTGGGATAATTGGAAATGATCCTTGATTAGAACCTGGTTCCAGCATTTGGTTCACTCTTGGTACCACATGGTTGCATGATGAAGCATCAAGCCCCTGATTTGCAAATTTTGGGTCATTTAGAAGAGTTGGTAACGTGGGATATATTGCCCAAGGTGCCTGACCAAAGGGACTAGATAGAAAATTTTGAACAACCGATGATCCCAGCTTTTCTATGTTAGTACCGGCGCCTGCGGTTGTAATGCCTTGGCCATGGCTCGCTTGACCTTCAGGTACTTGATGGTGATCGTGGAGATCAACGGTCTCCTTACCTTTCGCACTCCTCTTCATAGATCCACTCTTGGCTTTTTGAGCTTCTACGGCTAAAACAACACCAGTATGACAATGGACTTGAACATTTTGATCAGTATCACTTGTTTGAAGATTCGGATTCGCAGCAGCTATCAACGAGCTATCTCCTTTCCTTTTTGATGAAGTAATAAGCTCAACAACTTTTCCAGACCCGAGTCGATCTCCTAATGTATTGAAATGATCAGTAGAACCAGTAGCAGTATTACCTGTAGGAAATCTAATTAAAGATCTATCCATGCCATATCCGAAACCATTCTGATGCTGCTTGTTATTGTTCTCCTCATCTCGAATCGGTACCTGCAGCTTGTTTTGCTGTTGGACTCGAGTACATTTGTCAGTCTTACTCGAGTGTCGAAATCGCGTGCTTTCCATGTGAACTTTTCCATTTTGATCTTCAACTTTTTTAGATTTTTTCCTTGTCTGCAGTTGAACCTTGTCATCCTCAGGTTTTTTTCCCCTTGGATGATCAGTCACCAATTTTTGCATTTCATCCATCATCCATTTCAATAAACTTTCTCTTGTAACTTTAAGATCTTTTAACAATGAATCCATGAAGTTTTTAAGATCATCCAATGGGGCATGGTGATCATAAGCACTTGTTTCACCCTTCTGCAAATCAACTTTTTCAACAGAATCCTTCTTCATTTTGTTCCTGCTGCTCATATTCCTAGTTTTCCTTTTCTTAACCTTCCCAACATTAATTTGATCCTCTTGTGCAGGATTCTCATTGTCCTTCTGCTTAAGTCTACTAATTTCACTACTTTCATCATCACCAAGTGAAATCAATCCTGAGACCAGCTTCTGCTTTCTGATAAGGGACCCGTCACTCGATACCGAATCATCGAATGAAGAATCGAGTTCATCATCGTTCCTCCTGAACTCCCAACGCTGCTGAAATTCGATATCTCCCATTTATACTAGGGGCATCACTATAAAACTGAACATTGCAAAAAATTAGGACAATAGTAATGAAATGAACATATCTTTGAAGCTTCAACATGTCACCAAATCCATCCCCCTACGTAAAATTAGACAGCTATCCCCATTTGTCCCCAATGTAAGAAAACATTCATACAACTATGATAGCTGTTGTGCTGCTCGTATCAAGACCAAATCTGATACTTTTTTTAGTACAAAACATAATAAAAAATCACAATAAATAAATAAATGCCTTGTAAAAGAATTTGAAAACAGTATCAGCAATGGAGCAGAACCATGTAGAATAGAAGATTTGTGTTCTAACCATATATCAGTCGAAAACACAGGGTTGAATCCAGGATGATACGTTGTTAATATGTATTAAACAATGCATATATTTAGCTTGTAAGCAATCAAAACCAATGGCAGAAGTTGGCTTTTTTTTCTTTCTTTTTCTTTTTTTACTTTTCCTGTTTTGGATTTTCACCAAACTTTCTATATAGTTTTTGATCTGTTGTGAAATAAAAGATTTGGCTTACCATGTATAGCCCATGATAGTTCTTTGTCCTTATTTGGAGCTTTTATCCCTTACATTGATTTCCTTTTACAGAACAGATTGTTCTTTTTCTTAATCAATGTTTCATGTGTGAAATAAATGGATTTTTCCTATTTCATGATGATTTTCTAGCTGGTAATGGTTTTATTTTTCTTCTCAAATATGTAAAAAAAAAATCTTTTTGCATTAATAAGAAGAATTTGCTTTGATTATCTTCTAATTATGGCCTCTATTTACATATCCAATTTATAGAAGATGATAAGCTCAAAAATCAAGATTATCTAAAGAATTTAGAAAGAGAGTTATTGCATTAAGCCAAATAAGGGTTAACATAACAAAATATGAGTATGTTTACTTCTAAAGATGATTGACATCTTATATAGTCGACAAATAAGGGAAATAAGTAGAATTTGGGTGGTAGGTAAAGAGATATACCAACAATTAAAATTACACTGCAACATATATTGCAGGTGGTGCATTCATTGGCATTTTTCACGAAACCACTGTAATAATAAAATATTTTCATAACAACATAGTAATAACTAATAAGTGAATTAACCAAGCAAATGTAGAATCATTTAATTTGAACTGGAAACCATTATTATAGTACTAGCTTTATACCATGAAGTTTAACTCTCCCTCAATCGAATACTTTTTCCCCCTTTTTTTTAACAAAAATTAAAGAGAGCGACACATACATATTCCTGTTAAAATGCTGTAAACAAATTATAAACAGTAAACATCCTCATACTAATTCCAAGCAATACCATATTAAGATTTCAATATGTAATTAGTTAAGTGACATAATAAATAAAAAAATTTAATGAGATTTATTTACTTTAGTAGTAGCAATAACGGACTATAGCTATTAGAGGCATCTGTCCAAGCTCCACCATAACTCATTAAGCTTATTGTCTAAAAAGACAGAAGCATGAGATTAAATGAAGAACCTATTTACACCTCTCTTATCCCCATGTAAAAGAAAACATTTGCCCAACTAACTCTTCATAGATTTTCACTCTCATGCTTTACAATTGCTTAAACATCGTCGTGTTAATTCTAAACATTGTCATAGTAAGATCTCAAAACATAATCAGATAAATGGCATAGTAGACATAAAATTAATGAGATTACGAATTATAACTATTAGAGGCACATGTTGAAACTCCATCATTACTCATTAAGCTTATTGCCTAAATGGATAATTCGCAACATAGGATCCACTTGAAGAACCTATATACATCTCTCTTGTCCCCGATGTAAAAGAAGCATCTACCCAAATAACTTTTCGTAGATCTTTACTCTCATACTTTACAATTGATTAAACATCATCATGTTAATTCCAAACAATGTCATATTGAGATCTTAATTTATAATCAGATAAATGACATAATAGACATAAACCTAATGGGATTTACTCCCCTTAATAGTAACAATGACGGACTATAGCTATTACAAGCACGTACTGAAACTCCACCATTACTCATTAAGCTTATTGTTTAAAAGGATAGTTGGCAACATAAGATCCACCTGAACCTATATACACCTCTCTTGCCCCCATGTAAAAGAAAAGATCTGCCCAACTACCATGTGAATTGTGGTTAACTATCACCTTCTATTATTTAAATCAATAAACCTTAATCATAATTACAATCAATACAATTCAAGTAATTATAACATGAATCAACAATATAAAACATTGAATTAATAATTAAAATATACCTACATCTGCAACATAATATGTGGATAAAGCTTATATGTGATGGAACTTAAGTGTAATAAATCTAAACTAAAAGCCCATATATGATAAGATTTAAATATTAAATTTTAAATAAGCTAAAAAATTCATTGATAATTCATTAAACCACAAATTTTCTTTTCCAACATAAGATCTTAAAAGTGGGTTCCTATTCAAGGAGATAGATTATGGGCAAATTGTGTGGTACAATCAATATAATCATGATTAAGTAATTTGTTCATGTAATCTGTATTTTATGTGATGGGTTATAAGTATTTTGTTTATGTAATAGGTGATACAATCAAGATTAAATATTATATTTGGGCCAACAAATATAATCATAAAGTATTATTTGATTAATTATATATATATATATATATTTTTATCTTCTTATTATTTGTGATTAATTTACATTAACAGTTGGAATATGAAACTTATCGAATCTATTAGGGTTAATGCATAGTAGATAAATTTATGAAAAATTAATATATGTTATAATCAAAATTGCAAGTATAATATTCATAAATAGAAGAACTCTTTGCAATATATATATATATATATATATATAATTTTATGAAAACAGCATTATATAATATATTTAGAATTAATTGCATGTGATGGGTTTTATGTAATGTTTTTTATTAAGTTAGTATCACTCATTTCATACATTAACTTAGATAAAAAAAAATAATTGAAAATCAAATGTTAATTTAAATATTATTACGAAATAAATAAAAGAGAAAGTAAATGAATAAAAGAATTTGTATTTTTATTGATCAATAAGAGTAATTACAATATTTTTTTAAATTTATATTTATAGGCATAATAAATATAAATAATATAAAATTCTACTTCTAATTTTATAGAAGGACATGTGACGTGTTCATTAGAGTTGTTTTAGCAATTTAATTTTTAAATAAAACTATTTTCACTACCAATTTCTTTTATTTTCATGCTTGAAAAAGAAAAAAAAACTACTTTTAGTATCCAAAAGACCAAAATTGACTATCGATAGACGTTGACTAGTCATAACTGGTTACTGATCGTCGTTGACTATTTACATGATGTTATTAGGACGTTTAAAATGTTAAAAAACATATATAATATATAAATAATTCAAAAAAATAAAAAATATTTTTTATAAAATTATAAAATATATAAATATAAATATTAAAAAATCAAAATAATATATAAAATTTTAAAATTTTTTATAAAAATTAAAAAAGTATTTAAATTTTAAAAAAATGCAAAAAAATTCAAAAATATATATTCTAAAAAAAATTAAAATATATCTAAATCGATAACAATTTAAGCTTTTTTCTAGAATATATATATTTGAAAATTTAAGGGTTGGATTGGTTTAAGACAACATTCTCTATTTTCATATTTTATTTTTTGTAATTTGGAAAATATATGTGCTAAATGAAAATAGAAATTCGTTTTTGATAAAATCCCTTTTTTTATTTTTTTAATTTTCTTAAAACATTTTTATTGAAAATAATGAAAACATTTTTTTTATTCTCTAATTTTCACGTATTTTTATTTTTATTTTCTAAAAGTTATTTTCAATTTTTTTAACAAAACATATTTTCTACACTACTTTCCATTTTTCATGAAAATGAAAATTACCATTCTTTCCTGAAACCAAATGCACTCTACTATAACATTTAAAAATGAACGTTTATATCTTTTAAAATTTTATAAAAAATATTTTTAAAATTTTTAAAATTTTTAAAATTTTTATATATTATATATAATTTATTTATTTCTAAATTAAAATAATATATAATACTTAAAAAACAAAAGAGACACGTAACGTATTTTAACAACATCATATAATTGATCAATGATGATTAACGATGGTGAACACCAATTAATACTAATCAGCAATTGATGAATGGTGAATTAAATATAAATGTGGTCTTTAAAAAAATTAAATTTAAAATTTTATTTTATACAAATTTAATTACCACGTAGCATATTGATTGATTAAATATGTTAATAGGTATGTTACATGATATACTTTAATTCGCGTCACGTGATATTCTCTAAACTCGTTATAGAAAAAGAGCTGAGAACGATAGTATACTAATTCGGGAAAAAGAAAGTACAGAAGGGTGAAAATCGAGATTAAGCCATAAATAAACGAGTGATCATAGGACTAGATAAAACTCAAAATCAAATATTATCATATTAGGTTAAAAAGCCCGTCTCTAGTTTATTTTTCTTTTTTTTTTCCTTTCCCCGGCTTGATCTTCTTCTCTCTTTTCTCTATTTGCAGCTTTGATTTTTTTTTTCTTTTCCAGTGCTTTTAATTTTCTGATCGGCCACCACCACTTGTTCGTCGTCTTCTTCTTCAACAGCCAATAGCAGTTTCGGAAGGATCGGACATATATCCCGTGTCCTTACCCGCGTCGTATCGACTCGAGTGGCTGCCGTTCAGGTGAGTCCGAGCAGCAGAGGATTTTTTCCCAAATTTTCAAATAACATGTTTTTGAAATTGATTGATACTTTCGCTGGATCAATAAGATGGCTGGATATTAATTTATTTTAGCTCGACTTGTTGAATAAACTTGATGTTCTTTTCATTGAGCTTGAGTGATATTTTAGTATTTACAATGCAATTATTTGATTCTTTATCTTAGCATCTTTTACCCTTTCATATTTTATAATTTGTGCGTTCTATTTGAATGCTTACACTTTATAATTTTGCCTCTATGTTCATTTTCAGTTTTTGTTTAAGCCATTGCTTGTTTTGGTCCTATTACAATGTCGGGTTCCGGCAACCTTCCTCTTGACTATGAAGCTCTGGCGGAGAAGAAGCGCAAAGCACTTGCCGATATGCAGGGGTAATTCCGTCAATTTTCCTTTTCCTCTCTTTTTTTCTCCACGAAAGGCTAGAATTGTACTGGCTGACATATTTTGAATGCATTCCTTTGATCGGATAAAGAGAAAGGGAAAAAATAGAGGTGATTCTTTACATGTTGATTTCAAATTTGTTTTTATAGCAGTGAAGGATCATCAAAGAAGGCTAGAAAAGAGGATATTTCAGAAGGGATTATGGATGAAATAATGCAAACTTTGAACTGTGGTCGTCGGAGAAAATCAAGCAAGGTTCATAATTTTTAAGCACTTATTCCTTCCTTGCTCTTTTTAACTCACAATATGATAATAATCATAATTATGGTTGTTTCGGGTGGCTTATCAAATTCTTTTGCATGTCTTATTTATTATTTGCAACTAATACGGCATAAGAAACGAGGTAGGCGAAAGGGAAGAGGGAATAAACTGAGCCCCCAAATTCAGAGAATTGTTGGAGATGCTACACTTCACTATGGAAATGGTCGTTTCAAAGAGGTATGATGTTTAATTAACAAGTCCATCTCTTTCTGGGGGGTATTCATGTCAGTTAAACAATAATTTTGTGCTCCCAAACACTCACTGTTGAATGTGATATTTTACTTATTATTTTTTGCTGGAATTTGGATTGAGTTGGTGAGAATGATTTTGAAGCGAATATCTTGTACTTTGGTAAGTCCTTGTGCTAGTTTCACACTTGGCTTTAAGAAGTATGTATAGCAGTTTATAGTCTGCCTGAACTTACATGTATGATTCTGTCTTTTTTTTATGCCCTGAAACATATGATCCTTCTAGGAATGGTTTCTAATACATATCTTTATTATTATCACCTTTTGTGTTTGCTAAAATGTTGTTATCTAGGTTGTCTGATTTTAGTTTCTTCTTGTACCTAAATGTAATTTTATGTTGTATCAGTTTATGGTCTTTATTTTGGATGGATTTTGACATATTCAGCCATTAAGCATGAAGAAATTCCTGCTGATACAAAAAGCTTTTTTCTTTTTTTTTTAATTAGAAAAAAACATACTGAAGTCTTCTTCCCATGTGGTGAATTTTTTTTATTGATTTTGTAAAGGAAAAAAAACAGTTATATTGCTTCTGTTTTTCTACTAATTGCCCTCTTTTTTTCATTATGTTTTTCTGCTTAGAGCCTGCTGCATCTTCTGCTTTTGGCTAGGTTGTACTTAATGCTTTTAATCATGTTCTTTTCTGTGTTTAAGTCCTAAGATTGTTGAATCTCATTGCTTATATCAGAAAAAAAAAAATGCGAATGAGGAACAATCTTGTTGAAGGCTGAAAAATGAAAAAAAAAATAGTAAAAATGTTTCACATGGTTTCTTGCTTTTTTGTTTTGCCACATGCTCTTGCATCGATGCCCTCTTACTAGATATTCAAAGTGTCACCTTGGATTCTCTCTTTTTGATTAAACTCCAGATCTCTTCACAATTTTAGTGATTTTCACTAGAAAATATATATATACATGTAACACCGTCAGCATTGATCAAGGCTTCTGGATTGTCCTTGTATGTGCTACATTTCTGTTCTTTATACGGTTTTGTTTGCCCTTTATATTTTCTCTCTCTTTTAATTTAAACACTATTTTATCTTTCTCATTTTTAATTCACACACTTGCTGCATGTTCTTTATATTTCCTTGTATGGCTAGGTTATAAGTTGGCAGAGAAACTATTTGCTATGATGCCCAGTTCAATCTGTGTTGATTGAGCTTTGGAAGATGGTAGTCTGTGTACTTGATAGAATGTGCTTGTACTTCACTTCATTTTAGAGTTAGGTTCCTGGTGTAATAATTGTTTGTTGGATTTGGTTCAGTTAAACAACGTGTGTATGGGTGTTTTTTCCCCCCACCCCTTCAAGTCTTCAGTTCTTTGTATTCATCCCTGCTAAATCTTTCCAAATATTTTTGGTTACAGGCCATATCTGTTCTGAAGGAAGGTGTTCAACTTGAACCAAAATTTCCTCATTTATATCATATGCTTGGGCTTTCTTATAAAGCCCTTGGTGATAATAAAAGAGCTTTTCAATTCTACATCATAGCTGGACTTCTTAAGCCAAAAGATCCTGATCTGTGGAAACTGCTTTTTACTTGGTCCATGTAAGTTTCTTGTCTTTTTCCATTTTATCACTATCCAATGGAATAAGTTCTTTTCACCTTTTATGATGTTACTGTAGTTTTGTTGAATTCTGACGAGATTAATTTTAAAACTATTATCTTGTCTCTTAGTTAATGCTCAATATATTACTAACTGGGTTCTTAGTTAATTTTCAATATGTTACTAACTGGTCTTTTCTTAGCCATTGACTCATTCTTATTTTAAGGACTTACTGGAATAAAATATGCTTAGTGTAGTTGTTCTTGGCTCCTTTCTTAGAATGTATAAAGAATACCATCTTTGCAATTTGTTGTATCTTGATATTAGTGCTTAAATGGATATGCCCATATGTTTTTCTTTACAAAGTTGAAGTACAATCCAGCTAATTCTGTTGATATTAGGAGCTCTAATTTTTCATATCAGTACCAATCTTGATTCAATCCAATTAACGTCAGTGATTAAGATAACTTTTAGTTCTTTAGTTACATATGGATGTAACTATACTAATGGATTATGGTGTCACTTAAATGTCAGATTTACCATGTCATTTTAAGTACCTCTTAAATAGAGAAAGTATGTGTGTTATCTTTCCCATTTCCAGTGATTTGGGACAGATTTTGGGGAGGTTTGCCTAATTTGCCTCTATGGAGGGTTTTGGAATTGAAAGTTAGGGATTTTATGCTTGTTTGTTTTTACAGAATTTTACCATTCATTGTCCATAATCCAAGCTTATGATTTATTCAAAGAACAGGTTTTCCTTGGAATAGCCATTTAGTCTTTGTTCCTTACAAGGCCTGAATAACCATTTCAGACATCTTTTAAAGTGGCTATTTGGTGCACTGTTAGTAATGCCTAAAAATGTAGTTTCTCCCCAGAAACAACCCTTAATGATTTATGAAAGCACAACTTTGACCTTTGGAATATTTTCAAATCCTGACCACCTCAGTCCACAACCTCTTGTTTGTTTGTTTTTTCCCCTCTCTCTCTCTCTGATGGCACCCCTTTCCATTCAAATGTAGTGGCCAAAATTGATCATAAAAGCGCTGGATCTTGAGGCAGTCTCTGACTCCAATCACTGAAGTGTGACTTCAGTGCAGCAGTGCCACCAAATTTAGCTCAGTTAAATGATTGTGTCTTGGTCAGTGATCGAAGCTTGCCACTTCTTCCTGCCATATCTGGTGTGGGGAGAGCATTGTTCGCTAGCATACAGAGCAAAAAGGGGAAGAAATGCGGAAAAGAAGAAAAAAATAACATGCTTGGGGAGTGATAAAGAGAAGAGTGCGCTGGTGGCAACTACTTTGGCGTCGGGGAATAAAGCAAAACCAAGGTGTCTAGAGAGAGAGAGAAAAAAGGAAAAAAAAAAAAAAGAATTTTTTTTAATAAAAGGAAAATTAAGTAAAGAAAAAGAGAAATAAAAATTGAGTTGAAATTTCTTCTTTTTTCTTGTATGTTTATAAGATATTTTTAATTAAATTAAATGATGAAATTATGTTTTCATTAGCAATTAAAAAACAATTTTAAAATTTAATTTTTATTAAAAGGTAGAATGTCATTTTCAAAGAAATCTAAAAAATAATTTTGACACTCTAAATACTATATTTGAATGGAAAAATAGCTTTTCATAGGTATTCCTTGTATATTCTTTTATATGATTGTAGCCAGCCAAACATTAGTATAATCTTCCTTTTGTATCCTATTCAAATGAATCAAACTATAACATAGCAATTCCTGCTCTATCCAATTCCTATAGTATTTCATTTTCGTAGGTATTTAATTTCTCTCTTTCCACGGCTGCATCAAGTAGGCTGAGCTCACAAGTATGCTTCGAACCATTTCTCCTGTATGTGTCATTACAAGATAGAGGATTTAGACCACAATAGTATGTACCAGCCTCTTTTAATGTCTGTTGTTAAATGCTCAAATATTGAGAAGTAGAGAGTTTGATACTATCCCCTTTCTTGCTAGTAAAGGCACATTAATGAAAAAAAGCTAAAAGTAATAGAAATTAGAAAGAACTTCAATCAGGCAGTTTTTTTTTAATGTCTATTGCCTTACAAAAAAGCACACCTAAGTGCACCAAGTGTGTTAAATGCACCTGACCTAAAAGGATATGAGGCTCATTAGTAAGAGGATTTAATTCTTCTACTTGTTCTCCAAAACAATTTGAGATTTGCTACACATTGACATATTTCAGTTGCCGCTTTATCTTGGTTTAGTTTAATGTCAGTTTGTTTACGATCTATTTCGTTTATCTGTTACAGAGAGCAAGAGAATGTTAGTCTGACCTGCCATTGCCTTTCTAAAGCAATAATGGCAGATCCTACAGATACTAGTTTAAGATATCTTCAAGCATCACTTTATGATGAGCTCGGTGATTACCAGAAAGCAGCCGAGTCATATGAACAAATTCAGCAAATCTCTCCTGACAATGTTGAGGCATTGAAAAGTGGGGCTAAGGTGAACCCTGTTTTGCTCCTTTAATAAAATATTAACTCCCAATAATTACCCAGTTCTTAGCTCTCCCACATCTTTTGTCTATTTAGGTTGGAAAAATTCGTGGATATTTTCCCTCTATATGTTCTTCAGAGTCAGTTGATTCCATTCATTGCAATGGTTCTAATGTTAATTGCTAGCAATGTAGAAGCTAGTTGAGTTTTGGGCTGGAAACGAATGTACATGGCCTTTTTGGCAGCCAAAGGGGCTGTGAAATTTTAAGATTTTCATTCTTATCTATTAATGTTCATCTTCAATATTATCTTTCATTCTTTCATCACATGTGTGTATTTATAAGCAAAATTGTGTCAGCAAAAATCCTGGATTTTCCGGAGGGTTATACCTAGGGTATGGTCCAATTGTGGGAAATCTTCACTGCGGATCTTCAATTATTGAGCGTGCAGATAAAAGATGAAAAGATAGACTGATCTTTTAGGGGCTTGGCTTATAGGATCTAAGTAGATGGTATTGTTTTTGGAAAGCCATGAAAAGGGGAAAATGAAGGAAAAAGCTGCAATACTGCAGCAAAGAGTACATATTTAAAAGCATGTCGGGCATTTAAGCCTTTATTCTGTTCATAAATTGGGGTTAGGCTTGTAAAAAGCCATTGTCACATGGGAAGTACTTATGTGTACTGATCTGTTTATGTGGCTTTTGTGGCTAGTTTTAAGAAAATAAGTGAATTACAAATAGAAAAGAGTGTATTGGGGAAGAGGGACAGGAAGAGGGAGTAGGCAACCATGAACTAGTAAATCAATAGGCAATAGTTTTCATTAGTTGATTATCTATATTTAATCAGGTTTATAAATTAAAGGTTTGGTATGGAATAAAATGAAGCTTATCGAAGGATTAAACTATTTTTTTTCTTTTTTTGTTAAATTGTTATATTTCTATCATCAAAATTTTAGTATTTATTTAGTGCTTCAGATTTATATTAAGATTTACGGTGTAACCTAAAAGTTTGTATTTTGTTCCAAGTTTTAATAGTTTTGAATTGTGTATTGAGATTTTGAGTAAAGAGTTTGGAGATTTCCTTCCTCCTTGATTCTACCAGTTCCTTTGCCGAATTTTTAGGTCGGTCTCCTAAATTCCACTTTGTCTTCCCTATCTCTTTTATTTCCCTGGTATTTATTGTTTCATTCTCCCCACCCTTGTTTTAAATTAAGAAGAGGGAACAGAGGGAGAGGGAGGTAGTCTGGTTGGGCACAGGTGGGGGTGGGGGGTTAAAACTCCCTTAATTTAAACTTTGTTTCAATGATAAATTGAAACTCCAGTGTAAATCTATTTAAACTCTTGAATCTTAACATGAATATATTGGTTTAAGAAAAAACAAGAAACTGCGATATTTTGTTTTATGTCTACATTGTTTAATTATAATTTTCTATGCTTGGATGTTGACCGATTCATTCTAAATCATGCATGGGAGAGGCCAAATATTTGGTTCTGCAATGCCTGTCTATATAAAATACTGAATGTTTGCCCCTTGGCTGTTATTTATTCATTTGTTTTTTTACTCTAATTCCTATGTAAAATTTTATTCCATAACTATGTGTGAATTGTGGGGACATAGTATGCCAAAAGAAAGGAAAAGGAACCTCTCTCATTATCTGGAATAGGCTGCATATATCTCATTCAATTTCTAACAGTCTCAGCTCTTATAGAATCCATCATCATAATGGTCTGCTCTAACCTGAGATGTCTAATTTGTTGTTTCATTCCATCTCAGTTATACCAAAAATGTGGTCAGATTGAACGATCTTTTGCTATTTTGGAGCGCTATCTTGAGGGTCATCAAGATGAGGCTGATTTGAGTGTTATTAATCTTCTTGTTTCCATGTTAATGCAAAATAATGCATATGAAAGGGCTCTTCAGCAAATTGAGCAAGCCCATGCTATCTATTATTCAGGAAAAGAACTGCCTATCAACTTGAAAACTAAATCAGGAATTTGCCACATTCACCTGGGAGATATAGAGAAAGCAGAGGTATACACATTTTTATCTTGTGCCGGTATTTTGTTTTCTCTTTCAATGGCAAGTGCCCAATAGAACTTCTTTATATTCTGCATGTTTCATGGGTGTATTCTTCTGGCTTATATATACAACGTATCATCCCTAATATCAAGATATTGCTAACCATAATGGAATTAATGTTTCTATTCAAATAACGGCTCAATTAAGCCTAAATAATTGGTGAATGGCTCATTTGATTGCAATAAATGCATATGGGCTCAAATGATAAAGTAATCAAGTAGAGAGTTTTTTATATAAGCCAAATTTCAAAGATCTTCATAGTATTAGATATCTTGTAACAGGATGCACAAAGGTAATCTTCAGGTTTTCAATTCTATCTCACTTCACTGGTGTTAGATTTTCAGTTGTTTTTGTTTACTTAATCCTTTGTTTTGACTGGAATCCTGTTAAAGTCCATTGTCTTTCCCATGTCAGCATCTATGTGGCCACCATCTTTTCCATGTAAGCATTCACATGGAAAAATATGAAAGTTCATGTGGTATGCCACATTAGCATCGACTGAGACTTTGTTTTGACATATATGTGCCAACAGCCATGTAGATGTGGGAAATTTGACTAAGTGTGAGTGCTCTTTGAGTATTTAGCCTTGTGAATACTAGTTCTCCATATCATTGAAATTCAGGGTTTTAGAGGCATGCATTTGGAATGTATATGTTAGAAGTTTGAATTTGATCTGTCATACTCCTTAGTTGTCTCTGAATATTCTGAAATGTCCTCCAGGTTTTCTGCAGTGTTTTGCAATCCATAGCACATGATCATGCTGACTTGGTTACTGAGGTTGCAGATACATTTATGACTCTTGGGCATGTTAACTCTGCATTGAAGTATTACAATATGTTGGAGAATGATGATGGAATTGATGATGTAAGTCAACCTATTCTTTCTTTCATTAGCTCAAATCTTGTTCTCTTTCTCTTTATATTAGCTTTCTTCAAACTGTAAAAGGTGATTGTTTGTCTATTTTTCTATAATCCTGTATTTCTTTGATATAACTCCAGATTTATTTAATTATATCACCTGCTATTTTTTTGTAGATGCAACACATTCTTTTTGCATATTGGTATATATGAGTTCCATATTTGTTATAGTGCTGATCCCTATAGTTATGGAATCTGTATGATATCTTGGAAAACTGGTTATTTTTTATTTTATTTTATTTTAAAATCAACAGCTGTCTAATGCTGTGTGTTTGAGTTTTAGTGTTCTTAACTATGCTTTCTGTTTAATGTATATTTGTGTGCTTTTAAAACTTTAACGTGGTCTAAGACATTTTGCAAGAGATGAGAGGATTAGGACTTTGCTTGCCCGTGTTTTGTAGGAGTTGGAATTATTTGAATTAGAAATTTTATACTGATGCTTTATGCAAATTCTGGGCAATTGTTTGGAGTGCATCGTGTTAAGGTCCCAAGCTCCTACCTTTGTGTCCCATTACTCTTCTTTGCTTTCTTATATTTGCTTTGATTATTGACATAGATGGAACTATGCCTTTGGTTGCATTAATAATGGATCTGGTGAAGTTAGCTGCATCTGTTCAGTCTGTTCTTGGTGTGTGACACCTTTGTCATAGAATGTGGATACCTATGCACATGATATGGAGCATACCTGTAATTTTTGCATGCACATATGAATCTGTTTTATTTGGAGTAGGACGAGCCCTAGGTAGCAAATCAGTGTCTTTAGTTTTCGTTTTCAAAACTAATCAGCAGTTTTGAAATTTTCAAGAAATCGTTGTTTCTATACAATGAAAATGTAGAGTGCTTGAACTCTAGGGAGGGGCTTACTTTTTTAAGGAACAAGAATTACTCCACATATAAATGATATTAGATGTATCAGCAATCAAAAAGTGCCCTGTCAGCTTAATTTTAGGGTTAGTACTTGGGTATCCACCGTTGAATGTTTGTAGTTCTCTATCGATGAGGAGTGAGGACTGTTGAATGTCTCTGCATGAATTTAGACTGTTTACAGATTCTGTCAAATTTCTCGACTTTTGTTTTGTGTTGGATTCAGGACCATATTCTTGAGCTTAAACGCAGATGTAGAAACTTGAAGGTTATGAATTTGCAGATCATATGGGGTTTAGTAACAAATAGTAAACCAGACCAAGTAATGAGGACTAATAGGGTCTAAAAATAGGCCTTGCAATTTGGCAGTTACATTGCAGTTGCTTTATGGATAACTACTCTAGTTGGATAACAGGGGGTTAGTTTTGTTGCCTATCTTCTAGGTTTCCATTACATAATTGTTAAAGTGAAGTTTCATTTCCCTTAAATATTTTTCAATGGATGTTGATGAGGCTGTACGTTGCCTCTCTCATGCTTGTGGTCCTTTTGGTATTAATTTTCATAACTTGTGAATATCTGTTTGTTTTCAGCTGAGCAGGTTTGTCTTTATATTTCCATGCACCTATTTTATTTTTAGAACACTAGAGTGCTGTTACTCTCTTATTTTTATTTCCTATTTCCTTCGACAGGACCATTTACATCACAAAATTGCTCAGTGTTACATATCCACGGGAGAAAAAGTGCTAGCAATTAAGTTCCTTCGAAAAGGTATGTGAACACATAATTCTTTGGAAGCATTTTTAGCCTACATGTTCACCTAGTAGTTACATGTTTGTTCCAACTTAAAAAGGGCTCAGTTCAAAAGTCTTTCCCCCAAGTTGTACTTGATCAAAATAAAAGTTCAGGAACCATTTTAGGTGTCTCAGGCACACTTGCCTTAGTGGAACATTTTCCTCGGAGGATAAGTTCCAACAATTCAGGGTGCATGTGTGGAGAAATTTTATTTGGATGTTTAATAGATTGTTATGAGGAATTGAGGATGATGGATCCGGTTAAATTAGGATTCTTAGGGTCTAATGAAGAGTCAGATTCCACGATAAAATAATCGTGGAAAATAACAAGTAAAATATAAGAATAATGCAGAGAGTTTAGGAGGAAAAGGGAAAAAAATGGTGGGTTTTTTATTTTTTAAGTGCAAAAAGTGATACTCCTATAAGTGCTATGAGTAAATAGCAGAGCTGGAATCATAAGAGTGTGTGTGTGTGTAGGTCTGCATGCATCCAGTTTCCTGAATCTATGAGATTTGTATGTATCTGTAGTAGAACCTGTAATGATTCCTATTATTCTTCTTTGTTATATTGAGGTAAACCTATTGTTTTGATTGCTGTTCCACTTGAATTGTGCATTATAGTCCCGGTTTAATATCTTGACCGTTAACTAGTGTGGATGGAAAAATTAAGAGAAGCAAGATTGCAAGAAATAACCGAGGTTTGACCATGTTAAATATTGAGTGTGAATGTGTGTGGATGGAGAATGCTAGAACACCAGAACACAATATATATATATACATGTTTCAGCCTTGATCTACTGCCACCACAGAAAGACCTAAAGGGCTATGTTGTTGATGCTCTTGACTTCTTGAGAAAGGGCACAGAGGAACCTTATTTACATGGGTCTTGAGATAAAATATGAAAATAATACTAAGGATGATGATTGATTACATTTGATTCTAAACATATGATTTAAATCAATAATTGCTTCATCAATACCATGGTGGAGTAAGTGAATTTTTTAGAAAAAATACTTGCCTTCTGCATCTGGGAATATCATCATAAAGCCTGATGATAGTCTTAATGAGCTGCTTATTGGAACATCTCTTTACTAGCAAGATCATTTTTGCACTCAAGTTTTCTCTTTTTAATGGTTGATAATGGATCTGATTCAGCTCTGGAACGACTAGAGAACAACGTTGATGCTCGTTTAAATTTGGCTTCCCTGCTTATTGAAGATTCTAAAGAAGATGAAGCCATTTCTTTGCTTTCTCCTCCCCAAAGTTTTGGTAAATTTTCTCATGATTTTTCTCATCCTTAGCACATAGGGCAATACATGATAATCCTTTCTCTTTAATTTGTGGCATGTAGATTTACAGAATATTAACAAGAATTCTGATACATCTAAATCGTGGTGGCTCAATGGGAAAATAAAATTGAAGCTATGCAACATTTATAGAGCTAAAGGGATGATGGAGGATTTTGTCAATACCATTCTTCCGTTGGTACAAGAGTCCCTTTATATTGAATCTCTTGGGATAAAGGTAATGAGAAGTCCTTTTTAAATCTTGTACCATTTTCTAGAATCTCTTTTGACCAAAACTTAATATGGAGATCCACAATACATCCAGATTCTAGCCCTGAATCACCAAAAATTATCTACAAGGAGGTAGTTTGACTTAATGTTCACATTCAAGTTTACTTTGGAATCAATGTGTGTATAACTCTGATTTGTACATATCTACTGGGTAAACATGTTTACAGTCTAAATTTGAATCTTCTAGGGTATGTGTTCATTTCGCTTCCCTGGTATATGCTTTGAATTGCAATACACTTCACAATATCAAATGGCACATACTAGAGTATATATCAGCTCCTCCTATTAAAGCACTTCTAAGTTAGTACTCCGGAGCTTTTGCGGTGAGTCTTGGAGTGCATGTTTGATGCGTGCATATATCTAACATGGGTAACTTCAAACATGTCTATGACTTTACTTATGTAGAGGATCCATATCCATTTTTGTAGTATCTGTCACTTAAGGGTACTCCAAGACATGAAAAGTTGTGAGGGACATCCATGGGGTGTAGTGATCTGAGCACATTGGATGTATAATCTAAGATCTAAATTCCTGTTTCTTTGTCTTTAAAAGAAATCCATGTGTTCCGGCTTTCTCATTTACTGGATATTCTTGGTCAGATAAAAGTTAGGCGCCGCCTAAGAGATAGTGATCTATTTGAAAGAGTCAAAAAAGTTGATGATTGGCAAACTGATGGTGTATTTTGTGGGTCAAGACCATTGGTAACTGCAGCAGATAGGTGAGTAGTGAATTTCATTTTCAATTCTTGGTGTGAGCACCTCCCCACCCAAACTTTTATACTTTCATAAATATTCCTATGTATTAATGGGTGGCCTATAGAATTATTGTTTTTCATAAAATTGCATATCTCGCTTGCTATCTTATTTTGCCTAATGAAATTGGGGTAAAAAGATATATGGATGTTCTCTCTTATAGATATTAGATCTTAAGTCTTTAACAACATGCAAGTTAAACAATGGAACTATTCTTGGCTATTAGGACTGCTAGTGGTTGAGCTCAGCAGATTACCTTCATTTTCTAGCCTTGCTTGTTTGATCTTTTAATGAACTCAAGCTCTAATTCAATTTGATTTTGTAAGTATTTGTCGAAGTGTCAAGTTGACTTGAGCTAATTTGCTCCAATTTTGTTTGAGAAGAGCTTTCTCTTAGTTAATCTTTGCTTCTTCTTTATTTTATTAAATGAGCCTAAATACAAGAAGAAAGTTTTTTCTTTGAGTGAAAAAGAAAAAAAGATAAAAAAAGACCTTGACCTCTATTAAACTTACTGCGAGATGCTTGGTTTGTTTTTAGTCCTATTTAATTTGGCATGCCGAGTATTTCTATATACTTCCATTTGGATAGTATCTTCAATCACCCGCATATAACTTGCTTATCACTAAGATCCAATGAATGGAAAAAGTAAATGAAGGGGAAAGATGGAAAAAAAGTCTACCAATTTAACTAGATTTTATTTAACCTAATTTCAGGAGCAGTTTTGAGTATTTTAGATCTTAACTTCGTCTTTTCTTAGGAAGGGGCAGTTCTGACTCAACCTCTGTTCTCCGTTTGGCAGAACAGGAAATCCATTATACTAAACTTTTTGTCCTATTGAGTCAGACTGCTGTCATTTCCTACTGACCCTTTTATGCTAAATATTGGAATTATGAAACAATCTTCTGAGGGAACTTATTTCAAAGATAATGATATTAAGGTTTGAGTCAAAGCTTGTGTTATTTTCATTTAAAATTAGTACGACTTAAAGATTTCTTGTTTCTTTTTTCGAAGCATCAATCAAAGTATTCTCATGCAGTTGCCCCCCCCCCTTTTTCTTTCCCTCTGAATATATTGTATATCCTTTTCCTGGAATATGTTGTTTTGGGATGTGTTCCTTCTTTCTCTTCCAGTGGAGATGAACTAACTTTTTGAGAGTGATGTTGGAGGTTAGGATAAAAGCTTCCAGAGCAAGAAAGCTGCTACAAAAGAAAGCAGCTTTGAAGGAAGAAAAGAAAGCTGCTGCACTTGCTGCTGGACTTGATTGGCATAGTGATGATGCCAATGATGAATCTGAGGTAATCCTGATGTGTATATTTATTTAACAAGAATTTAAAATTTTAAACTAAGGAGACTGTGATTTCAGTGTTACCTACTTGTACATATATTTTATTGTTTGTTGCTGCAGGAAGAACATTTTAAAGAACCACCTCTGGTTAATCTTCTAAAAGATGAGGAGCAGCAAGACCTTATCATAGACGTTAGTGCACTTCTTTTTATTTTTCTCTTTCTCTGATATCTTTGAATTTTAAATCTTTTTCCTCACTTCAGTAAAAGTTTATGACTCTGAAGCTGAGTGTTACAATTGGATTTCTTTTGACCATAAATTCTTTTACATGATTCCTTAATTTCCTTGGATCTTTCAGACGGATAGAAGATATTTTATTCTTTCTTTCTTTTTTCATACTAAATAATGGTTCTTTCTGCTAATTAGTTATGCAAGGCATTGGAATCTTTGGAAAGGTATTATGAAGCATTGGATATTATCAAACTTGCATTAAAATCAGGTCATAACTTTTTCCCTGTTGAGAAGCAGCAGCAGCTTCGATCACTTGGAGCACGTAATTCCTCACTTTACCTAGTGTTCATTCTTTTAGATTTGGCCCATTACTTGTTTTCTTCATCATTTTAGATTTTTGATGAATTGCTAAAACTTATTTTACAGAAATGGCATACTACACCATGGATTCCAAGCATGGGTTTGACTGCATAAAGCACATTGTTCAGCAGCACCCTTACAGTATTACTGCTTGGAACTGCTATTACAAAGTACTTCCAAGGTATTCATTCCCCTATGTTTATTCCATTCTTATTCTTAGACCTTTTTTTGTCAATTTATATGATTTATTGTTCTGTCCTTTCTTGGGAGGAGAAAATTATGAAAATTTTCTTGGTTGAGAAAGGTTTAAATTGTATGCATTTATATATTTCTATATATTTATGGTAAAAAAATTTATAGATAATATGCATATTTTGCAATATTTATATAATTTTAATCAAATCTTGGACCTTTTCTACAAATTTGAGACAGATTTAACAGTTATTAAAAATTGTTGTGGAAGTCTTTTAGGCAAGCATACAAAAATGATGAAATAATTTAATGGAATAGTAATAGCAATTTATATGCTTGATTGTTACTGAATTATTTTCTTAACAAATATTTTCTTAACATTTAGCTACAGGAATGCTTTTTTTTTTTTTTATTGCTTTAAATTTCAAATTCATATAATATATTCCATAATATTATGAAGTTGGAGGTTAATTCTTATTTTCTAATTTAACAGGCGTGGGGTTTCTTAGGTTAATTGATTTTGCTTAAAAATAGTAATCCCAAATATTAGGAAAAGACGAGTTGAAAAGAAAATTTAAATTGAATTATAGTACTGTAAATTTAACAATAAATTATTTGTCTATGAGAAGTGAGAACGTCATTTATGGCTCTGAATTCTGGTTGTAGAAAAACCTTAAAATATCTTAAATGAAGTTGAGTATTGTTATTTCTAAAACATTTACTAATATTCTACATCACACTTTCCATTCACTTGCATGCGCAGTAGCATATTGCTGAGTTGCTATCGGTGCTAGGTTAGCTGTTGTTTTTGTTTGAAATAACTGTAATATATATATGTTATAGAAAGTTTTGAGTAACATAGCTTGCAACTTTTGCTATCAAACTAGTCATAGTAAAATGGACATTCAAATGATCTTGGACCACTTTTTGAAGCTTATAAGCATACCTAGTCATAACTTTTAGTTGTTAAACATCACTTGAATATAATTTGTATTTATCATGTGGTATCATATGTTTTGCTTTTCTTGTTATCTTGACTTGTGCACATATTGGTCTTTCTGAATACTCTAGTTACTAATTTTGGTTTACTTCTATGTCTTAGATCGGGAAAATGTTACTCAAGGCATTGTAAGTTTTTACGTTTTTTCCGTAGCAAACACAAAGATTGCATCCCACCTATTGTCATTTCTGGCCATCAGTTTACCGTGCTTAGTCATCACCAAGATGCTGCTCGAGAATACCTTGAAGCTTATAAGTTGTTGCCAGAGAATCCTTTAATTAATTTGTGTGTTGGTATATTTTCTTCGCTCTTTTGGTAGTTCCCCTGGGATGCTTATATAAACGCATCTTATCACGTCTTGTTGATGTGAAATTTTTCATTTTACCTTATAGGGACTGCATTGATCAATTTAACCCTTGGACATAGACTCCAAAACAAGCATCAGTGTATTGCACAAGGTTTAGCTTTCCTCTACAACAACCTTCGTCTTTGTGAGAACGGCCAGGTTTGGTTTTCTTCTCATACTTTATCTTGCATTTTCCTATAATAAATAAAAATTGTTTAAATCAATGTTTTGGAATTGAGTCATCGAAATGAGTATGTCCATGGATTACTTCAGTTAGTCAGTTCATCTATTTCGCTCTTTTACTAATTCTTGTGATTTAATTGGTTGGATGCTAAAAGAAATGCTTCTGCTGACACAACGTTGTGCAGGAAGCACTGTATAATATTGGACGGGCATGTCATCATGTCGGACTGGTGACCCTGGCAGTTTCATACTATGAAAAGGTGTTAGCGATGAAGGAGAAGGATCATCCAATCCCAAAACTCCCCAATGAGAACTGGGATCATGCGGTGGAGAACCACAAAAAAGATGGGTATTGTGACCTTCGCAGGGAGGCAGCTTTCAATTTGCATTTAATCTATAAAAATTGTGGAGCAATGGATCTTGCTCGCCAAGTCTTGAAAGATCATTGCACCTTTGATTGATATATGTGTATTAGTGCGTATATATATGTATATAGATTCATGATCTGTGGAGTAACGCAACACTCATTAGCTCAAAATTTAGCTGTTAATATATCATAATATATGAATTGTTCAATTATATTTTCTTGTATTATATTGTTTCTTTATCAATTCGATATCATGATATCAACTCAATTAACTAAAAGAATTCCGTAAAACAAAAGAATGAATATTGATATGGCGGTGCTTTATCTTTGTACTATTCTTATATAAAACAACTAAAGATATAATGTTTAAATATTGGACTCAAATCCAAAAAAGGTTTGTTCATTAGTGGTTTACCATTTTACATACAATTCAATTAGTAATTCTTTATAATATAAATTTTAACTCATATCGAAAAAGATAGTGATAAAATTGAAATTTAGAAAATGGTATTCGTCGTGCCCCTAAATTTTGAGTCAAATGTGTGCCTTAAATTATTTTTATGGCACTATTACTTAACAATTCATTCAAAGTTATAGAATCAATAATTTATATATCTGGTGATGGATTATGCTCATGTGATAAGTAGTAATGATTATAAATCATAAGTTTTATGTTGAAGCCAACAAATACAATTATCTGCTATTATTTGAATAATTCATTCTTATTAAATATCTCAATTCTTTAACTGAATTATCTAGTACACTATATTATCTTATTACTTTTCTCTTAGACATTAGATCATAAAATTGGGATTTTCTTATCTAATGAAAATATATTTCTTGTGATGGGTTATGGGCAAATTGTTTGCAATTTAAATTTGGTAATACTTTTTTTAAGCATGTGTATGTTTATTTAATGCTTACTCTTATTTCTAAAAAAATTATTTAAAAAGCTTTATAATATTTTTTTAAAAAAATTAGAACTTTATAATTTGTTTAAAATTTATTAAAACTTTATAACGTTTCAAATTTTTAAAAATTATATAACATGTTTAAAACTAATTATAACATTTTCAAAATTTTATAAACTTCATAAATAATAGTTATATTTTAGAATTCTCAATTAAATTAACTTAGAGGATAATTAGGTTAAAAATGGGAGACCTAAAAAATAGGAGTATTTCGGGTACTTCTAATTAATTTAATTTTTTAAAATATTAAGTTAAAATTTAAAAATTTTAAAAACAAAATTTGATTAGTAATATAATACACAAATTTATAATTTTTAAATAATAGAATTAAAATCTTTAAGAACAAAGATTTTTTCCTTGGAATATAGTTTTAAAATTTTATACGCTATTCATACAATATTTAAAAATTTTTTAATATATAGTATTTAAATACATTGTTTGTACAATATGTTTACGGTATGTTAAAATATGGTTTAAAAATTAAAATAAATATATTCTTATGAAATAATATAAATTTATTTTTCACAATATTACTTATTTTTAATTTTTTTAAATAATATGTTTTAATTTATATATAAAATTAGCTTGTGCATTGCATGGTAAGAAAGCTATTTTAGATATATTTGTATGTATATATAATAAATAATTTATTTTTATTAAAATAATATATAATTTTATTGAGAAACTAAAAAATTTAACTACAAATATAAATGAAAAATACTTAAATGTATATATAATTTATAAAGAAATTATAAATATATGTGTAAAAAATAAATAAAAACAACGACAATCTCAAATTGATACATCGAAATATGTTGATATTAATACGTATTAATACGAAGACAAAAACAATACACAATATAGTATTCACTAAAATTTGCTCATGTAACAGGTGGTATAATAGATTAACAAAATGACTGATTTTGGGATGGCAAAGCATGTAAAAGTACCTCTCTGTTGTTTTAGAATTAATGGTTTAATTGAAAAATTAAAAAGAATAATATATCTTGACATATTTTAACTCAGCAACTTTTCCATATCTTGTATCTAAACTTTTTCTTTATTTAATTGGTTAGAAATCATTAGCTAAATTGATACTTTTTATTAATATCTAATTAACACGGTTAGATTTTGGATTGATAGAATGTTGACAAAAGTCATAAAAAAATACACTTCTTCAAAAATTAAAAATTAGGGATATTATTTTTTTTATTTTGCATGTATAATAAACTTCAACAAATGATTGTTTAGATTTATTTTAACTTATATAACTATTTATCTAAGTTCATTCTAAATACGAGTGTTTGTTCTCAATTTGAGTGATTATTTGATCTAATTAAACATTAAAAATAAATTATTGCCTAATGTGGTAAATGTTTTTCTCATGAGTAAATTATCAATTTTTTTATGAGTCTTAATTATTAGTCGTTCCCTTTATGGGTTAGACATGAATGTGTAGAAGAAACAATATATTGATAAAGAAAATGTATCTTTTCCAAAATCAAAAGAGCGTTCAAAATCAAAAGAGCGATTGGATTGAAAAAATAAAGGATTTTTAATGGTCTTTTTATTCTATACCGAATATAAATAAATTAGATGACAAAAGATAGGATAAAGAATCCGTTGATGAATCCGTCTGTCTTTGAAGTATCTATTCTTTTTATACTATAATACTTTGTTGTTTTAGTAATTTTATATTTTTATAATTTTAAAAAAAATTAAAATAAAATCTTGTATTTTACAAAATGCTCAGGTTTTTAACAAATTAAAGCCTCCATCCAATTTAGAAGATGATAAATACAAAGATTAAGTTCATCTTAAGAACTTAGAATGAGTAATATACATTTTTTTCCTTAAATTTTACAGTTGGGTCTGTTTTTGTCTGTAAACTTGAATTTTGTTAGGATATGATAATGTGATTGGTGTTCTTGAAAGATGATTGGATTGATCGATTGGATCGAGAATCAACAAGCATATTAGTCCAAACAAAGAGGTTGAATTAATTAAATAAAAATGGCTTCAAAGCGATAAAAATTGAAAATCAGGACATAAATCAGTAGTTGAATAGGTTGAACCAAATTAATTTTTTTTATTTTTTATAAATTTTTAATTTTTGTTGGTCTAACATTTGAACCAATCAAACCGATTGAATCAAAATGGTCTGATCGGTTCAATCACTAGTTTAATTATTAAAACAGTGTATCTGATACTCTAAGATTGTATGTGTAATTCCCTGAAAATTTATATAATTTTTTTTTTATTTTCAAGTGATAAATGTGACTCAATTCTATAGTGTCACGACATAAAATATTTATATCTTTCAAGTTTAAAGACAACAATAAATATAATTGTTAAATTTATGCACTAAAATAGATAATAATAAAAAAGCACACAAATGTCAAAGTAGATTTAATTGTTAAATTCAAAAGTCAAAATTTATATTATCCCAATTTAGAAAGAGAGTTACTGTATTAACATAACAAAATATAAGTACATTTGCTTGTAAAATTGATTGACATCTTATATAGTAGACAAATAAGGAAAATATTAGATGATCAAATCATCAAATGTCGCCCCTCCAAAACATCATGCTTACAGCAGATTTTGGATCCTTACATTTATATCCCATGCATGTAACAATATAATCTTCTAAATACATGAACACATGATGTGAGACAGATACGTATTTATATCCAACAGTAACTTCTGTAGGGGGCTTCCAAATGCATGGACTAGTGTTTATCTTAACAATATCAAACCCTTAAAGTGAACGTAACATGCTTGCTTTGGTTCTGTAGTACAGATGCGTCTATATATCACAATGACGGGTTTCTCTCAATTAGATTAAACTTGTTATGCCATCTTCACCATTGGCAACAACAATAGAGCTTTATTTTTTTTTTAAATTCCATCAGATTTAACAAGAACATGCTGCTGCACCAATCCAATCCGTAACACTATTTAGAAAGTGTGGCATCAAGTTGACAGAATCTGCCATCATTACACAATTTCAGAATAGTTATTTTACATATACACAAAAATAGTCACTCAGAATACAAAGGCGTACATTCATGTCTGTTAAAGGGCGCATTTCCTTGAAGCCGTCTTTGAAATGACTCAAAACTGGCAAAACCTGGACAAAAAGAGTTTAAATCAAGAAAAAAATAAAGGGCTAAGTCATAACTAACATTCACAAGACGTCCTACAAGACTTCAAGGAAGCTACATACAAAATTACAAGATTGCGCGGTGGAGCTCTTACTGTTCTCTTTTTAGCAATGACTCCGCAAACTCATGCCCTCAAACAGCTTATATGAGTTCCTGCACCAGATTTGTAGCAGTGTCATGTTTTTCAGTGCGGACCAAAGTGCAAGATTTTGATCTAAGGGTACTATTCCCTGCCATAGTATTGACATCAATTTATCTGTACACTCGTGGAAATCAATGACTCTCTGGTAACCTGTTCACATAGGAAAGGAAGAATCATTAGTATTATAGTCCTTATCAAATAAACCCATGTCATACCATTCTTTTCTTCCATTTCCTGTAAGCTTGCATTGTACACAGCATCACATATAATAAAGACATGATCCTTATAATTTGCCGACCATGAAACTCATTTCCACATAGGAAATTGTACAGGACAAGGCACACTGATCAAAACAGAAGTACTCTTCGTTAATTAAGCATAAGTAATAGAGAATAAACCTACCGCCATGGGAATTCGCTGGTGTCTATTCCTGCTTGATGGAGTTCATCAACATATTGCAATGCTTCCCGGCATTCCTCGCGGTCATCAAAGAACTCTATTTTGTCAGCTTCAATTTGATATGTTTCATGGCCTTTGCCAGCAATCACCTGCAACACAAAGCATCATTTTAGCAAATATACATATCAACTAGTACAAGCAGAGAAGGGCATGATAAAGGAAAGGCATAAACTACATGATTAACACAAGAAACCTATGAGACTTAACTAATTTAAATTTTCAACAAATTATATATATATGTAGGCAGGGCAACTCATTTGTGGTGTGTGAGGCTGTGAGCGCTGCAGTTACATTAGGTCAATTGCAGAATAGTAAAACACTCATTTACAAAAACATATGACTATACTCATGAAGATTTAGGTTTTCTAGATTATTGGAATATAGAAGCAAACCAATTCACTTCAAGAAACTTACAACCATATCGCCTTCTTCTCCCATAGCAACAGCACAACGTACTGCTACCCGCCTAATATCATGCAGAAAAAGTCGATGACCATTTGGGAGAGGAGGATAGTAATCATTTTCTCCATATTTCAAATAATCTTGCATTGTCCACCCCACACCAGCTAACATGTCATCCAAGATGTCCACTGATCAAAAGATGAAACCTGTAAGTAAGTAGGTTTGCATTTCTAAGTAACTGCCAATGCAGCTCATGATAATTATACCATTTTCTTATACTTACATGGATCTTCACTCTTTGGATTATCAGATGTCAGCATTGTCACTTCACTTTTATCTGTTGCGATTTTTGCCATCATTGGTCTCTTTCCCCGGTCACTCTCCCCAGGACAACCAATAACTTCATGTAGGACAATCTTATTAATAGGTTGAAAAGAGAGGGAGAGGGTAAAAAATGGTAATGACTAAGAGGAAGTATGGTTTTCTTAAGGAAAAACATAAGCAACAAGCATACCAGTAATAATCCTCTTTGGTCCAAGCTCTCTTACAGAATCAAGCAGTCTAGATAAGGCATCAGGTGTGTGAGCATAGTCCACAATGACTCCAAATGCCTGCTCCTCGTCTATTAACTCACACCTGCCTGGAACAGCGTCAACCTCTTCAATCCCTCTAACAATGTCCTCCAAGGGTGCCCCAACAGCAATCCCAACAGCCACAGACGCAAGAATATTATAGATATTATGCCTTCCGAGCAAACCTGACGAAATCTCCAATATCCCATGAGGTGTATTAACCAAGACCTGTGTCTCAAATAGTGACAACTCAAACTTCAGGGGATGAACATCTGCATTCTTATTCTCCATTGCAAATGTCACCACAGGAACTTCAGGGTTACCTTGCGCAACAAAAAAAGGCGCATGAGGATCATCAATGTTAACAATTTTCCTGTGCCTCTCAGGGTCCACCATCCTTGCAAACAACTTTGCTTTAGCGTCCCTATACTCCTCCTCAGTCCCATGAAAATCTAAATGATCCCTAGTCAAATTGGTGAACACTGCAATATCAAAATCAACCTCATTACACCTCCCTAAAGCTAGCCCATGGGAAGAAGCTTCCATAACAACAGCCTCAGTTCCATTATGCAACATCTTAGCCATCAAATTCTGAACCAAAACAGCATCAGGGGTCATATTTGGCGATTCCAACTTGTTATCGCCATGTATATAGTAGGCAACCGTGCTTAGCATCCCAGTCCTCAAACCCATAGCCTCATACATCCCTTTTATCAAATAAGACGTGGTTGTTTTGCCATTTGTCCCAGTGATCCCAATAACAGCCATATTCCTTGAAGGGTGCCTATAAAACGATGCAGCTAATGCAGGCAAAACCGAATTAGTATCCTCAACAATTACCAATGCCTTGCATCCCAAGGTATCCTCAATATCAATCTCTTTACTCGCTACAACAGCAACAGCTCCTCTCTTATCAGCTTCACTCAAATACAAATGCCCATCCGTTTTTCTCCCAACACAACAAACAAACAAATCTCCAGCACTAACCAACCTAGAATCATGTTGTATCCCTGTTATCTCAACCTCTATATCCCCGTAAACCGAAACTGGCACCACTTTACTTTCATCTAAAAGCTCAGCTAAACTCATTTTAAACTTAGGTTCCACAATTCTAACCTTACTCTTTCCAAAACTACCTAAATCTAGATCAAATGATGGATCCAACAAATTAAATTTTCCATTCTCTCTTTCTTTACCTTCAGAGTCACTCAAACCAACATCGAATTTCGAAGAATCTTCATCATCTGAATCTTCATTTTCTCCCTCGTCCAAATCAGAAGCAACAGTCAAACCTCGTAATTTGTCAATTTCTTCCAAGTCAACGACTTCATCAGGGTCCAGCTCATCAATGGCTTCCGCCTTTTTAGGGGCTTGTTCTAACAAACCTTGCTTGACCATCTCTTGCCGTTTCATGGCAATGGCTTTATCGATTTCACCAAACAAATCATCCCCGTCGTCGTTTCCCGTTTTCTCTTTACTCAATTCGTCTTCTTCCACGTCAGCAATGGCAGAAAGGTAATTTGACTTGTGCTTGTTGAAGTCTTCTTCTTGGAGCTTGCGGGCACGAGCAGCTTGGCGGTGAATTTGCTGAAACTTGTCCACGCCGTGCATGGAGTCCTCGGGAGCTTCGGGAGGGTCATCGTCGGAGGGAGTCGGATAATACTTCCCGTCGGGGCCGATAGCCGGAAGGCGGCGGAGAGAAGGAAGATGAAGGGGCTTAAAATGGACGCCGCGGTGCCGATGGTAGCGGTGGACTTTTAAAGAGGTATAATTGGGGTAAGGAGTGAGAAGTTTGGGAAGAGAAAGAAGAGAGAGAGCCATTGAAGGGTGGGGAGATAGAGTAACAAGTTGCAGTGAGGTTTTAGGACCGTGGAGCGGATAGGAGGTTTTAAGATTGGGAATTTTGCCGCTGCACGGCGTCGTTTAAAGGTTGAACCGTTTAGACATGGAACCGTTTCGGTTTTTCGATTTCGGAACCACGGGTAATTTTGGATCTCAGGCCCATGTAATAATTGGGCTTAAAGCCTTAAAAAAATTAAAATACAACGATATAAGTTGAGTCTAATTCTGCTCCCAACACCTATACTCTTTACATTTTTTAAATTTAGTCCCTGTACTCCTTTTATTTAATAATTGATAACATCGTCAAAAAAAATTAATTAAATTGGGTTACGTGACATTATTAAAATTAAAAATTTACTTAGGTGGTCAATATTACATGAATAAAAGACTAAATAAGCAAAAAAGAAATTTTGATTTTGGAGTCGTAAAATATGTCATTTTAAATCTAAAATTGTAAAATTTTTCAACATAGTTTCAGAGAAGTAGAACAAAACCATTTTTTAATTACATAGCTTCCTTGTAATGTAAGTCATGTTTGCGCAGTGCTATATAATTGAATTTAACCTAAGAAATTTTAGGTTGTTATCAATTCCATTTTAATTATTAAATTAATTGAATATAAATATTAAATTCCTGTTATTAAAAGTATATAATACTGAAACTGAAAACATAAAGAACTGTATAAATTTTACTAACAAATGCCTTAAATTCCAAAGCAGTACTTAAAAGATTTTGGTGGGGCACATTGACTCTTCTAATAGATTCGTTGATAATTCGAGTTCTTTAGTTTAGGTAGTGATACTTTATTAGCATGTTAACAATGTACAAACAAACTGAAAACGGACATCATTAGATCCACAGATTCAAATTCAAAATCCAAATGCCAGATTTCAATGTCAAAACCTAACTTAATTACCTACCAGACCAACAGACATAACCGTAATAATTTATTTCAATTTGTTATGTCTACTCACACTGTAATTAAGTGAACATTATGCTGTAATTTTAAATCATAGTTTTTTCTTTTTGGTTATATAATTGCTGTTGTTGTATAGATGGTCGTGGATTGGGTGCAAGCAGCAGCAGCGGACCACCAGTGGTCCCTACGGTAGTTATGTCGGGCCCCGATTCAAAACGGTCCCCAAAGCCCAATTGGTCGAAGATATGGATAGTTAACCGAAAATGTATGGAATTGAATTTATTTATTTTTCTATAAATTCGAATAGCAACCAAACCAGAAACCATCCATAAAGGTTGTTTTTAAGCTTTGTTTGACTGTCACCAAATCTTATTTGGTAGCTCAACATATTGGAATAACTAACGTAGTTTTATTGTATTGAAATTAAGCATTTAAACTTGTTCACAGGCAAAATCAACGAGGAGGATATGGATATAATGGTGGGGGTTTACTTTTGATTAAAGCGGAGAGCTATTAGTTTTGATGGGTTGGATGGTTGATTGGTGGAATTGGTCTAGATGAGTTAAGTGTCTTGGTTTCTCTCTGTCACTCTGCTTTTTTAGGTGTTATTGTTTAAAAGTGAGTATTCGATTAAATTTTGAGTAGAATTTGACGAATTTTATTTTACCAATTGAATTTAATTTGAAACTTTTGCAAATCAAGTTAAAAATTTTCGAGTCAAGTTGAGTCGTGTTAAGAAATTCTATTATTTATACTCAATGTTACATTTACATGGATTGATTATTTAACTAGTAGACAAAGTAAAAAATTATTTAACTACATAATTAAAGTTAATGGGTAAACATTTATTAAAATAACGTAGTTTTACCTTTTCTTATTCAAATTTTCGAATAACTCGAATTGTGTAATTTATATTCGAGTTAAACTTAAAATTTTGATTTTTTTTTATTTTAGTTTATCTGAATAGCTCGAACCATTTACTTTAAATTTTAAATTTTTTATCGAGATTTTCAAATCAAAACAAATTAAATCAAATTTTGCTCACCCTTATAATATAGTTAGACTTATTTATGGGAGACAATGGAGTCCATGTATTCTGAATTTACTAACAATAGAGCTATACCTTATCTGATTGGAGTGGCGGTGATGTAATGTCCATATGGTTTCTTAGCATATGTGTTCAACATAGGCCCGTTCTTGACATTTTTTGGGTCCTAGGCAAAATAATAAAATGAGGTTTTAAGTTCCTTAAAAGTTGAAGAAGGATTTTTTAGGTCCCTTAAAAATTAGTAAAAAAAAATTTAGGCTCTTAAAAGCTAAAAAAAAAAAAAATTTGGGGCCCTTAAAATTTTAATTTTTTTTTACATTTAAAAGTTAAATTTTTTTTGAGTCCCTTAAAAATTGAAAAACAATATTTTAAATCCCTTTTAGCCTTAGGGCCTGGGCGGCTGCACTTTCTGTCGACCCCTAAGGCTGAACTTGGCTCAACAAAACTGGTCTAGTAAAGGCCTGCCATAGTATTGACAATAGTTTAAGATTCACTTTATAGAAAATTCATTCAACAATGACACATATAATATGTGGTTATTAAAAAAATAAAATATTTAATGTATTACGAGTTAATTAGATATCAATTTAATTAATATTTTTTATTATTTAATTAAAGTTATATGATATTATTTGAAGGTATTTTAGGGGGAAAAGGAGAGTATTATTAAAAAGATCATTTTGAATTAAGTGGGTAAATCTACCAGTTGTGGTAAAATAAGCATGCTGAATATTTTAGGCCATTCATCATTAATAGGCATGAATGCTAATACTAATTGAGCCTACATAAAGAATGACAGCAATCTTTGATGTTTGTCCATATTTAGAGTTCCAAATCTATATAACCTCACTAAGCTAGTTCAAAAAAAAAAAAAAAAAAAAACCCTTGAGCTTAATGTAATTAAATAGTTGATTTTTTTTAGAATTTACAAGAAAAATATAAAACAATTATAAATATATTTTTAAATAATTATAAAGTAAAATTAAATTAATATAAAACATAAAATGTGAAAATACAACCCACCTAATATTGAAATAACTAAACTTTGTTATGATTGTATCCTATAATCAATGGAAGTTATTATTCATCTGACTAAGTAGGTAGTATTATAATTATACTTTATTTTTAAAAAAATATTATTTTATTTAAATCATCATAGTTATATCTATTTTATTATCAAAAACAATAAAACCAAACCCAGAATTTTTATATTTAATTCACCATTCGTAGTTTGAAATCATCTGCAAGTCAAATTGAGCACTTATTATCCTTTCTTGTGCAAGTGAAAAAACATATAATAATATCTTGACCAAAATAATACATATAATATAAAATTGAAAATATTTAAAAAAAAAAGGGTTCAGCTGAGCTCAAAAGCCGAAACTCAAAAAAAGTTCAAAAACGAAAATCGGAACATAGAGACAAATAACAATGTCTCTACACCTTCCATCAGACAGCAACGCCTCTGCCAAAATTTGTAGTTTTTCTAATTTCTTACACCATAACGTCCAAGATGCTGCCGTTTTCAAACACGAATGCTTCAACTCCTTATTATCAAACTTACTTGCCATTTTAACCATTTTTCATTTTTAGATAATTTAATATATTAATTATCATTTCGACGCGGCAAAATGTTATTGAGCTATTTGTACTATTATGCCCGATTACATTTTATTTATTTATTAAAATAATATGTAAATTAGTGTATATATATTAGATTAAAGAGTAAATTAGTTTTCTTATTAAAAATTTTATCCATTTTTACTTTTAAAAATTGATTCGTGTGCATCAAAATGAAGTACATGTGATGTGTCACATGTAACTATCTAATTATGCTGTCAACCAAGCTAGTTTTTAACAATAGAAATTAATAAAATTTCTAATAAAAATTAATTATTTCTTTAAACTAACGTATAAAGATAAATGTACTCATTTTTTAAATAAATAAGACGAAATATAACATATCTCCTAATACAAAGATCTTGTTATACTTTTACGGTCAAAATCTCATTAACTCCTACCATCAAAATTACTTGTCATTTTATTACCCAATTATAGATTGTCAAAAGAAAAAAAAAAAAAAAACCTTACCATTTTAACTTTTTAAATTTAATTTATTATGCTCTTAAGCCTTATATTTTTTGTACATTTAAATTTATTTTTTTATTTTTAATTTCAATAATTTAATTCTTATTCTCCATTAATTTAATAATTAATGTCTAATGGATAACATCATTAAACAACTTTCGTTTAATTAAATTAGGTGATAATTTAAAAAAAAAAAAACTCATGTGGCTAATATTATATACGTTGAAGGCCAAATAAACAAATAAAAAATATTAAATCTCATTGTGAGGATTTTTATTTTTATTTTTTTATTTTTATTCTTGGATTGTAATATTCATCAATATTGTTTTAAAGGAGCGGAGTGAAAGTTAATATGTATTTTTCTTACATAGCTTTCATACGAAAACCACTTTAAAGATGCCATATAGTTTAATTTAAAAGAAGTCATTGAATTAAAAAATAAAATGACTAAATTAGGAGCTAAATTTAAAATTTAAAATTTTCAAATAATATTTTCCGTTTGGATTTTGAATATTATTTTTAAGTCAATAATTTTATATTCCCACTATTTTAGTAATCGAATTACCATCTATTTCTTAAATAACATAAGGTCCAAAGAATGATATGCATATTTTTATGCTATTTTTTTAATATTTTATTAAATAAAAATAAAAATAACCAATTCATAATGAATATATGCAATCTCTTACATATTTAACTTTAATCATAAAATACAATTTTAATTTCAACATTTATTCACCAATATCAATTATAGTTGTAAACAGATTCAAGGCAAAGCTAGAATTTATATATGTTTAAGATATAAGCTCATTTTGTCTGCAACCTAATCAAGTACGATCACCACAAACTTAATTGTTATTAATCGATAAAATTTAATATTTATTTGTGTATTTTCCATGTTTATTTTACGATCTATGAATACTAAGTTTTTTTAAAATTTATGATTGCTTCTTCTCAATAATATTATTTCTAAAATTCAAATTATATTCTCCCGTTAAATATATATTTATATTATATTAATATTTTTAACATAATATTATATTAATTTTTAATTTATTATAAGCAATTTTTTATTATTTTAACATTTTGTTTATCATTATTGTATTGATTTTATTCATATATTTTCATGGTTAACTTCCATTCCTTATTTATAGTTAAGGACAAAATGATAAAACACACATTTAAATAATGTTACTTCCGTCAACCAAATAATAAAATATTATATTTCAATTAAATGAGTCAGATAAGAAAATATGACACCCAATAATGTGCTAAATAATATTATTATCAAAGACAAGTCGTTGCATTTATATTACGATTTATAAGAGTTTTTAGAGTATAATGATAACATATAATGTTTTCAAGAGTATAATAAAATAATAATATCTAAACAAATAAATAGATGAATTAAATACTTTTCAATTACAATACATTAAATATTAACTCATATTTTAAAATTAAAAAATAATAAATTATTTCCTTTTAAGCCAAAAACAAATTTGTAAAATATAAAAAGAAAGTAAATTTTTAATTTTTAAATCCAACCATGCAAAATGTGGAAAACAAGCAGTGATGATGGTTGAAAGATTTAATTGCAGAGAGAGAAGAAAAAGAGAGGGAGAGCGATAAAGAAGACAAAGGATTCAAAGATTTTGCTTCATTTCAAAGTTTATAAAAACTTTACCCCATTACCGTGTGTTTGTAAATATTCATACATCTCTCTCTATCTCCAAACCTTATTACTGTATTACTTGTCAATGTCATATTAAACTCTCTGCCATTCTTGTTTCTTCATCCTTGAACCAGGTTTCCCACAAATTTTTTTATTTTAATTTATTTGTTCCCTCTCCTTTACGGCTTTGAGTTAACTCTCCTCCTTTTTTTCTTCTATTCTATGGTTTGTCTTTAATGCTAAATTGACTCTTGATTATGAACTCAGTGCCAGAATAGCACTATAATAAGAACTGGCAAGTGCTCATGTGGTAGATGAAGATACTAAGTTTTCTTTTTCTTTTCTTTTTTTGGGTTTTGACTTGACTTTTGGAGATGATGAATAATGCATGGAATGGGTTTTTTCTTTTTCTTTTGGTTCAAACATGAAGAGAATGATATAGTTTTTACTATATTTGAAACAATGCTGATTGATTCTCTCTCTCTCTGGTTCTGAGTATTTCTCTGTTTAGCAGATTTTTACTTTCTCCATTATCATTTTCTGGGATCTTAAATGGCTTTGAATGTTCTACTTTTATTTTCATTATCCTCTACATTTAATTGCCAGTGAGTCTCATGGTTGCTTTACTCGGGGTCTTTTGCTGGGTTATGAGTATGAGATGATGAAGATTACATCACATTCAAGTAGATTTACCTTAGCAAAACATTCAAATTCAAATGTCTTGTCGTTTTTTTTTTTTGGTGATGTCATGTGTAATATTTGACTGACAACTTCACTTGATATTTTTTCCAGGTTCTCATGCTTAGATTTCTGAATAAACACATAAAAATGCCTCACTGTTAGCACTCAAAATGGAAAGGAGATTGCCTAGGAGCCCAGTGCTTAAGAGCCCTTTGCTGTCACCTAAAAGCCCTGCAATCTATGAAAAGTACAAGTCAGGATGTGCCTGGGGGTTAATTCAGTTCTTCGATTTTCGCCAAGCTCATTCACATGGGAAGCTCATTTCCGACAAGAAGCGTGCTAACAGGCAGGCTAAATGTAAAGAAGCCCTTTTATCTTTTGTTGAGAATGAATTATATTTTCATTTCCATGCAGATCATATATATATATATGTTCTTTAAAGTAGGTTAATTATTCTCATTCTTGATCATGTCACATGCATTTTTCAAGTCTTACAGCTGCCAAATACACCTAAGTTCAATTATGTCATCTGCAGATGATGGTCATGCAAAGAATAAGACTAGATTTCTCTCTAATGAGGAGAAGGGTCAACACATAGATGTGAGTTTATAAAGCTGCTTTTATGATAAAATTCAATGCATTTTCTGAGTACCATTTGTTCTTTCTTTGGTACAAAGTTTGCAACAATACTGAGCTACAATTTTTGTTAAGCTTATCATGGATTTTGATTTTTGCATTTCATGGTAGCTCTTTTCTTCTCTGTCTGATGCTTCACATACATCTGTTTTGAACATTTTCAGGATGCAGTTGATAACAGGAATGTTGCAGGAAATTCTAGGAAGCCAGAAGTTAAAAATGATGTAGAAGAAGAGATGTCTGTGAAGCATCTGACAATGAAGAAAAGAGTCATTTGTGAATTGCAAAATCAACAGGTTAACCCCAAACTTGTTGGCCATTCAAAGAAGAAATCCAGTCACTTTCGTGCTCATGGTTGTAAAGCAGCAATTGAGGGGTATAGCCAGCCTTTAGAGCGAAATATGGCTGAGAAACCTTCAAATAACAACTTAGTATCAGTGACAGAAGCATCTGATAATGATGTGAATACTAGCAATGGAGGAAACCATAGCTGTAAAAACATTGGAGGTAAGAAGCATGGCCATCAGACGGAGTTTAATCTTCGAGTTGAAGCTTTCGTAAATCAGAAGTTAACTGATGGGGAGAACCTTACTATTAATGAGGTAGCCAACCGACCTAATGATTTTATAGAAGCATTGGAGGTTTTAAATTCTAACAAGGAATTATTCATGAAACTCCTACAAGACCCAAATTCTCTGCTAGTGAAACATATTCAAGATTTACGGGATTCTCAGATGGAGAATCAACCACCTCAATCTTCCTCCAACGCTAAAACATCACAGTGTCAGCCAAAAGGAGCAGAGGAGTGTGAAGGGTCAGTAGATGCTGAAATGGTCATTTTTAAGGGAAGTGATATGCCCCAGACTTCTAATGCCACAGTAGTCTTGAAATCAGGCAAACAACGTTATCCTGATAAAATCGGTAATTGGCCGTCACCACCGTCTAGTCATAGCTTGAGGAAAAAGGAGAAAAGTGTTAGGCAGACATTCTTGTCTTTTGAGCACATGAAAAAGAAGTTGCGGCACGCTATGAGGGTGAACAAAAAGGAGCATCGCCAGATGTCCCTAGATGATATTCGTAAATCCCTTCATGAATTCAAACAGATCAAAGATGATATTAAAGAAACGAGCAGGCGGGCAAATGAAAGCATTTCTTCTAGTAAAAGCTATCAGGATGTTGGAAAAATGTCTGAATTTTTCCGTGAGGTCAACAGAAGAGATGGGATAGGCCAAAAGGAGAACATTGTTACAGGCATTGGAAGCAAAGCTGCTTCATCCACAGAGAGCTGTCATAGAACCTCAAATATGTTAACTCAAAGGTATCTCAAAGGAAAATTTCATCCTAGTAAACACCTTTCAGATATGTTAAATAGAGGAAATGAAGATTTATCGAGACAACAGAAACTGAGGATTTTAACGTCATTGCCTCAATATGACTTGTTGCCTAGACTTGCACCAGTAACAGACAAGGAACATCGGTTTGCATCACCACAAATGAGATTTTCACCATACAACAACTATTCAACTGTTAATGGATACAAGTGGAGGGTTCAGAAAGAAAAGAAGAGCAGCTACTTAATTTCTCCCATTAATACTTTAGGCTCGCAGCTGGTGTCTGATAACAAGAAGCCAGATAATCAACTGCAACATGCAAAGAAGAGTATCAATGGTGATTTATCTCCTGCCACCAAAGTGCTTCGAACTGTGTATTCCGTCAGTGATGATTTTAGTCACAAAGGTACTTCTCGGTTTTGAAAGAGAAAATGAAATCCCAATCATCATTTGTTCCTCAAATAATAATTTATCTTATCTGAGCAGGTAATGAAACCTCTGTATGTCCTGGGAAAGTCATGGAAGGACATCATGCTGTCATGTGGGACGAATGCAAAAGTAATGCTTTAGGTGTCATTTTGGAACCAAATGGTGTGCAGAATTCTGACATGACCCAAAGAACCGAACCAGTACATCAACTATTCATCTCTTTTATTCATATCTTTTGTTTCTCTTGTTCTCCTTTTGTTTAATTTTGTTGTCTTATGTGCTAAAATTATGTTCTATCTTGGTCACTCTGGTTTTTCCAGAATTCACCATCAGGGGATCGAACACCATCTTGGTCAATAGATGTTTATTCATCAAGCCCTTCAAGCATTCAAAGAGCAGAAAATTCTGATAGCACAGGTGATAGACAAGAGCAGCCAAGTCCTGTATCAGTTCTTGAACAGTTCTTTGTTGAAGAGAGCGTTAACTCTCCTAGCACTGTATCTCAAGGAGGTGAATGAATTCCTTTCGTAGAAATTGCTTATTATATATAGGGCAAATGTTTTCTTTTTGATGGTGAATTAACATCTGAATCTTGTGCAGCTGAACCACCGGTTGAACCATTTTGTATAGATATTGAAGAACACAATGCAACTTCGCTATTGGAATCCCAGTTGGATCTGAAGAGTACTGCAGGTACTTCCAAGGATAAGCAAGGATCGTTGTCTGAAAGCATAAGAGCAGTTCTCCAAGTTTCTGGTCTCAATTGGGGTGAGCTCTCTAGGAGATGGCTTTTGTCAGACCAAACGCCTGATGCATCCTTGTTCAATAATGTTGAAGTATGGCCTGAGAAGTCCTATACCGATCGTAGGCTGCTTTTTGGCTATATCAGTGATGTCATTTTGGAGATATATCAATGTTATTTTGGATGCTCCCCATGGATTTCGCTTCTCTATCCACGACTTCAACCGGCTATGTTATCAAAAAATCTGGTTCATGAAGTGTTGAGACATGTCGATTGGCAACTCCTCTCGGAGCTGCCCCAACAGACATTACAGCAACTTGTTGAAAAGGATTTGCACAAATCTGGAATGTGGATGGATAACCGACTCGATATGGAGGAAGTTTTCACAGAGTTAGTAGACAGCATTTTAGAGGATTTGGTAATTGATGCTGCTATTTGACTGCAAACGTAAAGCAGCACATGCTGCTTCATGCACTCCTTGCCAAACTGCATCTGTGAAAACAGAGGCAGTTTTTGCTGGGCAACACAACCAGTGTTACGTGTTTATCGAGACATGATTGGCCTCATTCAGTGTTCTAACCTTGTATTCACGCTTAACTTGCTATTTCCTCCTCGGAACAGCATGACGGCCCTAGAGGAGGTGTTTTTTTGCTGGTTTTCAAGTGGTTAGTCCAGTGCATGGATTGAAACAATGGTGTTGACACTCCTACATACATTGTTTACATTAAGCCCAAACAATAATAATCATTTATAGGTTAATTTTCAGTTCCAATTAGATTTCCAGTGGGACTGGATTAGCCAATATATAGCAATATTGGCTTTACAGCTTGTAATTACCAAGTAAATCATTCAGTCCACTATTTTATATATTTCAGATAGTTTATCTTCATGCCATTACCTGTTCTCTTCTGCCTCTCTGCATGAATTTTCTTTTAAGGTGAAAATCCATTCTTCCTCTCAGGTTGAAATTTTATTCAAGTGAATATGACATGTTTGATCTTTCTGGTACATGAGTTGGGTACTATACATGTAATATGTAAAGGATACATAGTTAAATGCATCCTGAATAGTCTTCATGGGTCGGGCCAAACATAGATTATAAAACTTCTTTTCAAATTTGATTTGATACGCTTAAAAATATCATATTATTATTTAAATAAATTTTTTTGTTCAAATTTAACCAAGCCGGATTAGGTCCCTTAACACACTTTATATATATATATATATATTAGCAATCTCATTATAGATTCCGATTATATCTGTTTTTTTTTCACATAATGTTTAAAAACACCCATAGCTACTCCTTAATCCATAAAATATAACCCATAAATAGGAAGATAATGTGCTTTAGCGTACTCAGACCCATATCCTTTTATATTGACAATAATATTTATTCCAATTGAGCTAAAACTCAGTCAATACTATACTCCATGGTTAATAATAAGGCTTCCTGCTTTGTAACAAAAATTGACCTTTTACTGTACTAATACTAACAAAACAATTTCTGACCGGAGTTCAACTAAATTAAGGAAATGTTAAAAAATATATGTATTTTTTACAATAATGATTTAAATCAGGCTATTGTTGGAGCAGACAAACCAATCAATAAACCACAATTTAAAGTTATTAAAAAATAATTTTATTTAAATAACAAATATTATTATAAAGATAATTATGAAATTTAATATTTTTTTATAGAATATGTATGAAAAAAAATAATATGCATGAAAATAACAATCTACTTTGCACATAAAAAATTTATGTAATAAATTTATCTTCCAGATTAAAATATGTCATAAGTTTACTTTTTGTAAATTTTGAAATTTAGTTCATATATATTTTTTAAGAATTATTTCTTTTACTTTTCAGAAATTAAAATCCAAGTCAATTGTTAACATGGATAAAATAATTTTGTTAAATTCACATTTATCATAATGCTATTTTTTTAGTTACATAATTATTAAGTGAGTATTTTTTATTTCAAAATATCACACTAGCAAATTTAACAAAAAATATTTAACAATTATACCTGAATTTGAAATCTGAAAAATAAAAGACTAATTTCTAGAAAATAAAAACACAAGGACTAAATTCTAAACTTGTAAAGTGTACAAGGACCTATGACAGATTTTAACCAAAATATAAAGAAAGTCGCAAGAACAGAAAACCAAACGTACGAAGGCGGGAACTTTACTCCAAAGTTGCTGAATTAAACAAAAAGACAAATAAATTTAAAAACGTTCGTTATATTATTAAAAAAAACGCGCACACACACACACACAAAATCAAGTCAAGAGAAAATTTAGAATTACACTCTCGAACGCTTAGCCTTCCATTTTCCAACGCAACAAAAAGTTCCCTGCCTTACCATTATTTTCTATTTGTTCCTTTGCGGAGTACAGAAGTAAATACAAAAAGCTTGGGCGGTTCGAGATTTCGAAAACCGCTTCGGTTTTCATTTTAATTCTCTGTTTAATGTTGGAAAACACTTTTTCTTTTTTTTTTTCTTCTGAGCTGTCAAATGCGTAGATTCAGTTGGATCTTCAAGACCTTGCTCTAGGCTTATGTTAGATTCCTCAGGTTCGTGCTTTACCTTACTTTCTATTAATACATGTTATTTATCTGTAGAATTTTTTTTTTAATCTGAATGGGTTTCAATTCTTTTCTATACAGTTTTTCTCAGTTTTTTTTTTTTTAAATAATTGGTTAAGGAACTATACTAAGCATCGATAATTCAGCATGATGTTTGGAAATTGTGTTTGGTTGCTAAGAAAACGGTGAAGAGTTTTTCCTTTTTTTATTTTTCCCTGAATTTTATTGTTTTTTCGAGAACTATTACTCTTAAGGCTAGTTTAGCTTTGTTGTTGGAGTTGAAGATTGCTTTGAAAAAATGAGGTTGATTTGGCTTCAAAGCACTTGCTAGAAACATTTTGGATGGCAAAAAGAATTGTATAGCATTGCTTTTGGCTGCTTAGTAGAGTGGTTTTATGATGTTCACTTTATTCAGATGAAGTGTGAAAAAAGAAAATAATCTCTGTCCTAATATTTTTTCTTTTAAAATTTTAAACAGCTTCGTTCCTTCACATTCCGCCAGACCGCCACAAAACAAAGGCTTGATATTGAATATGAGTAATATTTTTTTCTTTCTCTTAGTTTCCATCTTAATGCGAGCTAAATTTGTTGAAAACTAAAATTTCATTTACAGTTATCATAAAGTTCCAAAGTACTATTATATTAATGTGTCTTTGCCTTTTGCATTTAACCGTGAATAAATTAGTAATGTGCAATATATATCTACCTTTTCACTAAGATAAATGTTATTATTCCCTTTTAGGACTGGTTCATGTGGTAAGAGATCTTTGAGAAGTCACTGGACTTTAAACTAATAAGCAAGATGAGGGGAAATAGTACAGCTAACGGCTCAAATGGAACTCATGATGTAGATATTGAACAAATGGAAAGTTTTGAAGGCCTGATTAGTGGTAAACAATAAAATGTCATATCTCTTTCAATAATTTTACTTATCTTCCTATATTAAACTTTGAGTCTTGATTTTGCTAGGTGACCGGCTGTCTTCATTGGTGAACTGGTTAAGTGGCATGCTTCCTGATTTACGGTTGCCTTTGGATGCAACTGAAGAGGAGCTCAGACAGTATTTGATTGATGGAACCATCTTTTGTACTATTTTGAACAAGCTGCGTCCCAGTTCTGCTGAAATGGTTCGACCATTCTTTTTTAATACTTTGTTTTGTGTTTTCTTCAATTTAATTCACTTTTTTCTTTTAGAGTTAATTTTACTTGTTTGCATCTTTTTCTGGATGTTGTACTTCACTATCTAAGCATGTTTCTTCTCCAATTTCAGGATGGTGGTTCCAAATGTGGCCATGTAAATGTCAAGAGGTTTCTGATGGCTATGGATGAAATGGGGCTGCCCAGCTTTGAATTGTCCGACATAGAGCAGGTACCAACTGAATTGGAGGTAGTCTTTTCTGTAAACAATCATAGAAAACGGGTTGCCTACAAATTGATCTTAGCTTGTGCACAGTAAGGAGTAAGCTAAGGTTGGGTCAGGTCTGGGTGAATTTTGGTACAATTCTGTTTGGTATATACCTAGTAAAAGTGAATCTTGGTACTCTTCGTTTTGGTTATACATCAGTTGCAGTGAAAAGTATGAGTGAGTTAGCGTGTAATCTTCCTATTTCAAAGTTCAGACCCTTGATCTCAATTCTGGACTGTTTCTTGGTTGGAGCAAATCTTCTTTTAAAATTTTAGATGGATCTGATCATTTTATCATGGAACGAAAACCTCTATCTGTGGTTTAAGGTGTATGATGTACCACTCTTTTTTCCTCAGAATGAACTATCCTAGTTGACTGGCCTTGGCTATGAACATAGTCAAAGTTTAAGTTACAGAGTCTGCTGCCATTTTCTTTTTACCTTCCTGTTAATATTTTGGGATATACACAGGGCCATATAATGCCAGTTTTACAGTGCCTTAAGACACTTAGGGTATGTGTCAATTCTAATGGTGAGGCCAATAACATCCAAAATCCTTCAAGGAAGACATGGAATCTTTCCGGTGAATTTGAAAGCATCCAATTGAAGCAAGGATATAATGCTGATCTTTCTAATGCAACAATTTTGGAATTAATGAAACCAAGCAGTTTGGAAGTAAGACCCTGGACTCCTTCCATGCATGTATCTGTATTGAATTAGATTCTTGATATGAACTCTTAGTTTAATGCATGCTCTTGCTTTTACTGTTGCACAGAATGCCTCGACTCAGTCACTGTTCAGTATGTTGTACCGGATTATGGATGGAAGTATTGAAAGAAATAAGAGAGATTTGCCTCATGTATGGAATTCAGATTATATGCATATTCTGTATTTCCTTATCATGCATGGATATTTTTCCGCTTGTTTTCGTTTTCTGACACTGCTCTTCATTCAACTGTATTTCATTTCTTCCCAGTACCATTTTTTTTAATTTTTGGTTTTCTAATGTTGCGTTTTTCTCAGTTTGTGGCATGTCTGTTGAGAAAGATTGTAGAAGAGATAGAGTGGCGAGTTTCAACTCGTGCAGAAAACTTAGAAAATGTAAATTGCGTTGGAACTTTTTCCCTCTTACATAATGTTTTCTAATATTCTGTGCATGAATAATGGATATTTATATTCTTGAAAAACTCCCTACAGCAAAACAATCTCTACTGGGCTCGGGAGGAAAAGTATCAATCAAGATAAGAGCATTTGAGACCCTAGTAAAGGGAACTCTGGAGGAAAATAAGGTACCTGACAATTAGTTTAGGGTATGTGTGCTATTTTTTTGCGCCTTTTGTTGTTTCCCGTCTAAATAATTCTGGAACTGTTCTGTTTGCCGCAGGTTGCTTTAAACAAGCTACAGCATATAAAGGTGTGATTCTCATGTCTCTTTTACTTAATTTATAGCTTATTTTTATTCTTAATTTCTTCTAGTTATGTGCATTTAATTTTCTAAAGACTCCCATTGACATAATATTCTATCGGTTTCATGTATTTGCATCTTTCATATACCAGAAACTCAAAATTGCACCTAATTCTTCGAATTACTTAACTTATATTTACTATTGTTTAAATTTCCTAGAAGGATAACATACTTTTTCTTTGCATGTTATTTCCACTTATATCTTGTGTGAAATTCAACTAGTGATCAAGAGTGATTCATTGATACTAGGGAACTTGATAATTAAAACTTTCTTGTGAAGGAATAGCACTTCAGTTTAAGAAAAAAATTTGATGGATGATTTAGCTTGTATTATTTAATTTAGAAAATTTATAACAGGTTTGTTCTAATCTACCTAAAAAGAAATGATTTTGGGTCTTTTGCTTAAGTACTTGCCTTGAGCTGTGATACTTTTATGTTAGCTTAAATGCCTAATAAGGCAGGCTTTTGGAACTCCAGACTACAATTTAGAGAAGACTAAATTTGTTCAGTTTGGTTGAAGTCAAGCTAAGATTGACATGGCCAAAATTTGACTAAATAATTTTTTTTTTTTTTAATTTTCATTGACAGCCTGAATACCATGCCACTTTGTGGTGCTTTGCAAGGAATTGTTGTTTTTATACCAAAAGACAGATTTTGTCCATTGGCATTTTTATATAATTGCTTTGCATGTTTCTTGAGAATTGCAGATTGAAAAGAGCAAAGTGGAGGAGATGGGTAAAGTTGAAAAGCAGAACTTGCTTCAGCTTAAGAAGAACAATATTCAGAATGACCTTGAGATTTCTAGGCTAAGAAAGGAACTAGAAAGCAGCAAAGAGATGCATGAAAGGCATTGTCTACAACTGGAAGCTCAGGCTGAGGGTACTAAAGCGGTGTTAGAAGTGAAGTTAAAAGAACTTGAGTGTCTTCTAACTGATTCAAAGAAAAAAGCAGATGATCTTCAGTCATTTTCTGAATCCGCACAAAAGAGATGGAAAAATAGGGAGTGCAGTTATCAGAGCTTCATTGATCAACAATTTGGGGCTTTAAAAGTTTGTTCTGTTTCCATGTTCCTTCAATCTGATGTTGATGGATGGCCCTCTAACACGAAGTTTTACACTGTTTAGGGATTGAGGGAAATATCTAAGTCCATCAAGCGTGAAGCGCTAAAAACAAAAAAGAGCCACTCAGAGGAACTCAATCACTTAGGTAGTGTTGGTTTTTCTTTCTGTTCTTTTGGCTTGGTATGCCATCTAGATTTCATGTTCTTTTTATGTTGGGTTTGAACCATTTCTCATTGTGTGAACCCTTTCCTCAAGTAGGAAAAAAGCTTAAAGGACTTGTAGATGCTGCTGGGAATTATCATTTGACTCTCGCTGAAAACAGAATATTGTACGATGAGATTCAGGATCTGAAAGGTATATTGTATATCTTAGTTGTTTGGGCTTTGTTGCCAAGCAGCTGAAGTGATTTCTTGTTTTGTATAGGAAATATTAGAGTCTATTGTAGGATAAGGCCATTTCTTCCAGGGCAAAGCAAGAAACAAACAACAATAGAATATAGTGGCGAGAATGGTGAACTGGTTGTTTCGAATCCCTTAAAAGCAAAGTGTTAGAAATAGGCTTTTTCTATTATATTTTTCACAAGAAATTACATAAATATTTATACACATAGTGAGCCTAACTTAGGAAACTTTACACTAGGAAACAGACTAATTCTAGGGATGCTGTCCCTAAAAAACAGCTTTAAAGTTAGGGATAAAATATTTACAGAATCCTATTTGATACACTCAAATATTCCTTAATTAGGAAACTGTAATCTGACACTCCCCCTCAAGCTGGGAAGTGGATATCATCCATTCTTAGCTTGCTTACTAATTTCTGAAACAACTTTCCAGACAATCCTTTGGTAAGTATGTCTGCTAGTTGACCATCAGTTGACACAAATGGAGTGCAAATTAAGCCACTGTCTAGTTTTTCCTTTATAAAATGTCTGTCAACCTCAACGTGCTTCGTTCGATCATGTTGAACTGGATTATGTGCAATATTGATAGCAGACTTATTATCGCAATACAACTTCATTGGACCTTCCCACTTGATCTTCAAATCTTCCAAAACAATTTTTAGCCATAGCAACTCACAAATTCCAAGAGCCATCGCCTTAAATTCAGCTTCTGCGCTAGATCTAGCCACAACATTTTGTTTTTTACTCCTCCAAGTCACAAGGTTGCCTCCTAGGAAAGTGCAATATCCCGAGGTTGATCTTCTATCAACCATAGATCCTGCATAGTTTGCATCAGTATAGGCTTCAAGGGTTAAATTCTCCCCCTTTTTAAATAGGATTCCTTTGCCTGGCGTGCCCTTTAAGTACTGTAGAATCTGATAAACAGCTCTAAGATGTGATTCTTTGGGATTGTGCATAAACTGACTTACAACACCTACTGCATAGGCAATATCTGGTCTGGTATGAGACAAGTAAATGAGCTTCCCCACAAGCCTTTGATATGACCTTTTATCAACTGCTGCATCTTCTAGTGCATCTCCAAGTCTGTGGTTCACCTCTATGGGTGTCTCTGCTGGTTTACAGCCCAACTTGCCCGTCTCTGTCAACAAATCAACTATATATTTTTGCTGAGATATGAATATTCCTTCCCGAGAGTGTGCCACTTCAATACCAAGGAAATATTTTAACTTGCCGAGCTCTTTGACTTCAAATTCTTTTACTAGGCTCTTCTTTAAATTCTCCATCCTTCTAGATCATCACCAGTCACTATAATGTCATCTACATAGACTAATAAAGCAGTCACTCCCCCTGAAGATGAGTGTTTTACAAACAGAGTGTGATCTCCTTGACTCTGTTTATACCCCAACTTAAGCATTACTTTGGTAAATCTTCCAAACCAAGCCCTCGGGGACTGTTTTAGTCCATACAAAGCCTTTTTTAGTCTGCAAACTAACTGTTCTGTATTTGGACCGAATCCTGGAGGAATATCCATATAGACTTCCTCCTTAAGATCACTGTGTAAAAAGGCATTTTTGATGTCAAATTGCTGTAATTTCCAGCCTCGGTTGGCAGCTAGTGACAACAACACTCTTACAGTGTTCATCTTTGCAACAGGGGCAAATGTCTCAAGGTAGTCTATCCCATACATTTGAGTGTATCCTTTAGCAACCAATCTTGCTTTGTACCTCTCCAAAGAACCATCTGACTTATATTTCACTGTGTACACCCAGCGACATCTCACTGGTTTCTTTCCTCTTGGCAATTTCACTAAGTCCCATGTCTTATTTTTTTCAAGAGCTTCCATTTCAACTTTCATGGCATTTTTCCAATTCTCATCTTCTAATGCCTCGGATACAGTTTTGGGAATGGAGATATAATTTAGGCTAGTAAGAAAAGCTTTGTGGTTATGGGACAAGTTTTTGTAAGACATGAATAGGTACAAGGGATGTTTTGTACAGGTTCTATTCCCCTTTCTAATAGCAATGGGAAAATCATCTAAATTTGCAGTATTAGAATTCAAAGTAGGTTTAGCAATTACCTCGGGTTGAAAAGTAGCAGGTTGTATATCCGAAGAAGATGATTGAACTTGCACCGGTGCCTTCTTCCTTGAGTAAACCAGTAAAGGACGAGTAGTGTGCTGAATCCTTTTTTGTGATTTGGGTGTATTAGGCTCTATTTCGGGTTGCATAGGTTCAAGTTGGGCAGGCTGGTTGGTAGGCAAGGGCTAAGTGTTTAGCTGCTGGACAGGAGCTGAAAAATCAAGTTGGGCAGGCTGGTTGGTAGGCAAAGACTGAGTGTTTGGCTGCTGGACAGGAGCTGGAAAATCAAGAATGTTTGCCTGTTGGGCAGAAGTTGGAAAATCAAGAAGAAAGAATTCTCTGTCCTTATCTTCTGTGAATGAGATCTCCCCCTGAAGATAAGGACGAGTAAAGAAATTCTCTTGTTCTGCAAAAGTAACATCCACTGAAACATAAAATTTTTTTGTGGCTGGATGATAGCATTTGTACCCTTTTTGTGTGGAAGAATAACCGACAAAGACACATTTGACAGCTCGTGGATCGAGTTTTCCCCTATTTTGAGAATGTACGTGTACGAAAGCAACACAGCCAAATATTTTGGGAGTAAGGTTATTTGAAGTATTGAAATCAGGAAAGAATTTTGCTAGAACTTGCATAGGACTTTGAAAGTCAAGGACTTTTGTAGGCAATCTATTTATCATACGAGTAGCAGTTAAAACAGCATCCCCCCAATATTGTTTAGGGACATTTTTTTGAAACAAGAGAGCTCTTGTAATGGCTAAAATGTGACCATTCTTTCTTTCGGCAACACCATTTTGTTGGGGTGTGCTAACACAAGATAACTCATGTATAATGCCTTTTTCTTGAAAATATGGTGAGAGAAATTGATTGAAATAGTCCTTGGCATTATCGGAACTAAACCTTTTTATTTCAGCTTCAAATTGTGTTTTGATCATGTTGTAAAAGGTTGAAAAGAAAAACTTTACATCAGATTTCTGTTTTAAAAGAAATATCCAAGACACACGGGTACAATCATCAATAAAGGATACAAACCACCGAGCCCCAGAGATGTTTGAAATAGTGGATGGTCCCCAAATATCACTATGAATAAGAGCAAAAGGAGTGGCTGTTCTTTTATTGCTTACCGGAAAAGAGGTACGTTTATGTTTGGCAAGTTCACAGACATCACAATGGAATTTTTCAACAGTTATCCCTTTGAACAATGAAGGAAACATAATTTAAAGGACTCTAAATGATGGATGACCAAGGCGGAGGTGATGGAGCCAAATTTGGTCTTTATTAGTTTTCACAAATTCGGATATGAAAGATAATGGTGAGGAATTCAGAGCACTAACTTCTCTACTGGATTCTTCAAGATAGTAAAGGCCATTTACTTCCTTAGCATGTCCAATCATCCTCCTCGAATTCTGTTCCTGAAAAATACATCGATTGGGATAAAAAACCACTCTACAGTTAGAGTCTTTGGTAATTTTTTGGATGGATAGAAGATTGGTACATAGTTTTGGAACATGAAGGACATTTTTAAGAGTAAGAGTCTTGTTTAGAACAATATCACCTTGACCAGCCACCGTGATCACAGAACCATCGGCTACTGTTATCTTTCTATTACTAGGACAAGGTGTATATGAAACAAATTTTTTTGAGGAGCGGGTCATGTGGTCTGTAGAGCCTGAGTCAATGACCCAAGACCTTTTGGTGACTGTATCCGAGACTTTAGAATCTGAAATATCCCCATTGGTACTGGTTTTGACAGTTTCAGCCATATTTCTTTTGAACAAAATCTACAGGCTTGAGGGTATACCAGACAAAAGAAAAAATTTCCCAGAAATCAGGCTGCTCTGATACCATGTTAGATATAGGCTTTTTCTATTATATTTTTCACAAGAAATTACATAAATATTTATACACATAGTGAGCCTAACTTAGGAAACTTTACACTAGGAAACAGACTAATTCTAGGGATGCTGTCCCTAAAAAACAGCTTTAAAGTTAGGGATAAAATATTTACAGAATCCTATTTGATACACTCAAATATTCCTTAATTAGGAAACTGTAATCTGACACAAAGAAAGGATGCTAATAGACTCTTTAAGTTTAACAAGGTCTTCAGTCCAGCAACTAATCAAGGTTTTAAATTTTTGTAACTTTCTTCCTTGTCAATAATCAATTTCATTGCTTAATTGCTACATAGTCTTAGCCATGATATTCAACACTGCACCTTATATGTGTACACTCTTCAATTTGGTATGTCTTCAGAGGAGGTATATTTAGACACCCAACCATTGATTCGATCTGTTCTCAACGGGTACAATGTTTGCATATTTGCTTATGGTCAAACTGGCTCAGGAAAAACTTATACAATGGTTAGTTACTTATTAACATCTTTCCATTTGAAATATGTAGTCTATGTTAAACTTTTATGCTAAATCTTATGCATTTTTTTCTCTTTCCAGAGTGGACCCAATGTGTCTTCTAAAGAAGACAGGGGAGTCAATTATAGAGCACTGAATGATCTTTTCCAAACCTCTCAAAGCTGGAAAAGTTCCATTATATATGAAGTTGGTGTTCAAATGATTGAGATATATAATGAACAAGTTCGTGATCTACTTGTCAATGACAGTTCTCAAAGAAGATATCCTTTAGTTTAATCTTTTGGATCTCATTTGTTCTTTAATTTCTCAGTTCTGGTCTGAAAATTTGGTTTCATAACTTATCTTTTACCAAATTTTATCATTATGTTACCTTCCTGATTTACAAACCAGCCATCCTAATTCTTAATTTTATGTATTTGGTCTCATAGTTACGCGTTATTCTTTTTCACTTTTTTCCTGTTTTAAATATATATTTTTTTTGTTTCCTTTGACTTGCACACACTTGGGATTTGCAGCACCAGCCAACCAAATGGGTTAGCTGTCCCTGAAGCAAGCATGCATTCTGTAAAATCAACCACTGAAGTTTTGGAATTGATGAATATTGGTTTAAGGAATAGGGCTGTTGGCTCTACAGCACTAAATGAGAGGAGTAGCAGATCCCATAGGTTATAGTTTCACTTACTATTTTGTATCTAATATGTCTTGTTATTTGGAGTACTGTGCCTAATGGGTTTCAGTAAATTACTATGTGCAGTGTTCTCACAGTTCATGTTCGTGGCACGGAAATAAAGACTAATGCTGTTTTGCATGGTGGTTTACATTTGGTGGATCTTGCTGGCAGTGAGCGGGTAGATCGTTCTGAAGCAACTGGAGATAGGCTTAGGGAGGCACAACATATAAACAAATCTCTTTCTGCTCTTGGAGACGTTATCTTCGCTCTGGCACAAAAGAATGCTCACGTACCATACAGAAATAGCAAACTGACTCAAGTTCTCCAGAGTTCTTTGGGTAATTTCATTTCTCAAATTTTAATTTCGCTAGTGTGGCTTCACAGATCATTCTGCCCAATAATATTTTACATATTTTAAATGATCTTTTATTTTATCTTGCTGACATTGTCCTTGTCTCATAATATCAAACTTTAGGTGGTAAGGCAAAAACCCTTACGTTTGTGCACCTTAATCCTGATGTGGATTCGTATTCTGAAACCATAAGTACCTTGAAATTTGCTCAGAGGGTTTCTGGCGTTGAGTTAGGTGCTCCACAGACACACAGAGAAGGGAGAGATATCAAAGAACTTATGGAACAAGTAACCGTCTTTTCTCATTGCCCCCTTTTCCCAGAAGTTAATGTAGCATATGTGTTGGAACCAAGTAGCAATTGTTAGTACACAATGGAAATATTCTCTGTTTAATAATCTGCCATTTCATTTCTGAACTTCTATTTATCTTGCAAGTTGCATTCCTCAAAGAAACCATCGCTAAGAAAGATCAGGAGATTGAGCGTTTGCAGTTACTTAAGGGTAACGGCAATGGTATTAAGCATGGTATGAGCTCACTTAGGGGACACTCTAGGGGGAATCCTCAACAAAGCCAGAGCCTCTCTAGACAGCAAAACTTGGAAAATTATGAGAAAACAGCCTCTGATGCGGACAAGTGCTCAGTTAACGGTGATAAGCATTCTGAAGCTGGCTCTCATTGGTCTGTAGATGACTCGAAGCTTAATAATGAATCTTCTGCTCAGACAAACCTTGCAGGAACAGATTTGGGTCAAAATACCAATGATGATATTGAGCTCTTGGCCTTTAGAGATGGAAATTCGGAGGAGAGATTATGTGATACATCTGACGGTGATCTACCAATGGGTGGTAGCCAAACTGATGGCTCAATCTGTAGTGCTGTACAGTTTACTCTTTTCCCAGAACCATCCAAATCTTCTGATAAACAGGAGAAGGTTGGCAAATCAGACAAAGCCGAAAAATGGGATAATACAAGGAAGTGAGTATCCTTCAATTCCTTCAGCTTTAATTTTGAGTAGGATCTTTGTTCTGGGTTGAGTTCTAGGATTTAGTTTGTAATCAACTATTTTCTGGATCCTGGAAACTAAAATTGCTTATAATTTCCTGAAAGTAGCATCTAATAAGTTGCTTGAAAATGGGTTCACCATCCCACCAAAGCTTCCACAGCTGTCCCAGAAGGTGGTGCAAACACACGCCGCTTGATTGTCGATGTCAATAAACTCCTCAAAGGTTTTACCAAGTAGGTAAATTTTAAATGGTATTCTATATTTGAACTGTTTTATTTGCCATTTTCTCATTAGGTTAATTATTTGGCCATGGTGCTTGAGCACCATCGGCACCAGCTAGCCTTGGTCCTCTTCTTTTCATGTTCTTACTGTTTGGTTTTCTTGCAATGCAAATCAGGTGCTAAGGAAATTACTGCTGCAAGCACTGGCAGTTCTTTGACTAAGCCCCTGAAACGACGATAGTGATTCAAATGTATGATTATAGCTTAGATGGTAGTAGAAATCTAAGTCAGCCTAATCTATAATTATAGTTGTAATAGGCCAATTTTGGCCTAGGCTCGAAAAAATAATAATCGAAGCTAAAAAGGACCAAATTGAAAGATAATTATTAAATTGTGGCCAAATCAGAAGGATAGAGAAAACCAAGGGGTTATCAAATTTTGTTGACTTGGTAAAAGGCTAAAAATAGAAAGATTTTATTTTATTTTATTGTTAAATTAGTTAGACTATTTTTAGTAAATCCCATACGTATAAATAGGGGTATCTTGTTCTTTAAAGGGGATATTACTTTGAGGGTTCTTACTTCCATTTGGAATTAGATTATTCTCTCTTTTCTTATTTATATTGGAATTGAATTATTTTCTTTTCTCTTTCAATTACGTGAAAATTTTGTCTATTTCATTTCGATTTCTTTGTTTTTTTAAATTCGTCCAATTATTTTTAGCCATTCCGTTTTTTTATTATTTTGCAATTAAGTTTTCATTATTTTTTTTGCCCTAAAATTAGTTTTGACTGCATTTGGTCCTCTTTGAAACCGTGCATTTTGGAGGGGGGATTATTTCCCTTTTGGTCCCTCCTTGTTATCCGACGTTCAAACTGGTCCATTTCTTGTTATTTATTTTTGATTCCCCCCAAAATTTTGCTTTAAGGTTCGATTTAATCTTTTTTCATTTTCGCTATTTTATTATCAAACTAACTAATTTAATATATTATTGCTATTATTATTATGTTTCTATTTATATTTATTTTGTTATTCTAATACTATTATTATTTATTTGATTTTTATTTATCTATTTATATTTCTACTATGATTATTACCTTTTTTATTTCTTTTATTTTATTTTTTTCCTTATTTTATTTCTTATTTTTTCAACTTTTCCCTTTATTTTATTATTTAATTTTTTTTATTAATTCTCACTTATTTACTTATCGTATTGTTGACCTTTTTTATTTATTTCTCCGTGATTATTTTGTTCTTATTATCATTGTTTACGTTTTCACGTCTATTTTATGTCTATTACGCATATCTTTAAAACTTTACATTTTACTCAAATTCATAAAAATGATTTTTCAAAATAAGGCAATGTTTCGTATTTGGGGAGTTTGAGAGATCGTGCCCAATCGTGTTGGGTTTCAATTTTTCATTCGACCAAGATAAGGAATATCATTTTGGCATTTCATCCAGGTTTTCTTAAATTAAAACGAGGTAATATTTCATATTTGGAAATTCGATAAATCGTGCCTAATCGTGCTGGGCTGCGATTTACCGTTTGGCCAAATAACCAAATATCCTTTTGAAATTTCAAATGCATGAGTTTTGGAAATTACGAAATGATCTTGTATTGAGGGTTTGAAATAACGTATTCAATCATGCTGGACATGATATTTTATTCCTTCTGAATGAGAGAATCTCGACATCCAATTCAAGTTATCTAAATGTTTTTAAAGGAATTGAATTTCAAAAACTTTTTTAAATTTTTCGACATTAGGACAAGAATTCATCAATGCGGTACCAATTTTGGGCGTTCCGAGGGTGCTAACCCTTCCTCGAGCGTAACCGACTCCCGAACCTGTTTTCTTAAAAATTCGTAGACCAAAATGTTTTATAAGGTGGCCCAATTACACCTCAAAAAAGATTGATGGCGATTCCATATATTTTAAAGTCGATCCACGTTTTTAAATTTTAAAATGGTTTCGACAATAGTTACAGCTTTACTATGTTTTTATTGCCTGGAGGTTGTTAGTAGCTTCCATTTACGTTATTGGAAGGTAAATTTAGAGATTTAACAGTTCACTTGTAACACATTACAGATGTAAGGGGTCAGCTTCACTTGGATTCTCATCATATTGCTTGTTTGTATATGGTCTAAATAGGCTAAGAATTAATAATTTAATTTTAAATTTTTAAGAATTATCTATGCATTTTAGGCTAATACCATATATATTAGTTGAGAAGAAAACGCCAACCATTTATTTCATTTGATATTTTTCTCAACTCAAATGCAGGGGATTTTCTTTATGGAAAATTATTTAATACATGATAAACATGTTAAAATGCATATTTTTTGTATTTAATTTGGCTTATTGTTGAATTGATCCCTATTAATTAGGTGGTTTTATGATTTAATATTTGTCAGGGATGTAATTGGATGAAAACAAGCAAAAATGGGCCAAAACGAAAGATAATTTATTGAAATGGGGCCAAAGCAAAAAGATGGAGTAAGCCAAGGACTCAACATAAATTTTGACTTTGTAGAAGGCTAAAAATAGGGAGATATTTTATTATATTATTTTTATTTTATTTTATTTATTAATTTAATTAGGTTATTTTTAGTAAACCCCATATGTATAAATAGAGGTGCTTTGTTCTTTGAAAATAATCAATCAAATAACATTCCTACTTTTCTTTGGAATTCTATTATCCTCTTGTCTTCTTTTTCCTACTTCAATTGGGAATTGGATTACTTTGTCTTGTTTTTTTTACAAAGTTGGTCTAATTCTTCCTTTACTATTTTTTCCTTCTCAAAATTTCATCACCTTTCATACAAATCTCATCATCTTCCATAACCTTCAAGCATGATTAAATTCATGCTAAACTAAATTTTATCTTAGCCTTAGGCCGGTGTTCTTTTCGGTCGAAAAATTGTGAGATATGTAACCGAGCTAAAAATCTTTCCAAGCGGTATTCATCTTTTTCCTAAGTATCGGGATTGACAACTCATCCCTTAAGGTTAACTCGATTCCAAGTCAAAAAGAGCTCGTTGAGTTGGGGGCGTGTTTACTGACAGTTGGAGGAAAGAATCGGTCGTGCTATATTCGATTCTCTGAGAACAAATAAAGGAAGAGGTGATCGAGTTTAAATGACCTACGCAGTTGAGGCGTTAACTCGAGTTGGGTTCTTCAGAACGCAAGGCTACCGCGGTCTTCAACCGGGAACACGTGTATCTCGGTTAGATAATTGGTAAGGGTTGGTCTACCGGACGTACCGGGACCAGCTACGAGAGGAAGAACTGGTGATTAGGACGTTCTTAATCACTATAACCAGCTTATCGTTGGAGGAGAAAATCAACTTTCAAGGATCGATTCTTGACACGAGATTTACCGAGTCTAAGGCTGAGGCTATTTATTTCTGTTTATACAATTCTAAATTTAATTCTGATTTACATTTATTTTCGACATTAATTAATTGTTTATTCTAGATTATTTTCTTAAATACTTTTAAACCCCCTACTTTACTTGTTTACTTTATTTTTGGCAGGCACGTCTAGTGTCGTGGGCATGACTTTTCACATGATGTTTGACACGAAGGATATTCTGTTCATAAGCAAACACAGAAGTTGATTACGACGTCCAATCCCTGTGGATTCGACCCTACTACCACTCTCACTACGGTTTAGAGTTATTTAGTAGGAATTATATTTGGTGGTTTCGACGCCCATCAATACACTATGAGTAAAATTTTTTAGATTCCGTAAATGGATTGAATGTATGACAAATATATTATAAGTGTAGTAAAAAATAAAAATTTTAATTATATATATAAATGTGACTTGTTACACTCTTAATCTGCTTGTGAACCAAAAAATTTCACTAGCAGTATATCAAATAATTACCTTTTATTTTATTGCTTTTTATAGTAGCATGAAAATGTCTTTTAAACTAGTTTAGAGATTATTACACATCATATTATTTTTATTAATTAGATTTTTTATATGTTACCGATTATTATGTTATTTGCTAATCTCATTTGCAAATTATAATAATTTATTGTAACAATAAATTATCAAAGAAAGCAAAATGAATGACTACAAAAATATCAGAAAGGAACAGAAACACTAATATGAGAAGATCAAATCCAGTCGAAAAGCTCAACATGTAGTTAATGTCGATCGAGTCATCAAACAAGTCTGGGTGGTGTAGTTGGTTATCACGCTAGTCTCACACGCTAGAGGTCCCCGGTTCGAACCCGGGCTCAGACATTTTTCCCCGTTCTTGAAAAGGGCAAATTAATTATTCCTTTCAGAATTTGATATAATATCAACCATATAACAAGAAATCTTTTTGTCTGAAAAGAAACATCCTCCTAGCTACTTCCAACAACAACAAAAATGAGATTCTAGAACAAAGGTATTTCTATTACATTGTCTCTCAAATAACTTAGAATATTATCGACAAGTGGAACGGTGTAGCAATTTCTTAATTACATAAAGTAGTACAAAATTCCAACCTCTATTTCTGTTGAGAAAGAACTCAAAACTGGAAAGGGTAGTTAGCGAAGTAATATGGTGTTTATGTTATGGGAATCCTTAAAAGATAGAATCAACAACTTAACATGTTCCAGCTGAACCATAAAATTTGTCGGAACAAACAGCTGCAATTACATGATTCAAGCGTGGCACCATTTTAAAATCCCTTTGGCGATAGATTTGCATGGAGGGTTTTATGTTTTTCAAACAATTCATGCAGATAGTGAATCATCTCCAAATTTATTTCCCCAGCACAATCTGTGTGAACCCAAGCAGCAGTATATCAAAGGATGTAACTCCATACCTTTTTTTTCCCACAAGCTTCAAAAAAATGTCATCATATTTGGATTTGGGTGGTTGTAGGAAGAGAAGAAGAGGAGGAGAAAGGGTTTTCAAGTTCAAAACCTTTGGTGAGAATGGTTGTCCAGTTGAGTTTGATGGGTCATTTAGGGATAATGTCAAAGCACTTGTTGAATATGGGCATTTAGAGATTAATCTCTGCGGCAATGGGGTTTTTAGCTGGTCTTTTCAGCTTGAAGTCCATCGTCATCCTCCTTTGCATGTAGTGTTGTTTATTGTTGAAGAACAAATCCAGGCATCTTCATCATCATCTATCAACCTTCATTGCAAGCATTGTCAATATGTTGGTGAAGTCTAAACTTCCATTTCCATCATGTTTGGCGGGAAAATTACCATAGAGTTGGGTTGCATTTTACTCTCTTTATTTAAAAAAGGGGCAAATTCCTTATGCATTAGATTAAAGAGTAAATTGATCTTTTTTGCTAAAAATTTCATCAATTTGTGTTGTTAGAAACTAGCATAATTGACGAAATAATCAGGTAATAACACATGGTATACCACGTGTATCAGTTTTTAATTGTAGAAATGAATGATATTTTTAACATAAGGATAAATTTGCCCTTTAATCTAATGTATAAGGACTAATTTACATATTTTTGAGTTAAAAAAAAAAAAAACCAAAATGCAATCTGTTCTATGATACTTTTACCCATGTTTGCTTTATTTGTTTGTTAGTGATTTTTTTTTTTTTTTTTGTTGATATAGCACAGGCTGGGGGCACCATATGATGTGCAATAGGAAGTATCATTTTTTGCTACCATCTAAAGACACTGTAGCTGCTTGTTTCAACTCTGATGAAACCAGCTTTGATGACCCAAATCCAGAGAAGGGTAAGTTCAATTTAGTGGAATTAAAAGGCCATATAATGCATGGTGTGTTTCATTCTAATGGATTTGGGCATTTACTATGTGTCAATGGCATGGAGATGGGTTCGGATCAATTGGCTGGATATCAGATTATGGAATTCTGGGATCGTTTATGTACTGGTTTGCAAGCCAGGTTAGCTTGTTTCTTGATTTACAAGTTATAATTCAAATACCCCCCCCCCCATTTGATTAGAGCAGATTCCAACGTTTTTTTACCATGCATGATTTTCTTAGGAAAGTGAGTTTAAATGATACCGCAAAGAAACGAGGTATGGAATTGAGGTTGCTTTATGGAGTAGCATATGGTCATCCCTGGTTCGGTCGTTGGGGATACAAATTCGGACGAGGATGTTATGGCGTAAACCAACCGATTTATCAAAAAGCCATTGAAGCAATCCAGGGGATACCTTTGTGTTTGCTAAATCATCATCTCAGCATTTCAAACAATGACATTTCAGTCATTTTCTCTAGGTATCAAGCATTGTCTGACCATTCCATGGTGACCCTCGGTGACCTGTTTCATTTCATGTTGGAGTTGAGGTCAAGACTTCCAAAAGAAAATTCGATTAATTCATGTAACCCTGCAACAGTAGAGACTAACTGCCGATGGTCACCGAAGAGAGTTGAAGCGGCCACTCGGGTGATCGTTGAAGCTCTAAAAAATGCCGAGTTCAGGTGGGTTTCGAGGCAAGAAGTAAGGGATGCTGCAAGAGCTTATATTGGTGACACAGGGTTGCTAGATTTTGTTCTCAAATCGCTTGGCAATCACATAGTGGGGAACTACTTGGTTCGTCGTTGCTTAAATCCAGTAACTAAAGTGCTAGAATATTGCTTGGAAGATATTTCCACTGTGTTTCCCAACTCGGAAGCCCTCATTATAAACAATTCAAAAGCAAAGCCTAGATGTAAGATCACAAAGGTTCAACTACTGAAGGACATTGCATATTTATACAAGCATATCCTGAAAGATCAAAAGCCAACATTGAGTACAGGGGTTTTTTCAGCAATACCAATGGCAACCCGGATAATTCTCGACACTAAATTCCTTGTCAAAGAATACACGGAAGAGCTTTCCATGAAGGGCAACTCGAACTGCTCAAATGGGAAAACATTCAAGCTCTTGTGTACGGTTATATCGAGAAGCGATGAGATAGATGAAGGGTTGAAGAAGCCGTTGCCCCCATACGAGTGTGTATGTTTAAAAGAAAACGCTACGTTTGATGAGCTCAAACAAGAGGTGGAGAAGAATTTCAGGGAAGTGTATTGGAGGCTGAGGAGTTTCGTTGTGGAAACAATAGTGAATTTGAGTGTGAAGGGATTGGATTTGGTGATGGGGTCAGTCGAAATGGGTCAGAAACTTGTTTTCATTGGCAGCAACGAAGATCGGATAGGGATGGACGACGGTGATGGGTCAGGGATTGTGGATTGCCTTTGTGGAGCTAAAGAGGATGATGGTGAAAGGTTGATATCGTGTGATATTTGTGAAGTTTGGCAACATACAAGGTGTGTTAGGATTCCAAATAATGAAGAAATCCCACATGTTTTCCTCTGCAAACAATGCGAGGAAAAGATTGTGTTCTTGTCTTCTTTACCCTAAAGTTAACCATACGGATGCATGTTCCTTAAGAATAGGTTATGTAAGCTTTGTTATTATGCTTGGCTAATGCCAATGCCCCTTTAAATAATATAAAAAATGGGTTGTAATAATGATGAACCATCAAATTATTTTCAAACATGTGAACCACAATTAACAAAGCTTGCACACAAAAATTGCATTTTAGGTAAGTGAAGATTTCTAATTAAAAATATGAACCTGTTTTTTTTTTTTTTTGGGGGGGGGGGGGGGGCGCATCGAATAAGTTGTTGGTAGTGACATAAAAATTCCTTCCTCTTCCATGTAATGTAATACAAACAATAAGCTAACAACAACATACCAAAAAAGAGCAGCCAATTTCATCTCAAGTGAGCAGCCAGAATCAGAAGAACTATACATAAATTACAAGCATGAAATCTTCCTATTCACCCTTTAAAAATGCAACTTTAAACAACTAAAACCTTCTCTACAAATATATATATTCTGTTCCCTAATTATTCCCCCTCAGGATCATCATTGTGTTGAGATATGTCTGTGAGAGCGAAAACAACAGTAGATATAATGGATTTGTCCCAATACCTGTAAAACTGACAAAATCGAACCCACTTCCAGTGTCATGTAACAGAGTGTTTTGATCTGACCATGAACCAAACCAATCATGCAGTCGAGGAGCGACATTATATGTGCTCTTTATGTTCGAGGTTTCTTTTGAAGTTTAAAAGCTGTTCTTTATCTTACCCGAAAACTGAGAGCGAGAGGCTTTTTTTTTGCCAATGGATGGGTCATCTGGGTTGATTGGAGAGTGACTTATTTTAGCTTAGATCACTGTCAAGAAGTTGCATTCTTTTTATTTTCGAGCTCAGTAGCCTCCCTAAGAGCAGCTTGTGCCTCATCCTCCTTTCCTAGAGCAAGTAGAGCAGAAGCTTGCAAGTAGGATGCAATATGCCAAATAGGAGATATTACTTGTGCTTGCACTGCATCATTGAGGGCTTCTTGGGGCATGTTGCTCATGAGGTAAGACAAACTACGCCGAGCATAAACCGTTGGGGAAACCACAGTTCCAACATCAATGAACTGGGACATGAATTTAGTAACTGTCAGCTCAAAAATGTATTATCAGTATCATAATTTACACCCTTTTAGATCCAACCATGACACCAAAAGTACCAAAATTACTGTTCTCTATAATTTTCTAATGGCATTCACTCAATCCTAGTAGGATGATGATAAATATCACAATAGATAATATAAAGCACTGGAAAAAGGTGCATTGATCTAAAAAAATGATGTGCAAAAGCAATTCTGGCTATTTCAATCTGCCTCCAGTAAGTTCTACTTAGCAAGAAGACACTGATAGGTAAAGCCTTTGACATTGAGAGAAGAATCATAAACTAATTCTAACCTGGGTATAGCATTCAAGAGCAGCTCTAAAATCCTTATGCCTAAAAGCAACATCACCCTTTTTCTTTGATGTCAGTGTTTCCTGCATCTGGTTTGTCCACATCTGGAAGGAAAGCTGCAAACCATAAAAATAGGAGTGAGAAAAGCACTCACCATACAGCTGAGATAAGCAACACAACCAGTAGTCATTATACATAAAAAATTTGAAATCGATACAATATTGACAAAATAGTATGGTACAAGATGTAAATAAGAATTCTGTCATATCCATGCATTATAATGAACAAGTCCAAGGGTGAAAGCGGAATTTGAATCTTGGACCTTATACCTCCCAAGTAGAGGTAAGAACAACTATGTCAAACCTTGATTTGTCAATTTTGAATGTCAAATAATACACAAAGAATGTTCACTTCTAAGACAAGAAAACAAACCTCAGTAGCAGCACCCTCATCATCTTTATATCCAAGCTTTTCTAGCACATCATGAATGGCAGTCAAATCCATTCTTAAGCAGGCTTCCCCAAGTGGTGACAAAGGAACAGCATCAGCTCCATGAAGTATGCCCATTAATTCATGAGAAGGAACCTTCAAAATTAATTGAAAAAGGAAAATTTCTCATTAAAGGCAAAGTATTATTCAACTTTATTATAGAAAAGACCTAATAACTTGGCATATAAAATAAACATCTACATCTATTTGGAGTTCAGTAAGATTATATACGTAGGATGACAAGATGCACGCCTGCCCCCCCCCCCCTCTCTCTCTCTCTCTCTCTCTCTGACTGAACAAGAAAATCAAAAGAAACTATAATTCCTATTTTCAAATAAATGTAAAGGCTTGAGAACAGAATATGACTTCCGATGGCAGCCATAATGTCCAAATGATTTTAGAAGTGTAAATTTTGGAAATTATAAAATGAATTTACTTAAGAAAGAGAAGACAAACAACCTCAGTGTCCCTCTGAAGAGGAAGTAATGCAGCAACCAATGACTTTGGATTTGGACGCTCACGGGGCTCATATTGTAAACATCGTGATGCTAGACGCACTAACTCAGTCCCATCATCATTTGAAAATTGCCCTTCCAAACAAGAATCTGTCAGCATCTGAATGTTCCTGTCACGGATAAGGTCCAGTGCCTAAACAAAGTAATACAACTAAATGTTAGGGCTACAGCAGTTAGTGTAACTACACCGTCCTAGAATGGAAATACAAGCAACAAAATTATATTATAACATTGCTTTGGCAGGCATAAAGTGGCACTCCCATACGAACAAACTCTGAAAATAACAATAACGAGAAGAAAAACTACTTAAAAAGTTTCATTCCATCACAAGCATATCTAGAGAAAAAACCAACTTAAGTGGTATCATTCACAGGTTTCAGCCTGAATCTTAACAAGAGTCCAGAAATAAGCTTATGATTTAGTATTAGTTCAAGAAAATTATCTCCAGAACCATTATTCAAAGTTTAGTTGTCTGTCTCACATTCTAAGGATCTCGAAACAGAAAATCTAAAATATCGACTTACAATCCTAAGATTGACAAGCACTAGCCTAAATCACAAATCATGTTTTGAACAGATAATAAATAAAAAACCTGATACCTCTCTTCATGTTGGACCGATGAAAACTCCATAGAAAGATAATATAAAGAAACATGTATTCTGCAGGAAGTCGGTTGCATCAGAGTGGTTCCTAATATACTTACATGACTTGGAGGAATATGTTTTCCACTGAGAAGATCAAGCAGAAGGGTTCCAAAACTATACATTACACTTTCTGGTGTTACTCTTCCTGCATAAAGAACAAAACACAAGAATAATTTGGAACACTGAACTATCCAGAAAAGGTGAACGATAGTACACAGTACATCAACTTAAGAACAGATACCTTCTTCAGCATGGTCCACTTCTCATATAAATCAACAGATAACAATATAAAAGAAAAGTACTTGCATGAACAAAGGAAAGCGATAGTGATCTATAGGTAGTCCACTAACGTATAATATATTCCATAATGCAACGTAGAACATCAATAACTAAAAGAATCAAATAAAGGGAAGAGAAAAAAGGTCACAGGGAAAAATCTTATTTCAACAGCCTGATTCATTCTAAAAGGTTTACTTCATGGGCATTCAACAGCTGAGCCCATAAATATAACCATCAAATTTCCAAATATGATGCTAGTCAATAAAGATTGGCATGCATTTAAAGAACCTTATTGCTTGTTTAAGAAGATAAGCACCTGTCCTCAAATACTCAGGAGGAGTAAATGCCAGGTTTGTGCTGTAACTTTTCCCATCTCTACTGTTCTTCATCAGACCAAAGCATGAAAGTCTAGGATTCCCCTCCTGAAATTAATATGCTTAAGTAATGAACTCTACTAATTTCTATGGATAAAAAACAAGTAAATAACATACTTACATCATCAAAAACTATTCTATAAGCATTTAGATCATGATACAAGGCACGTCCCTTGCTGGTGCAGTATTCTAGAGCTTCTGCAAGATGCAAAGCAACCCTTAGTCGCATTACCCACTTCATTGGTTGTGCTTCCCCTGAAAACCCATGAGTGCAACAATAAGGTAAGTATGAACTAACATTTCTTTTTATAATAATCCAGTCCAGGCATAGGGAATGAAAGAATCAAAACTAATTGAGAAAAAGGAAAGAACCATAATTGAACAGATATTAACAAGTTCAAATTTTATTTGACCCATATATCGCAGCTGTTCAAAAGAGAGGGAAAAATGAAAAATATAAACCAAGTGCTGAAACAAGGGAACCAAGAATGTACATACAATGGAATAGGTGCTTTGCCAATGTCTCATTGGGCATAAATTCTGCAACAAGTAACCTCTCATCACCTTCACAGCAACAACCAAGTAAGTTTGCCAACCTGTGATTTCGGAGCTGACCAGCAGCTTTTGCTTCTTCCTAAAGTTATAGAAGCTAAAGTTAGAAGGCACAAGTTTTACAAAGCAAACTTAAATTGCAGCCATTTACACAAATTTAATGACAGCAGGAAGAGACAGATTCTAGTTAGAACAAGTCTTCTTGAAGGTTACAATTACAAGAGACATTAGACATATGCATGCATATACAACCTATCAGCATCTTAACTGAAAGAGACAAATCCCTCTAAGAAGATAACAACCCTTAAAAAACCTAACTTAACGAGTCCAATGTCTAAAGCAAATAGAGAGGCTTCTCCTTTTCCTCTGTTCTTGCACTTTTCAGAGATGAGCAATTAAGGGATGACTAATAGGAAACCTTGAAAGAACTAACTACATGTTCAGCATTTGCTTACCAAGAATTGTCGGGCATCAGGCCATGCAGACCTATTAAAACGTTTAACAGCAATACGCCTTTGATTTTCCAACTTGCCCTTGTAAACTACATTAGGAGCCTTCTCACCATGTTCTGAAACTATATTCTCCATGGCAAATCCAGATGTAGCCATCTGGAGTGTTTCAATTGAGTATTCACGGAATGCAGGCAAATCATCAACTTCACCCTTGTCTTCATTTTCTAGAAAACAACATAATTTTGGTATTAAAACCACTCTCTGTTAGAATAACCAATAACCATAATCCATTACTCACAGTCACACTTACCAACATTATCAGCTTCAGGAATTGATCCATTCTGATCCAAACTCCAACAACATGCAGATAGGTTTGAACACCCACACCCCATCCCAATACTTCGACGGGTCTCCTCCAACACTAACAAACCGATTGAGGGTCTAAAGTTTACCAAACTTTTTCTATGGTTTCAATGTGTATGCTCAGCTTCACAAACACGCTTTCATCCTAGTAATTTCCACTGAATCAATGTAAAACAAAAATCCTTATTTTTCCAAAATGTTGTTCAAAGCAAACTCCCAATTCACTTGCAACAGTAACAAATTGGATTACAATATTCCATTTCGGCAATTCATTACAAAGAATAAAGAAACTGAAGATAAGGATTCGAATCTCATATGTCGCATTCAATTCTATTTTTCCACTACGAATCTAAAACCTATAATCAAATCAAAAATATATTGATTCCAGTTAAAACCATGCCCGTTTCACTCAGCTCAATTTTCCACTTCAAACCTCCGAAAAAATAAAACCAACAATATATTTATTTGATTTAATTAAACATTATGTTCGGAACACTTTTGTTCAGCTTAACTTTCTCAACAATCAAACAACAAAACGAAATAGGAGAAACAGAATATTAACGTTACCTTTAGCAGCAGCGAGTTCTCCACCGAGTCAACTCACTTTCTCCCCTTCTAGTCAGTGAAAGCTTATCTTCGTAAAGACTTCAACTTCTCTGTAATCTCGAGACAATTCCTCTAATCATTCAAAGCTAAGTAATACAAACAAGAAAAAAGAAGGGGCAAAGAAACAATTTTTTAAGAAGAACCTGAATCAGTTAAAGAGAATCTCGATTCTTTCAAAGGGAATTAAGTAAAAAAAAAAAAGTTTTATTTTCTTTGTTAATTTGTTCCTTTAAGATTTACTTTATCTTTGAATCTGGGATCCTTTGAGCCTTTTTATCAGTGTTCAGCTCTCTCTCTCTCTCCATTTCTCTGAACTTTGCGAATGATTTTTTTTTTTTTACAGAGCACCGAGATTTGGATTGGAAAAAAGAAAATATGGATATAAAAACTTATTCAATTTTAAAATTAAATATTTTTATCGGTTTTTAAATTAAAATTAAAGAAATATGGTTTTTATTTTCATTTTTATTTTTTTCCACCGACATGACCTCTTCTCCACCACGCCTATAAAGTCCCCACAATCAATAGCCTACCCATTTTCTCCTTTGAAAATTAAAATAAAAACTCTTTTTTATTAAAAGACAAGTGATAGCAAAACCTTTTTTCATGAATCATTGAAAATGTATATGATTTAAATTTAAATTTTAATCATTTTATTTTTTAACTTTAAAATATAAATTTAATTATTGATATTAATAAAATAATTTATAGTTCATTATAATTATTTTCTTTATTTATAATAATTTTATGTTTATTTTTATTTTAAAATGTCATATTAATGAATTTAAAAATATTAATAATTAAATTTTTAATTTTTAATTTTAAAATAAATAATTTTTAATTTTAAAATAAATAATTTTTAATTTTAAAATAAATAATTTTTAATTTTAAAATAAATAATTTTAAATTTAAAATAAAAATATAAAAATACAAAAATTTGAAGCAAATTTAATTTAAAATTTATTTCTCCTAGTTGAAAATTCAGATAGGCAGCCATGCTGGATTTCAACGATTCACACCCCATTTTAGAATAGTTTAAAAAGAATATTGTTTTAAAATTAAATGATGAGATAAAGATTAAGACCAAGATGCTAAAGTCAGATAAATTTATTTTTTTAATATTAATCTTTATCATATCTATTTTTTATATAATATTTAAAATTATCCATAATTCTTTCCCAACTCTTAAGTAGAACTTACATTTTTCTACATTGACAACAATATGAATACTATCTAAGTCAAGACTCAATTGATCAAAGTTAAAATTCCTTTTAAAAATTTTTTTTTTAAAAAGTTTGAGATTTATGATTACCGCCTATAATAATATTGTCTCTAAAATATAAACTTATATTTTTTCATTAAAAGCATAATATCTTTTATAATTATATCCATCATAATAGAATTTTTTGGAAAAACGTGAGTTAATCTTGTCATTGTGTCTTATTATAGATTATTTCCTTCTCTATTAACAGCAATGTTCATACTAATTGAGCTAAATATATAATTTGTAATTTTATGTTATTTTACAGTTTTTTTTCTCTTTTGATTTTAGATTTCAATGATACACATATTAATTATTTTTTAACCACGAAAATAAATCATGTGATTATCAACCTACAGAACGAAACTTGATGGTTAAGATTGATTCATATCATAACTTTAAGCAGGATGTCTAGATTCCATGTCTTGTGTGGCATTTTTGTGGTTGCTTTTTTGTCTTGACTTGCTTGCTATACCCTTTGTGACTTGAATATGGGATCCTTAATCAAATGAAAGTTCACGTGATGTTTTTTTTTTTAATGCATTTAATTATTAGTGTTTATCTTATGTTTAAACAACAAAAAAATCATAATAAATCTACTTTATTGGAGGTAACTTTGCTGGATTTCATAATACATATTTCATAGGTGTAAATATTATATTGTTGTTAATTTGTTTTATGGTTTTTTATTAGCGCGTCCTTTAACTGAAGTTGATGCGAGTGATGTTCTTATGTTTAAAAGAGGTGAAGCTGATAACGAAAGGTGAAAATAAATAGCAATATATTTCAGCAAATGGATTACACACTTACATTTATTAATAAATTTTGTAATCCTCAAAACACACCGCCAATTATAGCAATGCTAATTGGTCTTACATTCATATTATAAAAGCTGCCTCCACGCATCACGGATGTATTTGTTTTATTGAAATTATATATATATATATATAATATTTATGTTTAAATCATTCCATGTTATAGTTTTGTCTAAAACAAATACATTTATATTAAAATTGAAAGTAACTTTTTTAAAATTGGATTATTGGTTGAATTGGTCGGATCATCAATTTAATTAAATAAATTATTAAATTTTTATAAAAAAATAAAAGTATTAAAAATTTGGTTCAATCGCTCAATTTAACCAGTCTATATTAGTTATAAAGTCAATCAATCTAAGGCTCTTCTTCAGATTAGTACCCTAGTTGGTTCCGATCTAACTAGTCCAACTGATCAGCCCGGTTCGATACAAACAACTATTGTTGAAAGAGATCAACGAAGTTAAGTAGGATTGTAAAAAATATGTATATTTATAGGATTAGTATTTGGTATGCTAAAAGTGTACTATTTTCATTCCACAAGCAACTTTAAAAATTACCATGTCTCTTTTTTTTTAATATTTACTTTTTAATAATTTTACTATATTTTTATAGAACATTTGCCTACCCTTAATTCTGTTTATAGAATCTAAAAACTCCACAAATAGTATGTTAACTATTTTCTCATAAATAATAACAATTGAACTTACATTTTTAATCCTAAAAAATAAAATGACTAAATTCATTGAAATAAAAATAAAGAAACTAAATTTTAAATATACAAAGAGTACAAAAACTTAAAATATTGTTGAGAGATTTTCGACTCCTTAAAAGAAAAGACTTCGAAGTATCATTTATTCGGTGCTAACGAATAACTCGACACATTTGGGTTGTTATGTTTCAAAGTTAATTTGTTATTTATTAGCATCGTTGAATAACACAACTCAAAAAATACTAATTAGTAGTATTAGCGTTGGTATTATTATACACCACATTATAGGAAGAGATAAATAAAGATAAAATGAGGTTTGACAAATACTGATCTGTTATTGCATTGTCTTTGTGGGTAGATAATGACAAATAACCCAATCACGCGAGGGGAGCTTTACAAATTAAACCTCCATGAATCCTTGTCTTCATTCTTCGTCTCTTTTCTCTTTCAATCCCGTTACAATGTTAACGGATGTCTTGTCGGTCTTCTTTTTGAAGGGTTAAGGTCATAAATAGTATTTATATTTTATCAATTGTTTCTTTTAAATGTTTATTTTAGTACGGTTTTTGAATAACTTATTTCGGTAGTTAAAGCATCAATTATTGTAAATAGTCGGAGCCAACACCGATACTAAACCGCAAGTAAACCAATTAAATTTCAAGTTTCAATATACATTTTTTACCCATCTGGCCAATTTTATGTGACAAAAATAATAACACGTGGCATTTATGATATTTTTTTAGAAAACGAGTTACTTTTTTTTTTAAAAATGGTATTGCAGCCCGCGTCTACCGATAGGAAATGCATATAAGGGGGTTAAATGGACTTTAGTGATAAATTCGAGTAACTTAATTTCGGTTTAAATAGTTGTGTAGATTAAGTCAAATGTAGGGAGGGCTGGTTAATTTAGTTATGTTCGTTGATTATCAATTATTTAATTTCATAATTAAATCAATTTGATTTAATATTTAATTTTGTAAATTTATTTTAAATATATTTATATTTTCATTATTTTGAATATATTTATTTTAAAAAAACCATAATCAATCTAACAGGCGGGTAGAACCGTAGAAGCTTTGACCCTCAGATTGCAAAATTGCTTTTAAATCCCTTAAAATATTGCAAAATTGCTTTTAAATCTCTTAAAAAATTAAAAATATATAAATTAATATAATAGTCAAATTACTTTTGACCCCAAAAAGTTATAATTAAAATTTGACCCTAATTTTTTACAGGCCTTTGCCTGTGCCGGCAAAACTCGCATTTTGAACCCATTAGATTCGCATTGAATATACTATGGAGGCCATTAAAAGAATTTAGGAAGCCATTAAAGCATAATATTTATATATAAGATGAGGCTTGAGGCTGAGCCTTATAGGATTTGCAAGATTGTTCCCTCTAAAAGTTGAAAATCCTCAATTTGCATTGAATGTGGGCTGCTTTTACTTTTCCTTCAATAACACAACCCATAAATCTGTGTCTTTATGCTGATACGCTCAGCTCCTTGTAATAAAAGGAAGATTTAAATGCTTTTTTTTTATAATTATTTACAATAAAAGGACATGGAAATTCATTAGACCTATTTGGACGATGAGAGGTATAGAATATGTTATTTATTGCATCTTGATCGGGAAAGTTTAAATGTATATTAAGAACTCATTGTTTTAGATCAGAACTACCCATTTCAATACATATCCATAATGTCTCAAGTTTACTACATAATTGCTTAGTTTTTAATGCTTTTGACGGATGTACATTCTCTAAATTTGTGAAACCAAACCAAGAATGGGACCAAGATCCGCTTACACTAATTGCTTTAACATGTATTAATCATTTCATTCATTCAATTGATTTTGGTAGCTTAAGTTATATATTCTTTTTCTCGCTAAATAATCAATAATAGGCAAAATTTTTAAGCTCATGATGGTTGAACGACCTAGTGTTGTCGTTTATATCTTGGCGATCACCTCTTATCCCGCCTAACGGGGATAAGGTTTTTATTAAGGGTCTTTAAAGCTTCAAATTTGAAAAGAGGATAGAGCAAGGCAATATATAAAGGATGCATGATTTTTTTTTTTTGTTTTTTTTTTTGTTAAACATTGGTATCACATTATAAAATAGGCGTAAAAATCTTACAAATTTAATAATTAAAATAATGTGACGATAATTAAGACACGAATTAAATTGTTCTCTTGAGATGATAGCTCATTCTCAAATAAGTTTTATTACACACTATCTCTCAATATACAATAAGTCCAGTCATTATTTAAACACCTTGCGAACTTGTAAAAGTTAAGAGTTAGAAGCTCCACGAAATGGCATCTAATATTCAAGAACCTCTGCTATGGAGCTAATAGTGAACTAACTCTTGAGCTAAGGCTACTTTGAGAAATATAATATTGTGTCGCATACATAAGTTTCTAGCACCCTACAATGAGCTTTGTAAACTAGCACGATTTGGCAATGTACTTTATCTTGGCTATAATGAGTGTTCTAGAGAATAAAGAGTGAACTTACTTTCACACTCATATAAGCAAGGCTACGATTAACTTTGTAAACTAGCACGTTTTGGCTATGTACTTTATATTGGTTATGATGGTTGTCAAGAAATTTATCTCATCATTGATGATTTTTTTTCCAAATGTCAGAATTAGGATAAGATAAAACCTTATATAAAGTTTTAAGATCTTGAACAATAAACATATAACAATCAGGGTCAAAATCTTTTACTATTCTTTTACCTCTTCTAGGTTCACTTATAAATTCATTTATTTTATTGGGTTCGGAAGTAAATTGTTCAAGAGTTTGTTTATTATCTTCAAGTTCAAAGATAATTGTCAATCTAGATTCAACTCCCCACTATTTTTAGTTTTAAAGAAAAATGTGTTTTCATGATATATGACATCTAAGGATTCAACTATAACATTGTTATTTAAGTCTAAAAAAAACTTGTCTATCTTACTTGCCAAAGCATAACCTAAAAATGTACATTTAAACTTTGTAATCTCAAATTTTAATCTTTTAAGATTTGAAAGTATAACAAAAGAAAGATAACACTAAAATAATTCACATTTGGCTTGTAACTTTTCTAATATTTATAAAATATTTTTAATGAGTGATTTCATAGTACCTTATCAAAGACATAATTAATATTAAAACTGCTTCTCACTATGAATTTTTAGGCGTACCAAAGCTGACTAACATGGCATTAGTCAAATCTAGTGAAGTTACATTTTTTTTTTTTTTTGTATGTTTTGTCACTCCATTTGATGTAGGCTAGTGGGGGAATAATTTCATGAACAATCAAAGGATTGCTTGAAAACATTTAATATGAGGTTATCATACTCACCTCTTTTGTCACTCTTAAATATTTTGATTTTCCTTCTCAAAAAATTTTCTTTTTTATAAAAGTGAAAATTTATTCTAAAGCTTCACTTTAAATTTTCAACAAGTAAACATATATATATATATATATATATATATATTAAAAAAATCATCAATAAAGGTCAAAAATACCTTTTCCCACTCCATGTTAGAATCCATTCAAATTCACAAATATCAGTGTGAATCAATTTTAACAAATCTGGATTTCTTGCCACACTTCTGAAAGGTGTTGTGATTAGTCATGCTACATGATTCACATTTTTCAATTTCATTATTTAGTTTAGGAAGAAAACTAAATTACTCGCATTTTTCGCATTTTGTTATAGTAATCAACCTCCCAGCCTGCGCAATTGTCTTTTGCGCTTCTTTAGCCTTCAAATCCTGCAACTTGGAATGGTTATAGTAAGCAACACCCCAAAACGCTAGCTTGCACCCAAACAAGATGATGGTGTTATGATGTCCTTAATCACAAACTAAGAGAAGGCAATCAACAACTAATCCTTAATAACGTAGTTATGTTCTGTTGGAAATTTTGGTGTAGAAAGCAATTTTGTCGCACATTAAAAAATTATATTTTTCCTATAATCGAGTTTTTGTGCTATTTATAACAATAAATTTTTATCAAATCAATACTTGTCTTTTAGGCTAGGCAAACTTAGTCATTTTGGTATTTCTACCAACATTATATTTTCTACTATTCTCGAATTTTCAGTTTGCTTAAAGTGTGGGCTTTAAATTTATGAATTGATAACACAATAGAAATTTATTAATATTTCAGTGGAGAAAATCAATATTACTCTCTATAAATTAGAAATCAAAGCTAAACTCTCTCAAATAATAGATTTTATTAGCAAAATAAATCTCACTATAAAATGACAGAATGATGATATTTAGTGTATTCTACTTTTGACCTAATTCATAGTCTATTTATAAATAAAAACATAAGAGTTCTAGTCGAATAAGATGACATAAAATAATAATATTTTAATAAAAAATACTGAATCTTTTTGAGGTTACATAGGGTGGGTTGCGACAAACCCCTTTGGGACTAGGGTTTGCCGCCCAACACTCCCTAAATGGGTGGACAGGCTTATCTCATGTGTTGGGTAATTATATATGTTATTTGGTCATTTAATCAACCAATATAATTTACCCAACCCAGTAAATAATTTTTTGTTCCTAAAGTATTAATTATTTAATTAAAATAAACTTAATTAATTCACTCAATTTTAATTTTTTTGAAGTCATGACAACTTTATCATAGTAGAATCTGAAAGTAAATATATTTAATTTTCTCATTCAACAAAACTATAATGGCTAATTAATTTAATTTCCACTTCAAACTTCAATTATTTAATTACATTCAATTAAATAAAAATTCAAATAAATTAATTTAATCTCTAAGTCATCTATTGCTTAAAAGTAAGAAAACACATTCACTATAGATAGTGATGCATGCAATCAATTTTTCTATATCGTCGCTTTCATTTATTCATAATATCGATTCAAATGCAATCCATGTAGGGTTGTGCCGAGCTAGCGAAGAAACCGATTGAACATATATAATTAGGGCCCAAATAATTATAATTAAGTTCCTATTCTTCGTCTATTAATTACAACATTATTTAGTCATTGAGTCAATCCACTAAAAGTACTATGATTGAACTCTCCCCATTATATACTATTATGACAACAACTTAATTTGTACTCGTCTAATGACCTTGTCATATTTGTGTTACCCTCACAAAGTTTATCTCTTTGGGTTAAACCCGTTTACCCAATATGATTAGATTTTATCTTATGGTAATAATTACATATTCTGTCCTATACAAATGACCTGTGACCATGTTATTTTTCCATCAACCATGTAATGTCAACGAGAGAATGTCATTTACCCTTTTTTGGGCTATGAATTCTATTATTGTAAATGAAATTATACAATGTAAAAGTCGTATACTCAACATACCAACTTTCGGCTCTATTAACAATTGAACTTAGGCTTTTAATACATCAAAGTATACGAGTCACGTACGCATAGTCAATCACTTGCTCAAGATTGAGGTAAGTCACACTATGAACATTACAAGTGAATAAATCTGTAAACAAATATATGATAAATTCAACTTGGGTCATATATAATGTAATGTTAGCCTACATAATCACATATATGTATCTATATTTTTGGAGTCATCTGCTTTGATACTCAATATAATGTATCTCTCAATTGGACTTGATAGATGAAATAATAGACCTTAAATCAGTTTGTTCAATTTCAATTCATTAGACTATGGACCATTTAGATTACTTGCTAATATAAGTGGTTTTCTCGCGTTATGATCTGATAACGTAATATAACTTAATATTAGTTAAATGTCAAGTGACCCATGAGCCAATATTAGTTGAAGTGAAAAATCTGTTTTTTTAAGTTTGGTGCAGCAGTGATCAACTCTTCGATCGGAGGTCCATCCGTGGTCCGATTGAGCTGATTTTTGGACAGCAGCTAGGCGATAAGGTGTTCTTGACTTTGTACGGTCGGATTTTTCATCCGAGTCCTATAGCGTCAAATATACCTGTTTTTCAGCAGCTGCAATTTGGTGATGTTCTCCCATTTTTCTCTCTTTTTGCTAAAGATTACATATTGTTAGCCTTGTTGGAGTTGAATGCTTGTTGTAGGCTTGATATTGTGATCTTGTAGTTGAACATTTGATGATAGTGGAGTTTCTGATCGGACTATAAAGTCCCGTGGTTTTTACCCTTGATTTAAAGGGGTTTTCCACGTAAAAATATCGGTGTCTCTATTTATTTATTTTTGTGGTTGCATTGGTTAATTTGTGGTTGATTAAGGTTGCTAGAGAACATATATTTGTGCTATTGTACTTTCCATAATTTTTGACAGGAGTTATAGGGAGAGAAAGAACACCGGTTGTGCTTCGTTTTGTTTCGGTTGTTCGGTTTCTTCCCAATAAACTGGTATCAGAGCTCGGTTATTGTATCAAATAATTATAGAAATCAATACGAGCAAGATGATTATGTTGAATGGCACAAATTATCAACTTTGGCGGAATAAAATGAAGGACTTGTTGTTTGTGAAGGCTTTGCATCTTCCGGTCTTTGCTACTCAAAAACTCGATTCGAAAAGTGATGAAGAATGGGAATTTGAGCATCAACAAGTGTGTGGCTTTATTCGGCAATTTGTTGAAGAAAATGTTTACAACCACATTGATCAGGAGACACATGCTCGAACATTGTGAGAGAAGCTTGAAAGCTTGTATGCTTCGAGGTCGGGCAATAACAAGTTGTTTTTGTTGAAGAAAATGATGGCTCTGAAATACAAAGAAGGAACGTCTATAGCTGACCATGTTAGTGAATTTCAGAGTGTGATGAATCAGTTGCTTGGTATGGGTGTCAAATTTGATGACGAAATTTTAGGGCTTTGGTTGCTTGCTACTCTACCAGACTCTTGGGAGACTTTTCGGGTCTCGCTCATTAATTCTGCCCCACATGGTATTATTACTTTGGATTTGGCTAAGAGTGGTGTGTTGAATGAAGAGGTTAGAAGAAAATCTCAAGGTCCTACATCACAGCCCGAGGTGTTGGTTATCGAGAATAGGGGGAGGAATAGAGACAAAGATAGAAAGGGCAGAGACAAAAGCCGAAGCAAGTCAAGATCGAGATATAAGAATCTTGAGTGTCATCATTGTGGTAAGAAAGGCCATATCAAGAAATATTGCTTCAAGTGGAAGAAAGAGAATAAAGGTGGTGGTGACAAACACGATCGGAATGATGATGAAAAATCTGAGCGTGTTGCTACTGTTACTCGTGAAGATCTGTTGGTCATTTGTGATGAGAATTTGGTCAACCTAGCATGTGACGAGACTAGTTGGGTGATTGATACTGGTGCATCACTTCATGTCACGTCGAGGAAGGATTTCTTCACATCTTATACTCCTGGTGATTTTGGGGTATTGAAGATGGGTAATGACGGTTTGGTTTCGGTTATTGGTATGGGAGATGTTAGCTTGGTGAGTAACAATGGAACAAAGTTAACTCTCAAGGATGTCAGACATGCACCAGATATCCGTTTGAATTTGATTTCTGCAGGAAAGCTTGATGATGAGGGATTCTGTAACACCTTCAGTGAGGGGCAGTGGAAGCTGACTAAAGGCTCCTTGGTTGTGGCTCGAGGAAAGAAGAGCTCAAATTTATACTTGATGCAAGCTTTGACTTCTCAAGAGACAGTGAATGTGACAGTGAAAGACAGCTCAACTGAGTTGTGGCATAAACGACTTAGTCACATGAGTGAGAAGGGGCTTAACTGTTTAGCGAGGAAGAATCAACTTTCGAGTTTGAAGAATGCTACACTGAAGAATTGTGCTCATTGTCTAGCAGGAAAGCAGAGAAGAGTTTCATTTAGAAGCCGTCCTCCTCATAGAAGATCAGAGTTGCTAGAGTTGGTCCATTCAGATGTTTGTGGTCCGATAAAAGTAAGGTCACATGGTGGTGCACTTTATTTTGTGACTTTCATTGATGACTGTTCAAGACAGTTGTGGGTTTACACTTTGAAGTCTAAAAATCAAGTCTTTGAGGTATTTAAACAATTTCAAGCATCAGTTGAAAGGGAAACAGGGAAGAAGTTGAAGTGCATTCGTACTGATAATAGTGGCGAGTACATAGGGCCGTTTCATGAGAATTGTCTGCGACAGGGAATAAGACATCAGAGAACACCACCAAAGACACCACAGTTAAATGGGTTAGCTGAAAGAATGAACCGAACATTGATTGAGAGAGTCAGATGTTTGTTGTCAGATGCAAAGTTGCCAAGATCATTTTGGGCTGAAGCTTTGAATACAGTGACACATGTGATAAATTTGTCTCCTAGTGTTCCTTTGCGAGGTGATGTACCAGATAGAGTTTGGTTTGGTAAAGACGTGTCATATGATCATCTACGTGTGTTCGGTTGTAAAGCATTTGTTCATGTTCCAAAGGATGAAAGATCTAAGTTGGATGCCAAGACTCGACAATGCATTTTTATTGGTTATGGTCTAGATGGTGAGTTTGGTTATAGACTCTATGATCCAATTCAGAAGAAACTCGTAAGAAGCAGAGATGTTGTCTTCATTGAGTATCAAACCATTGATGACATTGATAAGACGGAGAAAGTGAATTCACAAGATAGTGGTGATTTGATCGATGTGAATCCGGTTCCCCTAGACTCTTCACCAGGTCCTATCCAGGATGATGTGCATGGTGATGTTAGTGATGACCATCAGGATATAGGTGACTTTGATACTCCCATGAATGATGTTGTGAATGATCAACAACAAGCACCTATAGCTCCACCAGCAGTTCCACTTCGAAGGTCTTCCAGAGATCGACGATCTTCTGTTAGGTATTCTTCTGATGAATATGTTCTTTTGACTGACGGGGGAGAACCTGAATGTTATGAAGAGGCTATGGAGAGTGAATGCAAAGATCAGTGGGTTGAAGCGATGAAAGATGAACTTCAATCCTTGCATGAGAACCATACCTTTGAGTTGGTGAAACTACCCAAGGGCAAAAGAGCTTTGAAGAATCGGTGGGTTTACAGGTTGAAGCAAGAAGAGAAGTCTTCATCTCCACGATACAAGGCTAGATTGGTCGTCAAGGGTTATACTCAAAAAAAGGGGGTTGATTTTGAAGAAATATTTTCTCCGGTTGTGAAAATGTCCTCTATTAGAACTATACTGAGTTTGGCAGCTTGTTATGACTTAGAGGTTGAACAAATGGATGTGAAAACTGCTTTTCTTCATGGTGATTTGGAAGAAGAGCTTTACATGGAGCAGCCAGAGGGGTTTGTTGCACAAGGGAAAGAGGACTATGTGTGCAGATTGAAGAAGAGCTTGTATGGTTTGAAGCAAGCTCCAAGGCAATGGTACAAGAAGTTTGAGTCTGTTATGGGGGAGCAAGGCTACAAGAAGACTACTTCTGATCATTGTGTGTTTGTAAAGAGATTCTCTGGTGATGATTTTATAATTCTTTTGCTCTATGTTGATGACATGCTTATTGTTGGTCAGAATGCTTCTAGAATTGAGAAGTTGAAGCAAGAGTTGAGTAAATCCTTTTCAATGAAGGATTTGGGGCCAGCAAAGCAAATTCTTGGCATAAGATTGACACGTGATAGAAAGGCCAGGAAATTGTGGTTATCACAAGAGAGGTACATTGAGAAAGTACTTCAAAGGTTTAACATGGACAAAGCTAAAGCGGTGAACACTCCCTTTACTATGCACTTTAGATTGAGTGTTAAGCATAATCCTTCCACAGAAAAGGAGAAGGAAGAGATGCAAAAAGTTCCTTACTCTTCAGCCGTGGGTAGTTTGATGTATGCAATGGTTTGTACGAGACCAGACTTGGCTTATGCCGTTGGTACAGTTAGTCGTTTTCTTTCTAATCCAGGCAGAGAGCATTGGAATGCAGTGAAGTGGATTATGAAATATCTTCGTGGCACTTCCAACATGAAACTTTGTTTCGGTAATGAGAAACCTGTTCTTGTTGGGTATACAGATTCAGACATGGCCGGAGACATTGACTCGAGGAGATCTACTTCAGGTTACTTGATCACTTATGCAGGGGGAGCCGTGGCATGGCAATCGAGATTGCAAAAGTGTGTTGCATTGTCCACTACCGAATCAGAGTTCATTGCAGAAACCGAAGCGTGCAAGGAGATGCTTTGGATGAAGAAGTTTGTGCATGAGCTTGGTTTTACTCAAGAAAAGTATGTCCTGTATTGTGATAGCCAGAGTGCTATTCATCTTGGTAAGAACCCAACGTTTCATGCTAGATCTAAGCATATTGATGTGAGGTACCATTGGATACGAGATGTTCTTGAAGCTAAGTTATTAGAGCTTGAGAAGATACACACTGATGATAATGGTGCTGATATGTTGACGAAGGCCTTACCAAGAGGAAAGTTTGAAGCATGTTGTTTGACCTCCGGCATGGAGGCATTCCCCACATAGTCGGAGGGGGAGATTTGTTGGGTGTGGGTCCCACTATGTGGGGAACCCCACATTAGTCAACCCAATAAAATAAAAAGGGTTATTTATTTTACTTTCATAGTTTTGGTTACAAAAAAAGAGAGAAGCTTTTTGCCAAATTTATTACCATCCTTTTTGGATTTGACACAAAAAGCCATTCCTTTGGCTTTTACGGGTGGTGTGGGCAGCAAAAAAATAAAATTAGAGAGCCAAAAATCAAATTTTGAAAGGAGAGAGTTGAAGTGAAAAATCTGTTTTTTTAAGTTTGGTGCAGCAGTGATCAACTCTTCGATCGGAGGTCCATCCGTGGTCCGATTGAGCTGATTTTTGGACAGCAGCTAGGCGATAAGGTGTTCTTGACTTTGTACGGTCGGATTTTTCATCCGAGTCCTGTAGCGTCAAATATACCCGTTTTTCAGCAGCTGCAATTTGGTGATGTTCTCCCATTTTTCTCTCTTTTTGCTAAAGATTACATATTGTTAGCCTTGTTGGAGTTGAACGCTTGTTGTAGGCTTGATATTGTGATCTTGTAGTTGAACATTTGATGATAGTGGAGTTTTTGATCGGACTATAAAGTCCCGTGGTTTTTACCCTTGATTTAAAGGGGTTTTCCACGTAAAAATATCGGTGTCTCTACTTATTTATTTTTGTGGTTGCATTGGTTGATTTGTGGTTGATTAAGGTTGCTAGAGAACATATATTTGTGCTATTGTACTTTCCATAATTTTTGACAGGAGTTATAGGGAGAGAAAGAACACCGGTTGTGCTTCGTTTTGTTTCGGTTGTTCGGTTTCTTCCCAATAATATTTGCTTCTATGTTTTATTTTGTGTGAAAGAATCATCGAAAAAAAATACAAACAATATTAATATGAATGATGAAATTTTATTAGACTAATCTATTCAAAAAATTACAAATACACATGACAAAATAACTACATGAAAGAGCATTAAATTCCAACACGTTCATGGTCAAAGTAGAAGAAGTCTCTCCAATAAGTAAGAAGACAACTAGATTCGAAACAAAAGCACAGAGAGAATTGGTCTCGAAAATTAGAAAATCAAAATGGACGTTTAATATTTCTTTTAAAATCGAGCACTCAACGAAAATCTATGGCACTAGTAGGAAAACCAAACAATATGATGCAACACAAAACAAAATGGTGCGCTTGACAGAAAAATAAGATTATGAGTTAATATAATACTAATTTATCTAGTTAGAATGTAATATTCATGTGTTTAATTAATGAGATATATGATTACTTTAGAACAAAATTTACTAAATTGTCATTATTATAAAATTTTTGTTTTTATAAGTTGAACATATTTTAAGTTTAAAAATTTTCATAAAATTATTATAACTTAAGAAATTCATTTTTGTTATACCTTAATTTTATCACATGGATTCAATTCCTTTACATGGTTTATAATTTTTTTATTTTATTTTAGAGAGATTGGTTTGCTTTTAATATGAAAAGAGAAGTGAAACTAAAATTTATAATATAAGCCTTTAAATATTTTATTCTATTTAACCAAGTATAAGAAAATTAGTCTCTTTATTTTTCTTAGTTGTTAATGGTTATAACAATGTATTTGTTTGATAATGTAAGCTGTTATAGTTTTATTTGTAATTTTTTTTATAAGATAAGAAAAAAAATGAAACTTCTATTTTGAAAACTATATAAAAAAATTAGTAGCTAATATTAATCAAACAAATTCAGGTTTATGGTTTAGAGCAGCATCAAATTTATAAAAAAAATCATTTTATTATAGTATTTCAGATTCTACAAACAATTTTCTAAAAAAATTACAAATTCTTAACAATCAATTTAATAAATTATAAAGTAATACGTAGATAATCGATAAATTTATCTTATATTTCAGATTTCGCCCAAAATTTTAGATTATTTAGAAAAGATGATATCTTATATTATGACATTTTGATATTATGCAAGATTGTGAAAATATAAGATGGCCAAAATGTTATGAATTTAAATATCATATCTTGTTCAAGAAAATAACATTAGAAATCACAATACAAGATTTGACAAATCAAACTCTCTAAAAAAATTCAAGATAATATTTGAGAAGGAATAGAAAAAAGAAAACGAAAAAAAAGAAACAGATATAATAAAAGAAAGAAAAGAAAAGTCAAATAATTTGTGGCATCAGTTTAACTCCACACTTTTTACAGAAATTAACTACTAAATGACTATAATGTAATAAACCAATAACATTAATTAATAAACAACAATATTTTAAAATTCGATAATCAATGTAAATTTATTTCCTTCAAAAAAAAAAAAGTAAATTTATTGGCACAACCTAAGATAATAGACTGAAAATTGATTGGGGAAATCAAAGGAGTGTTGTCTAGCTTCGGGCATTCCAAAATTAGATTAGGGGGTGTTCTGAAAGTGGTAATGATGGCCAATGAAACTAGTCAAACATCTAAAACGACATCACTCAGAGAATCTGAAAGAACCAAAACAAAGACCAACGTCATTTTTCCCTGTCGTGATTCGTGAAGCAAAAAATAGTACCTTGGTAACATCACATCACATCAAAATAAATATTTTAAAAAAATTATTTTCACCCCTACTCTCTGTTAGAGCCATTGTTTAGATTCCTTGACCATCTCGACTCTATCTTGCTCCTTGACTCTGTTCTTAATCAGTGTAATAAAGACTCAGTTGTACGACAGTGCGGGAAAACCCCGAAAGCAAACAAACTGCAAACAGACACTCATTGAAACAGAGTGATATAAAAACAAAATAAAATACAGCTACTAAATGCTCATTCTTTGATTCAATGGAAAAAATAAAAAATGAACGAAAAGGAAAATAAAGAGCTTACTGCACTTGGGAAAATGGCAATTTGATACGGACATATACACTGTAAGAGAGGGCCTTTTTTTTTTTTTTTTTTTTGAGGGGTACTTTTTGTGGGTCACTTACTGTCCCTCTCCAGTACCATCACTCAACTCTTTTCTAAAAATGGTTTTTCGTCAGAATACTAGTAACACTCTCCCACTTGACTCTTCACTAAACAATAAGGGATCCCTCCAATAATTTTTATTTATTTTACAGAAAAATGATAAAGTTTTCTACTACTTCATGCATTTTGATTCAAGAAGCTCCTCATTTTTTCAAATAAATTTTCCTGTCTTTTATTTACTGTCACTTTTGTTTTCCCTTTTTTCTTCTTCTTGGATTTCTGATTTCTTTTTACAAAACCCTAGTTTTTTCAAGTCTAGGGTTTTGTTTTCCTTGATGAATTCATGGCCCTGTGTGCTACAATTTCCTAAAAGCTTCTACTTTGTTTGGGTTTTTGAGCTTTTCATTGTTCATCTTATTTTCCTGGGTTTCTGTTGAAGCTCCTTGGGGTACTTAAATTTTATTTATTTTGAAAGGAACTCCATCTTTGAACTTCATTATGTTTGCTTTATAACATTTATGGTTAAAAAGGGGATTCCTTTGAAGCAGATAGTTCAAATTCTGTAGTTGTTTTTGTTGGTATATTTTTCTCCACTTGTCGAAAAACCATGGTAAAACCTTTTCTCAAAACGTCTTCTTTGTTTCAAATTTGAATCAGTTTAGTTCTGGGGTTAAAAGGCTTTAATAAATACACAAATTTTTGGTACAAAAAAAGAGGTTCTTTTTTTTTTTCTTTCCTTAAATTGTGTTTAATTCCTCGCTAGTAAATGCATGGATGGGAGAGAAGCTATGGCATTATCAGGCGGGTCATCTCCTTATTATATTCATAGAGGGGTTGGTGGGCCTAGTTCTGGATCTGTGACACCCACTGGCATATCTGCATTTTATTCTCAACAAGGGTTCAGGCCCCCATCTAACCCCCAGGTTCAGCTTCAGTCAAATATTGGATCAACATTTACAGGGGAGCCTAAAAATGTCAGTTTCCCTCATGGCATTGAAATGGGTGTCTCCTCTGGGATGCCACCGGGGGAGCCGGTGAAGAAAAAGAGAGGGAGGCCCCGGAAATATGCTCCTGGTGGGCAGGTTTCATTGGGACTTTTGCCATTGCCTTCTAAGCCTAAGTCTTCATCAGGCTCAGATGCTTCTGGCCAAAAAAGAAAGAAAGGCCGTCCTCCTGGGACTGGGAGGAAGCAGCAATTAGCAACTCTAGGTTAGATTTTTGTTGCATTTTGATGCTTAGATAACTACCTGTATTGCGAATATTTGCTGCTTGTTTTCAGGATATGTCTTTAAAAGTTCAGTTGTTTCTGATAGGTGAATGGATGAACAGTTCGGCAGGGCTGGCCTTTGCTCCCCATGTTGTCACTGTTGGAATTGGAGAAGTAAATGACATACTTCTAGTTTATCTCACATTTAATACACAATACATGTGATGTTGAATTTATATCTTTTGCAGTTAAATAGGTGCATGAGAATTTCTTTAATATAGCATAGCTGTTGAGCTGGATGATTTGGAAACAGGTCCTTTCCATTGCATTATTGGTGTGCAATGTTTGCTTTCTAGGATTTTGTTGGAGCTTGTAATTCTTGTGACTTTAACGTGGATGGAATTGTGATCTCCTCCATATAAATTTTGAGAATAAGAAGACGTTGATGGATGGGAAATATTCTTGACTAACCCTATGATCATACACTCAAATACAGATCAGACTAAACATACATGGGGATTACAAGCATGCTCATATCCAACAGATTTGTTGTTAAGGTGGTATGAGTTAGAAAAGTATAGGAGGAGACCATTATACTTGCCACATTTGCATGCTAGTCCACTGCTCCATCTTTGTTTCTTGTGATAAATATTGAATTTCTCTTCTGAACCAGCTTTTAATGATTAATTTGTTTAGTGGAGTTAACCTTAGAAATGACAGTGTTCAACTTGTTCAAAAGGACACTGATCTATGCATAATGGTGACTTTGGCACAGCCACTTCACGGTTTGAATTGTCTGTAAGTATGAGTTACTGTCCAACTTTAAAGACACATGTGCCTTTATGAATTGGCATACAAGGGACATGGGCAATCATATCTGCTTCAAATCAACTTAATGTGTTTTACCTGTATGATTCAGTTGCAAATAGCATCAGCAATTTCCTAACCATGTAGATTGTATATCTTTAATTTGACAAGGAATATGCAATCTTCTTTTCCAGGACATCGTAGCGAAAATGTTGTCCTTTTCACAACAAAGGCCAAGAGCTGTCTGCATCTTATCAGGCAGTGGTACAGTTTCCTCTGTAACCCTACGTCAACCTGCATCTTCTACTCCTACTGTGACATATGAGGTTTGTGGCACTTGCTCTTCTTTTGGCATCTCCTCTTAAAAAAAAAAAAGAAGTCTTTATGCCATGACTCTTCTCATGCCCAAATGTCTTACTAGCTTCTTTATTTGAGTTCTTAGAATGGCAGTTTGAAATGTAGAACATGAAACCAATGTGCTACTTTCCTCCGGATGAAAATGCATTTTGTGAAACCATAGTATGGTGGCCTGAATTATGTACTAGTTCGCTCAGGGATTTTTGTTGTCGTCAGTCTTTGTGCTTTGTCTGTATAGGCTTTTGGCCAATGAAACTGTCGTGTAATGTTTAGTTTTGTTTATAATCATGTAATATTTGATCCTTCCATTTTACATATTTGTCCTTAGCTAGGTGGGAACTTATTTGATCTGTTTTAGCTTTTCTTAGGGCCAGTTTGAGATATTATGCTTGTCTGGTTCTTACTTACTTGCCGAGGATGGTGGACCACACAGTCGAACAGGGGGCATAAGTGCTTCACTTTCTACTCCCGATGGTCATGTCATAGGCGGTGGCATCGCAACATTGATTGCATCAAGCCTAGTTCAGGTATCCTTTTCATTTCTCCAAATTTAACTTCTATTTTGATGCTTATAAAATCAGACGAGTCTGACTAGGGTCTTATTTGCATGCGCATAAGATGTGCTGGTTGGAATGAGTGGGTTTGAATAAAGGTGTGATATGTCATTGAATTGTATGTCTGCAACCTGGATAGTGTTTTTGGTGGGTAAAAAAAATGAGAAGCTTATGCATATGATTTTAAGGTATTATACACTTGCTGCAGCTGGTGGTTTGCAGCTTTGTTTATGGGGGATCTAAAACAAAGAACAAGCAACTGGCTAGCCCAAAAGCAGAGGAGGCTGTGCCCCAGCGCTGCAGTGACTCAACTATGCCAACAACTGCACCTTCAACTCAACATTTCATTCCCCCTTCTATGAGTACTTGGCCTGGTTCACGGCCAGTTGGTCTGAGAAACCCTCACGCAGATATTGACTTGATGCGAGGATGAGCACCGCAGTCACGTACATACTTGTTGTACATGTACTGAATCTTTGAGAAGTATGAAAAAATTTAAAATCTTCCCCATCCGCCCAATAGGTGCAACAGGGTTGCTAACTTAGCTTGTAACAAAGTCACTATGAGTTTGTCTAGTTTGTAGGGCGCGAAGATATATTGTCTGTGGTAACTGTGAAATCCATCTACTATTTATCTGCAACATTGCAAAGTTGGATGAAAAACAAGAGAACTGTCAACACAGCAATGAAGCTATTCTACTTGGCTGTCAGGCATGATAAAAGGGCTAAAATCCGGAATCCATTTGTAACTCTTAAGCTTCTGTTAATGGTATTTTTTTTCCTTTCATTTTAAGTATGAAAGGGGGCAGTGCATGAATAAGGAATAGAAAGCAAATTTGTGACGGTCTATTACAAATGGATGATTAATCAATATAAAACTGCAAGGACAAACTTGAAAATTTATTCAGATTTCCATTAACTTTTCATCAATTTGCTCAAGTAATTTAAATAATAAGTCAACACAATCATTAAGTACATAACTGGTAAAAAAGAAAATGTAAAGGAGAATATGAATTCAGTTCATCCATGTCCTTTGAGCATGAACCTTCCACTCTTTGTAGTTTCCCACGAATAAAACTTTTACATTATGTTGCTCAAATTCGGTTCAGTGGGTGCATTCAACATGGATGAATTCGGTTTTTTATAAAAAGTTATTTTATCTCATCTGGACGCGCATCAAATACAGATTAAGCGGGTTTTGGGACTTGACTATTAAGCTCAAGCTCCTTGAGCTTGATCTTAAACTAAGGCAACTCTTACACCCAATATATAAACATACATACATACATGGTGATAGTCCAACATTGTTCTCACATAGTATTTTGCAATACAAATTTTACGAACCTGAACTAAATACTCGTGGATGAGAACAAATATTTTATGCTCACATTCTGATCAGTTGATCAGTCTTAGCCTTTACCTCTCGGCACTAACCGGCCAGGTTTTCATCTTACCTCCCCTTTGTCACTGATTATTCCAGTAACTTCTTTATATCATACTGCAATAACACCATATAAATCCAAAGATCAAATTCACTTCATAATAACACCACCTCAATATAAAATGCCAAAATCAAACTTTTAAGCATAAGAATTGGGAAAGCAAAAAAAATGTAGTTCACCTCAAGACAAAGTGGAGAAGTGGTGGGGTAATAACGATGAACAACTTGGCCATCCTTACTGACCAAGAACTTGGCGAAGTTCCATTGGATATCATCTCCAAAAATTCCCCATTTCCCCAACTTTAAGTACTTGTACAGTGGAGAGGCATTATCACCATTTACTTCAATCTAATATCACAACAGCAAGAAGAGATACTTCAATAAAAATTTACACATGATATTCATATGGTTCATGAGCGGTGTTTTTAATGCAATCATGTTAGCAAAATTGTCCCTAAAGTATGCCCATCGGGTAGATCCTCAACTATATGAATCCTCGTTAAAAAAACTGTAAAACAATGATTGTGGCAAAATTACCCAAGTTTTAATAAGCTTCAACAGTAAAACAAGTACATATGGTTCTAGTTACCTTATCAAAGATAGGAAATTCCGATCTAAAGCGGGTGCAAACAAACTCAGAAATCTCAACATTTGATCCTGGTTCCTCCTCTCCAAATTGATTGCACGGAAAAGCCAGAATCTCCAAGCCTTTTACAGAAACAAAAGCAGATTTTAGTCCATGCAAGCAATGTAATGTCAATGTATCTTTCAAAGTGGAATTCATCCTGATAAAAGTTCAACAAATATATGCACACATAAGGAAACAATAGAGGCTGTTGTATTACATTGTTCTTCTAAACACATCGATAATGAAGGTTGAGGCAAACTCAAAGGTTCAAAATGCAAACCTTGATCTTTATACTTCTCGTATAATTGGTTCAGTTCTGTGTAATTGGAATTTGTCATTCCACTGTCATAAAATAACCGAAGAGATAATCATAAAAATAAATTCATGGTTATAAACAGTCGTCAATTGGCTCAGTTGCAAATATAACACATTAAATATTGATCACAGAAATAGAAAGAAGATACCATTTGGAAGCAACATTAACAATCAACATCACTTTTCCTTGGTAAATATTGAGATCCACATCGTTTCCCTTAGCATCCTATCAACAGAAGCAGAGGATCATATGCATAAAAGAGAAAATATATACACAAAATGCTCCTTTTAAATCCTTTTCTGTAAAAGAAACCAGGACAAAACCATTTACAACCATTTGATTGGTTAGCAATGAAACAGAATATTACAATTTAATTTCACTACCTTCTTCTCCTCCATCTGATGCTCAATAAAATCTCATTAGATTAAAAACAATTAAGAACCCTTGTTAAGCATTAAGAAACTGAGAAAGTTTCTCCATTTGGCGTTATTTTCATACAAAAAAAAGATCATTTCTCCACTAATATCTCAGGTCAGCATCTCTGTATCAAGTTAATTTAGTTTCCTTTCTATTGCCCAGTCAATAGTAAGTAACTAAACAACCATAGCAAAATGGGTAATCCGCAAACAGAAGTCTTACTAGTGATAAGTTTAGAACCCAAAAAATACTGAAAAGGTGTCAAGCAACCATCAAAATTTACCAAATTTGCTATTTTATAACAAGATATGATGAGTTTAAAGAACAAAACAACATAGCCTAACAAGATTTTACTTTAAAAAGGGTAAGTAAGTGAACTTAAAGCTCTTAAGTGGACTTAAAACTTACTGAAGAGCTTAAACAGTGATCAAAAAAGAATTAGAGCAAAGAACGACAGACCAACCTTAACAGTAAAAGCATAGATGGAGTCTGGGTTATTTGGAGTTAGGGTCGTCATTGAGTAATACTAATCGTTGTCTTGTTTGTCCCAGACTAGAAAACCATTCAGGCTTTTAGATTCCCCTATTCCATCTCCATGGCATGAACCATGCTGTCTCCACATCTGATGCTTTAATCTGCTTACACGTGTAGAAGTTTTTCACCCTACGATCGTATACCTACATGAACAGCTTAACATAAGCCCAATTCACTCTTTTAGAAGTTGCACGAACACCTATGATAGTAATATAGTTCATACTTTCTCCACCTTAAATTTGAGATTAAATTTTTGGTTAAAACTTACCATATTTACAAAAACTAACCTAATTTCATTTTATATCCATTTATATTATTTTTTATTTTTTAAAAAAGATTTATTTTATTTTATTTTAATATTTAATAATTTTATATATTTTTTATTTATTAAAAATACTTATATAATCATCTTAAAATTCTTTTTAATGGTTACATTAAAATAGTATTCTATATTTAGTATAAATTTATTTTTTAATATATTCTAAATTACATCATATATAAAAATAATATAATATACAATATTATAACTTAAAACGGATCAGACCAAACCAAACTCAAAACATTAAATATTCAAGCCCGAGCCTAAAGGGCTTAATCTTTTGCCCGAATCCTTCCAAATTTTAAGAAGAGCTTCGGGCTTAAGCGAGTAGCCTAACCCATAATCATTTCTAATCTGAACCAAACTTTGAAAAGGACAATATAACCACCATATTCATGCCTGTTATTTACCAGTATACAACACTATTAAGTACTGTATTCAGAAAAGAAAAAATCTGGCTCACCGTCTGTGCAGCTGAAGGCCAAATAGAAGCAAGGCAATCAATCCAATCGTGAGAGAACTTGGTTCGTTACACAAGTTTACTAGGTCAGAAACGGAAAGACTTTATAAATTATGAATCAAAACTGTCCAGAAATGGCCTTGATCCCACCAAATTGTTTTGACAATAAAAACCACCATACGAAGCAAATTCAATATGTTTTTTTTGGTGAACTAGAATCAAGATCTGCATTCTATGCAGTTTCAGGCTTGGGAGGGACCTTCTGGCCCTCTGATGGCACTATTTCTGAGTCTTGTTGAACAGGAACACAAGGTCTCCAAATTGTTTCCGTGCCTACATCCATGAGTGCAATGCCCTTTGCTTGCAAATGAGCTCTCATCTGATCACTTTTCAAAAAGTCTTTGTTTCTCCTCACTTCAGCTCGCTCGTTAATTAGACGAATCACATCATCTTCCACCAACCCGGCTCTTGTTAATGCTTTCTCCTTTAATTGCAGCAAAACCTGTTTAGTAGAAATTCATCATCTTTAGAGTTAACTTTTACAGAAGGCATGAATCTGTAACATCATTTAATATGTAAATCCCATCACCTTGTTATAAGAGCAAGGTGGCTGCAACCCAAGAACATCCAAAACTTTCGTAACTTCGTTCTCAATCTCTTTAAGGGATTGAATTACCAATAATCTTTGTTGTTTTTGCTGCTTCTTCTGTCAAATTACACGAGAAAATATATTTTTATCTTCCTTGGCATAGACTTATATATATATAAAAGAGAGTTACTAGCATTGGGAAAGATAAACAAATACCTTTAGCATGGTCAACAAATTGTTTACCAACTTCAATGCTTCTAGAAAGGCTCCAGTCAGTATAAGTGAAGTGCTCAAGTCATCTGACATTTTCACCTGGAACTCATTGCGGAGCCTGCTAATGCATTCCTTGGCGTCCGGAGTAATCCGAGCTGGTTTGCCATCGTTGGGCATTTCTTCTTGCAGTTGCAATAGAGCATCTTGAAAATCTTTCAAAGTCTGTACAACAAAGCAGGTAAGGATACTTTTCCGAAGGACTTTGCTCCAAACTAACTCCAGGTACATTTGCCTGGAGTCTGTTATTCAGAAAAAAACTTGGGATCTCAGGTCGACTCAGCAAATAACCCGGTCACACTTTTTGAGTAATTTTTAACCTGGAAGCAACTCTACTGGTAGCGCAAATCTAATCAATTATAGAAGAATATTAAGTGGTAAAAGGTGGCCAATATTAAAATATAGCTGAACTCCAAGAAATGGAATGAGGCACGCTCCTGCATCCATGACACCTCACAAGTATACAAGCCCTAGACAATTCATATAAACAAATTTTAAGCCTAAAAGGCCAGATCACTGTCCGTACTAAGACATCTGAATTCTGACCAGCACATGCCTATTGCAAAATAAAATAGCAGTGAAATAAGCTTTAAACCTGATATATGTAAAAAACAGCGTCTGATGCACCTTCCAACTGAACAACGGAGTAATTGAGAGGAGAACGATAGTGTGCATTTATCAAGAAGTATCGCAAAGCCAGTGGATGATATCTCTCAGTAATCTAGAAGAAAACAAATAATTTAACACAAAAAAGGAAGCTCATATGAGAATACTTCTGCAACTAGAACCAGAGGGGAGGAAAATCACATAAATAATAAGCCCCAACTTCACCTGGCGAATTGTGAAAAAGTTACCCAAAGATTTTGACATCTTCTCATTGTTATTAGTAACATGCCCATTGTGCATCCAATAACTTACATCACTCTCTTCGCATGCAGCACAACTTTGAGCAATTTCATTTTCATGGTGAGGAAAAATCAAATCAAGCCCACCACCATGAATGTCAAATTTGAAGCTTAAATAATGTGCACTCATTGCACTACACTCTATGTGCCACCCAGGTCGTCCAGGTCCCCATGGGCTGTCCCAAGATGGCTCACCTGGCTTTGCAGCCTGAAACAATTATTAAACATCAGAACTTGGAAATTATGCCAATATTATAAATGGCAGGTAACTGATGCAAACAGAATGGATGAAGAAATTTTGACACACAATACGGTAATTAGGGTTATCTGGTAATTAGGGTTAGTCATCCTTTTATCTGGTAATTAGGGTTTGTCATCCTTGTACTCTATGTAACCTAGAGTTCAGATGAATGTTGGACAATGAGACGCGACGCATCTCATGCAGATATGCTCACTGTTTTTTTCAAGTTTCCATATAATTTGAGGATAAGACCTTATCTAAATGTGTCGGACATAGGTTTCGAACACAAGTACTTTAGAGAAAATGAAAAGTTCAGGTAACTTAGCTTGTACTTTAAATATAGTTGCCTATTTAGAGTCCCATCCATAGAGTTTACGTGGTAGTTTTTTCAATCAACAGCTAGACATTAGAAAGCAATGGTAATTTGAGTAATTTTTTTTATAGCTTGAGCAGATTAAGCACAGTACAGCAACTCTGGGAGGGGCAAATTTTAGAATTTAGATGAAAAGTCGCAAGCATGAACACACTATAAGCACCTACTCCTTAAATAAATTTAATAATAACTGAACGTAATTGAAGGGAGCTCAAATAGCTTTATTTTTTTCAAAACAAGCTCAAGCACATAAATTAAAGCTCCCCCATGATCAAGCCTCAAGATTTCAAAAGGAAAGAATCTTGAGCCCCTATAGGCTAGACTCAGCTTGATTACAACCCTAAAGTCACTAGTAAGTTAGTAGGTTTTGCACCTTCCATAGTGCAAAGTCGGAAGGATTACGCTTCCTTGAGTCAACAGCAACACGTTCACCAGCTCTATTGTTTTCCAGCTTCTGCCCGGATAACTTGCCATAATTTGGGAATTTATCAACAGCAAAAAACACATCACCATCAACAACATATCCAAAGTCTTTGTTTATAATCTGCAAGATGAAATTATAGAGAAAGTTATGAGTGGAGTTAAAAAACGGCATATGAAGTAATTGCCTTCAGCCCTTCACACATTATACTAATGCAATATATGTAATAAACTTCATGTTCAGCAGTTCAACAACTCTTAGCAATTAAAATGGGCAACTTCAGCTCAATATGAATTGGAGCAAGTTAAAAACTGCTCTTCTACTTCTTCATGATCAACATTAGAAGGAAACACCTTAAACGCCTTCTAAGACCAGAGAATGGGTCCTTGCTACATCATTGATTATCATTGGGCAGATGTAGATAAATTACAAGTATACAATACATGACATGACATACCCAATAATAGCTTGTTATCACAATGATAAGGCAACGATCTGAAAATATAACTACCAAATATAACCCATTTAAATGAGTTTTAAATGTGCATAAACCTAATTATACCAGGAAAATTCCCCTAAAGTAGCAATAGAGATGCAACAGTGAACTCGACCATAAATATGTGCACTACATTTTCCACAAGGGGGGAGAGAGAGATGCACGATTGCTAAAGGGAGAGAGGTATCATGGTATTCATATTTCTACAAAATAAAACTAGAATATTAAACAGGAAGGAAACCTGAGTTATCATATCTTTGATCTGCTCCATGTGATCAGAAACACGTGGCTCATGTGTTGGAGAAAGGCACTGTAGATCACTCATATCGATATTGTATTCTTTACAGTACCGGTCACTCAAACTTATTGGATCTTCTCCAGTCTCATTGGCTCGACGAATTATCTGAAAAAGTCCAATCAGTAGCTCTCGTAATATGAGAAAGACATAATTGTTGTTGAGAAAAGTGGTAAACCATAAGCAACAAGAGAACGCATTCTGTCTATAATATCTCCAGAAAGAATGCTTATAAACAAGTTCAGAACAGACAAACAAATCAAATAGAAGTCTTTAAGCTCTTGTAACGTCAACTGCTGACAATTATTCAATAAGCTCAAAAGGAGAAAACAACTATTAAGTTGAAGTTTCAACTCCCCACCCCAATATTAGAAATACATAAGTTGAATGCATCAGATTCAAATGATAAGTATCATTTCAACATTAAAAAAAAAACAAAACAAAATACGTCATTGCTCTCAACTAAATCACCAAAATCCGAAAGCAAAGAGCTGCTCAGATAGAAATTCAAACCTTATCATCAACATCAGTAAAATTCCTGACATAAGTAACCTCGTAACCCAAATGCTTAAGGTACCTGTATAATTCCAATAGTCAGCAAAAAAATTTTAAAAATAAAGGGGGAAAAAAGCATAAGGGGTTTCTCTAAGACAAATTATGCACCTGTAAAGGACATCAAAGGAAACGGCAGCACGAGCATGGCCAAGGTGACTGAAATCATAGGCAGTGACACCGCAGACATACATGCGAACTTTTCCAGGGGTTTTGGGCTTGAAAACCTCTTTTTGCTGAGTCATGGTATTGTAAACAACAAATTGGAATTCTTGGGTTTCCTTCTTAGCCATCGGTTTAGAAGCTTTTTTTTGGTTTGTTTCTTGCTTTGAGGGATCCATTCTGACCCTAAACAATTTACCATTTTTCTAAAAACTTAAATCACATGTAAATTAGTATGAATCTCCAACACCCTATATCAATGGCAAAAAAAGAGTTCATAGCTTTTGAGACACTTTAACAGTGAATTCATGCTTTAATAACTGGGAACCTTTAAACAGTGAATTCCAACACCCTACATCAATGGCAAAAAAAAAAAAGTTCAAGCTTTAAAAAAAATTGTTAACTCCAGTAAAGTTAAAAAAAAAACTGGGAATTCAAGATTTTGAGAGCCTTTAACAGTGAATTCAAAACTTAAAATCCATCTATCTCTCATTCAAAGAATAGACCAAAGAAACAATCTTTAACAACGAATTCAATATAACATTTAACTTTAAAGAAACAAAACGATGCATTAAGTGATTGAAGAACAAAAAGAACTCACAGATTAATCAAGAAATTAAAGATGCAAAAACCCAAAAAGAAAATTTGATTTACTGGCAACTTCGAGGACTAGTAGGATTGATTATAGAAGGGATTGAAAGAAAACATAGTTTATCTTGAAGCCATGGAGATACCTGGAATTGGATGAGATTGACCAGCAGCACAGCGGGACGGTGACGGCTGAATGCTGGAGCAGAGAAGGAGAAGACAGTAGTGAACTCCGGCGACAGAGGAAGCAGCAGCTTCACCTGCTGGTGAGCGGCACAACAACAACTAGGGATTTTTGGTGAAAATAGGAACTGATTTGGGGGATTTGGGAATAATGGTAAAGGCAAATGTATAGGGCTGCTGTCTTAAATTTGTTCTGTCATGTCCTTTTTATAAGTAAAATTCTTTAAAGCTGCTACAATGAACACAAAAAAGCTATGTCACTACTAAGTACTTCTCCGTGATTAGGGGCAAAACTAAAAATTTTGTGAAAGGTTTTCGATAAAATTAAAAGAATTTTGGCATAAACCCAATCCTAAACTAATCCCCAACACTGTCCATTTATCAATAAACAAGGCAACTAATTACACCTTGAAAAGCCGAGAACCCAGAAAGAACCTGAAGGTAAAAGGGGTTCCAGCAATGATGAGCGACGACAACGGAGAACCCAGAAGAGTGCAAGCTGCTTGAGCCTTGAAATATTGGACGGTGGTGAGTGAAGTGACCAGACAGTGAAGGTGCGTCACTGCGTTGGGTTTGGTGGTCGGTGGTGCCTGGTGGCTGTCGGCACTCGATGGTAGGGAGATTTCAGAGGAAGCAAGATATTTGGGGAGATAAGAACATTAGATTACTGATTAGGGTTGGTGGATTGGGGATTTTTGTGTTATTTTTTGTTTTAGATTAGGGATTTTCGGGTTGGGTTAAGGATACTGGGTTAGCATCAGTGGGTTATGGATTTTTAATATTGAATTGGTTTATTGGGTGGGCCAGTGGTTGGGGGCGTGGGTGGGCAATACATATAATATATATAATATTAATTTTTAAAAGTTCGACTAATTATTCGATTGTAAACATACATAAAATTTGAAAAGATGTGTATATTTAAAAAAGTTCCCAATTCAACAAATTGATTAAAAATTTTCCACACTAAAAAAAATGGTAAAAATATTTTTGTGTAAAAACATACTTCAAAAATTGATAATTGTTTTGAAGGGTAATTTATTTTATTTTCTAAAATATTGGAATAATTTTGTTATTTGTTTTAAAAAAATCTTATGATATTTCTAAGTTTACTAATTTAACTGCTATATTTCATTCCAAAAGATTTTATTAAAACTGCGAGGCTAATTGGCCAAACTTTCATATACAGTCAGTGATGCATGGAACGCAGAGATCTGCATGCTTATCATTTTACTGATGAAAGAATTACAATTCTCAAGGACATGAGCTTTGAGCATGAAATTCTTGTAATTTTTCGCCAAGTTCTAAAATTATTTCTATTAATGATAAATTCTAAAATTTGTAAATATTATATAATATGTATAAATATATTAAGTTATAGGGTTCAACTTGTAAATTCTGGTACAGTCTAAAGGAAAAAAGAAGAGAGAAACCCCATCGTAATAGATTTTATTGGTAAAAACATTTAACTTTATTCACTCAAAGCCTGAGGTGACGAAGCCCAAAACATCAGCCAAGCAGTTTCTTTATATCCTTCTGCAAATATCAACTGAAATCAATTAGGAGCTTTGATCATTGAATGGTATGATGGGTATAAGTGAAGCAAAAGAAAAGGCAAAAATGGAGGTGTTTTACCTCGATGCTAATAGGGGAAGTAGTGGGGGCATAACGATCCACAACATGTCCCTCCTTATCCACCAGGAACTTGGCAAAATTCCACTTGATGTCGTCCCCCAGAAGGCCACCCAGAGCTCCACCTTTGCTAGCCTTCAGGAATTTGTATATCGGAGCTGCGTTCTCGCCATTCACATCCACCTGCAATCCATTGAAATGAAGTCAACTCCAACATGCCTAAAACCATGTGGACGTGAGGAGAAGAGCTCGTTATCTTAATGTCATTGAAGCCTTTACAAAGTCTTGCACACCATATTATCACATAGGCAACCGGAATAAGGAGTTTTGCAGACCCAAAAAGACTAGTTATTAAGCTAAGAAACATTAACTATATAAAGTACAATTAGCAACATCATTCATATAAAGTCAGAAGGATATATACCTTATCAAATATGGGGTATTCGGCTTTAAAGCGAGTGCAAGCAAACTCCAAGATTTCTTCGTTGTTCCCTGGCTCCTGACCCCCAAACTGGTTACATGGAAATGCCAGAATCTCGAAACCTGAACCGACACACCAGCAAATCAAATAATCAAATGGCAGTTCCATGATACTTCAAGTGCTGTCTACACCTCAACTTCATTGAAAACAACTGAAGGCTCATGAATGGTTCTCAGAAACAAGAAGCTGTAAGGATGCTAAAACAAACCTTGATCTTTATATTTCTCATACAATTTACTCAGCTCAGTGTAGTTGGAGTTGGTCAAGCCACTGCATCAACATTTTAAACACCAAATTCAAAACTGTCTAGAAATTTTTCCAACAAGTAGGCTAAAGAAAAGTATCATCAAAATGTGCGATCAATCCACTAAATCATTGTCACAAAAAATTGAAATTTAGAGGTACCATTGAGATGCAACATTGACAATCAAGAGGACCTTGCCCTTGTAAATGCTTAAATCGACGTCATTTCCTTTTGCATCCTGAAGAACCAAACCCATATCTTAGGGGGGGGAGGGGACATTGAAAATTGAATCAAAGACAAAACTAAATTTGAATCAAATAAACTTTCGTCTTTGGGGGCAAAATTTATACCCAAAACCAACCTTAACAGTGAAGTCATGAACTGACCCCTTGGAGGACTGACCAGCCATAGTATGATCAAATCTCAAACTACCCACGAGAGACCTTGGAGACCCTGTTTTGATCGAGTGAAATACCAGATAAACTGGTGAAATCTGTGGAAAACTCAGAAGGGTTTGATTGAAACTCGGTGAGGAACGCTTTCCTAAAAGTAGAGAAGCAGACACAGCAAGTGCACTTAGATTTCGTCGAACGAGCATATTTCAAGTAAAAGAGGAATCTTTTGGAGCCTTGCGAAAAACTTTGGCCCGGGGGGTGGGGGTTAGTAGGATTGTGAAGATGGCGTCTACACGTGGACTTTTCATCTCTTAACACGTATGATAAATCATGGCCATCTGTCGAGTCGTTGAATACGGAGAGGTGAGTAAGGATCAGGATCTCTTGCAGCAGAGAATACGTAATGGAGGCAGCCAATTTAGCAACTTTCTGTGGTTCTCCAGAAGGGATTTTCGATACAAGGAAGCTATGTGTGGATGAAAACACTATTCGATCTTGTTAAGCAATTTAGATTCTTAAATGTGACATTTATGATATAAATGGAAAGTGATATATGATCAAATACGTGTAGAACTAGATAAATGGTCAAAAAGATAACATAAAACCCAGTCCTCGAATTCATTCGATTCCATTCACATTGTTAAGGAAAATGCGTCTTTGAAACTTTTCAACTGGGCTTTTGAGTCCCCATAGACCAGAATAGTTAATTGTTTTTCACAATAGAGCACTTTATCAAATAACTGTAAAACATTCGCTTGTTATAAGGTCAATGACATGAACATGACAGCTCTAAATGTTGATGCAGTTGAGCTTCAGGAGCCAGCTAGTTCATATTTCTGTATAAGTCAAATAGCTAGAATTTGGTTATTTCTAGTTTTGGTTTAAAGTAAAAACTTCTTTATGACAAGCGACCAAATGGGATTTTTGTAGCCTTTTTAATGATTAAGGTACTGTTTTTTCAGCAGGCATTTTGGCTGCTTGATGTACCCTATATAGATCTGCTAGTGGTAGGGTAGGGGAACCAAAAAACGATGCAAAAGTGCAAAACCCTTAGAGCAAGGGCAACAAATAATATCCATTAGTGATAGTGATCAAGCAAATAGTGATCAAGCAACACAGCTTTTGAGAATGAAAATTTGTAACAATAGATACTAGAGTTAGGACAACAGTATAAATCTAACCATAGGACTTGCAGTATAAACCATAGGTAAAACATGTATCGTGTTTATACAAGCTTACAATTGCTAATCATCTGGAAATAAGTACTTGGTAATACCGTTTTCCCTCACATTCTAGAAACCAACGGCTTTTTCATGTTGGATCCGCCTTCATTTTTTGCCGCCTTTAACCGCTGATGTTGTCGTCTTTCTTTGGCCAGCATGATGACTCTATGTACTTCATCAAAGTGAGGACTTGTGGCATTCCTTGTGTTCTCAATCCATTGCTGCACTTTCTTGTGCGGACCCAATAACCTAGTGCGATCCTTCTCATCCAAAACCTACATCCAATAAACTTTATATCAAATTTCAATGTCCTTCCAAAGATTCTGAGATTAGCAATCAATCTTGAAGTGGTAATTTATAGAAACAAAAACTTTTGTCACCGAATAACATATACCGGAGTGGTGTAGGTCAGGGGAAGCACTGCAAGTAATAAAATATATGTAGGGTTTGAGCAGAAAGGCAAATCTCAGGGCTAGTCTTGAGCTCTGTTTTAAAACAGATGAAACATGACAATCTTTTCTGCTGAAATGTAGGCAGACAAATCCATAAAACTAAAACTTGTGCTAGTGCGACCCCATTTTATGATGCTTATAAAGGATATGGTCCTAAAAAGTACACAACAGGGAGATCCAAGAAACGATCTATGTAGTGGAAAAAAGGCTCAGGTTGTTGTTGAGATGATTATGGTGATGAGTGGTAGCACATGAGTGTCTTTAAGGAAAAAGGTGATCTGAGGAGGACAATCCTGAACCTATATCACAATATATTATGTTCCACCAGAGAAGGCAACAACAAAATATTGAAATTTGGACAAAAAATCAAGTCACAAAAAGGTACCTCAAGTTGCATTAACTCGCAAACGAGGCTAAGATCGGCTATGGATGGTTGATTCCCGCCTAGCAAAAAACGTCCATTACCCTTGAGCCAAAAGGACTCTAGCTTCGAAAGAGATGAGGACAGAATTATCTCAGCTTCAGCAGCTGCTTTTGGATTCAATGGACGGCCAAGTATAGGTGCTATTGTAGTATTGAAAACATATGGGGCTGAAAAGAGAATCATCGAGTTCAAAAGCCTATCTTACCAAAGGAAGGGAACATTTATATGCATAACAACATAGCCAAGCATATGTCATAGGAGATGATAAAACCACGTAGACAACGAAAAGTGAATTTGAGTTGCACACACAGTCAAGCACAATCATTTATAGATGTGAAGATGCCAAAACTAAAGAATGGAAGGAATTTAGCATCCTGATAGTCTATTATTGTAATTAAGGGAAAAGAAGTGCACAAATCTGATGATTGAAATGCCAATCCAGAGAAAATGTTGTTATAGTAATGGGATTGATCCAGAAGGGGTAACAACATGTCATAAAGCAAGAATTGTGATAAAAGCAATATGGTCCTACACTATCAATCACCGTTCATCAATCATTTAAATAGTTTGATTCTTTTCAGTGTTAATTATACACCTGCACCACGACGTAAGTTGGAGTGATGCCAATCCAACACGGAGTGTATCTTACTTCTCTTGAAAACATCAGCTGGATACCTTAAAACACGGATGAGCAAATTTGTTAAGAATTGAGTTGCAGATCAAACTGAACGTGGAATGTGCCAAAAATACATTTGAAAATCAAGTGGTTAGAATTAGAAACCACATAAGTTCAAGTGAAACAATAATCCAGAGCACATAGACATCAGCAAGTAAGTCAGATGTCATAAGATCCTTCTAGCATTAACACTGTATAACACTGTGCCATTGATATACCACTTATGTTATTCAACTATCCATGTGAAAATAGTGATGTAGCACTGTATGTAAGTAATAGTATAAAGAAGCTTAGCAAGGAACTCCAAAAAGTAAGCATGGAAGAAATTGTATCAACAGACACTATCCCTATCCATAGAATGTAAGCTGAAAGAGAAAGCAACCGCACTTACCAATGGTCTGCAACTCCAGGAAATGCGCAAGCAAGATAGATAAGAATGGCATGGCTGCAAAAATTTATATGTACTGAATATGTAGGAAACCTTTGAAATGAGGGGGAAAAAGCAAGGGATAAACTAAATACTCTTCAAATACCTCTCAAACAACTTAAATCTTCCATCAGCAATGGCAGGCAGCTGTTTCATGGGATTTATTTCTGCAACAAAATAATTGGAATAATTTCATGACACTAATAATTAATTATAACTCGAATGGTGAATTAATTAAGAATGAAACAATACCTGCGAATTCAGGAGTTAAATGCTGACCCTTCGAGATATGTACTTTGATCTCCTCATAGTCTATACCATTTACCCTAAATATACAAAAAAGAAAAAAAGAACAATTTTGAAGAAAGAGAAAAACACCCAGAATCAGGTAGTTGAAAATCAGTAAAAGAAATTAAATTTACTCGCAGAAGATGATGACAGCACGACATGGCTGTGACATTCGATCTGCATATACTTTGAGCTTCATCCCCCCCCCCCCCTTATTTTCTATCTATTTTGGGTTTCTGCCTTTGTTTCTTTACCCTCCTCTCTCCCCTCTCACCTGCTGCCTTATTGGGATTGACTATGGATAAGAGTTGGTCTTTGGGCTTTAGCCATTATTGTACATTTCCTACAAGAGGACAAAAACATGGTATAGGCTTTTGTCCTTTACTAACAAGCTTAGTCTAAAGCGTCGTCGTATGATCCCTACCGAATTACATTAAGGTATCTCTAGGCTGATCTAATCTCATTAACATTTCCGTCTCAGGCTTTCGGCATTTGCTTACTCTGTCGAAGTTATATTTTATAAGTCGTTAAAGTTTTAATCTTTATCTTCCTTCTTAAATTTTATGGCTTCATTCTCCACCTTTTCTTTCATTATACATTATGACCCAGTTTACAGTAGCCAAATTCCAAGTGTTTGCATTAATAAGTTTGCATCCTTTTAGTTTAGGTAGTTGACAATGGGACTTCCGTATTTACAGTTATATTTCTTAATTGGATGTTGCTTTAGGTGGATTATAGCTTCTGAAATTGTTTGGTTTGTTCCCGTTTCTCCCAAATTTGGAATTGAAGTGTTGGATTCAGTGGCTTAAAGATGGAAGTAAACAAGGAGAAGTATGCTGCTGATCTCTCTATCCAAGAAGCAAGGGCTCGCTCGGTTCTTTCATACACAAAACTCCACTTATGACCTTAGAGTCTCTGCATGCTATTTCTGGAAGGAGGCTGTTCTTCAAGTGTGAATGTTTTCAAAAGGGGTAAAGGGAATCATCTCTTACTTGTTTTCATCTTATTCTCCAAATTAACACACTCTTCTATGTGTTGCTTAACAGGGGAGTATCCATATTCAGAGGTGCTCGCAATGCTATATTTTCACTTGATCAGCAGGCTGCTAAGGGAGTTGTAACTTATAGCAGATTTACTTAAAACCCATCTATGATCCGTGTATACCCTTCATTATGTTTCCTTCCCTGGCTATTTAATTGGGTTAGACCTGATCACATCCTCCAAAATTAGTGGTAACCATGCTGCAGAATTGGCATTGGCTGCAAAGTTACGCCGGATTGCTGCATATGCAGTTATACCGAAGACTGCTCCACAGTGCAAAGTTCAGAGTGTGGTACGGTGGTCAGGTTATATGGAGTGAGCCAACGGTGCAGTCAAGGGAGGAAACTGCAACCAATGTGTTGCAAGAAACTGTATGATGATGTGTGCATTATAAGGTAGTACATTGAACACTTCTAAGCTGTGAATGCTGTAATTTAATGTTATAACGGGGAATTAGTTGATACGGAAATCCTCTTCAGTGGGCAGGGTACCATATCCTTGGAGCTTTTAGAGCAAGCTCCTCATATAGACACTATAAGAGTTCCCATCAGTGGTTTGCGTTGCAGAGTTTTTTTTCTGTCAAATTTATGGTTATTATTCTTGCATGATCGATCACCTTTTTGTCTTTTTTTTTTTTTTGTGAGTTTTTTCTTCTCAAGCACAAATGGTTTCTGAAAATCTGCAGGAGGTGGCTTGAAATCAGGGTTGGCATTGGCTGCCAAGTCTATCAATCCTGCCATTTGAGTTTTGGCTGCTGAACCAAAGGGAGCAAATGATTCAGCTCAATCAAAAGTGGCGGTAGAATTGTAACCTTACCTGAAACAAATACGGTTGCTGATGGCCTGAGAGCTTTCCTTGGTGAATTCACCTGGTAAATTCATTCCCATGGTGTCTTATTGATGTGTGAAGGATATATTCACTGTATGTAGATGTTCTCTTTTATCAGTTAGTGCACTAGCTATCAGCAAACAGCACTGTGTCTTAGCTTTCAGTAAGTCTCTTTCTATGCCTTATGATTGATTAGGCCCATAGAACGTAATAACAGTGGACGATACAGAAACAATCAAAGCAATGAGACTCTGCTATGAAATTCTTAAAGTTGCAGTTGAACCAAGTGGAGCCATAGGGCTTGCAGGTGTCTTATTTGATAGCTTCAGGAACAACCCTGCCTGGAAGGAATGCAACCAAATAGGAATTATACTTTCAGGAGGTAATGTAGATCTTGGAAGTGCCGTGGAATTCATTTAGCAAATGAAATTTACCATTGTTATTGCTACTCCTATTTAAAACTTTTTTTCCCTTTTAAATTTAAGTTTGATCTCTAAATGCTGATATGTAAACCAATTACTTTGGTGGCAATTATTAATCCTAGCATGATGATATGTCATTCAACCATCCATGCAAATAGAGATGTAGCACTGTAAATTAGTGTAAAGAAGCTGAGCAAGGAACTCCACAAATAAGCATGGAAGAAATTCAATATCAACAGACGCTATCGCTGTCAATACTCTCCGAAAGAGAAAGAAACTGCACTTACCAATAGTCTGCAACTCCAGGAAACGCATAAGCAAGATATGCATGGCTGCAAAAAGTTATATATACTGAATATGTAGGAAACCTTTGAAATGAGGGAAAAAAGCAAGGGGTATATGAAATACTCTTTAAATACCTCTCAAACAACTTAAATCTTCCATCAGCAATGGCAGGCAGCTTTTGCATGAGATTTATTGCTGCAACAAAATCATTGGAATAAAAACTGAACATGTCCAGTTTCCTATAAATAATTTCATAACACTAATTAATTGATTATAATTTGAAAGGTGAAATAATTAAGAATGAAAGAATACCTTCGTCGAACAAAAAAAAAAACCTTCGAATTCAGGAGTTAGATGCTGACCCTTTTGGATATGGACTTTGATCTCCTCATAGTCTATACCATTTACCCTAAATATACAAAAGAAAAAAGGAACAATTTTGAAGAAAGGGAAAAAAACACCCAGAATCAAATAGTAGTTGAAAATAAGTAAAAGAATTGAAATTTACTTGCAGAAGAAGATGACAGCACGAGATGGCTGAGACATTCGATCTGCATATACTTTGAGCTTCATTTTTTTTTTCTTTTTCTTCTAACGATTCTGGGTTTCTGCCTTTGTGTTTTTAGTTTGTTTCCGCCCCTCCTATTTGGGATGGACTATGGATAAGAGTTGGTCTTTAGGCTTTAGCCATTTTACATTTCCCCCGAGTACAGAAAAAACATGATTTAATCCTCGTCCAAAGCGTCGTCGTATGATCCCTAGCTAATTACATTGATAGCATCTCTAATTTAATCTCATTGACATTTCCGTTTCTGGCTTTGGGCATTTGCTTACTCTCTCTCACCAGTTTTGTAAAATCCGAACAAATAAGAAAACAACACTCAAGTTTGTATCTTTCTCCAAGTCATATTCTGTAAGTTGTTAAAGTTTTAATCTTTGTCCTCCATTCTTAATGTTTATGGATTCATCCTCCTCCTTTCCTTTCATTTTACAGTAGACCCATTATACAGTTGCTAAAATCCAAGTGTTTGCATCAATAAATTTGCATCCTTTTTAGTTTGGTTAGTTGACAATGGGACTTCTGTATTTACAGTTATATTTGTTAATTGGATGTTGCTTTAGCCAGATTGTAGCTTCTGAAATTGTTTGGTTTGTTCCTGTTTCTCCCAAATTTGGAATTGAAGTGTTGGATTCAGTGGCTTAAAGATGGAAGTAAACAAGGAGAAGTATGCTGCTGATCTTTCCTCTATCAAAGAAGCACGGGCGCGCATCAGTTCTTTCATACACAAAACTCCACTTATGACCTCAGAGTCCCTGGATGCTATTTCTGGAAGGAGGCTGTTCTTCAAGTGTGAATGTTTCCAAAAGGGGTAAAAGGAATCATTATTTACTTGTTTTCATCTTATTCTCCAAATTAAGACTGTTCCATGTGTTGGTTAACAGGGGAGCATTCAAATTCAGAGGTGCTTGCAATGCTATATTTTCACTTGATGATCAGCAGGCTGCTAAGGGAGTTGTAACTCATAGCAGGTTTACTTGAAACCCATCCATGATCTATACCCTTCATTATGTTTCATTTCCCTTGCTATTTAATTGGGTTATACCTGATCACATCCTTCAAAATTAGTGGTAACCATGCTGCAGCATTGGCATTGGCTGCAAAGTTACGCGGGATCACTTCATATGTAGTTATACCGAAGAATGCTCCGCAGTGCAAAGTTCAGAATGTTGTGCGTTATGGTGGTCAGGTTATATGGAGTGAGACAACAATCAAGTCGAGGGAGGAAACTGCAACCAAGGTGCAGCAGGAAACTGGGGCTGCTCTTATACATCCATATAATGATGAACGCATTATAAGGTAATACATTGAACATTTCTAAGCCGAGAATTCTGTAATTTAATGTTATCGGTGAGTTAGTTGATAAGGAAATCTGTTTCAGTGGGCAGGGTACCATATCCTTGGAGCTTTTAGAGCAAGCCCCTCATATAGACACTATAATAGTTCCCATCAGTGGTTTGTGTTGCAGCCTTTTTTCTGTTATTATTCCTGCATGATCGATCACCTTTTTTTTTGTTTTTTTGCGAGTTTTTTCTTCTCAACTACAAATGGTTTTTGAAAATCTGCAGGAGGTGGCTTGATATCAGGGGTGGCATTGGCTGCCAAGTCTATCAATCCTGCCATTCGAGTTTTGGCCGCTGAACCAAAGGGGGCAAATGATGCAGCTCAATCAAAAGCAGCCGGTAGAATTGTAACCTTACCTGAAACAAATACGGTTGCTGATGGCCTGAGAGCTTTCCTTGGTGAATTCACCTGGTAAATTCATTTTCATGGTGTCTTATTGATGTGTGAATGATATATTCACTGTTTGTAGATGTTTTCTTTTATCAGTTAGTGCACTAGCTATCTGCACACAGCACTGTGTCTTAGCTTTCTGGAACTACACATATTTACTTTTTAGTCCACAAATTTCAGTAAGTCTCATTCTATGCCTTATGATTGATTAGGCCCATAGTACGTGATCTCGTCGACGACGTAATAACAGTAGACGATACTGAAATAATCAAAGCAATGAGACTCTGCTATGAGATCCTTAAAGTTGCAGTTGAACCAAGTGGAGCCATAGGCCTAGCAGCTGTCTTATCTAATAGCTTCAGGACCAACCCTGCCTGGAAGGACTGCAACCAAATAGGAATTATACTTTCAGGAGGTAATGTAGACCTTGAAGTGCTGTGGAATTCATTTAGCAAATGAAATTTACCATTGTGATTGCTACTCCTATTTAAACCATTTTTCCTTTTAAACTTCGCTTTGATCTCTAAATGCTGATATGAAATCCAATTACTTTGGTTGCAACTATTATTAATCCTAGTACTCACAATCTTTACATGGACAATCAAATGTGAGATTAGCATTAACAGAGAAAACTGAGAATTGTGGTTAAAACTGAAATTTGTATGAGAATTGTGGAGACGGTAAAGAATCAAGGGAAAATTAACAATAAAGTGATCCAAAACACCAGAAACAGGCCATTTATTGGGAGGTAGAATCAACAGAGTTCCACATACCCAAAAATACCCCTACAGGCTGCAAGAACCCAAGGGTGCAACCGTGCAAGCTTCTTCCATCTATTTTAGGCCTCTTCCTCTTCCTCTTACTCCTCCATCCCCATTTGATAGCATAGCTGAAGGTACTATTATTTAAGGATTCTACAACTGATGCACCTTAATCTGTCTGAATGATCCGGCCGATTCAATGGAAGCCGGACCTGTCTGAAATCACCACTTTATTTATCTATCGTCCCCTTTATAAATTGATGGATCTTGGTCTTATTCTTGGTTTCAATCGATCCACAGTTGACTCAACAATTTCACTCGATCCAAGTTTATTTGATTGATCGGGGTTATTCTTCCATGTTGCTGTAAAGGGTTCAGTCATGTATTTCTTAAAAGTGGACATAAACCAAAAGTATAGTTGTCTAGATTCATCATGACAAAAAGAAAACGAGAAAAAACCAGGCATCAACTACTGCTTGTTGAGACTTTCCCAATAACCTTTCTCCCATTTATTCACTTGCAATATTGAGTTATTTTTTCTTCTGAGAAATGCTGCAAGAGCTTGAGTGTCATAAGGAGGTGGCAAGGTGCACGGATTTGTGATTGAAGGACCTTTCACCAATGATTCCATCATGAACTTCTTTTTTCGCCCTTCGAGCCCTTCTGCTTGACAAGCCATTACCTCTGAGCACAACTCCATGGCTCCTTCAGGTATTCTTGGCTTAAATTTCAACAACTTGGAATACTCATTTAACAAATGATACATGTAATCATAAATGTAGTCCATTTTTAGCTGCTCCTGCATAAAGCTACTGGCTGCTTTTCCTATTTCATGTGCCTGCCAAATCCATCAATATTCTATCAGGTTTAACAAAGGCAATGCCAAAATACAACATCACATAATTCAAATATTAAGTACAATTGGTACCTTCTTTTTGTGATTGTTGCCCCAGTCCACAGCAAACTTAAGGGATCTGCATTTGTCATCATTCCGTATAGGCCAGTAATGCTCCACAGGCTGCATGCTTCTCATGAAGAAATCATAGAACTGAGGCTGTACAATCAATGTAACAGAATCACAGGCCAGAATGTATTTTTCACTAACAGACCATGCATACCCTTCAATGTAGATCTTGTACCTGCATAAACACCAAAGAAAAAGATTTACAAACTGATAGCTAAAGAGTTTACAAGAATGTTGTTCTGGGTCCAGAATTATACCTATATGTGCATTGATCTGCAACGTTGGATTGTTTAAAACCTTGCTGGCTTTCAAGGATCCAGTCCTGCAAACCAGGCCTGTTAATTTAAAAATTGTTTGAACAAAAGATCAAGGCTTTATGCTGGGAAATGTTAACAATGACAGCATTTTGATTTCCACCTGGATAAACAGGCGAGCATTCCAGTCCTGTTGATCAGTGACATTGCATTTAAGAAGGTCCTGCCTTTTCTCGTCCACAAATGGATTCCCTTTCCAGTAGGCATATGGTTCCCTATCTATCCATTTCCTCTTCTTTCCCTCTTTAATATCTTTCAATATGCTGTCCCATGGTTTTATATTTATCTCAGCCCTGAAATTAAAAAAATACCCTTTAGTTAATTAATACAAAATTGTCTTAAAAACACACATGCAGAAAAAAAAAAAAGGTTTATTTTGGTTTAATTTTAAACTGACATAGAAATTTATTGAGTGTGTAACTGACATATTCTGTTCTGTTCTGCATGTACAAATGAATAAAAAATAACTAATGAAGTTGGGACAAGGCGAAAGCAGCCTCAGCTAATAGTTAAATTCCAAAGCATTTCAAAACTTTACAGGTGTTGTCAGATGCCTAAAAATGGCAGACCACTTGTCAATGAAAAAGGGGACCCCTTTATAAGCATGCAACCAAAACTACCTTTAATACCATTTGGCATTCGAATTACATGTAGAACTGACGAGTGTGATTTTCTGTATTATACCATGCAAATGGCAACAAAGAGGAAAAACAGGACGGAAAAAGACGACTGGAGATGAGGTTGTAATTGTAAAAAAAAAGGGAAGCGTTACCATCCCCAGAAGGACCAATCAGGGAAGACTATATCCAACGTTTCTTTATCTCCACAGTAGCGAAACAGTGGTGGTGGGGCTGTTGCATTCGGTCCTTTGTAGTCCCTTGATTTAATCACCGGCCTATCTTCAGTGTCGAACATGATTTCAAGGTCTGGTAGCTTTCCGGGGTACTTCCTGAGGAGTTGTAAGATGCCCCAGATGGTGAAAACATCTCTTGTTTGAATGGCTTTTCTGAAGTTTTTAACGTAGGCTTTTCCTCCTTTGATTACGAGGTGAAATGTGGCTGTTCTGTTAGCTCTTTCCACCATGTCCCGGGTGATCCCCGAGGTTTTCCAGGGCCGTAAATCTTCGTGGATCCATCTGAAATAATCAGGGCAAAGAGGGTTTAACGAAGGGTCAATGTCTTCTGTTTGGAATGTCTTGGGGTAATAATTCTTTGGACATGTTTGTGTCTGGTTTTTATTTTTGGTGCATTTCAGTGGGATTTCAATCCTCCGTACTGCAACTTTTGGTTTCTCTGATATTACCACAGTCTTGTCCGTTGAATGCTCGAGAAAAACACCAGACTGCAAAAAAAAAAAAAAAAAAACTCAACTAAACATTAAGTAAAAACATTTACAGAACCTAACATGAACTTACAGTGTCAATCCATGAGGAATATGTAACAAAAGCAGCCATGAGAAAAACGGTTAAGACAAGAAGAGCAGTGGTAGTTGGAGGTTTTCTTTTCAATGGAGGAGGCCGCCATGAAGGTTTCTCAAGGAAATGTCTAGCCAGTCCAGATCTCTGCAACATGGATTCCTTACTGAACATTAAAAAAAAAAAAAAAAACCAAAGAAAATGCTGCTTCTTGCACCAATTTGTGCGTGATTATTAGTAGAGTAATCTCTTGTTGATGAAGGCAAAGAGGAAGGGTAATGAACAAGTTCCAAGTGAACTGCGATAAAGATCAATGTGAGTTAAGGTAATGGACAAAAGAAATGTGCAGGAGATAATTGAGAGCGTGAGATAAGAATGAATTTCCTTGATCCCTCCATAAAAAACCCATGGTATCTTCTAGTGGGGGTTTTGCTTAAACGTTAAAATGTCATAATGGTATTCCACGTTGACAATCGCCCGACGGCTGAAAGTAATTGGAGTGGAGTTGGGGACCATTGGAATTTTTCTGTGCACATAATGGCAAATGCTTCTCCATTACTTTTAATTTAAATAATTGGTAAGTTTTGGTTTTGGTCTTTTTTATCATGCTCAAATATGGAATATAGTCCTTGTATTTTAATATGCTAAAATATGGAGTATAGCCTTTGGGTTAAATTCTGCTATTAGTCCCTTACTTTAAGAAAGTTGCAGATTTAACCTTTATATTTTAATTTGGTTAATGTCAGTTTATGTACTTTTTGAATTGATCAATTTTAGTTGTTATACTTTCCAATCTTAATCCAAATAGTAGTAGCTAAATATGTTTGGTTAAATTCAAGTACTAACCTTGTAGTGTGCGAACAATTATAGGTTTTTTAGTCCATATTCTTCAATAAGATCATTTCAAGTCATTATACTTTTCAAATTTTAATTTTGATGTAAATAATAGTTGTTAATCCGTTAACTAGATTTTTAGTGAGTACTAGTAATGTGTGGACACATATGATAATATGTTTAACGTATAATGTAACACCCTCTAACCTTAAACCGTCCTCGAAACAGGGTTACGTAGCATTACCGGACATTTCTAATCAAATACAAATATTATACAGACCTTTATTAAAATAAATTGTAAATCAACTATAATGTCCCTTTTATGGACCCTCGAGGCCCAAAACACGTGATTTGAACAATTCGGGACCTAAACGAACATTCATAAAATTTTTCGTGAAATTCCCAAAATTTCACTTTGGTGCAGGGCACACACGCCCGTGTGGTATGGGACACGCCCGTGTGGTCAGGCCGTATGGTATCACACGCCCGTGTCTCTAACCCGTGTAACTCTTTGACTTGTGATCTAAGAAGAAATTAAAGTCACACGGCCAAGCCACACGCCCATGTGCTAAGCCGTGTACTTCATAGGTTGAGACACACGCCTGTGCCTCTGTCCATGTGCTAAAACCTGGGCATACTGTTTCTCAAATCTAAGGTGCAGGGGACATATGGCCAGTTCACACGCCCATGTGCTAGACACACGGCCTGGACACATGCCCGTGTGCTAGTCCGTGTGGACTCAAAATGAGCTTTAAACCTCAAGTTTACTATCCTGCAATTCTTAAACCATAAACAATTCAAAGTTCAATCTTTCCGCCAATACAAAATACATCTAAATATACCTAAATCGTAATTAAACATTAACCTAATGACCTATTCAATTTTTATCCATACTCATTTCAAATATAACATCTAATTCAATTAATTTCACCACATTCAAATCATTTTAAGTTTTATACCAAAACATTCATTCCATAAACTTAATTTCACACATATATTACCATTCATGCTCATAGTATACACCATTTACATTCAACTACCAAAATGACCATATCCATATCCTGGGTACATGCCATTTGTCAAAAAGAACTATACATTACCACTTTGTTTGAGTTCGGGATTATCTTGGATGTTAGACCGAAACTTCTATGTTTACCTAACCTGCGCACAGAAACAAACCGTAAGCTGAGTATGTATACTCAATGGTACTACCATAATTCAAATTTATAACATTATACAATAAATTATTTATATTCAATTCATGCCTACAATTATTCAATAATTATCTCATACTTTAATTCAACATGTTCAATAATAATAATAAACATTATTTCAAAGCTTGTATTTAATTAAATTCATACATTATTTCACTATCGCAATTTCATTAGATTTTTCACATCTCATTCCAATAGCTCATCTCATTCCATATACAATTCATTCAATTATTATTTCATTCAATATAAATTCTATTGCAATTTTTTCTTTTACCCCTATTAACATAATTCGAACCTTGGCGGATACACGGATCCAACTAAACACACCAGTACGGCACATTGTGCCTAATCAATATTGCCGAATCAAACGGTACTCAGTACCTAATCAAATTTGTCAAAAGCAATAATACGACACACATGGTGCCTAATACGACACATATAGTACCTAATTAACTCGATGTCGAAATATCCCCGAACACTTCCAATCTTATGGCATACCAACTATGTCCGACTTAGCCCGACTAGTTAATAGGGTATTCAATAAACTTTCTCAATTTAATTTCAAATAACTCATGTCAATCACAATTTTCCATATTCTAATCAATAATCACATTTCAATATGCTCACATAATTTCATAAATTCAATTCTATTTCACTTTCACATTTTAATCGATATTTCATTCGATTTCAATAAGCAAATTTCACTTCCAACATCAATATCACAAGGGTCAATGCTTATTTCATTTACTTACCATGCATAATAATAATCAATTACAATATTTAATAATAGTTAAACTCGAATTATGGTAATACAAACTGTAATTCCTCGATCTGTTCTTCGTCCACTTTTTCCTTCCTCTTATTGGCCGATGTTTCCGGCACAACATCAGCTACGTAATTAAAACAATTAAAATTTATCAATAAATATAATTTCACGTACAACTTTTACCTAATTTCTCAATTTAGTCCCTAATCTAAACTAGTTTTATTTTTCCAAAATTAACTCCATATTTTCATTTAATGTCTATTATAAACTCATTTTAACCCTTTAATTTCACCATAAATACCTAATTTTGAAATTCTTTCAATTTAGTCCCTACTATTCAAAACTTACACTTTATTTTACAATTCAATCCTTTACTAACTTCTAACTTGAAATTCAATCAATTTTAATCCCTAATTCATCATCTTACTCAACATAAACTATGTCTAAAATTATACCAACTAACAAAATATCAACAAAAATTCAATAATATTTTATTCTAGAATTCTAAAAACTCAAAAATTACACGAAAAAGAACTAAATTGACTTACTAATTTAAGCTTGAAGCCTTAAAACCCTATTTTCTCTTTTGTTTTTCTTTCTCCATTTCTTTCCTTCAATTTCGTTTCAAGCTTTCTGTTTTCTTTATGTTTCATTTCTTTCTTTTACTTATTTTATTTATTTACTTAATTAATAATAATATAATATAATATATCTTTTACTTAATTTATAAGTGAATATATTAATGTGTTACAAATGTATATAAATAAGTATTACACATGTAAATTATTTTTACCACACACTTGGCACTTATGGTTTAATTGCTTATTTAGTCTCTTGACTTTTCTCTTTTCTATAATTAAACTTTCACACTTAACTCAATTTAGTCCTAATACTTAATTAACATTAATTCAACTAAACTCACTTAACTAAAACCTAATTGGCTATATAAATAACTTCGTAAATATTTTTAATAAATATTTACGGATCCGTTTTACTAAAACGAAGACCCGATAACTCATTTTTCGATGTCTGTACTTTTAGGTCGTTACATATAAGATATTCCAAAAATAGTAAAACTTAATGAATTTAATAGTTATTATTTGGCGATGGTTGAAATTTTAAAATTTGAAAAGCACAAGAGATAAAAATGATCAACTTAAAGTATATAAATTAAATCCACAACTTTACAAAATATAGGGACTAATATTAAAATTTAACCTAACATTTGTATTTTAATTTGGTATAATTTAATGCTTTATTTTTATAACACCCTTAATTATTAAAGTTAAACCTTGTGATGAACTTTTTTTTTCTTAAAAGTATTATTTCCAACTATGGTGTTTTTGAAATGTAGATATTTTATAGTGTCATTAGCACTGTTTTCAAAATCGAATTGACCGATTGAATTGATAATTGATTTGGTTATCGATCTGGAACAATGGATCGTGTGGATTGATTCACAATCGTATGGATTGATTCACAAATCAATTGAACCAGACAATTAGACTAATTTTTTTTTAAATAAGTTATTCAATTGAATTGACTAAATTGATTAGACTGAAAATTGATGATCTAACCAATGCAACCACTAATCTGATTTTAAAAATCTTGATTACTAATTAAAAATATTTTAATAAAAAATTGTCATAAATATTTTAATTAAAATAATTAATCATACTAATTATTTATATACAATAGGAGGAGGACAACTATAATTTAACCCAAATAAACTTCCTATTCCGTCTACCTAGTGTCTATGCCTCGAACACTATGTGTACCTAGTGGCAGAGCCATGTTGGAGATTTTAAGACCAATTGACCCCATTATAAAACTTTGTTACAAAAGTTACTTAAAAATTAGTAATTATTGTGAATCTATATTACAATATTGTGGCTAGTCGCATAAAATATATGCAACTTACTTTTATTTTTTATTTTAAAAATCAATTGAAATGATTATCAGCAGTGGCAAAATCAGAAAAGTCACCCATTAATCATGCCACTTTGAAATCTACAATGCATTTGATGTTATTTTGGTAATTGACACCTATACTATTTGATAAATATTTTTATTTTTATTTTATTAATCAAGATTGAATTATTATTTTTAAAGCAATATTATGCATTTAGTTCTCAATTGAAAATTAATCTTAAATAACACTAACACTAAAATAATTTCTTGTAACTCATCAAAATTCAACTTCAGTTGTTTGTGTGATTTTTCAAAACTGCCATTATTTCTTGGCATCTAAACTGACGTCACCATCCTCTGCCAGTAGTTGCCTCAAAATTTCACCACAAATTGATTTTTTTTTTCTCATTTTTTCAATTATCCACTCATCTTTTGCTAAATCAAACTCTAAAAACCTAAATCTAAGTCTAAAGTTTGCTACCAAAAATCTCAAAAAAGCTCTCCTTTTGTTGTATCTTTTAGTTGCTATTGATTTTTGGATGGTATTCTTTGTGTTATCACCTTTACTATTTCGACGACAATAAATGGAACTCTTCGTGGCAACAAGATGAGCAATGGTCATTTTAGAGTATTTTGGAGAAATAGTTTTTTTTTTTTTTATCTACTAATTATGAGTAGGAAACAACTGTTTTAGGGAATGCTTAAAATTATTATCATGTACATTTAATAGAATAGATTATTCTTTTAATCGAACTAAAAAATGACGGTCGAAAATTGAATAAATTATTCAGTTCAACCAAACATTTTGTATCACGAATCTAACATAATCTAAAGGGTCTAATTATTAATCTTTGCAAATAAAGTTGTCCAAAATAGTAAAATTGTTATATGGTTAAACTCTTTAGAAAATTTATAATTTAAATTCGCAGGAGCAAAAATTTACTCGGCCCCTACTTACAAAAGAGTACGTTTGGTTACCATAAGTTTGGGGGTCCTGAGGGCTGAGGCACGGAGAAGAGCCCAAGTTGGCTAAAAATATTAATAACTTGAAGACATAAGGTAGCCCAGATTTTTTTAAATAATAAGAGAGAGAAAATTAAAATTTCAGGTGGATCCATACAATATGTAATGCAAGTCTGATAAGTCAAGCACCTACATTGTTTTCTAGATCACATTAATCCAATCTAATAACAATCTCATTACTTCATCGTCCCGATTCAGTGTGAATACTTCGACTCATTCGACCCGCGGCTACATAGAGTCAGCAACTGAGAGCAACATATTTGTTGTCATGTTCGGTGCAATCTTGTTTCTATGATTCATTTTGTCAAAGCGTCGTGTGTTTTTAGAGGCTAAGCTTACTAAGCTTCCAACAACGGCTTCAATGGATGTCAGTTTGGACTACAGCTAGCAACACAGAACCTAAGCCAAAATAAAATTAATATAAAACGGTTCTAATTATTAGTATGATGGCAGCTATGGCTTGAACAGCAACAAATATTATAGAGAAAATAAGTGGTATGTTTTAAATTCATACATCACTGGATGAATAGGATCAACATTTGTAAGAAAAGGACGAAAAAGTCCAGTCATCGTTCATAATGGCTGATGTAAGCCATTGTTACAGCAGTCCTACATATAAATATGCAACAGGCTTAGTTTCATTAAAACCGTAACTCAGTTTTGTCTTGCATATCCTTGAATTCCCGGTTCAGTATTCTCACATGGCGGCGCAGGTACTTTGGTTTTCCTTTAGAATTAGTTTTCTCATCAGAAATGTATTTCTTTTTTTGGTTAAATGCTTTTAGTCATTGAATTTGCAGAAGGTGGTATCGAAAATCATGACCATGAACGATGAAAAGACAAAAAAGAAAGCTATAGAGGCTGTTGCCGACATATATGGTAATAATAATCAAGAAAACACCCCTTTTTTCGGGTCTAAATTGGTTTAATGAAACATGATGTGTTTGGGTGATGAACAGGGGTTGATTCAATCGCGGCAGATGTGAAGGAGCAAAAGTTGACAGTCATAGGGGAGATGAGATGGACACGGTTGCCATTGCCAAAAAACCTCAAGAAAATAGGGATAGTAGACATTGTTACAGTGGGACCTGCTAAAGAAGAGAAGAAAGAAGACAAAAAAGACGACAAGAAAGACGAAAAGAAAGACAAAAAGAAGGGTGAAAAAAAGAAATGATTATCAAAATTTGAAGCTTGTATTGTTGGCTTTTTTATAAAAATAACTTTAAAAGTTTTATTATTTATAAAAATGTCTCACCTTCAAAATAAAATACGAGAATAATTTGTTTTAAGCAGTAAATGGGTGGTGGTGCTAATGAGATTAGCATCAATCCATTAGCATTTTGAATTAAAATATATATTTTTAGGTGGTGTCAATAAAATTAGTCGCCCGTATTGATACATGTATTTACTCGTGTAAAATATTTGTATTTTTAAAAAAAATTAAAAATTATTATTTTATTAGATCAAGCCAATCAATTTTTTTTTGTCCCCTCCTCCAACTTTTTTTTAAACCCAAAATATTTGATTTTTCTTTGGCAGTATTTTAAACCCAAAATTAATCTTTATGTTTTAAAAAATAATTTTTAAACCCAAAATATTTGAATTTTTGAAAAATAATTTATTTTAAAAATAATTTTTAAACCCAATTCTTTCTTTCTCAAAATAATTTATTTTTTAAAAAAAATAATTCAAAAATTTTTATTTAAAGTTAATCTTTTTATTGAAAATATTTAAACCCAAAATAATTATTTTAATGATGTTAATTAAATGTTTAATTACACATAAGAAAATAGAGATTCTAAATAGAATACATAGTATAATAAAAAAAATTGAGAAATAAAGAATTGGGGTGAGTGGGTGAAAAAATAAAAATTAGGGTGCGATTTAAAAAAAAAAAAACTCACATTAGGGGCCAAAAAAATACTTGTGGCGCCAATCATATTGATACCACCAGAAAAAATCAATCCTTGTGGGTTTAAAATAAACAGGCTGACACTAGGGGGAAAAATATTGATTGGCACTAAAAAAATCAAACATTTTGGGCTTAAAAAAAAGCTGGAGGAGGGGGCAAAATTTGAGGTGTGCATGGGCTAGTTCGGGCTCAATTAAAAATTTAAGTTTATTTGTTAGGTCTGGGTCTGGTTCAGCTACAAAATAGGCCTAAAATTTTACTCAAATTTAACTTGGATAAAAATGTTAAAACTCAGGCCCGGCCCGGCCCGCCTATATTATTTTTTATATAATTTTAATAAATATAATATATCAGAAATAATAAAAACATTAAAATAAATATTTCTCAACAAATTGAAAATAAATGTTAAAAAATATGTATACTTAAATAATACTAAGATAGATGCAACTTAACAAGCAAATGCTTCTAGAATAATAACAAAATTAACAAATGTCTTTAAAATAACAAAAAAATTAACAATAAAATAAGTTTTATACAATATCCAAACACTAACAACAAAATAGTAGCAACATAATAGTAAAATGGTAGCAAAATAAAGAGAAAACAATAAGAAAATAATATTAAAAAACAAAAAAAATTATCCTTTAATGAATTCGGGCCAGCTGAGTTGGGCCAAAAATGCCTTGCCCGAGGCCCGACTCATTTCTTAAACTCGCCTTATTTTTTTGTCCAAGCCCATTTTTCGAGCCTATATTTTTGCCTAAATCCTCCTACATTTCGGATGGGCCTTCGGGCCGGGCAGGGTGACCTAACCCATGAACAAGTCTAGGCAAACCTAATAAAATAATAAAATTTCAAAAAAAATTATATGAAAAAATAAGAGTATTTTAAACAAATGGATATGAGTATCAATACGGGTGACGCTAATTTCGTTGGCACCACCCGAAAATATATATTTTTTAATTCAAAATGCCAATCATTGGCATGATGTGATGGGCTGACGACAATCTCATTGGCGTTATCTCACTTACGATTCAAAACAAATCATTCTTGCATTTTATTTTGAAGATGGGTCATTTTCATAAATAATGAAACTTTTAGAGTTATTTTTATATAAAAAAGCATGTATTGTTTCTGAATATTTCACCTTACCAATAAACATGCCAATAATATTACCCGCTTTCATTTTGCTTGAATCTACTATGGCTTGTTTGGCAATTGGTTGATTGTTGATTACAATAACTAGTTTGATTAATTGATTCTATTAACTAATTTACCAACTAGTTCTATTAACTATTTATTTAAAAGTGTTTGGTATAACTTAATTGATAGTTGAAAACTGATGTGTAAAATGACAAATAAGTGTATGCCACATTTTATTGTTAAATATTTATTTATTTATAATACTTAGTCTTTATTGGGTAAAATTATTCAAAAGTTTTTATTTAAATAATTGTATTGTTAAAATTGCTACTAAAAGTTTTATTTCCTTTACTCTTCTCTAATTCACTTTTTTATATAAAATAATTTTAGGTGTCACAAATATGCAAATCAAAATTTAAATAGTTTTCTTCTCCAATCTTTGACATTAATCGTCGAATAAACTTGGATCTAAGGTATGTTTTTCTATTTATTGATGAGTATTGATCAACTGCATCGATTGTTCAATCATTGCTTGAAACTTGCTAGGTAGACTTTAAAAAAAAAAAATTAACAATCCAGTAACTTAATAAAAACTATCAAATAATTTATTGACTTCAATGAAAATTTTTAAATAATTTAATGACTATTTCATATTCGATCTGAAAAAAACAAATTTTAACATTTCAATTAATAATAATTCAATTCGAGTATTAACCAAATCGACAATTTGAGCAATTCGAGTATTAACCAAATCGACAGTTTGAGCAAGAGAAAGCGAGAAAATTCTGAAAGATAAATTGCTTAAGCGTAGTAATATAACCACAAGAAGTTTTTCTGACCAAACTTTTGCCACCATATTCACGCCTGTTATGCACCAGTATACAACATTATTATAGTACTGTTCTCAGAAAAGAAAAAAAAATCTGGCTCACCGTCTGTGCAGCTAAAGGCCAAATAAAAACAAGGCAATCAATCCAATCGTGAGAGAACTTGGTTCATTATACAAGTTTTACTAACGGAACAAACTAGAGAAGTAGAAACTGACAGAAGAAAAGAATGAGAGAAATTGGATAGAAGAGGAGAAAAGAAACAGAAGAAGATAATTGAGAAGAAAATAGAGAAGCAGAGAAACAGAATTGCAAGAGGAGAAGAGAGAAGGGAGAAATGAGAGGAAACAGATTCAATTCACCAAATATTCAAAGGAATGCAATGCATACACTGCCTTCTGTACGTATCTGAAAAGAAAACCATCAACTAATTAGTTGTTACAGCTGTTAGTATACAGCTGTCAAAACTGATCCTAGAGCACCGTTTCACCTTGTTGCTAACTCTCTTTGCTAACCTACTTCGCTGTTAACCACCTTCAGTAGGAAAAAATTTCTCCCGTAACAATTAGGTCAGAAACGGAAAGACATTTTATAAATTATGAATCAAAACTGTCTAGAAATGGCCTTGATCCAACCAACTTGTTTTGACAACAAAAACCACCTTGCGAAGCAATTTCAATATGTTTTTTTTGGTGAACTTGAATCAAGATCTGCATTCTTATGCGGTTTCAGGCTTGGGAGGGACCTTCTGGCCCTCTGATGGCACTATTCCCGATTCTTGTTGAACAGGAACACAAGGTCTCCAAATTGTCTCCGTGCCTACATCCATGAGTGCAATGCCCTTAGCTTGCAAATGAGCTCTCATCTGATCACTTTTCAAGAACTCTTTGTTTCTCCTCACTTCAGCTCTTTCGTTAATTAGTCGAATCACATCATCTTCCACCAACCCCGCTCTCGTTAATGCTTTCTCCTTTAATTGCAGCAAAACCTGTTTAGTAGAAATTCATCATCTTTAGTGTTAAAACTTTTACAGAAGGCACGAATCTGTAACATCATTTAATAAGTAAATCCCGTCACCTCGTTATAAGAGCAAGGTGGCTGCAATCCAAGAACATCCAAAATTTTCGTAACTTCTTTCTCAATCTCTTTAAGGGATTGAATTACCAATAATCTTTGTTGCTTTTGCTGCTTCTTCTGTCAAATTACAAGAGAAAATATATTTTCATCTTCCTTGGCATAGACTTGTATATATATATATAAAAGAGAGTTACTAGCATTCGGAAAGATAAACAAATACCTTTAGCATGGTCAACAAATTGTTTACCAACTTCAACGCTTCTAGAAAGGCACCAGTCAGTATAAGTGAAGTGCTCAAGTCATCCGACATTTTCACCTCGAACTCATTGCGGAGCTTGCTAATGCATTCCTTGGCATCCGGACTAATCCGAGCTGGTTTGCCATCGTTGGGCATTTCTTCTTGTAGTTGCAATAGAGCATCTTGACAATCTTTCAAAGTCTGTACAACAAAGCAGGTAAGGATACTTTTCCGAATGACTTGAATCTAAACTATCTCCAGGTACATTTGCCTAGAGTCTGTAATTTAGAAAAAAACTTGGGATCACAGGTCAACTCAGCAAATAATTCGGCACACTTTTGAGGAATTTTTAACCCGGAGGCAAATCTACCGGTAGCGCAAATCTAATCAATTATAGAAGAATATTAAGTGGTAAAAGGAGGCCAATATTAAAATATAGCTGAACTCCAAGAAATGGAATGATGCACGCTCCTGCATCCATGACACCTCACAAAAGTATACAAGCCCTAGACAATTCATACAAACAAATTTTAAACCTAAAAGGCCAGATCACTGTCCGTACTAAGACATCTGAATTCTGACCAGTATATGCCTATTGCAAAGTAAAATAGCAGTGAAATAAGCTTTAAACCTGATATATGTAAAAAATAGCATCTGATGCACCTTCCAACTGAACAACGGAGTAATTGAGAGGAGAACGATAGTGTGCATTTATCAAGAAGTATCGCAAAGCCAGTGGATGATATCTCTCAGTAATCTAGAAGAAAACAAATAATTTAACACAAAAAAGGAAGCTCTTATGAGAATAATTCTACAACTAGAATCAGAGGGGAGGAAAATCCAATAAATAATAAGCCCCAACTTTACCTGGCGAATTGTGAAAAAGTTACCCAAAGATTTTGACATCTTCTCATTGTTATTAGTAACATGCCCATTGTGCATCCAATAACTTACATCACTCTCTTCGCATGCAGCACAACTTTGAGCAATTTCATTTTCATGGTGAGGAAAAATCAAATCAAGCCCACCACCATGAATGTCAAATTTGAAGCTTAAATAATGTGCACTCATTGCACTACATTCTATGTGCCACCCAGGCCGTCCAGGTCCCCATGGGCTGTCCCAAGATGGCTCACCTGGCTTTGCAGCCTGAAACAATTATTAAACATCAGAATTTGGAAATTATGCCAACATTATAAATGGCAGGTAACTGATGCAAATAGAATGGATGAAGAAATTTTGACATTAGAATTTGTGCAACTATAGTTTCAATGAAATGTTTCATTATTATTGAAGGGGGAGGGGTATCTAAATTGCAAGTCTTAAATTTTGGTTATCTGGTAATTAGGGTTTGTCATCCTTGTACTCTATGTAACCTAGAGTTCAGATGAATGTTGGACAATGAGACGCATCTCATGCAGATATGCTCACTGTTTTTTTTAAGTTTCCATATAATTTGAGGATAAGACCTCCTTATCTAAATGTGTCGGACATAGGTGTCAAGCACAAGTACTTTAGAGAAAATGAAAAGTTCAGGTAACTTAGCTTGTACTTTATATATAGTTGCCTATTTAAAGTCCCATCCATAGAGTTTATGCAGTAGTTTTTTTAGTCAACAGCTAGACATTTGAAAGCAATGGTAATTTGAGTAACTTTTTTTATAGCTTGACCAGATTACGCACAGAAAAGCAACTCTGGGAGGGGCAAATTTTAGAACTTAGATGAAAAGTCACAAGCATGAACACACTATAAATACCCACTCCTTAAATAAATTTAATAAGAATTGAACCTAATTGAAGGGAGCTCAAGCACATAAACTAAAGCTCCACCATGATCAAGCCTCAAGCCTCAAGATTTCGAAAGGAAAGAATCTTGAGCCTATAGGCTAGACTCAGCTTGATTACATCCCTAAAGTTTACTAGTAAGTTAGTAGGTTTTGCACCTTCCATAATGCAAAGTCGGAAGGATTACGCTTCCTTGAGTCAACAGCAACACGTTCACCTGCTCTATTGTTTTCCAGCTTCTGCCCAGATAACTTGCCATAATTTGGGAATTTATCAACAGCAAAAAACACATCGCCGTCAACAACATATCCAAAGTCTTTGTTTATAATCTGCAAGATGAAATTATAGAGAAAGTTATGAGAGGAATTGAAAAACAGCATATGAAGTATTTGCCTTCAGCCCTTCACACGTTATAATAATGCAATATATGTAATAAACTTCATGTTCAGCAATTCAACAACTCTTAACGATTAAATTGGGCAACTTCAGTTCAATATGAATTGGTGCAAGTTAAAAACTGCTCTTCTACTTCTTCATTATCAATATTAAAGGGAAGCATATTAAATGCCTTCTAAGACCAGAGCATGGGTCCTTGCTACATCATTGATTATCATTGGGCAGATGTAGATAAATTACAAGTATACAGTACATGACAATGACATGCCAATAATACCTTTTTACCACAATGATATGGTAACGATCTGAGAATATTACCAAATATAACCCATTTAAATGAATCATACTCTTGTTAATGCAAATACATACATATGCACATTATGCATGCATACATAAAAACATAGTGCTATCATGGGTTTTAAATGTGCATAAACCTAATTATACAAGGAAAATTCCTCTAAAGTAGCAATAGAGATGCAACAGTGAACTCGAACATATATATGTGCACTACATTTTCCACATGGGGGGAGAGAGAGATGCAAGATTGCTAAAGGCAGAGAGGAATCATGGAATTCATATTTCTACAAAATAAAACTAGCATATTCAGTAGGAAGGAAACCTGAGTTATCATATCTTTGATCTGCTCCATGTGATCAGAAACGCGCGGCTCATGTGTTGGAGAAAGGCACTGTAGATCACTCATATCGATATTATATTCTTTACAGTACTGGTCACTCAAACTTATTGGATCTTCTCCAGTCTCATTGGCTCGACGAATTATCTGAAGAAGTCCAATCAGTAGCTCTCATAATATGAGAAAGACATAATTGTTGTTGAGATAAGAGAGATGGACTATTAGTCAGAAGTAAAACTTGTAAACCATTAGCAACAAGAGAACGCATTCTGTCTATAACATCTCCAGAAAGAATGCTCTTAAACAAGTTCAAAACAGATTAACATATCAAATAGAAGTCTTTAAGCTTTTGTAACGTCAACTGTTGACATAATTATTCAATAACCTCAAAAGGAGAAAACAACTATTAAGTCGAGGTTTCAACTCCCCACCCCAATATTAGAAATACATAAGTTGAATGCATCAATTTCAAATGATAAGTATCATTTCAACATCAAAAAAACAAAATACGCCATTGCTCTCAACTAAAACACCAAAAACCAAAAGCAAAGAGGCTCTCAAATAGAAATTCAAACCTTATCATCAACATCAGTAAAATTCCTGACATAAGTAACCTCATAACCCAAATGCTTAAGGTACCTGTATAATTCCAATAGTCAGCAAGTAATTTTAAAAATAAAGGGGGGGAAAAGCATAAGGGGTGTCTCCAAGACAAATTATACACCTGTAAAGGACATCAAAGGAAACGGCAGCACGAGCATGGCCAAGGTGGCTGAAATCATAGGCAGTGACACCGCAGACATACATGCGAACTTTTCCAGGGGTTTTGGGCTTGAAAACCTCTTTTTGCTGAGTCATGGTATTGTAAACAACAAATTGGAATTCTTGGGTTTCCTTCTTAGCCATTGTTTTAGAAGCTTTTTTTTGGTTTGTTTCTTGCTTTGACAGATCCATGGCTTGATGCAAAAAAACCTAACCCTAAACAGAATTTGCACAAGCGTTATGTCAGATTTAAACTCCGTCCGACACCCCAAATAGCAGTGTAACGTAAATTAGCAGCGATAACAGTTCGCCATTTCCGCTAAACCGATGCCTTTTAAAATATTAGGATAAGAGAGAGTAAGATAAGATACAGAAAATCAAATATGGCAGAGTGATGCAGAAGCAGACAACACAAACCGAGCCATACCTCAAAATCTCATGACTCATTAAGTTTAGGGTAGAGGTGAGCATGGGCCGGGCCAGGCCTTGATAGAATTTTCAGCCCGCATGTTAGGCATGGGTCTGGCCCAGCCCAAAAAAGGGCCTAATTTTCTGCCCAAACCCGCCCTAGATTATACATGCCAAGCCCGGGCCTGACCCGGCCCGTATTAAGTTTTTTCTTCACTTTGTTGGGACGGGAATGCTGTATTGGCTCTATGTTGTAACTCAGTCAAGTGATTGCAGCTACTAGTGGCCTTGTATTGCTGGTACAGTAAATGAGCCTGACAATGGCAGTTAGATTTAATGTGTGGGATTTGTATGTTGTAATGTTAAAAGACTGGCATAATGAGGTAAAAGAAATTGTTTTGGAGGGGAAGTTTTGGTTAAATTTGCTTTGCCATGATGTTTGGTTTCATGTTTAAAAAGGAAATAATCAGACAAAGATTAAAATGAACATTAATAACAAATTTCTTCCCTTTCAATTTTCATTTCTGTTGCCATTCATAAAACAAACGAAAACAAATTGAAACAGTGAAACAAACAAAAGATCACAAAAAGATAGTAAAATGTAATCAACCAACCAAAAGATCAACAAAAGATAATTGAACAAAGCATAAAATACATTTAAGCATTCCCTAAATCCATGATTGATTCAGCATTTCCATATGGGAGGCATTTCCATGATTGATTCAGCATTCCCTAAATCCATTTAGCCCCAATCAACAATTTTTTAGCTTAAAATACAACACAGATATGCCTTTTCTGAGCATATAGGAGGCATTTCACAGAATAAATAACAAACTACTAAATAAATAGAGACACATTTTCCCCTGACAACTATGAATATTCCTCTTAGCTATCCCACTGGGGTACCCGTATCTTTGAAATTTCATACTAATTTTATTTATCCAATTAAACTTCATTTTCATCTCAATTATATCTGATCCATTTTCTTCTCAATTAAACAATTTCGAAAACTTGGGAATGCATACAGAAGAGGAGGGTCGATGAAGGAACATGGGGCTTTTGAGTTTTTCAAATTGGAAACTGTGCTATTTTGCCTATTTTACTATTCTAATCACTTTTACAGGGATTTTCTCTCATTTTCCTTTACTATTTCAGTTAGTGGTCTAAGATTGTAATTATGAAAGCAAAAGCTTAAATAAAGAGTTTCTGCAGATCTGAAATGCATGTGGGTTACATGAAAAAGGACGATTAGAGGGAAAGGGAGATTTCTTACCTGCTGCAATAGTGGAAGCAAATGGCAGAGGAAACAGGCGACTGGGATTAGGCCTGAAGAAATTTGGGGGAGACGAAGTGGCCGCCGGAGTGGAGACGGCTGTCGATGGCAGCGGCGCTGGACAGGTGGAGGTGGTGAGCGGCAGGCACTTAGGGTTAGGGATTTTTGTGAAGGAATTGATTTGGGAATAAGGAGGAAGGGAGTATAGTACCTAAACTTTCTTTTTGGGCTTACCTTCTGGTTTTGGTTGAGTTGGGTGCCTTAAGTAAAGGGGCTTTATTTATGTAAGGTTTTAAGGCTAAAATATCCCAAGTTAAAATTTTGCTTTGACCGAACATCCTTGAGTTGGCTCAAACTTAAATTTACCGCTTCATTTTATAGGGTTCCCACCGAGCGGAAGAAACAAGAGAGCAGGAGAGAAGTAAAGGAAAAGAAGAGATTCCATCGCCGCCGTCCGAAGAAGAGGACGATCTCCGTCACGACCATGAACAGGGTCAGAGTCAGAATAAGGACACCTCGTCGGTGATTGTCGCGCTAGCTGACGATCTTAAAAACCAGTTCATCAAGCAGATAAAAGCACAAGTTTTTCTCTTTTGCTTTGAAATCAAAACCCTAGATTGCTGCTTTCTGCCTATTTTGTTATCCTATTTTTTTCATTGTTTTTTTGTTCTTTTAGATTACCGTTCTTTATCTTTAATTCTTTATTTGTATGTTCAGGTTCTTGTAGGTGGAATATTATTGTAACGATGAAAACGTGCGTAAGTATATCAACAAAAAAGGTTTTAGGGTAAGTAATTACAGTTCTCGCTTGATTTGAGGTTTTATTTTATTTATTTGTTTGTTAGCATTAAGAATGTAGTCAGTGGGGGAGCTTGGGGTGAGAGGGCTGCAGTCATAAATAAAAAAATTTACATTTAGGTTGTTAACATTTTTTTAAATTTTAAATTAATAAAATTAAATTATATTTTGATGTCTTATTAAAATAGTAAAATTATATTCTTATCATCGTGAAAATTACTTTCACCCCTAGATGTAGTCGTGCTTATACCTTCCTCTAACGCCTCTAAGCTTGTAGCCTTGATTAGGTTTGCTGCGTGGAAATGATTAGTGCTTATACCATAAAAAGGGTTTAACTTCAGTGATAGAAAATTTAAGAAACTGGGCTTGGATTTGGTTATAAGTAACTTATGGATGAAGACAGATGGTATGAAAATAAGTTTTAGCTGATCTTTTGAGGAATTAACAACTGCACATGGGTATGTCGTCGAATCTGTGAATTTGGTAGCTTTAAGTGAAAGGGCAGTTTATCATAAATTCTTGTACAAGTGAGAAGCGACATGGTAAGAGCTTGTTAACTAACTGTCCAAATTTCTCTTTGTTTCATTTATCTTGACAGTATTTGTTTGTTAAAAAAAGAAAAATGTAGACAGGGGCAGTGCCTTCACCGTGCCTTGTAATTTTCTCTCATTTTCAATATTATATCAGAACTTCTGAAATTTCCATTGGAGAAAGTAGAACTGATGAGGACGGTATTTCAGGCGAGTGGAATTAATTGCACGGTATAGCAGCCAACCAGTAAATTAGTTGGGTTATAACTTCAAATCTATCACAAGCATTCACCTATGGAACCCTTTTCCTTATTCTGCTACACATGCAGAAGGGATTGTCGATATTTTGTTGTCTTTTCATTAAAAAGCTGTAAAGTTTTTAAGCTTGCAACCTCTGCTCTTTTTGTCTTTGAATAATTAATTTATTAATCTAAATTAAAGGCTAAACTGTACAGGAACTTTCTTTTTTTATAAGCAATAGATAAAGAGAGATTGTCTTGAATAGAGATGAAGGTGATGAAGTACAGCAGGTACTTATGACCGGTCTCAGCCTTGATGTGTTCTTGGTGCAGCCAGTTTGTGCTGTGCCGAACATCTGAGGGGTTGTTTGACTGAATGAATAGGCAATCTAGTACTTTCTGATTCATTCTCCATTCTTATAACTCCAACTTAACATCAACAAATGATTGTCGAAAATTTCATCAACTAGACCTAGTATTTTGAGCTTATACTTTGTCTTTTGTTCTTTTTCCCAATGTTATCAAGGGACAGGAAATCCATGTCCCTAGCACCAGCATAATGTGGCTTTCTTTCAGATGGAGATTATAAGCACCTATGTCAAAACTTATTTAGTTAGAACTTACCTTTCTATAATCAATAGTATTGAAAGAAACGTTTTCCTTTTCTTTCTTGATGAATTAGAACGGCATAGCTAGTACAGTTGAGCATGACATTCATCACAGTTTATAATGTTTGATAGTTCTTTGAATACTTGAAAGCTGCAGGCGATGCTGTTTTTGGCTGTCAATAACAGCATCTGCCTTGATATTCGAATTTCTGAAACTTGTAGCTATAATTTATTGTCGTCTGAATATATTTATATGATTTAAAATAATTTCCCTTTTCTTTCTTTTCTCTTGTACCTATTGTCCGGATTAATTTTGAAAAAAAAAATCAAATTTCAATCATTAATTTTTTATCATTATTATCAAATGTGTTTATTAATTTAGTATAAATATCTTTCCTCTTTATCATGAACCATAATTGAGGCATATTGTTTTATCTATTTTTTTTTCAAATTAAAAATATAGTTTACTTTTCTATACTGATCACAAATTGTACATTATTTAAAAAATAATAGAAATTATTATTATTAGGTAACAATAATTAAAAATACATAATTTAACACAAGTTACATTAAAAACTAGTATATATAAAAGTATGAGTTTAGAAAATTTTTAGAATCGATGAGAATACTCTTTATTTTTTACCATATTATTAAATTAGTATTTATTAATATTAACAAAATAAAAATGGAAATTGAATAGTAAAAGGTGAAGAGTATGTTGGAAACAGTACAAATATTTTAACTATGATTTAAAATTTATAAATATTATTAAAAAATTATTGATCTACAATATATCAATCTTTTAATAAGATTCGAAAATTTCTTTTTATTATATTTGAGTTATTAAATAAATTAATATATTTTAGTTACATTTAATAATTTGAATAACAAATTAAAAATTTATTACAATAATTAAAAACATATTATTTAAAAATTAAAAAAATTAAACGTGTAAAATCACATGTAACACATGTACCATTAGAAATTAGTATTTATAAAAAAAATCAACATATTATATTCTAAAAGACCTCCTTTTACTAAAAATTTTAACTTGTATAATATTTAAAAATAAACTTTAGTATTGTTTTAATAATTTGGACAAAAATAACTCTATTTACTGATTTTAATATTTTTAAAACAATATTAAAGACGAGGATATAAGCTATATAATTTAAACTCTTATTAAACAATTACTTCTTTCAAGATTGAAATCCAGTTATTTGTGTCAATTTTAAAAACCACAATTTTTGAAATTTGTTTTTAAAAAGTGTTTTGAAAAAGTGATTTTGAGAAGTACTTTTAAAAAGTTTGATTTAATATTTAAATGTTTAAGTATTATTATCAAAAAGTACTTTTGAGAAATAAAATCCATTTTAAACATGATGTTATTATAAAGTAACAAATAAGCATTTAAATAATGTTCAAATTAATTAATATTATGATATTTTAATAAGAATATAGAAAATAATTTATTAAAATTTGTTGTTAATATTTTAATATATAAAAAGTAAATTTTCAATATTTTTTAAACAATTAACTAGAGTTTTTAAAGAAAATATTTTTCATATAAAAAATACTTCTAAAAAGTACCATTGAGCACAACTTTAATACCTAACGCTAACCTTAATAGCTACCTCAAAGTTTGCTACCAAAAATCCCAAAAAAGCTCTCCTTTTGTCATAAATTTAAGCATTTTACTTTTTAAGTGGTTGTTCCTTCCCTTTGTTGTATCTTTTGGTTGCTAATTGTTATTGGTTTTTGGGTGCTATTCTCTGTGTTGCCACCTTTTGACATATTTGCCATTGTTCACCATTCGATGAAGGTGAATGGAACTCTTTATGGCAACAAAATGAGCAATGGCCATCCTAGAGTATTTTGGAGAAATAGTATACTTTATAGGTAGAAAATAGCCATTTTAGGAATACTCAAAATTTTCACCACGTGTATTTAATGAATAGTGGTGGAATTGATATTTCACCGAATAAGTTATTCTTTTAAACGAGTTCAAAAATCATAGTTGAACTTGTTGTATCACAAATCTAATAGAATCTAAAAGTCCCCTAATTATCAATCTTTGCAAATAAGGTTGCCCCAAAATAGCAAAATTGTTATATAGTTTAACTCTTTAGAAAAATTATAATTTAAATTCGCAGGAGCAAAAATTTACTCGAACCCTATTTACAAAAGAGTACGTTTGGTTACCGTAAGTTTTGCCTTTTGGGGTCCTGAGGGATGAGGCACGGAGAAGAGCCCAAGTTGGGTAAAAATATTAATTAGGTGACAACAACTTGAAGACATGAGGTGGCCCGGATTTTTTTTTCATATTATAAGAGAGAGCAAGTGGGTCCATACCATATGTAATGCAAGTCTGATAAGTCGAGCACCTACATTGTTTTCTAAATTAAAATGAATTCATTTCCAGATCACATTAATCCAATCTAATAACAATCCCATTACTTCATCTTCCCTATTCAGTGTGAAAACTCGACTCATTCGGCCATGGCTACAAAGAGTCAGCAAATGACAGCAACATATTTGTTGTCTTGTTCGCGGCAATGTTGTTTCCATGATTCATTTTGTCAAAGCGTTGTGTGTTTTTAGAGAGCTTACTAAGCTTCAATAATGGCTTCAATGGATGTCGGTTTAGACAGCTAGCAACACAGAACCTAAGCCAAAATAAAATTAATATAAAACAGTTCTAATTATTAGTATGATGGCAGCTATGGCTTGAACAGCAACAAATACTATAGAGAAAATCAGTGGGATGTTTTAAATTCATACACCATTGGATGAATAGGATCAACATTTGTAAGAAAAGGACGAAAAAGTCCAGTCATTGTTCATAATGGCTGATGTAAGCCATTGTTACAGCAGTCCTACATATAAACATGCAACCGGCTTAGTTTCATTAAAACCGTAACTTAGTTTTGTCTTGCATATCCTTGAATTCCTGGTTCAATATTCTCACATGGCGGCGCAGGTACTTTGGTTTCCCTTTAGAATTAGTTTTCTCATCAGAAATGTATTTCTTTTTTTGGTTAAATGCTTTTAGTCATTGGATTTGCAGAAGGTGGTATTGAAAATCATGACCATGAATGATGAAAAGACAAAAAAGAAAGCTATAGAGGCTGTTGCAGACATATATGGTAATAGTAATCAAGAAAACACCCCCTTTTTCTGGGTCTAAATTGATTTGATGAAACATTACGTGTTTGGGTGATGAACAGGGGTTGATTCAATCGCGGCAGATGTGAAGGAGCAAAAGTTGACAGTCATAGGGGAGATGGACACGGTTGCCATTGCCAAAAAACTCAAGAAAATAGGGAAAGTAGACATTGTTACAGTGGGACCTGCTAAAGAAGAGAAGAAAGATGACAAAAAAGACGACAAGAAAGATGAAAAGAAAGACGAAAAGAAGGATGAAAAGAAATGATTATCAAAATTTGAAGTTTGTATAGCTATACCAATAAACATGCCAATAATTCGCTACTCAAATTATTATTACCACCTTTCATTTTGCTTGAATCTACTATGTTCTTTTTGGGGTTTTTTACCTGCTGTTTTTTTTTTTTTTTTAATTTTATAGTACAGATGTTGATGAAATGCAGAAATCTATGCTTTGAGTTTATGAAATCATGTAGAGGTTTAAAGTTTAAACTCAGTTAAGATCAGGTTCAAATCTGTCTTAAAAATTACTTCCCTGTTTGATTTCAATAATAATAATATGCAAAGACATTGTTGAGCAGCAAAATAATTGTAAAACCCATGCTTGATAATGCTTCATTACATCTGCAATATTCCAGCATTACCTAAGCTAAGAACACAAGCATGCAGAAATAATGACAACAAAGAGCAGCCTTATTCTGGCCACTATAAGAGGAAACTTTTTGTTTAAGGAAGAACCAATCATGTATCATGATTTACATTAAAAAATAATTATGTGAAAGCTACCAAGTTGATGGCAGCCGATACAAAACAATTAAATAATGAGGATGACGATAAAGATGAAGATGATTATGAACCTAATTTAGTTCCATGGTCAGCCATAGCTGCAAAACTTCAGTTGCAGACAAATTTTCTGGCATCAGCTTATGCAAAGCTATCGAATTAGGAGAATTTTAAAATGATAGTATGTGCCTGGGATCCATTGTCCATATTGCTCTGCATTCCACTAATTTTTTGTTTGAATCTCAACCTTCAAACTTGTCTGTGTAAGCATTAAATTCATTGTAACTTTTTCTAGATTTCCACAATAATTTAATAATTGAATTTTACTATAATTATTCATAATTATCTATTATTTAATTAATGGGTATATATGTATGAATTAAAATATATTTTATTTATTTATTAATATAATTCCAAGTTTTGTAATCATTCAAAATATTATCATTAAAAATAAAAATAATATAAATATAATAATTTTTTTTAACTTTTAAAATCTTGGTAGTTAATACTATCAATTTATATTTTAATTTAATTGAATTTTTTAGGATGAAAATAAAAAATATAAATGTGTTTGCAAATCCTATGTAAGTTCACTATTTATAGATGGAAGGATATGAAGTTATTTAAATTTTTTTAAATTATTAATTTTTTAATACAAAAATCAAAAGAATGATATTCAAAGAGATTGTTTTTTTTAATAATTATTATATATAATAGTCAAATATTCTAGCCTATAAAACTTTTTTTTCTATTTTTACATTAAACCATTACATTTAATGAGACATATAAAAATATTAATACATTAAATATTTATGTGCTATGGTACGTACCTAAGTTTATTTCCATTTTATCTCTAAAACAGTATAAGTTTATTTCCATTTTATCTCGAAAACAGTATATATATCAGATAGCCTCACATAACAATGCTTCGCATCATTGTCATCAACATAAAATCCTCTTCTTTTTTTCTTTTTTTTTAAGAAAAGGGGAAAATATTGAAATTTATAGTGCAGATCCAATCTCTTTAATAAAATAAAAAATAATAATTAAAGCCCAGATAGGTTTGGCCCGTTTGTAAACGTATTGGACTGTCATGGGCTTTTCATATTGGGGCATTTTCTTTACCTGTCATCGTTACTCCATTAGCGTCCTTTTTCTGTATGTATACTCCATTAGCAATTAAACAAACAAATGTTAGGCTTTAGGTACATTAGGAGGTTGTATTTTATCTTTTGGGTAAATTAGATATTTTATGATTGAAAAAAAAAGTGTAAATCGATTATCCCTTAAATTTTTTATTCATATGTGGTATTAAATGATGATTTGGATTTTTCAATTTTTTTTTAAAATAAGAGAGGTGAAATTAAAGGATGGATAAGATTAAATAAAAGTACTATGAAGACTTCTCTATTAAGAGTTGGGTTGCACTTTACTCTCCACCAAAATTTATCAATTTCTACATTTAAGTGATGACGAGATTGACAAAGCGACCATATAATGACACGTATTGTGCCACGTGTATCTCATGATGGTGTGGCAAAATGTGTCACATAAGCAAATATTTAAAATTTTAAAAAAACTCTAAAATAAATAAAGTTTTTAATAACTATCTAAAAACTCACCTTCAAGATGAACTTACACAAATGTTGTTCATTTCAAATAAACTTAGACAAATAGTTATTCAAATTCATTTTGGATATGATTCTTCAAATAATTCTAAAAGTTATATAATTTTATTTAAATTTTATAAAAAATTATTTAAAAATTATATCCATAATGAACTTGGACATATGATTGTTAATGTTCAAATGAACTTAAACAATCATTTATCTAAGTTGATTTTAGAGTTATTTCTTGTTTTGTAACACAAGTTTGAGCAGACACTTTAAACCAAATATATAAACATATACATGTGGAATCTCTTGAGCATATACTAGAGATATTAAAAATACAATCTATTTATCTTTAATTATTCAAGAAAGAAGTTAATTGAGTATTAATTCAATTGGTATGGATATATTGTCAGTGCAGGAGGACATGAGTTCAAATGCGCTGAAGTGTATTATCCTCATATTTTAATGTTAAGAAGAACTATGAGTAATTCTAGATATTATCTTAATAATAATAATAATATGATAAAAAGAATTATTCAACAAAACTGTTCATATTCCTTCTCATCTAATTTGAAATGTTCCTTTGCCACGTTGGATATGATTTAAGTATATGTATATGGAACATACATGTATTAAAGAAATTATTATTAAATTAATCAGAATATATAGATTATCACTTTTTTTTCTCTTATTCTCGAATTAAGTTAATTACACCTCGATTAGCCCAGCCCTCTATATATTAATTAATACACTTAATTAATTAAAAGTATCCCTAGATTCCTAATTAAAGTATAATGGTCAATTGTCTGATCATTAAAATCTTAAATATATTCTTCAAAAAGAAAAAGAAAATCCTAAATATATATGTCTAATAAATTAACATTGTAATTCATGGATAATTAAACTCAATTTCAATGAAAAATAAAATAATTTTTAAAAAATAACATAGTTGAACTAAATGGATAAGGATATGACTGAAGATAAAAACTTGAAACAAAAATATAATATAAAGTCTCATTAATTTTATTTTTAAGAAAATTCATGACATCAACCAATATATTAATCAAATAACAGAGTTTGAAGAAATTTGAAATTATAAATAGAGATATGGTGAAAACAGCTGAGATCTTTCCCCAGTAAACAAACCCTATTTTTTTATTCAAACACCCATGCTTTAAACGTGCTTTCACTCGCATATATGCATACATATTCCCTACATCAGTCGCTCTTCCTTGAACCTTCAACTGCTCACATAGTTTCATAAATACCTTTTTTAAGAACCATTTAAAGTACCTTTTCCATGAGAAGCTTATGTCTTCTTTTTTCCTTACAATTATTTTATGTGAACCCATGGCTGTCACATTGCATTTTAAATACGGATTATATAATTTTTACTCCTTAAATTTAGTAAATAAGTTCATTTTGGTACATAAACTTAATAACTAAATCTATTTTAGTTTTTAAATTTGGATTCTATCAAGGTTTGATGATATGATTAATATTTTTAGAATACAATTGGACTGGTCAGTCAACCGAATGGATCAAGAATCGATTGGTATATTGATTCAAACAAAATTGATAAAAAAAAAGAGACAAAAATCAATAGTTGAATTGATTTAATGAAATTATTAATTTTTTTAAAAAAAGATTATGAATTTTATTTATTTATTTATTTTTTGTTGGTCTAGTAGTTGAACCAATTAATTCAATTGAATCGAGAACCAGTGGTCTAACATGTTCAACCATTATTGGTCAGATTATTAGAACATTATATGTAACACTTTAAGCTTGTAACACATCATTAACTAAAATTTTATATATTTTTTTTTAATTTTCAAGTGACGACATTATCAAAGTATCACATTATCAAATTTTTATAATTTTCAAGCTCAAAGAAAAAAATAAATTTAGTTGGGGGCCAAAAATTATATTATCCCAAACTTACAAGTTGTGTATATATATATATATATAACCTGTGAGCTGGTGTTTCTGTCAATATATCATCTTTAAAGTTTTACATCAAATTTAAGTTTCTTAGTTTCTCCTTTGATGGCTAATAAGGTTCATCCTCAAGCATCCGTTTCAGATCCATCTTCAGCTGGAAGACAAACATTCACCGTTTGGATGAAATCACTGGTATGCCACACCAATGGTTGCACCGTTTTCGATTCCAAAGGTGACATCGTATATCGTGTCGAAAACTACGACAGCAAAGGTGGCTGTGAGGTTCAACTCATGGACCTGCAAGGCAATATCCTCTATTCTATACTAAGCAAGGTACTACTGCATATAAAGAAACTCGAGATTTCATTTTACTGTACTGTTCTTGTTTATATTAAATGAAAATAATAATATTGCAGAAGCTTCAAATCTTTGGATGTTGGAACGGGTATAGAGTGGGCACAAACAAGGAACAGCCATGCTTTACAGTTAAGAAGTGCTACAGTATTTTCCGGAGAGAAATAGCTTGTCAGGTTACTGTGGGGTTTCACATGTACTGGATAGTGAGGTTAGGTCGCAAGAACCAAGGGTTTAAGATACTCAACATGACTGGAGATATTGTAGCAGAGGTAAGCACCAACAATGAAAGCTATTTATTTTCACAGAAAAAATATTCAATAAAAACGATTTAAGGATTGTGAATGGTAAATGAAATGCAGGTGAAGCAAAAGCAGGTATCAAGCGGGGTGGTGTTAGGAGAGGATGTATTAGCTTTGGAGGTGGAACCCTATATGGATCATTCCCTAATCGTTGCTCTTGTCACCGTTTATGGATTGATCAATCGGAGATTGTAGATAAACCCAACCATGATTAAATCAAACAGTGCAGTATAGGGAAACATTTCAACAAGTGAAGATAATCCCTTTCTTTTTTTCTGTATTTCAGATTTGTATTGATTTTTTTTTTTTTTGGGAAAACCAATATTGTTAGAATTTTTCTTTTGCAATGTGTATATTGTTTATTACTTTAATTTGTAAAACATTTTGGAAATTATGGAAAAAGTTTTTTTGTCTGAATTTCTTATTAGCTTAAATTATGGATTTAATTTTTGAAAAATTTTATAAAATTTTACTATTAATTAAATTAGTTCGGTTAAATTTTATTATTAATTTTTTATTATGTGCGAAGTTGTAGGTTCCAATTTGATAATTCTTAATACATATATGTCTTTTTTAAAAAAAGTAAACATCCTACCAATAAATTATTAACTCGGAGTTATTTCTTTTCTCTTGAGCTATTTTATTATTTCACATATAACTTTTCACTGAAATAATAATGAAAATTTCAAATTTGATGATTAATTATTTAAAAATTTTACCTATAATTAGTATAAATTTAATTTTAATGCCTATTTTTCTGTAAATATATCAATTAAGTTTTGGTTTAATGATAAAAAAATTCAAATTTACTCTTAAGTAAATTTAATCTGAATTAAATTAACTGTTGATAATAATTAAATTTAATTATAACAATCAATATAGTTATAAATGATAATTTAAAAGAATACTCTTCTCTCTCAAGTGAATAACTAAGAAATTTGGAAGTCTTTCACAAAAAAAAAAAAAAAAATGGAAGTCAAACGTATATTAGGTGTCATAATTAGAGAAATTTAGTTGTGCATAATTATATCCTCGTTGACTGTGACAAAGCAATTTGAATTGTTTTATTTATCAATTAAATGAAAATACGAAGAAAAAATATATATAGAATGCAATAGCTTATATATTATGTAGAAAAAATATATATAGAAATTTATCAATTGTTTTATGTAGTAGGACTAGAATGTAGTGTGGTGAGACAAGCTCACCAAGGTGGATTGTGGTGTGGGTTCACACTTTGACTTTACACATTAAGAACTCCAAAAATATTTAACGTCATGCATTTCTTATTTTAATAATTTCAAATTTTCCACCCTTGTTTTTTTTTTCTTTATTATTAATTTCAACAATTGTTTAATATCTATATATACTAGTTTTTTTTTACCCGTTATATGCATTAATTATATTTAATTTTTTTTAAAATTCATAAATTTTGTACGATTTTATTAATAATATGAATACAAAATTAAAATATAATGATATAAAAAACATAATAATTGATATTAGATTGAATTTAAATAGAAAATATTTAAAAAATATAAATATTATAATAGTAGATTGTATGAAATTCTATTTTTATATATAGCTTCTAACTTAAATTTTATTATTAATTATTGAATGTAGCTTTTAATTAAATTTAAGTAATGATCACTAAATAATTTGTTGTAACATTGTATCTATTTTTATTTTAATAATGTATTTAATTTGTAAAATAGTGTGATAAATTTAAAAAAAATAAAATTTACAGTGCTTTATCATATAAAATTATAAGTTGAATTATTGAATATAAGTAAATTGAAAGGACTTATTATGAAAATATAACTTGTAACCACTAAAAATTATTTAAAAAAGGTGAAAGGGTTTATATTACAATGTCCCCTCCACAAATGCTTACTTTTTTTGCTACATATCAAATTTTTGTAGTAACCAACAAATGTTAGATGCAATATTAAGACATATTGTACTCTCAATATAGAACACATGTTTGAACCTTATAAACGTTAATAAAATATGTTGTTATCCTTGTTTCTAGGCATGTAGTTGCTGCATATCAGGAATTTAGTGGCTGCAGATCATGGGTTTATTTGGTTTAGATTTTTCCTTAGTTGTTAAGAGTCCTATTATGAGTCTTATTCTATTAGTGCCTAATTTTTTTTTTTTCGTTAAGTAATTGCCTATATAATAGGCTGTTGAGGTTATGAATAAATTATGTGATCATCTTATTTTCTTTTTCCTTTATTGTTTTCATCTTACTGTTATCTCTTTTAGTAAGTTAATAGTGGTATCATAACCAGGTAAAAGAGGAGTATTTTAGGTGAGAGAAAAACGTTTGTGGTCCTCCTGTGGCTTCTAAAAATTTTGTATAGCCAGCTATTCCACATTTTGATGGCCACTATGGTCATTGGAGCATGCTGATAGAGAATTTCTTACGGTCCAAGGAATATTGGTACGTCATTGAGCACGGTGTAACAACATCAATAGATGGAGAAAGGTTTACAGAAGCACCCAAAAGGACATAAAGGGGTTGAAGCTGAAAGATTTGAAAACAAAGAATTACTTATTTCAAACTATTGATCGTTCGATACTAGAAATCATTCTTTGCAAAGAAACTTCCAAGGATATTTGGGACTCCATGAAGACAAAATATCAATGTTCTTCTAGAGTGAAGCGTGCACAACTCCAAGCCTTGTGGGGGGACTTTAAGGTTCTTTAGATAAAGGATGGTGAGTCTGTTACAAACTATTGTGCACGAACCATGGGAATCGCGAATAATATACAATTTCATGGTGAGAATATGGATGACATAGCCATTGTTGAGAAGATGATGCGGTCATTGTCACCAAAGTATGATTAGGTTGTTTGCTCAATTAATGAATCTAAAGACATTGATGTATTCAACCTTGATGAACTCTAGAGTTCCTTGCTGGTCCATGAATAGAAGATGAACAGAATTTTTGCCCGAACGGAGCAGGCTTTGAAGGCTTCAACTCATTCTTCTAGAGGAAGAGGCAGAAGTCAATGAAGGAGAAGAGGTAGAGGAGACAGTTGGAATAAATATAGTGGTAAGCATGCCAGAATAGATGATAAAGGCAAAAAACAGGATTAACAACTTGACAAGTCAAAGGTAGAAAGTTTTAGATGTAATAAGTTTGGTCATTATCGTTCTGAATGAATGTCGTACTAATCTGTCTAATGGCAAGGAAAAGGGAGAAAGGTCGAATTTTGCAAAAAAAAGAAGACGCTGAAACCTTATTGATAAATTCATGACAAGTAGGAGGAGTCGCAGAACTCATATTTATGGTATGTTGATATAGGATGTAGCAACCACAAGTGTAGTAATAAATCTTCTTTCTCTTATCTAAATGAAGACTTTCACACTACTATGTCTTTTGGAGATAAAATTATTGTTGATGTAGTGGGAAAGAGTGATATTAGTATAAGAACCAAGAATGGTTTTGTAGAAACAATTTCCAATGTTTTCTTTATGCTTGCTTTGAAAAGTAACTTGTTAAGTGCTAGTCAATTGTAAGAAAAAGGATATATGATTCCGATATCAAAAGGTGCTTGTGAAATTTATGATCCTTCTAGAGGTGCTATTGTAGTGGTTCCAATGAGTTCCAACAGGTTGTTTCTATTGGTTGTTAATCGTGTTCAACCTTACTTGACGGCTAAAGTGAAGGATGACTTATGGCTTTGGCATTTCTGTTATGGTCATCTTCATTTTGGGGGTTTAAAGACTCCAGGACAGAAAGAGATAGTTAGCGGCCTTCCTCAGATTGTCATTTCAGCCTAGGTGCGTGAAGATTGTCTTGTTGGCAAACAACATCGTGAACAATTTCCCAAATAAAAGTCTTAGAGAGCAAAACATGTGTTGGAATTGGTTCATTCGGATATCTCTGGGCCAATAAAACCATCATCTAATGGAGGTAAAAATTATTTCCTATCTTTCATTGATGATTATTCTCAGAAAACATGAGTTTACTTTTTACAAGAGAAATGAAAAGCATTTAGTGCATTTACTAGCTTCAAGACACTTGTTGAGAATGAAATCGAGAAAACCATTCAAGCTCTTCGCACTGATCGTGGTGGAGAATATTGCTCCAAGGAATTTGGAGCATTTTGTGATAGTCATGGCATTGGAAAGAGCTTACCACTGCATATACCCCCCAACAAAATGACGTATTAGAGAGGAAAAATAGAACCATACTTAATATGGTGAAGAGCATGCTTGTTGGTGGAAGGGTCCCAAAATAATTATGGCCAAAAGTAGTAAATTAGAGCATCCATGTCTTGAACAGAAGCCCAACTTTTTATGTTCAAAGCATGTCACATGAAGAAGCTTAAAGTGGAAGGATGTAACATCCGTAACTCGTATCCATCGCCAGAACTAGGTTACGGAGCATTACTGGAGTTTACAGATCAAACAGACAGAAATTTCAAACATTTTATATCATATAGTATTCAGGTTAGAAACCAATCAAACTCATACATACTGTCCCTTATTCGAGCCCTCAAGGCGCAGAATATGCGTTAGAAACAAGTTGAGACCAATTCGAAAACTCAGAGAATTTTTCAGAATACATTAACAATTTTCAAAGCTGCAGGGGTCACATGGTCATGTCACACGGCCAAGTCACACGCCCATGTGTCTGGCCATGTGAGCATTTGAAGTAGGGACACACAGTCGTGTCCCAGCCTGTGCCAATGCCAGTGTAACTCTTTGACATGGGTCACACGGCCAAGCCACACGCCCGTGTGCCAGATCGTGTACCCTTTTAAAATGGCTTAGCACGCCCGTGTTCTAGCCGTGTGTGTACCCTTTTGAAATGGCCTAGCACGCTCGTGTTCTAGCCGTGTGTCTTACACGGTCGAGTCACACACTCGTGTGTCCGGTCATATGGACCTAATATGTGCTTTAAACAACAAAATACCATTTCCTACATGCTCGGGCATTAAACAACTCAAAAACTATTTGTTTAACCAGTTCAAAACACAATCAATTATATTCAAAACATGCCAAAACAATCATCCTAGGTGCCTAACCAATGTACCCTCATTGGTACTACATTTATATCATCTATTCATATCATCAAAGCATCATTCAAATCCAAATTATAAACATACCAATTTCAATCTATTTTGCCTAATTCATAAGTATTTAAACACCAACTTAATTTCACATGCACATATCTAAATTTGGTTCAATTTATCATGCCATAATATGGCTTCAAACATAAACACATGTTTATATGTATAAAACAAACCAACATTACACTTAAAACCTTATTTACAATCCATTCACAAAATAATTATCATTTAGACATCCTAGGTACATGCTGACACAAAAGATAAATATCACTACATTTGAGTTCGAGATCGTTATTGGATGTTGAATCAGCGATCAATAGTTAAGTATCTAACCTGCGTATGGAAAACAAAACCGTAAGCTGAGTAAAACTCAGTAGTATTTTTATAATCTGAATCGGCGATCAATAGTTAAGTACCTAACCTGCGCACGGAAGACAAGATAATATAATATGCACAATTGAATTTTAAGCACATATTAATGTCTAATATCATGACTATCATATGCTATCATATTTCATTTGTTGAACAATGTCCCAATTCACACAATTGATATATCAATAATTATTTACATATCAAACCACATTTATTTGTACAATGGCATTAGCCATTCAATACTCAACTCATGAATACATAATTTTATATCACCCTCAATTCTCATGTAACACCCCCTAACCCTAAACCGTCACCGGAACAAGGTTACGGAGTATTACCGGAACACTTCCAATCTTATGGCATGCCAACTATATCCGACTCAGCTCGATACAGTTAATAGAGTATCCAAATCACATATATATCTCAATTCAATCACAATTTCTCACATTTTCAATTCAATTATTTTCCACCTTTCAACCAATATTCAATTCACAAATTCACACACTTTCACAACTCAATACATTTTCATTCAATTTAATATCAGTCACAATTCAATTCAAATTCACTTTTCACTTTCAATCAGTATACAATTCATAACAATTATTCAATTTAATTCCCACTCATCTCAATAATAATACTTACCTCATATTTCATTTACCATAAACATAAATTAAAATTTAACATTTAATAATAAATAATTCGAATTATAGTAATACAAACCAGAATTTTTCCTGAGTTACTCTCCAGCAATTTTTTCCTTTCCCTTTTGAGCTGATGTCTCCGGTTCGATATTAGCTATGAAAGTTAAAATAATTTACAATTATTAATACAACAATTATTCACATCAAATACTTGAATTTCCTATTTAACTTCTACCTTAATTCCAATTTAATCCTTAACCAAAATCATATATTTTTCCATCCCAATTCATACCTTATTTATATTCAATTTTCAACCAAACTTAAACTTAACTCTCTAATTTTTATCATAAATACCTAATTTCAAATTTCTTATAATTTAGTCCCTATTACACAAAATTTATAGCCTATTCTACAATTTAATCCTTCTATCAATTCTAATTAGAAATTTTATTAATTCAATCTCTAATTCACACTTTTACTCAACAAAATTAGTGTCTAAAAATCTAATATCTTCCAAAATTTCAACATATACTTAGTATTATTTTGTTTTAGGATCATAAAAACTCAAAAATTACAAGATAAAAACTTAAATTGACTTACCAATTTGAATTTAAACCTTTGAAAACCCTAAATTCTTTTCTTCCCTTTTCTTTCTTCTTTCTCTCTGTTTCGTCCCTCACCTATTCTGGTTCTATTTTTTTATTTCTTTTGTTTTAATGTTAGGTTATATATATAATATAATAATATAATAATATAAAACATAAAATATCTTTATTACTAAATAATATAATAATATATATTAAACTAAAAAAATCTTAGATTTTTCAATAGTAAACCGCCTCTATTTACTAAAATGGCGTAATTACCTATTTGGTCCTTTTCACTTTCTTTAATTTATAATTAAACTTTTACCTCTATTGCAATTTAATCATTTTTCTTAATTACTCCTAATAAATATTTTTAATAAATATTTACAATATTTGTAAACACACAACTAACTTTGTAAATATTTTTAATAAATATTTACAAATTTATTTTACTAAGATAGAGGCCCAATAATACACTTTTCCGATGCCCGTGAATTTTGGGTCATTACAATCATTTGCTATATAATAGCTTTTCACAATTTGATCCACATATCATTTAAACAATAACATTATCCATTCCATATCCAATTCATGAGTACATAACTCATGTATCTCATTTTCATGTTTCAAATTACTATCATATTTTCAATTCACATACAAATCATCCAATATCAATCCTAGTACCATTTTATTTAATTACCCCTATTAACACAATTCAGACTCGGATGGATACACGGATCCAACCAACGCACTAGTTTGGCACCCAAGTGCCTCATCGACTCAAAGTCGAAGAATTCCCTGAACTCTTCCTATCTGTGGCATGCCATCTATATCCAACTTAGCTCGATACAATTAATAGGGTTTACTTTCACATTTCAGATATAACCAATGTCCAATACTAATTTTTCATATAATTACATATATACGCGTGAATTAAATTCAATCTATAATAATAAATATTCAAATTTCACAATAACACATATATTTATTTCAATTCAATAATCAATACATTCAATATGTATCTACCAATTCAATCCATTTCAATCAATTATCAAATGTCAATTACTCACCTCAATACATACTATATGCATTAAATTGAATTATAACAATTAACAACTGGGTTCGGATTATATAAATACAAATTAAGAATTCTGAGCTATTTGATGTCGACTTTATCTTTTCCCTTTTTAGTCGAGGATTCCGGTACAACGTTAGCTACGGAATTAAAACAATTAAAATTCATCAATATAACGCAATTCAATTTCATATTGAATATTTCAATTTTTACTCAATATTTGCCTAAATTTTAATTTAGTCTCAAAATCGAGACTAATTTTTATTCTTCACATTTAATTATATATTTTCATACAAATTCCATTTTAAACTAAATTTAACTCTCTATTTTCACTTAAATTCCTAAATTTTGAAAATTTTAAAATTTAGTCCCTATTACTCAAATTTTACCATTTATTTCACAATTTAATCCTTTTTCATTTCTAGCTTAAAAATCTATCAATTTAATCCATAATACTAAAATTATTTAACATTAACAACACTTAAAAACTTAATAATTGCTAAAATTTCGACATGGGTCGAGTAATACTTAACACCGGGATGCTAAAAACATAAAAATTACAAGAAAAAAGGGCTAAATTGACTAACCAATTGAAACTTTAAACAATTTGAAATCCTAGCCTTGCGTCTTTCTACTTTCTTCTTCTTTTTTTTTTCTTTTTCTTTCTTTTCATTTTGGTTCGTATGGCTTTCTTTCTTTTTCTTTTTTTTATTCATTCTTATAATATTTTTATTTTATTATACATTAAGTTATTATATAATATAATATATATACTTAATAATTAAGATTTCATATTATGATATAAAATATAAATTAAATTTACATAATATATATAACTAACCGTCCCACTTAAAGAACAATAATAAAATTGCTTCTCTAATCCCTTTAATTATTATTTTTATTCTATAATTTAACTTTCACCCTATATGCAATTTAGTCCTTATACCTATTTACTTTTAATTTATGCAAATTCACTTAACCAAAATCTGTAACAGCCCATATTCAGTGAAATCGAAACATTGGTTTCCAAACCACAAATCCGAGTCAGAAAGAAAATTTATTTTTAAATTATTGCATGGTCTGCATTATGATAGGAAAGATACATGAAAATTTTGATTAGAAAATTTTATTAATTTTGTGTTTAATTATGGAAAGGACCAAATTACATAAAATGCAAAACTTGAATTCTAGTAGCTAGAAGGATTAAATAGCTATGGAATTCAAAATTTGATGTCCTAATATAGTAATTAGACCATTAAGAAAAAATTAGTAGATATTTTTGGTGATTCATCCATGGAAAAATAGAAAAAGAAAATGACTAAATTGGAAAATAGAAAAATTAAAGGTGATAATTAAATTAAATAGAAAAATATCATCATTTTCTATCACCTTCTTCCCCAAAAATACATGGAAACCCTAGGAAAGAGAAAGATAGCTTTCTTGGCTTAATTGGGTAAGTATTCTTGTCCCATTTTTAGTAAATTTTATAGTTCCGAGATCAGAATAACTTAGTTTATCTATTTTGGGGATTAATTTGCAAAGTTATCAAAGTATAAATTTTTTTCCATGGATGAATATACTGAAATTTTGAAATTTATGGTGGAAAATGAAAGGTTGTTGATAGATAAACAACTTTTCTATAATGAATTTTCATGAAATTGTGATTTAGGGACTAAATTGTAAAGTTGTAAAATTCATAGAAAAATTCTATTTTTTTGTGAAATTTATGGACTGTTATTGTTATATATGAAAATTGGCTAGGCTTGGAATAAGGGATAAATTGCATGAATTTCATTTTCGAGCCTAGTGATGAAATTGTCATTTATGAAAAGTTTAGGGGCAAAATGGTAATTTTGCCTAGGATGTAAATTGAATTAAATTGAGTATGAAATGGATTAAATTGATGATTAAACTCATTTATATAGATCCTGAAAGACTTAATATTGAGTTGGATCGAAAGAAACAAAAAGTTTCGAATTAGTAGATTCCGTATACGAACAAGTATTGAGGTAAGTTCATGTAATTAAATTGTGTATATTTATATGCTTGAATTAAATGTTAAGTATGTGAATTTTATAATTGTCAAATATTTTTATTGGTTACATATCCGACAAATCCTGATAAATATTAAACCTCGTTTGAATAATAGAATTCGATGGATACAAGATTTCTCGATTTGGTCGTAGTCCTACATGTGTTGCGGACGCACCATAGCTCCTATGAGCATCCTGTATTACCCCTCTCGAGCTTCCTATTATAGCTCTTCGGAGCGTCCCGATAGGTTGTGATCCTACATTTGTTGTGGACACACCTTAGCTCTTATGAGCATCAAATTATAGGCTCTTCATGAGCTTCCCGTTAAATTGGCTCTTTGTCAGCTTCCCGATAGTGCTCGCTTAAACTTTCCGATATATGGCTATCCAGAACTTCCTGTTACATAGCTTTTTGTGAGCTTCTCGATATGGTTCTTTGTGAGCTTGGTTCTTTGTGAACTTCCCGATTATGGCTCTTATGAGCTTCCCATTATATAGCCCGGATAAGTTTCCCGATAGGCTCTTTATAAGCTTCTCGAAATGGCTCTGTGTGAGCTTACCGTTACAAGGCTTGAGAGTGTGCTTCCCGATTATGTGCCCTAATTGGGTACCCCTGGATATGAATTGACGAATTTCAGTCTTGCACACTTTAAGTGTACTACACGAGTGTATCCATCGATATTCTAAATAAACTCTATGAGAAATTTCTGACATGGTTAAATTGAATCTAAAATGAATTGTCATGGAAATGTACATGTAATATGGAATAATGATATGGAAAGCATATGTATATGAAAGACATTAAATGATGAGCTCATCCATGTTCTTGGTACTATATGAATTACTTGACTAACACGATTATTGAAGTTGTGTTTTAGGCTATAAGCCAAATTGTTTGGATGCATTATTACATACTTATCTTAAATGTAAATATATGGTAAGTTAAATTCTTGTTATACGAACTTATTAAGCATTAAATGTTTACTAGGTTTATTTTCTTCTGTTTTATAGTGCTCAGAAGCTCGTAAAAGTTAGAGATCGGTTGGAGTATCATCACTCTATCCTCTAGCTTATTTTTGGTATAAATAGTATCATCACTCTATCCTCTAGCTTATTTTTGGTATAAATAGAAATCTTACTTTGGTATAACGGCATGTATAGGCTAATTAGGCCAATGTTGGCATAAAAATGGATGTTTGTAAACTAGCCATTGGAATGGTTAGAATGGTATGCTTTAGTATATAATTATAAGACCATATCATGTTTGATATGTTTTGAAATGGTTAAGTAGTATATGAGATATGAATCAAATGGTTAAAGAATTTGAATTAGTATAAATGATGCAAATTTTCCTAAGTATATAAATGAAAATTTGGTAAGCTTAATCATTTGAATATATATTTATATAATTTACATTGTACTTGTATTAAGCTTGATTTATATGACTTGAATTGGTAGGTATATGCTTGTAAGCGTTGGTGTAGGTTGCTGGAAAAATTTGGGTAAGAAATAAGGCTAGGAAATGGCCTTATTTTGTCCACACCGGTAGACACATGAGCGTGTGTCTTGATCATGTGTGACACACGGCCTGACATATGGGCATGTGAATTGGCCGTGTGTCCCCTACATCCTAAAAGTGAGAAACAGAATGCTCAAAATTAGGCACACAGGCAGAGACACGGGCGTGTGTCTCAGCCGTGTGTAACACATGGTCTTGTACACAGGTGTGTGCCATGGCCGTGTGAATCCTTGTAACGCCCCTAACCCCAATCCGTCACCGGAATAGAGTTACGGAGCATTACCGGAGTTATCGATTTATTTATCAGATATTTTACTTCATTTAACATTCATATTTGAAACCAATTAAAATTAAAAATATTGTCCCTTAAACGTGTTTATTTTTCTCGACATGTTTTTCTTAAATTTTTTTAATTGTCTCAACATATTTAATTTTCTTGTATCAACATATTAACGATAATCACATATTTACATGTCATGATAAATATCATTCTCTTGCCATTTCTTCATAAACATAAATCAGGTAATTTATTGTATCAATATTTCATGTATTTAAAAATACAATTCAAGTTATACCAATTTACCTCGTTCTTTATTCATGTTTATAATTTCAATAATCTTATATCTTTTCTTTTCCACGTTCTAGTCTCTTATTTGAGTCATCCGAATCTTTATAAATAAAGATGTTTATCATTTTCATTTATTTCATGTTCTAATACATTCAACTAATGCCCTAAACAAAATTTACCATTTTACCCCTAAACTTTTAATTAATGACGATTTCATCCTTAGGCTCAGAAAATAAAATTCTTGCAATTTAATCTTTATTTCCTGCCATTATTCTCATATATCTTGATAACAACCAATGAATTCTACAAAATATCAAAATTTTCAATAATTTTAACACATTTTCAATTTAATCTTTAAAACATGTTTTTTTTTTCCCCGACCTTAAACTAAGTTAATAATTTCATTCAATTTTACAATTTTAAAGTAATAAAATAATCCATTTCATGCAAATTAGTCATTTCTAACATTTTTACAAAATTACCCATATAGTTTTACTTTTATTCAATTTAGTCCTTGAGCTTAAAATATGCAAATTAGACATGCTAGCTGAATTTTCGTACATATTTTCCTCCTCCTCCTCTCCATTCCACATCCTTAATAATTTCACTATTTACTTATATGTATATTCAAAACTGTTCATTTAAGTCATGATCACTAAATTATTTATATCTTGAGCTACAGAACTCGAAATTAAGATCCGTAAATTTTCCTTGAAACTAGACGCACATATCTTCTTACCATAAAATTTTCAGAATTTTTGGTTTGGCCAATTAATACAGTTTATTCATTAAATTCTCCCCTGTTTCACCATTTGACAGTTCTGACCACTCTTTGCTAAAATTCAATTATCACTTTGTACATAATTCAAATGATGTTCTTATTTATTTCTTATAAAAATAGACTTACTAAGGAATCTAACCATATAAATTATGTCCCATAATTGTTTTTTTACAATTTTTAATGATTTTCCAAATTCAAAACAGAGTATCTCAAAATTATTCTGAACCAGTCCCACAAAAATTCAAATATCTCCTAATTCACTAATCTATTGCTTACACCGTTTCTCCTATAAGAAACTAGACTCATTAAGCTTTAATTTCATATCTTATTCATTCTCTAATTCGATTCATAAAATTTTTGGTGATTTTTCAAAATTAGGCTTTGGTTGCTGTCCAAAAACTGTTTTCTTATAGCTTATTTTGCAATTAAACCCTAACTAAGTTTTTTTACTCTTCTTATTCAATTCACACTCTATTTCTATTCAAATTTTAGCCACACTCAAGTTTAACTATTGAATTTTCATCATATTTATCAAATTTCGAATTTTCTTCAATTTAGTCCCTACAACATAAAACTTATGAATTACTTTACAATTCAATCCTTATTTCATTTCTAACTTGAATTCCTATCAATCTAACCCCTAATTCATCTTTTTGTTCAACATGAACAATATTTAGAAATCTAAGAACTTTCAAAATATTCACTTAATTTCATCAAAACCTTGTCCCAAAGCTTCCAAAACATCAAAATTAAGTAAAAAGGGCTAAATTAACTTACCTATTAAAACTTCAAGCTTCAAACCTTCAATTTTCCCTTTCCATCTTTCTTTTCTCTTTTTCTTCCTTTCTTTCCCCTGCTCTGTGTTTCGTCTCCTTCTATTCTCCTCTTTTTTTCTTTTTCTTTTATATATATATATACATGTATTCATACTTAAATAGTAAGTATTATTTATTTATTCATGTGTATATTATTAATACATTTGAATCCATTTATAACCATACATTTGTCTTTATTTAATTTATTCATCATATAATAAATACATTAATTATTTACTTAAATAATAAGTAAATACATACATATTTTACAAATGTATGTACAATATTTATTACACATGTATTTTATTTTTGCCATGCACTTGTCTTTCTTTTAATTTATTGATCATAGAAATATCTTGTAATATAATCATAATAAATTAATTAAATATCATTTATTACTAATAAATATATATTTTTATAATTAAAATTTAAGTAAAAATCTTAGATTTTTACTTTATATGCCGCCTCACTTATGCTAAATGGCATAATTCCCATTTTGGTCCTTTTTATTTTCTTTTAATCCATAATTAAACTTTCACACTTTATTCAATTTAATCCTTTTATCCAATTATCCTTAATTAAGCTAAATTCACTTAATTAAACTCTAATTAACCACTCAATTAACTTTTTAAATATTGTTGATAAATATTTACGGATCTATTTTTCAGTAACGGAGACTCGAAAATATACTTTTCTGATAACCATAAAATTTGGGTTATTACAATCCTGCACCTAATTTTCAAAATTTAAATTGTCCAGACGGCCTACTACATGAGCGTGTGACTTGGCCATGTGACCTTTGCACTTAATTAAGTTACAAGTCTGAGAGTTACACAGGTTAGGGAGACGGGCGTGTGCCCTACCCCATATGCCACACGGCTAGAGACATGGGCATGTCACTTGGCCGTATGGCTTACACGGCCTGACCGCATCGGCGTGTGATCCCTGTATATAAGAAAAATTTTAGAATTTTTTGAAAATTCTTTGAAGCCCCGATTTAGTCCCAACTTGTTTCTAATCCATAAATTGTGCCTAGAGGGTCCAATCAAAGGACGAAATGAATAGTTTTAGATTTGAATAGTAAATGACGTGAATTATCTATAATTGTTCTGTAAAGTCTGGTAATGCTTCGTAACCATGTTCCGGCGACGGATACGGGTTAGGGGTGTTACAAAATCTAATTAACTACACAACTAGCTTCGTAAATATTTATTAAAAATATTTACGAGTCCGATTTATGGGAACGGAGTCATGGGGATGCACTTTTTTTCAATTTAGTCCTTTTCTTTTAATTAACTATTGAAATGCTAAAATTTCTTAACGAAACTACATTAATGACACTCCGTAACTATTTATAAAAATATTTATGGCTCAGTTTATAAAAATAAGGTCCCGATACCTCATTTTCTAAAACTACTTAAACTTAATAAATCACTTATATAACATAAATTATCAAATCAAAAACCTTTTTAAAATCACATTTGACTCGTAAATATTAAATAATAATATTTACGAACTTACTCGTCAGATTTTGTGGCCCCGTAACCACTGTTTTTGACACCACTAAAAAATGGGTTGTTACAAAGAAGACCAGTTGTAGATCACTTCAGAATTTTTGGTTGTATTGCTTATGCACATATTACATATGCAAAGAGAAAGAAGCTTAATGACAAGAGAGAGAAGTATGTCTTTCTAGGTGTAAGTGAAGCATTTAAAGCATATAAACTGCTTAATCCTTTAACGGTGAAAATTGTGATTAGCAGGGATGTAATTTTTGATGGGGAGAAAACTTGGAACTGGAATGACTAGTAACCTTTTTAAACCTTTGTTGACACTAAAATTGAAGATGAAAGGCAACAGCCTTTAGATCAGCAGACTCAAGTAACATTTGAGCTTGAGAGTTCACCAAAATGAAGCTCCAACAGTCACCGAGGTAGAAGCAATTGAACCTTGTCCTAGCTGTATTCGATAAAGACCAGCTTGGATGGGAGATTTTGATGTAACTGACATTGGTTAGATTGAAGATCCAATCATCCACTTTTGTCTTATTTGTGAAGTGTGATCTAACAACTTTTGAAAGCATACAAATGAGTCAAAATGGCAAAAGGCAGTGGATGAAGAAATTAAAACTATAGAGAGGAATGATGCATGAGAGTTGACTGAGCTTCTAGAAGGGCACAAGACAATTGGTGTCAAATGGGTGTACAAGAAAAAGTTGAAGGAGAATAGAGAAGTTGACAAGCATAAGGCTCGCTTGGTGGCCAAAGGTTATAAGAGGTTTAGGGTGGATTACAAAGAAGTCTTTGCTCTTGTTGCAAGGCATGATATAATCAGATTGACAATTTCGCTTGTAACCCAACGCTCTTAGCCTATCTTCCAGTTAGATGTGAAGTCAGCATTTTTACATGATGAGCTCCAAAAACATGTATTTATTGAACAAACAGCTGGTTATGTTAAACATGGAAGCGAAAATAAGGTTTATAAACTAAAAAAAGGTTTTATATGGGTTGAAACAAACCCCACTTGCTTGGTATAGTCGACTTAAAACTTATTTCTTGAAAGCTAGTTTTACCAAGTGTCTTTATGAGTCTACTCTTTTCATTAAAACTGGTGATGAAGGGAAAATAATTATTGTGAGTTTATATGTTAATGATCTTATTTTCACTGGAAATTGTAGTTCCATGTTTAATGAATTCAATAAGTTTATGATGAATGAGTTTGAAATGTCAGATCTTGGTATGATGCATTATTTTCTAGGCATAGAAGTAGTACAACCAGCTAATGGAATATTTATTTCTCAAAGGAAATATGTTCAAGATATTCTGAGTAGGTTTGATATGAAGAATTGCAATCTAGCAAGCACCCCCATTGAGTTTGGTTTGAAGTTGAGCAGAGAAGTAAATAAAGTGGACAACAATCTTTATAAGCAGATTGTTGGTAGCTTAATGTACTTGACTGATACAAGACATGACATAATGTATCCTGTGAGTTTGATTAGCAGGTTTATGGAGAATCCTACAAAGAAGCATTTATTGGCTGCCAAAAGAATCTTTCATTACTTGCAAGGAACCAATGATATTTGGCTATTTTATAGAAAAGAAGAACTTTTAGATTTATTTCGGTTTATTGATAGTGACTTTGCAAAAGATCCATATGATAGAAAAAACACTTCAGGTTATGTTTTCATGATGGGAATCAGAGCTGTTTCATGGTCATTCAATAAGTAATCCATTATTACTTTATTAACAACTGAAGCTGAATTTGTTGCTACAACAGCTTGTACCTGTCAAGCTATTTTGTTGAGAAAAATCTTGGAAAAGCTGAAGTTCAAGAGAATAGGAGCTACAACAATTTTGTGTGACAACAACTCAACTATCAAACTCTAAAAAAAATCCAGTGTTACATGGTAGAAGCAAACATATTGATTGAAGTGCTATTTTTTGAGAGATCTCAACAATGATGGGGTAATTGATCTCAAGTACTGCAAGAGTGAAGATCAGTTGGTTGATATATTCGTCAAACGTCTCAAATTGTTTCCCTTCCAAAATTTGAGGAGGTTAATGAGAGTTTGCACTTTGGAGGATCCTATTTGAATAATGGCACCAGTAAATTGAAGTTTAATGAGTTTTCAATTTAAGAGAGGGATTGTTAATAAAATATGTTTGTTATCCTTATTTTTAGGCATGTAGTTGCTGCATCAGGGTTTAGATTTTTCCCTAGTTGTTAATAGTCCTATTATGAGTCTTATTTTGTTAGTGCCCAATTTCATTTTTTTCTCTAATCTTTAATTGCCTATATAATAGGCTATTGAGGTTATGAATAAATTATCTGATCATCTTATTTTCCCTGTATTTTATTGTTTTCATCTTAATGTTATCATTTTTAGTAAGTTAACAGGAAATGACATTGTAAGGAAAAGTAACCATGAAGCCTAATCGTGAATTGTAAAATTGACATAAACAATAAAAAATTAATTTTTTTATAATATAAATATATATATATATATATATATATATATGGTGTATGATTTTCGACATACAATGTATTTGATATTATTTTATCTATTTGTCACTATATAATCTAATATTAATATTCATTCAAATTACAAATATGGGCAACTTCATGTTTATCATTTTTATTTTGTTTATTTGCTATATAATCTATTTGTTTTTTTTTTTTTTTTTTTGGCATTTATAAGCCATCGTCCAAAAAAAAAAAAACACCCCGTGCTTTGCAAAATTCACGTGCCCACCGAATCCAACCAGGATCTTATTCGAAAATTCAGAATTTCCACAAATTAAAAAGAAATTTAAGTGTCGGTGTTATTTTTTATTATAATTATATTTAAACAAATCTTACTAAAAAAAATTCAAATACCTATTCAAGCATGGAAATTGAAATCTTGTTAATGAAGGGTAAAAGAAGAGCTAGTTTATGCTTTGTCAAAAATAGATATATTTGTGGAAATGTTCATGACAATCTTTAATATAAGAACAAGAATCAAACATGCAAAGTAATTTTTTTTATAAAAAATAAACTATATATGGAAACTACTAGGTGAGGTGAATGCGTTTTTGATTTTTTTTGTACAACTTAATTTTTTTTTTTCATTCTAAAGAGGAAACTGTCTCACCTGCAATTTCCGTGTGGGTACAAATCCAGCTGCTACTTCAACTATACATTGTAGTAACTTGTATACGAAGAAATGAATACCTTTCAGGTCTTCTTGATATTCTTGATTTTACGTACCGTCATCACAAGCCGTTGTCGTTCGCCTTCCACCTCTGCGAATTTGAGGCTTATCTCGGAATACCGATCTTGCATATACTTCAATTCATCTTCCATGGACTTGTTTCTTTCCTTCAATGCTGCTAGTTCAGCTATCAATTCATCCTGGTTATTGTCTTTAGCTACCTGCATTTGTTTTACGATTTTGGAAACAAAGTATTAAGTCCAAGCGAGCAATACACTTAAAAATGTTGTTCATTGATATAATAGAATTTCCATTTAAAATTATTCCGTTTTTTTTTTGGTTTCCTTTTTCTTCTAAATCATAGTATAATGTTTCTGACCTTTTGAAGTTGGTACTCGTAGAAGCTGGCGCTGTGCTTGTTGAATTCTTCTACTCTGCTTTCTAATTCATCGATTTTCTTCTGAAGATCCTTTTCCTTTTCCAGGAAAACATTTGTGGATGTTCCTAAAGCTGTTTCCTTTAACTTTATAAGTCCCTACCATGAGAAAAAATGTTCACTGTGAATACAAATTTTCCTTTTCATAACTGTACCATTAAGGAAGAAACAAACTATAAAGTAAAATTTTGGATAATTGTTGTTTGATCATGAATTCCCATATTGCTGTTAAACCATTTGCATCAAAGTTTAGAGGAAATTGAGTTTGTATAGAACATGGAAGTATAAATTTACCTCAAGCAACTTTACTTTTTCCCTCAGGCTCGCAACATCTTTAGAATTGCCAGGAACCAAGGCAGATTTATTGCTTCTTAATGGTGTTCTTGTTCCATGAGAAACTGCTCCTCTTCCATTGCTCTCTTTCAGCTTCTTTTCCATGCCAGTAAATGCATCTTCCTTCTTCTTAAGGTCACCCTTTAGTTGAACTACTTGCTTTTTGAGTTTTTCTTTCTCCATTTCATCCTCAGACAGAGAATGCTTCAATTTACTGTACTGATTTTTGAGGATATCAAGCTCTGATTGTAGAGATTCAACTGCCGCTTCTTTCTCGTCCTTCAGATGCTTCATTCTTTGCAATTCTTCCAGTGCCTTAGCCGCTTCCTCTTTCATCAAAGCAACTGTACTCTCCAGTTCATTTCTTTCTAGATATGCTCTTTGCATCTGCATTTCGTATTCTTTAGCTAATGCTTTTGTGTGTTCTAACTCAAGTCTCAAGTCTTCGGCCTTCTGAGCTTGTTCAAGGAGGCAATTCTTTTCTATAGTCAGCCTTTCAATCTCAGCTTTTAGGCTGCAGATATCCTGGGAAAAAGCCCCGCTTACTTCTTCCTCAAGCTTCTTTTGTTGTTCAAGCTTCTTAGATTTATCATCAATTTCCTCCAACATCAGTTCTATTTGATTTGATTTAGAACTTACTTGATTGGAAAGGTTAGAGAGTTTAGCCTCATAATCCTTCCTAACTGATTGGAGCTCTTCTTTAGCTTTCTCGAGCTGTTCTTCCAGCTGATTTTTCTGCGAGTGTAATTCACTAGCTTCAGTCAGAGCTTTTGCAGCCAACTTCTCATTTGCATCAAATGTAGAGGCCATCTGGATAGAGAGCCTTTTAAATTCCTCCTGCAGCCTTTCAGCTGTATTTGCATTCTTCCATCTTGTCATTCGCAGGGCTTGCTCAGCTCGTATAGCTCTTTGCTCCTGCTCAACTTTGGCTCGTGTGATGGATTCTATATCCATTTCAGATTGTTGTGCCTGTTTCTCTAACTCTTCCTCCAAGCTTTTGACATTGGCTTCTAGTTTATTTATAGTGGCCAAAGAGTCGGAGAATTCTTTTGACTGCTTGTCAAGTTCACTTTCCAAGAATTCAATTTGGGTCTCAAGTTCATTTATGTTGGCAAAAGAGGACGAGCACTCATACTGCATCTTCAGTTGTTCTTGAAGCTGGCTTTGCTCTAATTTGTATGAGATGTCGTGATTTTCCTGTTTCAGTATCTCATAGTCAAGTGCTAGCTGCTCCATCTGTGCTTCAAGCTCATCTTTATCTCTCTTGTAGATCTCTATCTCACTGTAGAGGTCCATGATCTTTTGCTCTAGTAGAGAGGTTTCCTCGGGGCCCCTGTGTTCTTTAACAAGCTGTTCCAGTGCCCTCTGCTCTTCATCCTCATCTGAGTCATTTCCTGAGATGATGGCTCTCACTTCTTCAGCATTGCCATTGGATTCAGATTCGTTGGGAGGATTGGAAATCTCCATAGTCTTCGCCTCCAAAATTTCTTCTAGTTCTTGCACAGCAAGTATTAACTCAGCATTTGATTCCTGTGTCTTCTGCAGTTGTAACCGAAGATTGTAATTCATGTCTTTCTCATAATTCAGCTCTTGTCTCATTTCTTCAACGAGAACCCAAGGGTCCCCACCCTCAAACTGCAGCCTGCTTTTAACTTTTGCATCATCAGTTCGCTTCTGAAAGGACTTAAGTTTCTCACAGTCTACCTTGAGTGCATCTCTCTCTTTTTTCAGAGTAACAACTTCCCGTGATAGATCCTGCCCCCTTTTGCACTCCTTTACAATTTGCTTTCTGAGAGTCTGCAATTCCAAATCCGACACATCCACTTGCCTGGACAAAGCAATGACCTCATTCTTGAGCTTTTCCATCTCATTATCTGAACCATGTTGGGAACTTTCTCTTGGAAACGTATCCTGAGAACTGTTGGAGTCATCAGTACTCATTCCATGATCAGAACCTGCCGACCAAGCCTCGTAGATCGTTGTTGAGGCAACTGATGTTGGTTTTGGAGTAGATGAGGTGTTACTCATAGATGGCAGATAAGGAGGGTCCTGATGGATGCTGTCATTCCTTATTCCATTTCCAAGTTCCCGTGGAGTATCAAGTCCAGAGCTACTATCAGAACTTGAAATGGTAGTATCAGATCCGTTAGATCCTCTATGGTTCTCATGCATTTCATCATTGTGGGGGGTTTTGCTGAAAGGCACATCCTATCAGATAGATAACAAACAAACAAATAAGTAAAACATGCATATCCATTCTCAATCACCAATTATATTAAGCACATATTAGGATACAAAAAATGTTAACAAGAAAATGATCTGAATATTGAACGAAACGGCAATAAGCAAACCCAAAATGAACACTTTCACTAAATGGAAGAGGAACATACTTCAATTGAAGCGTTCTTAATGCTTTCATCTGCTTCACCATTACTCAAGTGGGCCTTCAAGCTTCTACCTTGTGATTTAATACTTGCATCTTCAATATCTTCCACTTCTCTGAAAAAACAATCCCAATAAAATCAAACTCACAAGCAAACAATACAGCATTCCAGAAACAAACTCCAATTACAAGAAGAATTCAATAAAAAGTGACCATTCTTTACCTTTGATCAGCATTTTCCTGCACCCTCTGTATTGAAACCTGCTCAAAACCAACACAGCTTGAATTCATATTTTAAAAAAATGAATCACCATATTAATGAGGAAAGATTTAAAGAAAAAGCCTATCAGAGGAAGTAATACGTGACACATATAAATATGAGAGAGAAACAGAGAGACTGAAACTATACTAACATGTAAAATTGCTTTGGAATTTGAATTCTTCAATGGAAGAGAAACGGTTGAAGTTTTAATTGCCTCTGCATAAGCAGAAAAATCAATTGAAGCTTCCCCAATCAAACCTCCTTTTCCCAATCCCTACAACAAACATATAAAATGTTAATTATATAACAATTAAAGAAAAAAAACACATTGATCAAAAGTATCTTACTGATGATAAAATAAAATGATAGATTCTTTCGTTGATCTTCCCAGTTTTTGGCTCTCGAACAAATTTAACGGACTCGTATACTGGTTTTTCCCATCGACAGATGTCGTCCAGAATCGTCGCCTTTTCTAATTTTGTTGTCGGTTTTCCTCCGTCGCCGGGAACCACCGATATCATCAGTGTTTGTACACTTAACTCCGTCACCTAAATTGTACAGAACATAATTAATATTTCAACATTTTCTCAAATTATGCAATCACATTACGAAACAAAGTAATTATTAATTGTTTAAAAAAAAAACTTTTAAAAGATGATCATTTTTAACCAATCAAACTAGCTAAAGCAGTTTCAGAAACAATCCAATCAAACTCTGTTCGCTGTTTGAGCTGCATTTGCTGAGCGATGGAGCTAATAAATAAACAAAAGTAAATAGAACTTTCAGAAATTATTCAATTAATTGAATTTCTAAAAATAAATTGAAAGAATGAGATTACTTGAGTTGCATGGAACTGCAACTTGAAGACCGCTTTTATCTTGTTCCTGTCGCTCTTCCATCTCGCCGACTTAAACATCTCTTTCACAAAAACCTCCGAAAACCGCAAACTCTCACCGGAGCTACGGAATAATTCGCCGGAAACACGCCATTTATTCGATCACTCGACCAAACGCATTAAAAAAAGGTCAAAATGTGCTGACACTCGCGGGAAAACAAGCCTATTGTACCAGTCTACACGTTGAGTTCAGCTAATGGAAAGGAGCTGGTAATGCGGCAAGGACTGAGTCAAAGACCGAGTCAAGAACTCAGAAACAAGGAAGCATTGGAAGAGAGTGGATCTGAAGTAGAAGAGTTCTTTCACCTTTTTTTTTTCACATTCTATATGTAAGTTGTAACAGTGTTTGGTGGAAAGAGATTTCACATTTTATTTTAAAGAAAAATGAACAATAAAAAATTCAAAAAAAATGTAAGGACGAGCTTTTTTAAATTTAATTAACGCTTAATTTAAATCATCAATGCATTAGCGAGAACAAATGTGTTTGTTTTGACTTCGAGTCAAGAGAACAGTAAATAAAAAGTCACTATTATGACATAAATACCCCTTTCCAATTTTAGTTTTGGCGAAAATTCTAGCTTCTGGCGTGGGTCAAACTGGCAGAATTCAAAAGATTATTTAAATATATATATATATATATATATATATTAATGAATGGCTGAGGGCTTATTGGCAAAAAAGTTAGAATACGGTTAAAAGAACAAAAAAAAATTGTAATATGCATTTTTATTTTACATTCATAAATCTACAAATTCATTGGGTCGAAAAACATTAATTGTAATAATATTTTCAAAAAAACAAAAAAGAAAAGGAAATAACGAAAACATAATGCTGGTTTGAGTTTGAAATGAAAAATGCATTTCAACATTTTTGAATTATTGGATATTAGGTGTTACGTTGTGTCATTTTCATTTTGATGGCTTATATTATTATTTTCTTTTTCTCGATAATATCTTTTTTTTACCCAATTATTTCTTAACTTTCCAATTATAACATATATTCGACATCTTTTTCTTTGAAGTCTATTTGAAGAAATGTTGAAATCAATGTGAAATATATGTCTCTCAAAAAATATTAAATTTGGTACCATCCATTATTTTTCTTTTTTTTTTGGTAAACTATCAAAATAGTCACTTTTATTTCTCTTGGGTTACATTTTAGTCATTTATGTTTGAAATGTTATGTTTTAGTTACTTACGTTATCGTGTTGTGACATTTCAGTTACTAAGTGTTAATTGTCGTTAACGGTATAATGGTAAGCTGATGTAACATATTAAATCATCATTTTCAATAAAAATTATATGTTAAATTATATATAATTAGTCCTTATATTTTTTTTTCTTTTCGAGAAATTTTTTTCTTTAATGTTAAAAGAGATGGAGAAGGGAAGAAAATAGAAGGAGAAACAAAAGAGAATGAAAAATAAATAAAAAATAAAAAAATTGTTTAAAATGAAAAAAATATGAGGATCAATTGTATAATTTAATAAAAAAATTTTGTTTAAAATGATGATTTAATGTGTCACGTCTGCTTACCGTTACACCGTTAACAGCAATTAACGACACAATAACTAAAATGTTACAATAAGTTAACGTAAATAACTAAAATATAACATTTCAAATATAAATAACTAAAATATAACTCGAGAAAAACAAAAGTGACAATTTTAATAAGTTACCTTTTTTTTAACTACATAAAACAAAGTTATCGAAAACAATTAATTTTAGGTATTACATTTTCATCAAAGTTTGTTGGCATTTATGCCATTATTGTAAATATTATCACTTAATATTTGGGGCAGCCATAAAGTTTTGGAGCATAGGGGTAGGATCGGTAAATTGTAAAAACTGAAAGGTATAACGGTCATTTCATTCATAGTGGATGGTGCCAGTTGCTGCCGACGCAAAACTAAGAAGTCCGAATCCAATGATAAAAAGAGAAGCAAACGCCAATGCCAACGGTCAGCTCCCACTAATTACAATTATAATTCATTTTATTAATTGTTAATCTTTTTTCTAAATTATATGTTAATCGCTAGAAAATGACATTTTAACCAAAAAAAAATTCTACTTTATATAGCGAAATTTTCTACCCATTTACGTAAACTAAAATGAATGGCTTTTGTAGTCTACATCAATCTATCACTTTTCTTTTATTATCAAATATTAACAAAAATATACAAGACTTTTATATATATATATATATATATAAATTTTAAGACATTCATATATTTGTATGCAAACTCATTTTATTTTTGGAACATCGTATGATTTTTCTTTTATAAAATTGATAAATTAGTCCTTTTGATTTGTCAAAAATTTGGTTCTTGTATTCAATAAAAATTGACAAATTAATCTAACCGTTTAATTCTGTTAAACCTTATTAAATTGTTTATTGAAATGAAAAGTTCGACAATTTGTATGCAAGAAATTAATAAAAATCAATTGTTAATATGATTATCAAGAATTAATTGGACTAACTTGTAATTTTTCATAAAACATTAACAGGTTTACTCTGATTACATATACCAATATACTCTTGTTCTCTTGATTGCCAAGCTAGATTCAAATAAAGGAGTTTTGGTATATTTGATAGGTGCTGTTAATGGCAATTTTTTGATATGGAAATTAATTTTGCTTTGTAATTAAGATTAGATTTTTTCCCTCAATTTATATGTTAAATGTTGAAACACTTTATTTTGGATTGATTTGACTTAGTAATTACTAGATTTTAAATTTTAGATAAAAATAGTCCCTCTCTTTTTTAAATACGTAACATAAAGTAGATTAAACTTTATACATAAAACTTGATATGCAACCCCTAATTTTTGCTAAATTACACAAGACAGTAACATAGTTATAACAATTGATTAACGAATGATTAGAGTATTTTTTAGGTGAGATTGCATTAAGATTTTTTTAAACAATCTTATTATAAGTTTTGAATTATTCATACTCTTTTCTCAATTCATAAATGAGAAAATAATGTACTTCAACGTATTCGAATCCATGTCCTCCTGTATTGACAATAATGCCCATATAAAATTTAAAAATGAGAATAATAATTATTTAATAATAGAATTTATTTTAACCAAAATCTATAATCACCCATTAATAAAATTTAATACATTATTAAAAAATATTAATACATTACTTTAATTGGCATTACTAAACATTGATTAATATTTTTCCTTTAATAGTAAACTTCTTTTAATGCTACATACAAATTAAAATAAGAATAAAAAGGCAAAAAGGGTTTTAGGTAGAGAATTAAAGGAGATGTATTATGTAAGATGCTACGTGGAGAGAGACAAAAATGAAGTTTATCAACTGAGAAAAGAAAGGAAAAGAAAAAACCCCAAATATATGAAAAAAAAAAAAGCTTCAATTGCTTTGCATAAATATCTTTTTCTTTTCTTTTTATTACTTTGCTTTAAAGCTGATCATGTCATGTGTTGGACGTGAGATATATTAAATGTATAAGCGCTTAACCACGGACCAGAAAAAAAAAAATCAAGGCCAAAGCTAAGGCTATAGCACCTTAAATTAATGAGTCCCACATCGGATAAAAACGGAAAGTATGTTCAGTACCATATTCTACTAATTCCTATGTTTATTTACATTTACTTGAGTTATTTGTATTTATACCATATAAATATTTATATTAAGCTTATTTCAACTATGAATAACATAAATATCTATGGACTACAAATACATAGAAAATTGTTGAGATTGGATGTCTTTGTAGAGTCACAAGAGTTCATAATTAATGTAGGGCCTGGCTGGGAATGCCATGGCAACCTCTTCTAAAATCGCTCCATTTGCATATATTGATGTAAATCTTTGATCAACATATATATGACTGAAAATACTTGTTGTATTTGTTTTTTTTAGTAATTCTAGACTTGAAAATATGGAATTTAGAAGTAGAATCAAGTGAGAATAAATATGTTGTTTGAAGTTGAGATTTAAATGGTTAATGATAAAAAAAGTTGTAAAAAATTATATAATATATATGGTTATACTTATACTTTATGAGATTATTTTACTTGTCTTTGATCTTGTGGGTCACGTATATTCATTCTCTAAATATGACAGTTTAGATATTAATACTTACCTAGAATAATTTATGCCAAAAAAAGTTAATAAATCAACTTACTTGCAGGCAGTTTAGAACCAATTTGAGGACATATGATACTTAGGGAACTATTAGAAAAAAGCCCCTTCTTAAAAGCTTTCAAACCCCAGGCAAATAGATCAAGACACCTTCTCTCCTAATTAGATCTTCAACCCTTTTTTACGCTTGTTCTCTCTCTAATCTTCTCTTGACACCAACATTCCAATTCTTTAATTCACCTACAACTCTCTGCCCTATGAATAAACTGTCACAAACCGCTACAACCAACCCTTTGTATCAATATATATATAAATATATATATTTATATATTCTTGCCTTGTTTCTTATATTTTGCTTGGGTGCAATTCAATGAGCTAAGGCAAATGCTAGGACCACGAGAGTACTGTGTGTTTACACAAGCAAAATTAGTACTCTTGAGTGTTATAGCCTATAGGATCAGTGGCCAACTTGATAAGCTGCAGCAGAAAAGCTGGAAGCTCTCAAAATTAGCCACCAACACTGATTCCTAGGGTCCATGCATGCCTTTCAGTGCAAAGGACCACTGAACTTGCACTATCACTACGCAATTCCTTTTTATCATTGTAATGTATTAAATATACAATCTATATACATACAATTTGCTTGTTCTTATATTAGGCTTGTTGGACTTGTTATGTTTTCTTTCTTTTTTTCGTATATTGTATATAATAAACATATCTTGTTCATATCGATTATATCTACCCTTTTGTTTTGGATGCAGGCAATAATATCCAACATTGCCCAACATTTGCCACCCATAAATAAAAAGCAAATCACATGCATGCAACCTTTACATTTGCAATTGGGGGGGGGGGAAGAAAAAAGAAAAAAGCTAAGTTGGTCATAAGATAAATAGTTTTTTATTATTATTACTAAATTTGCAATAGAAGAGATCATGACATGGGATCATTATCAGCAAAGACAGTGTCATCTCACCTTTTAAACTAGGTTTGGAGAGAGATACATAAGCCACTTAACTTGGTTTGCTTTGGTTTCATTATTACTTAGCTTTACAGTGAATTAATTTACACCCATATATATATATATATATATATATAATTAAGTTGCAATGTCGTCCGTGAAATAAAAAAGGGTCAAACATTTTTGGGGCTTATTATTAAGCTATCATCAATGGTATATATCACAAGAAATTTAAGGGACATTGCAACCTTTTTTATTTCAATAAGCTATTTGCACTTATGGAAGTTGAGAAAACATGTCAATCATATCATAGATGACCAAAAAAAAAAAAGATCATGAAAATCTAAAGCCATTGATACTAGTTTTGGAGTAATCAAAAAGTGAATGATGAAGCTTCTAAACTAAGCTAAAAACTTTAGGACACATGATTTGCCAAATGAAATCAAAGTACATTTGTTAATATTTTTTTATTAGTTTTTTGGGTCTATAAATTTATTTAAGGTTAAATTTTGCTATTAGACCGTATACTTTGTGTAAGTTGTATATTTAGCACATATACTTTAATTTGATCAATTTTAGTTTTTGTACTTTTCGAATTTTAAAATTTTAGTCCTAACCCAATGGTAACAGTTAAATCTGTTTGGTTAAATTATGTCATTAGTCTCATATTATGTGTAAAGTTATAGATTTGGTTCATTTTCGCCAATTGGATCATTCTTAGTAGCTATATTTTTTAAATTTCAAAATTTCAGTCTTATTAATACAAACTACAGTAGTTAATTTTATTAATTGATTTTTTGGTCAATAATATGTGAAAATAACAATACAAACATAGCATTACACAAGCGAAAATATGTTTGGCACATCAGATTTTAAAAATAACAAAATTTAACTTAATGAATTTAATAATTATCATTTGATTAAGACTAAAATTTTCTAATTCTAAAAGTACAAGAATTGAAAATGACCAAATTAAAATACAAATATTAAATCTACAATTTATGCAAAGTACAAGTCTAATAGCAGAATTTGACCTTTATTTAATATTTAGGAGAGTCTAAATACAACCTTTAAATTTAGAAATGAATTTGGATAAAGAAAGTTATATTTTTATTAATTTTTAATTACTGTAAGCAATGGTGTTCAATCTATTAACCGACCCAAACTACCATTAATTGAATTAACTAGCCCTTTTAAACCCTTAATCGTTAACCGAACCAAACTTTTTCGGTTAATTCAGTCGGTTAATCGAATTAACTGAAATTTATATTTTTTTGGTTAAAACAAGTATAAAACATATAAAAAATTAACTAAATTAATCAAATTAACTGAATTAGCTGAATTTAATATATGTAAAATGTATATAAAAGATTTCTATAAAAAATGTATATAAAAAATATAAATTTTCAGTTAATTCGGTTAATTAACCGATTTCGAATCAAATTAACCGTTAACCAGACTTCCAAAAAATTATTAACCGACCTCCGACCAAATTAATTCAATTAATCTACTGATTAACCAAATTTGGTCAGTTAACCGAATTAATTCGGTTTTACTCAAAATTTGCACACCCCTAACTGTAAATATTTTTATTGATTGTGAGAGAATCATTATTTAATATATAAAGTATTAAAATTAAATAGGTTGTAGAAATTTCATTAAATTTAGTATGAGTTTTGTATTTGTAAAAACTTAGAAATAAATTTTTTTTGAATAATCTCATTATAGGTTTTGATCATATCTGCTCTATTTGACAGAATGCCTAAAACTACTTATAACCCCTCTCTAACTCATAAATAGAAGGATAATGTGCTTCAGCACACTCGAACCCACATCCTCCTGCATAGGCAACAACGCTCATGCTAATTGAATTAAGACTCAATCGGGAAACCTAAAAATAATTTACTTGTGGTTGATGGGCTCATAATTGAAGTGTTAACTTATTTAATTAATCTCGTGGTTTTTAAGTCAAAATGCAAGGTTTTTTTTTTTTACAAGGTTCTCGATTTTAGCCTACACAAGTTTTCTTATCCCTTTGCTCAATCAAGCATGTATTTGACCTTACTTTAATAATTTATCTATTTTGCCAAAAAAAAGTCAATTTTTGTTCATCAAGGTCAATCCATTGGATTTCTTTTATCACCAACCAATCAACTCATATCTACTAGTTTAAAGTGATAAGGTTCATACCTGACTATCTTGATAGTAGTTTGAGGGGTCTTGCCTAATTGATGTCAAACAATGTCTTGGATACATCAAACCACAACTTTGTAACTCATAATACTATGTTACAATCCACATAGTCTTCAAAATTACAATATTCTTGATTCATTTCTTCACTCTTGTAACTCAAAATAAGAGCATGCCATTACATTGCTCTAAGCGACAAAATCCACATTTTTTCCCATGGATTGTTTGCATATTTTTTGTTATCATCAATCTGTCGTTTCCCATTAGTTGTCCACAATTTTTGGTCATCATCAATCCAAGATTACTACTCTAACCACCAATCTTACAAGAAATTAAAATATAGTCTTAAGATCTCAAATATTGATAAGCGATAAATTGTACATATTTTTATCCCATGATTAGCCCAATTTCTGGATGAATTGACCCTTGACTTGTGTAAATTGATGCTACTAAACCTTAATTTCATGTTGTATACTCAGGTGAGCTTAGGGAAGAGAAAAAAGCAAGGAACGGGCCAAAAACGGGCAAATTAGGCCCAATTCAATAATTAACACGGCCTGGGAATTGGCCACACGGGCGTGTCACATGGCTGTGCCACCTTGAGCTCGAACACGGCCCAACCCCGACTCGCACGGCCAAACCACACGGCCGTGCCACCTTAACAGGCCCAAGCACGGCCTGAGCCTTGATCCACACGGGCGTGTCCCTGTCGTAATGAAGTTTAATTTCACTCGAAAAAGGTTGCTTAGGGGCCAAGAAAGTCATTCTAAACTCTATATAAAGACCTTAGGAGGCAACCTCAAGAACACACATTATTCTCCCGCCAAGACGGGGAGTTAAAGGCAGGGAATTACTCGAAGGGAAGCCGATTAATCCATCTCAGAAGCCAGGATCTACATCAAGACAGAGGATCTCTCTTCAATCCTTTTAGGAGTGTTGGGTTTTCTTATGTTTTGTTATTTTATTTCTTCTGAGATGTTTTCTTTTATAATCATGAACTAAATCCCCCAAATACTTGAGGGGGATGAAACCTAAGACAGATCTTGTTATTATTTTCTCTTGAATTATATGATAAATATTTGATTTGTTCTTAATTGTGTTTTTAACTCTTAAATTAATATTTCCGGGATATTGATTTAAGTCGAATGTGCTTATGTAAAGGAGCAAAAGTCCCTGCATAGGAGTAGATCCAACACAATTAAGCGGAGTTGATCACAATCCTAGAGATAATTCTGCCGGATTAGGGTCAAACTTAATAAGGGAATCCATAGACCGAGTTAAGGCAACTCTAGGGGTTTTAATTAGAAAGAGATTTCAATTAATCAACCTAAAGTTGGTTTTTTTTTGTCTTGAGAGAGATATTAACATAAGTTAGGGATTTCTACGGATCAAGTCAAGTGAATAAATTGTCTAGTTCAAGAGTTGATAACAAGTGAAGTCTAGGTGGATTCTCCCTTGAGTATTATCCAAATCAATCAGTTTTCCTAAGAGTTTCTCCCCAATTTACTTTTTGTGCATTCTTAGCTTAGTCTAATAGTTAGTTTAGTTTAATAAAAATCCACTTTTATTCTCAGGTTAAATAATAGAAAGAAAGTTAGTACTAGTACTTTTGGTTCCCTTGGGTACGATATCTCGGTTTTGCCAATAAGCTATACTACTGTTCGATAGGTGTGCTTGCCTTAAATCGTGATAATAGTTAGTTTCTGGTGTGATCATTTATTATAAATTTTATTATTTCATATCGCGAATATCAAGTTTTTGGCGCCGTTGCCGGGGAACTAAGATATTAGGAACACTCTATTTCTATTACTTTAGCCATTACTATTTTTATTTTCAACCTTTATTTTTTATTTGTTTTATTTATTTATTTTAATTTTCTTTGCTTTTTCCCTTCTAGGTACGTCTAGTTTATGACTAGAAGAAACCCGGGAGGACCACTACTTTTTTACGACGATTTAGAAGTTACAGTTCGGTAAACTCGCCGAGAGATAAGAAGAAGCTTGCAATATCCAGAAGAAGGACAAGAAGAAAAACCTGAACCTACCGAAGAGATGGAAACAAATCAAGATAATCAACTACCTACTTTAGTAGCCGTAAATCCTGTTGAGAAAAATCCTGCTCCGCGTACTATGTATGATTATGCTAGACCTAATTTAGCAGGCACTGAATCTAGCATTGTTAGGCCTACTATTGCTGCAAATAATTTTGAACTGAAACCTAACACTATTCAAATGATACAGCAATTTGTTCAGTTTGATGGATTGCAGGATGAGGATCCTAACTCGTATCTAGCCAACTTTTTGGACTTTTGCGATACATTCAAAATAAATAGCATTTCTAATAATGCCGTTCGTCTTAGGCTATTCCCGTTCTCCTTGAGAAACAAAGCTAAACAGTGGTTAAATTCTTTACCACGAAGGTCTATCACTACATGGGAACAAATGACCGAAAAATTTTTACTTAAGTATTTTTTCTCCAGCTAAAACGCTAAATTGCGAAATGATATTTCTTCTTTTGTGTAGATGGATTTAGAGACGCTTTGCGATGCTTGAGAGAGACACAAAGATCTCTTAAGAAGGTGCCCTCACCACGAGTTACCTCTGTGGCTACAAGCTCAAACCTTTCACAATGGTTTGAATCCTTCAACGAGACAAATGATCGATGCCGCCGCCAGTCGAACAATCAATAACAAAACACCAGAAGCAACCTACGAATTTATAGCAGAGATGTCACTGAATAACTATAAATGGCAAGTCATGCGAACAAAGCCACAGAAAGTCGCATGAATTTTTAATATTGATGCAATCACGATGCTTTCTAATCAAGTAGAACTTTTAAATAAAAAGAATGATAATTTTGTTGGTTCTACGCAGGCACACTCAGTAATGCAATGCAACGCAACGCAATTCAAGGGAACAGTTACAATCCCGATTACTCCTCCTATGGACATAGCATGTAAACTGAGCAAACCAACTATATGGGTAATAACTCTAGACCTCAAAATAACCCTTATAGTAACACTTACAATGCAGGTTGGCGAAACCAACCCAATTTTTCATGGGGAGGATAAGGAAATCAAAGACAACCACCCCCTCCGGGATTTCAACAACCACCATTTCAACAAGAGAAAAAGCCAAACCTTGAGGAAATGCTTACAAAATTTATCACCGTATCAGAAACTCGTTTCCAAAATACCGAAACGGCACTGAGGAACCAGCAAGTATCAATTCAAGGTCTCGAAACTTAAATAGGTCAGCTTGCTAAGCTAATTTCTGAAAGACCGTAAGGTGGATTACCAAGCAACACTGAGACTAACCCTGAGGAGCAACTCAATGCCATGGAAACCATAGATGAAAAAGGGTTAGCCAAAACCAACCCAGAGCTACATAAAGAGACTGTGGTAAGTAAAGGTAGGGATAAGGTAAGTTCCAAAGAAATAATTGTCAAAGAGTATAAACCTCGTATCCTATACCCAAATACGTTAAAGAAAGACTGCACAGATGAGCAATTCGGTAAGTTTCTTAAACTCTTAAAGAAATTAACATATCAACTTACCGTTTATCGAAGCTCTTTCGCAGATGCCAAATGCTGTTAAGTTTTTAAAAGAGCTCTTGACAAACAAACGGAAGCTAGATGAAAAATCTTATATGGAGTTAAATGCAGTATGCTCAGCCATCTTACAGAATAAGCTACCCAACAAACTAAAAGATCCAGAGAGTTTTACTATTCCTTGTTTACTTGGTAGCTTAGATGCCAAAAATGCTTTAGTTGATTTAGGGGCTAGTATTAATGTCATGCCTTATAAACTGTTTAAACAACTAGGTCTTGGAAAACCTAAACAAACTAAAATAAACATCCAATTACTTGATAAGACCATTAGATTTCCCAAGGGAATAATTGAATATGTGTTTGTCAAAATTGATAAATTCATATTCACAGTTGACTTTGTTGTTTTAGACATCAATGAGGATAGCAATGTACCCTTAATTCTAGGGCGTCCCTTTTTAGCAACGGCTAGAACAATAATTGATGTGAACATGTGAGCTTACACTACGTGTAGGTGATCGAAACTCGATTAAGACTGTTGCTGACAAAAATATAGTGACGAGTCCTTGTAAAAACACTAATCTCACAACCCAACCTTCTGTGCAGAATACACTCCACATAAAGACGACCCAACCACACACAAGTCCATCTAAGGGAGACGTACCTGAAAAGCTAATGCTTCAGATTGAGGAACTAGATGAGTGACTGAACTATCACGAAAAGCCCAAAATATGCCACACCAACCCAGAGCATCACTAAGACGACCCTCAGGTAACAACGAATCAAATCAAGGTAGGGGATAAGATAATCTTAGAGAAAGACGATCCTCGAATCTTGAATTCAAAAGAGCATACAAGTGATACATCTTACTTCACGGTAATGAAAATCTTTCCCTATGGTACAGTTGAGATAAAACATGAGTCACTCGGCACTTTTAAGGTAAATCACACTTGACTCAAATCTTACGTTGATAATGAAATTGTAAGTAGGATAGAAGAGTATCAACTCTTCAAGCCACTGTGACCGACCAAGCTTGAGAAAACTCGAGCTTAGACTATAAACAAGCGCTTCTCGGGAGTCAACCTAAGTACTAACAAGTTTGATTTTCTTAAATTTTCCTTAAAACACAGATTTCCTAGGACCACACGACCAGACACACGGGCGTGCCTAAGGCCTGGACACCCCACGGGTAGAAACACGGCCGTGCGATACTGCCGTGGCCAAACCTATCCATTCATACACGAGCGTGTAATTTACAACACGGCCGTGGGCAAAGCGAACACCAAAAGACACGATCGTATTATAATGCCGTGTGACTCAACATGCCCGTGCCAACCAGCCGTGGCCGTACCAATAGGAGCACAAAACACACGGGATAGACCTAGGCCACACGCTGGTGCCCAACGGCCATGTGCCCAATTCCCTATTAATTTTATTTTAATTTTATTTTTATTCTCTTCACTTTATATTTTTTCTTTTATTTTACACTTCACTTCTTATCGAGTAAGACTTAAATTCCCCACGCAGTTATACTTCAAGTTACCCAGGATCATGAACTTCAAGTGGTCATCTCTCCAATCCAGCTTTCACAACTTTTAAGGAATTCATCCAATTCAGGGAGTTTCACTTCTCTCCCTATCTTATGATTTTATGTTTCTATTGCTATTAGTGTTATATTTGTACATTGAGGGCAATGTACATCTTAAGTGTAGGAGGGAAACTTACTTTCAGTCATTGCATTCTCTTCGAACCCTTGAAAAATTTTTCCAACTTAACCTTTTGCATTGTTCTCAAAATTTCGAATTCTCACTTTCACTCTCTGCATGAGTCTCAATCTCCTATTAGGAATTAATTCTGATTGAGTTATGATTTTTATTGATATGTTGAGAATTAATATATAGGTACTTATGCTTTGATTATTCAAACTTTAAGACATTAGGGAATCAAGCATAATAAGTTGAAATTTTTGAGAATTTAATTTTTTTTCTAGGTTGTTTTCCCTAATTTTAAGTGTTATCTTGAGATTTGAAATTCGCAGGATTGACATCAAAAGCCATAATTCTGGTAAGGTTTTTGAGCCTTTTGAGCATACATTCTTTCGTGCTCACTTTTATTATTGCTTTGAGTGAGTCAATACTGATTTGTTATTCTAAAACTTGCTCTGATTATACATATCGAGACCATATCATTGATTTGATACACCGAAATGATAAAGGCACTTAGGTTTAACCCACTTACTCCATAAAAGCCTACCTCTATAAATTAACCCCTAGTGAACCCCATTAAGCCTAACAACCCATTCTTTGACTTACCTCTAATGTTAACCTATAACCCATTTTTTGTTGAATTCCATTCAACTATTTTGATCCCTATTTTTGTCGAGATTTGAGCTGAAATTATTATCTAGCTTTTTTCTCTTGTTCAGTTTATAAACATTCAAAGCATTATATTTGATTTGCTCTTAAAAAAATAAAAAAACAAACAAAAAAAACAAAAACAAAAAGGTGTTTATACAATTAATTCAGTTATAATTCATATTTTAGTTATAGTTTAATATTTTTTGCATATTTCTATTATAAGCTACCAAATCCGGAACGATGTCATCAGAAGACTTAAGTTCTAGAAAAATGTTCAAGTGATAGAGATTTTTCTAGCTAGACGATCTTTCAACTCAATCTCAATTTTAACCTTCTCTTTCAGCTTATGACAACACCCCTAACCAAAGCCCCATTACAACCATTGAAAGACCTTTTGATCGATGTGTCATATCAATCTATAGTGGTGGAGATTTGATTTTCCTGCAAGCTTATGGTGAGAACTTTTCAGATTGACTAATGAGTGCTTAATTTTTAAACCCTAAACACTTTGAGTGGATAGAGTGAATCTTTAGTGAGGATGTCAACTCTTTTGATTTCGATTGAAAGGTCATTACTTAGGAAAATGGAGAAAACCTATATTTTCGTGATAAAATTCTCAACTTAGAGTGTTTGAAACTTTAATGTTCTTTTGGTTGAATTCTCATTGTATGATTACTTGTGGATTAGTTTGAAACATTACTGATAATAATTATAAGTTGAGAAGAATGATTCTTAATTGTGAGTTGGGATTTTGCTTGAGGACAAGCAAAGGCTTAAGTGTGGGGGTATTTGATAAGCGATAAATTATACATATTTTTATCCCATGATTAGCCCAATTTCTGGATGAATTAACCCTTGATTTGTGTAAATTGATGCTCTTAAACCTTTAATTTCATGTTGTATACTCAAGTGAGCTTATGGAAGAGAAAAGAGCAAGGAACGAGCCAAAAACGGGAAAATTAGACCCAATTCAATAATCAACACGGCCTGGGAATTGGCCACACGGTCGTGCCACCTTGAGCTCGAACATGGCCCAACCCCGACTCGCACGGACACGGCCGTGCCACCTTAACAGGCCTGAGCACGGCCTGGCCTTGATTCACACGGGCGTGGCACACGGACGTGTCCCTGTCGTAATGAAGTTTAATTTCACTCGAAAAAGGTTGCTTAGGGGCTAAGAAAGTCATTCTTTAAACTCTATATAAAGACCCTAGGAGGTAACCTCAAGGACACACATTATTTTCCCGCCAAGACGGGGAGTTGAAGGCAGGGAATTACTCGAAAGGAAGCCGATTGATCTATCTCAGAAGCCAGGATCTACATCAAGACAGAGGATCTCCCTTCAATCCTTTCAGGAGTTTTGGGTTTTCTTATGTTTTGTTATTTTATTTCTTCTGAGATGTTTTCTTTTATAATCATGAACTCAATCCCTTAAATACTTGAGGAGGATGAAACCTAAGTAGATCTTGTTATTATTTTCTCTTGAATTATATGATAAATATTTGATTTGTTCTTAATTGTGTTTTTAACTCTTAAATTGATATTTCCGGGATATTGATTTAAGTCGAATGTACTTATGTAGAGGAGCGAAAGTCCCTGCATAGGAGTAGATCTAACACAATTAAGCGGAGTTGATCGCAATCCTAGAGATAGGATGACGAAAATCTACCGGATTAGGGTCAAACCTAATAAGGGAATCCATAGACCGAGTTAAGGCAACTCTAGTGGTTTTAATTAGAAAGAGATTTCAATTAATCAACCTAGAGTTAGTTTTTTTTAGTCTCGAGAGAGATATTAACATAAGTTAGGGATTTCTACGGATCAAGTCAAGTGAATAAATCTTCTAGTTCAAGAGTTGATAACAAGTGAAGTCTAGGTGGATTCTCCCTTGAGTATTATCCAAATCAATTAGTTTTCCTAAGAGTTTCTCTCCAATTTACTTTTTGTGCATTCTTAGCTTAGTCTAATAGTTAGTTTAGTTTAATAAAAATCCACTTTTATTCTCAGGTTAAATAATAGAAAGAAAGTTAGTACTTGTGACAGTCCTAATTTGACCCTAATCAGAAAGTGGTTTCGAAACCATTAAACCGAGTCTGAAGTTTGTTAAAATATTATTTTTAATGCTTATATTATGTAGATGGTCATGTGTGAAAATATGGTGTTTAAATTTTGTCTTTTAAATGTGGAATTATTAAAATGGACTCAATTGGTAGATCATGAAATGTGATAGGTAAATTACAAGTGACCAATTAGTATGTGACTTACCTTAAAAAGGGCTTGCATGTCAAATAGACCACTTTAACATGTAGTGGATGGTAATGATGATGGAAAATTGGCATTTTGTGAATTTTATACTAGTGAAATAATGTTTAATAGTTTTATATTATGAAAATATAAATTAATAAAATAAAGGGTGATACAAACAAAGTTTCCTTATTTTCTTCCTTATGTTTGCCGAAACTAAAGAAAAAAAATAGAGAAGAAGAAGCCTTTGATAGTCGGTCACTTGAAGGTCATAATTCAAGGTAAATTTATGATAATTTGAGTTTATTTTTGATGTTTTGAGTTCTACGTTTGATACCCTCCTAGACCCATGATCTTAATTTTTGAATTTAGTGTTATTTTGATGTTCGGTCATGGGAGAAAAGTTGTGAATTTTGAATGTGTTGGTTAAAAATCGATGAATGAGTGTGTGAAAGATGTTATGAGGTTAAATTCATGTGAATATAAGTTTATAATCTTAATTGAGCAATTGGTGTTTTGAGTGGCTTAATTTCTTAAGAGGAGGCATTCGGCAATAGCCAAATTTCATAAAGGTTTAGTGTTTAAGGATTTATTTGATACATATAGTTTAAATTTGAGCTTGAAGCTTGTAAATTTTGATTAAAAATGAATACAAAGATTATAAGGCATTCGGTCATTAAGGTAGTTACTTTTTTAATGGTGTTTTGATATTTTTTTTTTAAATGGAATTGAGGCTAAATGAGCTCTAAACTTGTAATGTGTAATAAAGTTAGTTTTATCTATTGTGATTACTCGGCTAAAATTTATAAAATCCTATGCTTAAATGGAAGAATTATAAGTTGTTAAAATTACTTCTTAATGATCGAATGTGGATAAAGGTTAAGGATGATTGTATAAGTTTTGTGCATTCGGACAATATTTATATATGTCAAATTTTAATGTTGTGGCAATGTATGTTTTTGGCCATGAAAGAAAGGCCTAGAATGGTTGGTATTTTGATGAATTAAATTGGTAACATGGTTATGCCGATTGTGAACATGTGATAAAGAATTATTCAAATGGTAGTTTAAATGATATTTGGTTTATTAGCATATGAGTAAATAGTTAAATTGTAAACTTTGTATGAGTATTAAAGGTTGTATGTGAATTCGGCTTTGGGATAGCTAGATATATATGTGTAAATATAATGATTAAAGTTTTGATGTCTAAAGTCATGATAGGTGAAAGATGAATTTTGAACTCATTAATTGTTATGCACGTGAGTCGAATTGATATGGTAATTGATTTTAAAGTGATCAATATATATGTATATATATAAGATGTTAGGTTAAATCTTGGTGAATCATAGGTTAAGTATAATTTATAATACTAAAATTTAGTGCATTGTTAAGTGAATAAGTGCCGAATGCATGTACTTCATTGAGAGTTTGTCTTTGTTGTTATAATGCTTTAAAATTCATTTGATTGATAAGTTACCAAATGAGATTATAGAATTTTGATTTATAATGAGTAGATAAGGTGATTAATTGGTTTAAAATTTGTCAAATTAAGCTCAAGAGCAAAGGGAGTTAAACTCGAATAGGGGGAAAGCGAAACTAATCAAATAGTCAATCCATAGTCGTTCAACGACAATTAAGGTAAGTTCTTAAGTACTTGAGTTTGATTCTTTTGTAAGTTTAAGAAATTAAACATAAGTTATACTTGTTATAACATATGGTATCATGAAAATGTGACTTACTTATTGTATGTGCATGATGCCGAATTCAAGAATGGCTTGAAGGAATTAGTCAATATGCTTTGGTTAATTTATAATTTGGGAAATAAAGGCAAGTGTTTATATTACTTTATGACCGAATATCAACTTATGATATTTGAAGTATAGGTTCGGTATAGGCTAAAGCCGAATGTCAAAATTTGAAATAAATAAACACTTGGATGATGGTGTTATATTCGAATAAGGTTAAGCTATATTAGGTAAATGTGATATGTGTAATTATTATAAGTAATTGAAGTGAGATATTTGAGACCTAGTGAATTAATAAAAGTTTAATACCATGAGGCTATGTGTTAATACGACATGTGGATTAGTTCAATAAACTAATTTATTCAGGTATGTATAACCTATTTTTGTACATGAGAACCAAGTGAATTAGATGATTGATGTGAAGTGTATGTGAAGTGATTATATGCCTATGTTTAAATATAAACCTATGGTTTTTTGAAATCATTCATGGAAGCTTATGACTTATTTATGTGATTGTGGACATGGAAATTTAAATGTGGATATGATCTGTAATTTTATATTGATTGATTGATTTAAAGTAGGCTTTAAAATGTTTAAGTATTCATGACTATATGAATTCAAAGTTAAATGAATTGATGTGTTCACAGTGTATATATATGATGTGTTATAGACTTGGTTAAGTCATTTTAATGTGTGATAACAAGTGAAAATAGGCACTATGTGCACGAATAAACATGGGCACTATGTGTGCGAATGAATGGAGGCACTGTGTGTGCGAGTTCTTTAAACCGAGCACTGTATGTGCGAGATCAGTTATTGGGGCACTAAGTGTGTGAAATGAGATCATGGAAGACCTCGTCTAGGACGAAGGCATTGATTTGAGGTAGTGTATAAGACCGTGTCTGGGACACTGGCATCACTTATGTTTCGTGTAAGACCCTATCTGGGACAGTGGCATCGACCTTGAATGACATGTAAGACCGCGTCCGGGGCGAAGGCATTGATTTGAGGTAGTGTATAAGACCGTGTCTGGGACACTGGCATCACTTATGTTTCGTGTAAGACCCTGTCCGGGATAGTGGCATCGACCTTGAATAACATGTAAGACCGCGCCCGGGACGTCGGCATTGTATAATGCCTGTTTGAAATCTACACATTTCTGAATGACTCGAAGAGAAAGTCCGTTATACGAGCAATATGCCAATGACGTGATTCAGAGTTTTTACCTAGCAGACTAAATGCCGGTGAACTAATTAAAGTCAGAGATTATGCGACCTTGTGCTAAATTGGTAATAAAATGAATTCAAGACAATAAGTTGGCCAGGTATGATATATATATATATATTATATGTGAGATTGACCTGAAGGGAATTAAGAATGTGTATTGAGAAGCATGTGTAAAGATGTTGTAAATTCATATGTATATGTGTGTATACATGCATTCAGTCATTATGCAAATTTACATGAAAGTATTCAATATACCATTTAACTATGAATGTTTAAAGTAAGTGTGGATAAGAAATGGTACACTAGTTGAATTTGATAGAATTAAAGTTAATCTTAAAATATGTAAATGCTTATGTCTATATGAGTTTGAATTTAATTAGAGTAAAATGATATACGTGAATGTGCATAATCAGCCAAATGGTATTATACTTAGAAAATGTTATGTGATTTCGATCATTTGGTTTGTTTTTAAGTTCAATTGTTTAAAATTGCTTAAGACTTACTAAGCTTATGAAAGCTCACTTTGAATATTATGTTTTTCTGTCTTATAGATCGTTGACTCTTACTACCAGCTCGGGGATCATCAGCATTTTGTCACACTATCTACTGTTATGGTAACCATATGATTCGGACTTAGCTTATGGCATGTATAGGATAGACTATAAGTAGAATGATATTTTGACTACTGTATATAAGTGATAAACGCTAAACTATACATATTTTTACCCCATATTTAACCTATATTTTAGATGAATTATTATCAATTTAGTGAGAATTGGTGCTCTTAATCCTTCTTTTTCATATCTTATACTCAGGAGAGCATAGGGAAGAGAAAAGAATAGTAAATGGACCGAAAATGAGGAAAATGGGCCAAAAATGACATAACACACGGCCCAAGGAATTACCACACGGCCGTGCCACACGGTCGTGCCACATGAAGATCACACGGTCCAGCTCTTGACAAGCACGGGCAGGCCACACGGCGGTGCCAAATCACACGGCCTTTGTCGAAGTCACACGGGCGTGTTTTAGTCGTGAGGAAGAGGAATTTCACTCGAATTGGGATACTTGGAGGCTAAGAAAGGCTCCCCAAAGCTCTATATACAGACTCTAGGAGGCAACTCTTAGGGTGTGCTTATTTTTCCCCACAAAGGGAAGTATTCTTTGCTGCCAACACAGAGAGTGGAAGTAGGGATTACTCACAGGGAAGCTGATTGATTCATCCCAGAAGCCGGAATTCTGCAGCAATAAAGAGGATCTTCCTAAATTCCTTCAGGGGTTTTCGGGTTCTTTTATGTTTTGTTATTTTATTTCTTCTGAGAGGTTTTCTTTCTTTATTATGAACTAAACCCCTCAAATACTTGAGGGGGATGAAACCTAAGACAGATCTTGTTATTATTTATTCTTGAGTTATATAATAAATACTTGAGTTGTTCTTAATTATGTGTTCTTCATTCTTGATTTAATAAACCTAGGTATTACTTCAAGAATTAGATGTGCTTAGAGCAGAGGAGCAAAAGTCCCTGTGATAAAAGTAGATCTACCATAATTAAGCGGAGTTGCATGCAACCCTAGACATAGGGCGACATAAATCTGCCGGATTAGGGTCAAACCTAATATGGGGAACCATTAATCGAATTAATGCAACCTAAGAAGTTAATTGATAAAGGAACTTTAATTAACAACTTAGGCCTAGTTGCTCTTCACCTCGACGGAGGGTTTAGCATAAATTAGGGATCTCTACGGATCAAGTCAAGTGAATAAATCGTCTAGCTCAAGAACCAATAACAAGTGAAGTCTAGGTGGATTCTCCCTTAAGTATTGTCCATATCAATCAGCTTTTCCCTAAAAGTTTTCTCAATTTACTCTTTGTGTCTTCTTTGTTTAGTTTTAGAATTAGTTTAAACAAACCCCTCTTTTATTCTTAGGCTAGATAATAGAAAGAAAGTAAGTAATAGTACTTTTGGTTCCCTTGGGTACGATAACTCGGTCTTGCCACTAAGCTATACTTCTGTTCGATAGGTGCGCTTGCCTTAAAGCGTCGCGATATTAGTTAGTTTTCGTGTGATCAAGTTCTTTATAAATTTTATTACTTAGTATCGCGAACGCAGATATCAAGTTTTTGGCGCCGTTGCCGGGGAACTAAAATATTACGAAAGCTCGATTTCTATTACTTTAGCCATATATTTATATTTATTTATTTATTTTTCTTTTATTTTTATTTTCAATTTAATTTATTTTTATTTTTATTTTTATTTTTATTTTCTTTTAAATTTTTGAGTTTTCTTTGCTTTTTCTTTTTAGGTATTTTTAGTTTATGACTAGAAACAATCCAACAGGACCACTACTTTTCGACGAAGATCTAGAAGCAACAGTTCGCAGAAATCGCAGAGAAATTAGATGCAGTCTACATTATCCTGAACAAGAACCTGATCTAGAGCCAGAACCTACAGAAGAGATGGAAGCAAATCAAGATGTTCTACCACCTCCAGTAATAGTCGCGCCACCAGCAATTCAAGAAGAAGCTCCGCGCACTATGTATGATTATGCTAAACCTAGTTTGGCTAGTACCCAAACTAGCATTCTTAGACCAACTATTGCTGCTAATAATTTTGAGTTAAAACCTAACACCATTCAGATGATACAGCAATTGGTACAGTTTGATGGTTTACAGGATGAAGACCCAAACTCACACATAGCTAATTTTTTAGAACTTTGTGATACCTTCAAAATAAATGGCGTTTCTAATGATGCCATTCGATTGAGGCTATTTCCATTCTCTTTGAGAAATAAAGCCAAACAATGGTTAAATTCTTTACCACGAGGCTCAATTACCACATGGGAGTAGATGACCGAAAAATTTTTACTCAAATATTTTCCTCCAGCTAAAACAGCCAAATTACGAAACGATATTTCTTCTTTTGTGCAGATGGATTTAGAAACACTTTACGATGCATGGGAGAGATACAAAGATCTTTTGAGAAGGTGTCCTCATCATGGATTACCTTTGTGGCTACAAGTTCAAACCTTCCACAACAGTTTAAATCCGCAACCAGACAAATGATAGATGCAGCCGCAGGCGGAACCATCAATAATAAAACACCTGACGCAGCTTATGAATTTATTGAGGAGATGTCATTGAATAACTATCAGTGGCAAGTCATGAGGACAAAGCCGACGAAAGCCGCAGGAGTTTATAATATTGATGTTGTTACTATGCTCACTAACCAAGTAGAACTTTTAAATAAGAAATTTGATAATTTTGTTAGTTCTACGCAGGCTCAACCAGTGATGCAATGTGATGCAGCTCCAGGAAATATGTTTAATTCAGACCATCTACACAACATAGAAACCGAACATGCCAATTATATGGGTAATAATTCTCGACCTCAAAATAATCCTTATAGTAACACTTATAATGCAGGTTGGAGAAATCACCCAAATTTTTCATGGGGAGGACAAGGAAATCAAAGACAACAGCCTCTGGTATTTCAGCAGCCACCACCACAACAGGAGAAAAAACCGAACTTGGAAGAGATGTTCACCAAATTTATCGCCATATCAGAAACTCATTTCCAAAATACCGAAACGGCACTAAGGAACCAGCAAGTATCTATTCAAGGACTTGAAACTCAAATAGGCCAGCTTGCTAAGCTAATTTCGGAAAGACCACAAGATGGATTTCCAAGTAACACTGAGACCAATCCAAAAGAACAAATTCATGCCGTAAGCACAATAGATGAGGAGGTTTTAATTAAAGACAACTCAAACAAGGAGCTTGAGGTGAATAAAGGTAAGGTAGAGGTAAGCAGGAACAAGCCAGACATCAACGAACACAAGCCTCGTATCCCATACCCAAGAGCGCTTCAGAAAGACTGCACAGATGAACAATTCGGTAAGTTTCTTAAACTCTTAAAAAAATTACATATTAACTTACCATTTGTTGAAGTAATTTTGCAGATGCCAGACGCGGTTAAATTCTTAAAAGAACTCTTGACAAACAAGCGGAAGCTAGAGGAGAAATCTCATGTGGAATTAAATGCAGTCTGCTCAGCTATTCTTCAAAATAGACTACCAACCAAACTGAAAGATCCAGGGATTTTTACTATTCCTTGTTTATTTGGTAGCCTAGACACAAAAAATGCTTTAGCTGATTTAGGGGCTAGTATAAATGTCATGCCTTATACACTGTTTAAACAACTAGGTCTTGGAAAACCTAAGCAAACTAAGATGAGCATTCAACTGGCTGATAAAACTATTAGGTGGAATAGTTGAAGATGTGCTCGTCAAAATTGATAAATTTATATTCCCAGTTGACTTTATTGTTTTAGACATTGTTGAGGATAGCAATGTACCCTTAATTCTAGGGCGACCCTTTTTAGCAACTGCAAGAACAATAATTGATTTAGGAACAGGTAAACTTACACTACGTGTAGGTGATGACCAAGTTACCTTACAAGCTCGAAACTCAATTAAGATTGTTGATAATAATATAGTTACGAGTCCTTGTAAAAAGAATAATCTCACCACCCAACCTTCTGTGCAGGATACACTCTACATAAAGGCAACCTAATCACAAACAAGTCCATCCAAGGGAGATGCACCTGAAAAGCGAACGCTTCAGATCGAGGAACTAGATGAGTGGCTGAACTATCATGAAAAACCCAAAACAGGTCACACCAACCCAGAGCATCACCAAGACGACCCCCAGGTACAAACGAATCAACTCAAGGTAGGGGATAAGGTAATCTTAGGGGAAGACGATCCTCGAATCTTGAATTCAAAAGAGCATACAAGTGACACACCTTACTTCACGGTAATGAAAATCTTTCCCTATGGTACAGTCGAGATAAAACATGAGTCACTCGACACTTTTAAGGTAAATCACACTCGACTCAAATCTTACGTTGATAATGAAATTGTAAGCAGGATAGAAGAGTATCAACTCTTCAAACCACCGTGAACGTACAAGCTCGAGCAAAGTCGAGCTTAGACTATAAATAAGCGCTTCTAGGGAGGCAACCCGAGCACTAACATAGTAACTTTTCTTCTATTTTGTTTTCAGTCTTTTTATACAGCAACTAACACCTTTGATGCAGGAAATTAGGACCACACGGCCTGGAACACGGGCGTGCCTAAGGCCGTGTGACATCTTAAAACAGAGACACGGTCGTGCACTCAGACCGTGTACAAACAGAGTAAATTTTTCCCAAAAGCACGGGAGGTCGACAAATCCCCACGGTCGTGCGACATGGCCATTGCAACCATGCAGTATCAACACGGGCTCGCACAACGCCACACGCCAGTGTCCCCAAGCCGTGGCCAACACTGTCAAATCAGACACGGCCGTGTGATTACCTACACAACCGTGCGAAAAAGCGAACAAGTTCTCCACGGCCGTGCAATATGGCCAACACGGGTTAACCCCGAGCCACACGGGCGTGTGCCTCTATTTTCCTCTGTTTTTCTCATTTTTTTCCTTTATTAGTTTCCTTTTGATTTCGAAATTTATTTTTATGTTTAATCCTTTTTAATCATTACAGTGTTAGAATTCTTAGAACTTAGTTTATTATTTTTCTGCTATTTTTCTATCTTTCATATCGGCCAATCCCTAACGAATAATCTCTATTTATTGAAAATTCCCACAACTAATTAATATTTTCGCAGTTTCAAAAAGGAGCTATACAACTCATATTCAACCGAAAATGAGAACACCTTGCAACAATTGCCGACTCTTCCTTACAATTTCATCCCAAATTTAGGAAGTTTCAATTCTCTCCCTATCTTATGATATTATACTTCTCTTGCTATTTATGTATCTTTGTACATTGAGGGCAATGTACATCTTAAATGTGGGGGGGAAGCTTACTTGAAATCTTTACATTATCTATGAAAATCCCTGAAATTGTACTTCATGCATTGTTCTTAACTAATTCTTTATTTCCTATTAGGAATTTATTCTGATTGATTTATGATTTCTATCGATATGTTGAGAATTAAGATATAGGTGCTTATACTCTGATTATTCAAACTTTAAAACATTAGGGAATCAAGCATGATAAGTTGAAATTTTTGAGAACCCAAAATTTTTTTTTCATAAGACGTCTTCTTTATTTCTAAGTTTTATCTTGAGATTTGAAATTCATAGGATTGACATCAAAAGCCATAATTCTGGTGAGATCTTGAGCCCTTTTTGAGCATACATTCTTTCGTGCTCACTTTTATTATTGCTTTGAGTGAGTCAATACTGAATTGTTATTCTAGAACTTGTTCGATTATACATGTCGAGACCACATCATTGATTTGATATACCGAAATGATAAAGGCACTTAGGATTTAACCCACTTACTCCACAAAAAGCCTACCTCCATGAATTAACCCCTAGTAAACCCCATTGAGCCTAAACAACCTTTTCCTTGACTTACCCTCTAATTATTAACCAATAACCCATTTTTGTTGAATTTCATTCAATTATTTTGACCCCTATTTTTGTCGAGATTTGAAGTGATTTTTTATCTAGCTTTACTCTCTTCTCCAGTTTTAAATTTTCAAGTTATTTAGTTTGAATTGTTGTTAAAAAAAAAAAGAAAAGAAAAGAGTACATACAATAAAATTCGATTGTAAATTGTAAATAGTTCGATAAATTTTTGCATATTTCTATTTTAAGGCTACCAAGGCAGAAATGATAGTATCATAAGAATTAGCTGAGAAATATGTTCCATTGATAGAGATTTTTTCTAGCTAGACAATTTTTCAGTTCAATCTCGATTCTAACCTTCTTTTTGCAGCCTGTGACAACACCCCTAACCAAGCCCCGTTACAACCATTAAAAGACCTTTTGATCAATGCATCATATCAAACTATAGTGGTGGAGATTTGATTTTCTTGCAAGCTTATGGTAATAACTTTTCATGTTGATTAAGGAGTGCTTAAATTTTGAACCCTAAACACTTCGAGTGGATAGAGTGAACCTTTAGTGAGGATGTCAACTCCTGTTAATTAAGATGGAGAGATAACTATTTAGAAGGAAGGAAGAGACTTATGTTTTCAATGATAAAATTCTCAACTTAGAGTGATTGAGTCTTTAATGTTCTTCTGATTGAATTACTCATTGTATGATTACCTGTGGACTAGTTTGAAACATTATTGATAAAGATTGTAGGTTGAGAGGAATAATTCTTATTTAGGGATTGAGATTTTGCTTGAGGACAAGCAAAGGCTTAAGTGTGGGGGTATTTGATAAACGCTGAATTATACATATTTTTACCCCATGTTTAACCTATATTTTAGATGAATTATTATCAATTTAGTGAGAATTGGTGCTCTTAATCCTTCTTTTTCATATCTTATACTCAGGAGAGCATAGGGAAGAGAAAAGAATAGTAAATGGACCGAAAATAAGGAAAATGGGCCAAAAATGACATAACACACGGCCCAAGGAATTACCACACGGCCGTGCCACACGGCCGTGCCACATGAAGATCACACGGTCTAGCTCTCGACAAGCACGGGCAGGCCACATGGCCGTGCCAAATCACACGGCCTTTGTCGAAGTCACACGGGCGTGGCACACGGGCGTGTTCTAGTCGTGAGGAAGAGGAATTTCACTCGAATTGGGATACTTAGAGGCTAAGAAAGGCTCCCCAAATCTCTATATAAAGACCCTAGGAGGCAACTCTTAGGGTGTGCTTATTTTTCCCCACAAAAGGAAGTATTCTTTGCTGCCAACACAGAGAGTGGAAGTAGGGATTACTCACAGGGAAGCTGATTGATTCATCCCAGAAGCCGAAATTCTGCAGCAATAAAGAGGATCTCCTTAAATTCCTTCAAGGGTTTTCGGGTTCTTTTATGTTTTGTTATTTTATTTCTTCTGAGATGTTTTCTTTCTTTATTATGAACTAAACCCCTCAAATACTTGAGGGGGATGAAACCTAAGACAGATCTTGTTATTATTTATTCTTGAGTTATATGATAAATACTTGAGTTGTTCTTAATTATGTGTTCTTCATTCTTGATTTAATAAACCTAGGTATTACTTCAAGAATTAGATGTGCTTAGAGCAGCGGAGCAAAAGTCCCTGTGATAAGAGTAGATCTACCATAATTAAGTGGAGTTGCATGCAACCCTAGACATAGGGCGACATAAATCTACCGGATTAGGGTCAAACCTAATATGAGGAACCATTGATCGAATTAATGCAACCTAAGAAGTTAATTGATAAAGGAACTTTAATTAACAACTTAGGCCTAGTTGCTCTTCACCTTGACGGAGGGTTTAGCATAAATTAGGGATCTCTACGGATCAAGTCAAGTGAATAAATCGTCTAGTTCAAGAACCAATAACAAGTGAAGTCTAGGTGGATTCTCCCTTAAGTATTGTCCATATCAATCAGCTTTTCCCTAAAAGTTTTCTCAATTTACTCTTTGTGTCTTCTTAGTTTAGTTTTAGAATTAGTTTAAACAAACCCCTCTTTTATTCTTAGGCTAGATAATAAAAAGAAAGTAAGTAATAGTACTTTTGGTTCTCTTGGGTACGATAACTCGGTCTTGCCACTAAGCTATACTACTGTTCGATAGGTGCGCTTGCCTTAAAGCATCGTGATATTAGTTAGTTTTCGTGTGATCAAGTTCTTTATAAATTTTATTACTTAGTATCGCGAACGCAGATATCAATAAGCCATGCGAATATGGCATCTTTTGGATGTTTACTTTATATGTTTTAAATTTGATCTTTGGTTGTGTTCAGTATGTATATAAATGTTGATGATCTTAAGTCTATGTGATTATACAAATGTGGTGCTTTGGTTTGGTAATACTTCATAACCCACTCCGGCGACGGATATGGATTATAGGGGTGTTACAGTACTAGTGCTTTTGGTTTCCTTGGGTACGATATCTCAGTCTTGCCACTAAACTATACTACTGTTCGATAGATGCGCTTGCCTTAAGTCGTGATAATAGTTAGTTTCTGCCGTGATCATTTATTATAAATTTTATTACTTCATATCACGAATATCAAATATTCAAATAAATCTGTTATTATCATTATCTTAGTTTTGAATTATTGTTTTATCTTATTGTTAAATGAACTTTTTGAATTCCTATTTTAAATGCAGCTATCTTTTTTTTTATTGTTGGAAAGGGAACATGATTTACTAATAAAACACTAGCATGAGGTTCGATACATAACTACCCCTGAGCATCATCTAAAAGGAGGTGAGGTAAACAATCAAGGATAAGAACAAACGTAAAACAAACTAAAAGGAGAGAGTTCATCAAAAGACAAAGAAGACTAAAAATTACTACCCAAACGGGCTAAAGTATCCACACACTTGTTACCTTTCAAAAAGATATGTCTCCAATGGCTAAAACTCATAGAATGGATGAGCGTCCTACGTTCATCAACCAAAGAAAATGATACAAAATTTCAATTAATAGAGTTTTGCATAAAATAAAGCACAAAAGTTGCATTTATTTCAATCTCAATGTTTAAAATATTATGGTCATGAACAAGAGTCGATCCATCATGCAAGGCCCAAAGCTCTTCTTCAGCATTGGTAGTTCTTGGATAGGCACCAATCACCTAATTACCTAAATGATCCTAAATAAGAACATCGACACCAACTTTCCCTAGATTACCTAGAGAAGAGCCATCCGTGTTAGGTTTGAATCATCCTATATGAGATGGCCTCCAGGATACAAGGATGAAATTAAAGAGTCTTTGTTGTTTTTGAGGGGAGGGAGGCAGAGGACTCGCACGCATAAGGACCCCCTGAACAAACCTAGCAACATGCCTGTATTGATTAAAGATTAAGGCATTCTAACATAACCATAACTCCCATAGAGAGAAACAAAACACAACAAACCAAGGAATTTGCGGAGATAAAGCTTACGTTTTAGATGAAATGTTATCCTAAAGCCAATCTTCCCAACAGTCACGATGTAAAAGGGTGTATTGGACCTAGTAACAAATAGACTCCTATAATGCAACTATGAAAGGGCAATCTTGGAGTAAGTGATGGATATTTTCTTGATCTGAAGAGTAAAAGGAATGCCAATTGATGATAGCGCAACCTCTCCGGGCTAAGAAATGATTTGTAGGAAGAGCTTTATGACCACATTTCCAAAGAAAGAATTTTAATTTAGGAGGTAGTTTAACTTTCTATATTGAACTTAAAAGGTTACTACTTGTGCAAGGGGTGACTCGAATCCTCTTATAGGCTAGTTAGTAAGTACTGGCAAGCGCAAAGGAACCAGACTCGAACGGTTTCGTAATAGCCTATTTTCAGTAAAAATCGGAACAGTGGTTTTGGGACCACAAATCCGATTCCGGAAGGAAAATTTATTTTAATACTATTTTATGGTCTATAGTATGATGGAAATGTTATAGGAAAATTTCGTAAAGAAATTTTACCGGTTACATGTTTAATTTGATAAAGGACCAAATTGCACAAAGTGCAAAAGTTGAGTTCTAATAGCTAAAGGGATTAAATATGTAACACCCCTGTACCATGTTTGACCCAAGGAACTTGATATAGGAATATTACATTTGGTGCCAAAGTAATTCTTAGCTAATCACTAATATATTTAAACATAAAAACAAATAATAAATTTAAACATTTCATATTTTAGTCCTTACTACTACTTGGAACATACTTGATCTTCCTAAGTACATGTCATTCTATTCAAAATTTTAAAACATACCCTCTTGATACTTGGAGATGTGATGAGATGAATGCTTGCAATCTCAAATACAACTCTTCAAAATTTCTGTACCTAATCTGCGTACGGAAACAAACCGTACACTGAGTATACACCCAGTGGTATTACTATAATTCAAATACTTAAGGTAAAAATAATAAATATGCACATTTAATCCTACTACCATTTTACTTTCAATAAATCATTCATACATATAAAATTTAAATTTTTTTTAATAATATTTATCTTAAATAGCTTTTCTTCATTTTGATTTACATATCATCCCACTATATCAATATCCATTTCATCAATAACCATTTCATAAAACCATTATTTCATGCATTTCATTTCCATATCCCAATTCAATATCTTATTCCATTTCATATCTAAAATCTTACAACATTAGTCTTTCAATAATCAATTCAAACATTTAAACCAACATATTTCAATAATAATTATTATAATTAATTCATAAGATTATATTCAATTAACTCATACATTATTTCATTATTTCCAATTCATTCTATTTTCACTTCTTATTTCAATAATTCATTCCATTTCATAAATAGGATCATTCAATTTATCAATTCATTACATATCAATTCTATTGCCAATTTGTTGTTTACCCCTATTAACGTGACTCGGACTTTGGCGGATACACGGATCCAACCAAAACACACCAGTATGGCACCCAGTGCCTCATCAGATAGTTCGAAGCAAAGAATTGACACCCAGTGTCTCATCGGCCAAGCCGAAGTAAGTTGGTACCCAATACCTCATCAAATCTATCCGAATTAATAGTATGACACCTAGTGTCTCATCGACTCAAGGTCGAAGTATCCCTGTACACTTCCAATCCTATGGCATGCCAACTATATCCGACTCAGCCTAACTAGTTAATAGGGTATTAAAATCATCACTTTTCAATATCATATCAATACATGTTTCAAAAAATCACATGTACTCATACCTTGATTCAATTCAATTCAATTTAATTTGATTCCATTCAATTCACTTTTCAATTTCCTAACAATATACGTTTCAATTGCTCACATACAATCATAATTCAATTCGGTTTCATTCAATTCAATATCAATACTCACCTCAATATTACTTACCATGTATATTAATAAAAAATTCAACTGTTAATAACAAATAGATTTAAATTATAATAATACAAACCGTAATTTCTCAATTTATTCCTCGTCCACCTTTGGCTAATGTTTCCGGTATGATATTAGCTACGAAAACTTAAAATTTTCTATTTCACTTTTGCCTCAATTTTAATTTAATCCCTTACTAAAATTATTTCTATTTCTATCACAATCTATACCTTATTTTCACTTAATTTCTACTTATAACTTAGCTTAACTTCTTTCACTAATAAACCCTAGTTTTGAATTTCTTACAATTTAGTCCCTATTACATAAAACTTATAACTTATTTCACAATTTAATCTTTTTCTCAATTGTAATTTGAATTTTCATCGATTCAATCTCTAATTCATCCATTAATTCTACATAAACTACATTAAAAAATCTACTAACTTGCAAAATTTCAACATAAATCCAATAGTATTTTACTCTTGGATTATAATAACTCAAAAATTATAAGAAAATGACTTAAATTGACTTAGGGTGAGTTTGGATGGGCAATACGTTTACTTATAGTTAGTGTAAAAACAGCGGTGGCGGTGAGATTAGATATTGTAGCGTGAGACAAAAAATAGGTTAAACGCACCGCAACGCATACAATTGCCCATCCAAACTAACCCTTACCAATTGAGCCTGGAATCTTAAAAATCCCTAATTTTTCTTTTTCTTTCTTTTCTCCCCTCTTTCCTTCTTTTTCGTTCTAAATTTTGGTTTCTGTTTCTTTCTATTTCATTTTTTTTAGATATATATATAATAATATAATATAATATATATAATATTATATAATTAATATATTACATACTTATTTATTAAGTAAATATATATAATATATATTTTTACTAAGAAATATCTTTAATATTTCAATAGTAAACCACCTCAATTTATGAAATAAGTATAGTTGCCTATTTGGCCCTTTTAATTTCCTTTAAATCTATAATTAAACTTTTACCCCTATTGCAATTTAGTCTTTTTTCACAATTACTCCTAATTAAGTCAAATTCACCTAATCAAAACCTAACTAACTACATAACTAACTTCGTAAATATTTTTAATAAATATTTACAAATCCGTTTTACAAAAACGGAGACTCGACAACACACTTTTCCGATGCCCATAAATTTTGGGTCATTACAAAATAGCTATAGAACTTTAAAGTAGAGGTCCTTATAGGGAAAATAGACCATTTAAAAATGCTTAGTGGTTAAGGATGATGATTCATTCATGGAAAAGTAGAAAAAGAAAATGATTAAATTAGAAATAAAAGATATTAAAAGATGATAATTAATTAAAAGATGAAAATATCATCTTTTTCATCATCTTTCCCAAATTCATTCCATGGAAACCCTAGCTAAGAGAAAATAAGCTCAAGCAAGCTTTCTTGGCTCAATTAAGTGAGTTTTCAAGTCCCGTTTTTAGTAATTTTTATATTTTCGAGATCGTAACAACTTAATTTAACTATCTCAGGGATTAATTGGTAAAGATATCAAAGTACTAGGGTTTTTCCATGGATGAGTATAGTTGATTTATGAAGCTTATGGTAGAAAATGAAAGGTTATTGAAAGATAAACAACTTTTGCAAAGTGAATTTTGATGAAATTGTGATTTAAGGGCTAAATTATACAAATGCGAAATCTATAGAAAAATTTTGAATTTTATGAAACACATAGGCTGTAAATGTTACATGTAAAATTCGGTTAGGCTTGGAATAAGGATTAAATTGCAAAAATTTTATTTTCCGAGCCTAGGGACGAAATCGTCATTAATTAAAAGTATAGGGGCAAAACGATAATTTTGCCTAAAATGTAAATTGGACTGAATTGAGTATGAATGGATGTTAAATTTACTCGAATAGATCCGAAGAGACCAAATTCAAAGTTAAAACAAGGAAAAGAGAAATGTTGGATTAATGAATTTTACAAACACGAACAGTTGTCGAGGTAAGTTCATGTAACTAAATTGTGTCCATTTATATGATTGAATTAAATGTTGTATATGTAAATTATAGAATTTTCATGTATATGAAATTGATTAAATTTTTTACGTATCTGTTTATGTGAATTTTATAAATGTCATAGATATATGAAATGATCACAATGCCCGAAAAATGTCAAGACCCGTTTGAATGAAAGTCAATGGATACTAGATTTCCTGATTAGTATTGATCTTGCATATGTTGTAGACATATCGTAGCTTAAAAGAGCATCCCGTTATAAGCCTTCTCAAGCTTCCCGTTATAGTGTTCCTGCAAGCATCCTGATCGATAGTGATTTGCATGTGTTGCAGATTACCGCAGCTCTTTGTGAGCATCCTGTTTTTTGATCAATTGTTGTGGACACAAACGCAGCTCTTTGTGAGCATCCTATTATTCGATCAGTTGTGATCCTACATATGTTGCGGACACAAACGTAGCTCTTTATGAGTGTCCTGATATGGCTCACTTGAACTTCCCGTTATAAGCTATCCAATGCTTTTTGATAAGTGCTCTTCGGAGTTTTATGTTAAGTGCTCTTCGGAACTACCCGTTATAAGCTCTTTGTGAGTTTTCTGTTATATTACACGGATATGCTCTCTGTTACATTGCTCATACGAGCATCCTATTATATGGCTTAAGAGAGAGTTTTCTGTTAATATGCTCATAAGACTATTCTTGAGTGTGAATTGACGAATTCTAATTTGTACACTTTGAGTGTACTACTGGTGTATCTATCGATGTTTTCAATGATTCAACGGGTAAAATTCTGACAGAAGAAGATATGAACAAGAAATGAATTATTACAAGTATCTACCGAAAGTACATAAAAATGATGATATATGATATATGGAAATATGAGATAATGATACATGAATATAGAATTTGATCGATTAATATGTTCATTTGTGATTATAGAATTGTACACTTTGAGTGTATTACTCGTGTAACATTAATGTTTCAAATGATTAAATGAGTAAAATTCTGACATGAAATAATCTAAACTCGAGATGGATTATTATGAAAATGTACTTGAATACATGAATATGATTTGTATATAAGTTATATGAATACATGGCGTAGAAAGTATATGAATATGGAAATTTGGTTATTGTTGAGCCCATAGATGTTTTTGGATATTTGAATGATTTCTATAACTAACAAGGGTGATGAGGATATGTGTTAGGGCTCGTGATCAAATTGATTGAATGTACCTTGTATGTTTATCTTGAATATAAATAAATGGTAAGTTAATTACCATGTTATACGAACTTACTAAGCATTATATGCTTACTCTATTTTATTTTCCCATGTTCTATAGTAATTTGGAAGATCGTTGGATTGAAAGCTTGACGGAGATCACTCACACTATCCATCGGCTTATTTCGGTATATATATGGTAAATTAGTTACGGTTATAATGGCATATATAGGTTAATTAGCAAATGCTGGCATGTAAATGTTTTGGTTATAACTAGTCATTGGAATGACTTGTGATGAATAGGTTGTGATATGTATAAGTGAGGCTATAACTTGTTTGGTGTATGCTTAAATGGTTGATTAATAGATATTATGTTGACATATTGATAATTTTAGCATATTTGGTAAAATATGCACATAAGTGAATTTGTTAAGTTAAGTAAAATTATATATTTGTTTATAATATGGTAAAGTGTCATTTGAGGTGCCTAAGAGCACATTAGTTGTATGTGGTGATATGTCATGAATGAGACTTGGTTTTTACATTGAATTAATTGTTTTAAATTGGCTTGTGAACATATTAAAGAATTGGTGTAAGAGGAAGATAAAATGGGAGAGAAATAAGGCTAGGAAATGGTTTTATTCGTCTACACGGGCAGAGACACGGGCGTGTGTCTTAACCGTGTGTGACACATGGCCTAGCACATAGGCGGGTGATCTGGCCATGAATCCCCTGCATCTTAAAATTGAGAAACAGAATGCTCAAAATTAACCACACGGCCTGGCACACGGGCGTGTGACTTGGCTGTGTGACCTACTTCATATACCACACGACGTAGGACATGGGTGTGTCACTTGGCCGTGTGGCTCACACAGCCTGACTACACTGACGTGTGTGCCCTACACTTAGGAAAATTTTTGATGTTTCGCGAAAAATTTCCTGAGTTACCAGTTTAGTCCCAACTCAATTTTAATGTATATTTTTGGCCTCGAGGGCTCTTATAAGGGACTTTATGATAGATTTCTGATATGAAAACTGTATGATGTGTAATGTTTGTTAACTATTTTGAAATTTTTGGTAATACTCCATAACCCTATTCCAGCGATGGATACGAGTTAGAAGCGTTAAGGTTCCCATCCTATAAAATCTTCTCCTATTGAGTTTAGAGCCATTCAAGATGACAATTACTTCAATAAATAAAAGCTTTTATCAATAAATTTATGAAATCATTTCATAAACCTCCTATAACTTCAATCACATAGGGTAAAATAAAAAAAAAAATCAATAACTTCTCAATTAGATTAAAATAAGTAGTCTACTACACATTATTGAAATCTTGGGTTAATAGTTGTGGGATACATATTTTCTTAAATCCCATCAATCTATAGTTTTACTATAAAATATTTCTCATAGTTTTTTTTTTTTTTTTCTTGTCTTTTTATTCACGTGAGTACACTTTATCTTTTTTTCTTTCTCGTAGGAGATTTTCGCTTTTGCTTTTTTTTTTCTTCTTCTTTAGCATATGAGAGCATAGCGAAATTTAAAGCAGAAAGTGTGATAAAATTGGAGACGAAAACTAAAAAAGATGAAGAAAATAATAGTAAAAAAAAGAGTAACAAGTTAGAAAAGGGATGAAATCATAATGAGCCTGATAAGTGCACACATGAGAGACCATAGATGTAGAAGGGTGGTCACTCCCGTGAAGGGGGTCGATATTTCTTTAGAGCTTAACCGGTCCCATACATATTTTTAATACAATATTTCCATAGGGCTTGTTTTGCTCCATTTGTATCCTTATTTAATTTCGTTTCATACATTTTATGTTTATATGTTCTCAAAATAAGAATTATTTTTATTTAAAAAAATTAAGTTAAATGATTTTGATAAATACTTAATAATTACTATAATCCTTGAAAATATATACATTGTTGAACACATGGTACATTTATGATTTATCTCGTTATGGAAAGGTGTTGATTGACTTTTTATATAAAATATACATAAGGCTCATATGGAGTCTCATCACATTCACTTTAATTACATCCTAACCTATCTAGAAGCGCTACCATATTCCTTAAGAGACCAACCATGACGAGACCAATGTGAACATGTGCTAAGGTGTAATGCCAAGGAGTGACAATTATTGCCTATATACGCCTCCTTTGCCTTGATGGAGAGCTCGTTGTCTTTTTTTCCTTCATGTTGTATACTTCTCTATCTTTTCATCTAGAATCTTTCAACACCTTACCACTGTGTGAACCGCCGTATTTCTCCACCATGTTCTTTGATCATAAAAAATATATATTTTTTTATACATATACACTTATTAGTATATACATTTACACATGGATTACGTTTAGGACTCCATTACTACACCTATTTGAAATTTCTAAAAAGGTGCATCCTCTTAAAAGTCGATCCATTTAAATTGGACTTTGTTCAGCGGTGATATCACTATTGAGCCCATTTGACTCTTTTATTCAACCCAAATCCCTATAAATTACAAATTCAACGAATAGGCCCAACTCATATCAATGAAAGAAAACTGATTCTCTACTTATGTTCTATTAATATGAGATCTAATATTGCTCTGAAATATTACATCGAAAAAAGAAAAGAAAAAAGGTGATTAATTCTAATTAAAACACGTTACAAACAACTTAACCATACGTTTTACTTTTACCTCAAAATTGGACATCAAATTAGGCTGACAAGCAACTGAGAACTACGGTTTCACTAATCGCACCAGCGACCAACAACTCATTGTTGTCTTGTCGAAATGGCGGCGGGCCAGTGGCAGCCATAACGTTTTCACCTCTTTTTTCTTTTTCTTGCTTGCCTCCGCCACCATATATGGAGTCATGTTCCCAACAATGCCGGTTGCTTTTTTTTTTTTTTTTTTTTTTCCGGTTCTCCCTCCTATTACATACTCATCGGGAATAATAAACATATCATTTTATAATAAATATACCCGAAATCGTGTGGATTGCCTAAAATTATGGTTTGAAGAAACTTTGGTAAATGCAAAGTGCAGTGGTTTTTGTGAATACTATACTTATGGGAGAAGGAAATCCAGTCCACCAACATATGTTCTTTTTTTCTTTTTATTGAAGAAATTTATTGGAGTAAGTTTAGAAATTAATTTTTTTTATATTATGTAAATCTATTAAGAGAATAAACATTAGTCACGAATTTTAAAATCACTTCATATTTAAGACAAAAATTAAACTTTTAACTATTAATTAAGATAGGAAAAATCTTTTATCATTTCACTGACACTAGCTGGTAGGGGTGTTAACGCTTGGAAAAGAAAGACCAAGTGACAATGGCATGTGTTTGGACAATTATTAAGTGAACTGAAAATTTGATGGAGCCTATATTGGCTTTTGTCACAAACTTTTTCAACTGCCCCCCCCCCCCTGTTTGCATTTCCCTGTTTCAGTTTCTGTTTGTTTTAAAGAGAAAAGTGGTTCTCCAGGGAGTGATTGTTTTACATGAATGCAAGCTTCCATGCTCAAATTTTGTTATTAATCCATTATTTAGTAATAGATTTATTATTTATATTTTAATTTAGTTAAATTTAATTCATGTACTTATTGAATTTCAAAATTTTAGTCCTAATTCAAATGATAACAATAATTAAATTTATTCGGTTAAATTTTATTATTAATTCTATAGTATGTGTAAAGTTGTAAATTTAATTCATGCTTTTCAATTTGATCATTTTTAGTCCCTATACTTTTTAAAATTTGAATTTTAGTCTTGACACAAATGTCATATGTTTAATCCATTTATTGGCTTTTTTTTTTACTAAGCAATGTGTGGAAATAAAAAGTTGATATGATATTATGCATGTAATAATATATTTGTCACATATGATTTTGAAAATAATAAAACTTAATGAATTAACAACTAGCTTTTGGTAAGGACTAAAATTTCAAATTTTAAAAAGTATAGGGACTAAAAATGACTAAATTAAAATATAAAGACTAAAAATTCATAACTTACACATAGTGCAGGGACTAGTAATAGAATTTAACCTTGTTGAGGGAGGTTGACACTTTTCAGAGAAGTCTTCAATGTGTCATCTGTCTAAAGTTGACGAACACCTTAATAAATCGATATTACCCTCAGAATGAACTGATGTTTTATCCCCCGACTCTACAAAAAATTTGAGCCGGAGGCAAAGTTCATAGAACAGAAATGCTTTGTTAGATCAATTATAACTAAGTCACACGTGGCATAGAGTCACCTACCAAAAGAAAGTGAGTATTAAGCACTTGGTAAGGATCTAAGGGGATATACACTGCCACTTGCTTGCGAAATATGATGCGCCGTTTCCTCTTTTAACCTCGCACAAACATGTCTTTTCCATTTTTTTGGTAAAACAACAAGATGCATCCTTTCAAATTCATATAAAGGAAGAATACAAACCCCTCGTATGCACACATACACTATTTTTTTTATCAAGTGTATTCACACACGCACAATTACCTTCTCTCGGTTGAGATATGATTATCTTTTTATTTAAATTTTAATAAATAGATTTCAAACAACTTTAGGAGATTTCTTTAAACCTTACAAGGGGTGTTCTCGAAATCATAGTGTGAAGTGTATTTTACACTAAATTTGAAGGATAAGTTGTTTTTACCCTTACATATATTATATTGAAGAAAGAGGAAGATTTTAATTGTTTTTTAAGTGAATTGGATTCGAGTTTTGAATATAAAAACATAAGTGTAGCTCACGTTTTAAATGGACTTACTTTGTTTTGCCCAAACTCAAATATCAAACCAATATTTTTACTTAAACCATCTTAAATGTTGAACTAGCCTTCAAGCTTAGACTAATAACCCGAATTTTAAACAAATATAAAATACACTAATTATACTTTATTAAAAATAGGATGAAAATTATATTTTAACCTTCCAAAAAATTATAATTTAAATTCCATCATAACATAATTTTTTTTCCTTTCACCTAAGGGCATAGCTAGAGGTTGGCAGGACCTCGACTCCTCCTAAAATGAATTTTTTTTATTTTAAACTCTTTAAAATTTTTAAAATTTAAAATTAATAAAAATAAAATTACACTTCACCCAATAAAAATGATAAAAATTTAATTTAATTCATTAAAATTTATAAAAATATAAACTATTAAAATAATTAAAATATATTTTTACTATTATAAAAATTATAATTTAATTTCTATCTTCCTAAAAAAAAGTTTTCTGATTTTCGCGTACACTAGATAAATGCATTGTTTTCTTCACACGCGATGCACGTTCATGAATTTTCGTAGTTGTTCAAATACATTTACTGATTGTGTTATAATCTTTGGATGTATGGATTTAATCCCACATATCTTAATTTTTATTTTATTTAATTGTTTGATTGAGATTGGGTTTGACCAATGAGAGATAAAGGTGCCAAATGGCGGTGTGCCTACGCCCTGCTTGTTTTATCTATTAATTTTTCTGGTTTCCACTAATATTATATTTGACAAATATGTTTTTTTAATATTTATTTTATTTTAATCACAATTATTTAGTTGTGAGATATTATCCTACTACATTTGTATCAAATCTATAAGTCAGATGCATTCCGTGGTCGGTTTCTTTAGGATAATAAAATAATAACTACTGTTTTAGTAGATAATAATAACCTTTAAAATCATCCAAAACCATAAAGTCCTACACTTAACCCAAAAACAACGGTAATAATAATATTTTAGTTGATTGTATCTTAGTTTAATTAACATGAATATTATTATCAATACAGGAAAATGTGGGTTTGAATACGCTAAATTACATTATTTTCCTATTTACGAGTTGAAGAGAGTCTATAGATAGTTCTCAACATTATATCAAATAGAACATATATGATCAAAATTTATAATGTGATTGTTTAAAAAAATTAATTGTATATTATTTTAAAAGTATTTTTATTTTTTATTCTCATAAATTTAAAAATTATATATACACACCAAAGATTTTTTTTATTTCAATTTTACTATTTTAACTAAAATCATATTTAATTTTTATAAATTATTTTTTTTATAAGTTCGAAACCTTGGTGAGAAGTTGTAAATTTGGTGTTTGGTTTTTTTTAAAAATTATAAAATTTTAATTTAATATAATTTTCAAAAGAATATAATTAATTTTCTCCTTTCAAACATGGTTAATTATATTTCCATCATTCTGGAAATTTATTTAAATTAATACAAAAATAAAATTATATTCTAACTTTTTAAAAATTTATAATATAATTTTAGCCCAAATTTTTTTGGGCTTTGTCATTTCATTGAAAGTGAAAATTTTCAAGATTTCATATTTTAAATGTGTTTGATAATTATTTTAATTTTTTACTTAATATAAAATTTTTAACAAAAAAGTGTTGAATAAGATAAGTAGATACTTAGCGTAGAAAATATTAAGTTGATTTTATTTTATTAAAAAATTAAAATAATTTTTTAAAAAAAATATTAAAATTAACATATTTATCTTTTATCCAAAATTATTCAAAATATATAAAATCTTATATTAATAAGATTAAAATTAAAAAGTAAATAATATTCTAAAAATCAATATTTATTTTTATCAAACAACCTAAATTATATTCATTACCTATATTAATTAATTTTTCAAAAAAATTAATATAAATTCTACATTTATAAAATTTGGTAATGAAAATTCACTACTTAATTTTTCAGTTTATTAAACTTCACTTACAGTATACCAAATATTATATATGAAACACTGACCATAAAATTTTTTAATTAAAAGTAGAGTTGTGATTTTGTTTTGTATGTTTTTTAAGTTGTATTTAATTTTTTTTAAAAAATAAATATAACATGTTAAACTCGAATAATTATATATATAACAGAGATTAGTAGTTTTGTGAGAGTATAAAAAGACAAAAGGTGTTCCGATATTTAAGTTAACAAGGAGAAGAGAAATAAAAAAGGAGTGAAAATATTTGAGACGTATTTCAATGTAAGTAAATTAAAGAAAATGGGAAATAATTAGTAATATAATAATATTATTGTCGTAACTATTTCCCTAATTGCTAGTGACATCAAGGTCCATCTATTTCTAATTTGCAGTGAAGTAGGGGCATTGATAATAATGTCACAACTCCAACTCACAGGTAATATTGTTCAAACTCTCTATCACACCATAAAATTTGAAGCCACGTTGTAATGAAATTAAAGATTTTAGGCAAACTTGGATTATTTTTTGCCACAATTAATCTATTAGACCAAACATGGAGACTTGTACAAATGGAGACAGACAAGAAGTTTGGCAAGTCGGCTGTCAAAAGATTTATATAAAGAAGCAAATCTACCTCCATAAAATGTTGATCAATTAATAATTTAAACAGGGTTTAACCGGCTCGATCCGGAAATTCTTTATGATAGGTATAATTGTTGGATTTTAGGTTTAATCAACTTGTGGGTATTTGTTCAATTTTAAATGCTAAAATATAAGGTACCTTTAAAGATTTGATGATTGTTATTGACAGGGGATTTAACAGAATATTTATCATTTCAAACAGTTTAGAAGTAGTACAAACTTTACAAAGAGTGCTACTAAGGTGTCGAATTCTACTTTGATTAGAAGAATTAATTCACACTTAATTAAATTATCACAATGATCGATTCAATAAATTTTCAGATATCATAACAAAGAGAGAGATAATTTAGCTAAAATATCTGTTAGTAATAATAATAGTACTCAAACTTTTTGAAATGTTTCCACGAGGACTTGGATGTATCTCTAAATAATTTTTTTTTTAAACATGTTTCATTAAAAAAAATTATAATATTTTACTAAATTTGTTAATGAAATTTTTGACACAAACACCTTTACAGTGCAAAGTTAAGTTTGTTTTTGTTGATGAAGGTTCGAGGAAATTTACTTAACAGAAGCCACAAAGGGGAGAAGAGAGATTCAGGCAGCATAAGCCGTTGTTGTACATTTGCTCCTACGTGTTGGAGCATGGTCACATTTGGATCCCACAACCTCATAATGGATACTGGACTTTAGGTTTTATTATACATTTTTGATGTCTTAATCTATGAATGTTGGAAAAGGTTTCTTTTAAAAGAGAAACGAGAATGGGTGTTTTTTTTGGACGAAAAATTAATTTTTCTGAACATGTAACAATATATTTATAATATGGAAAATAACATTACAAAATTGAAACTACAATAAATCCATTTTTTTTTGTGACACCTAATTTCGTGTTAATTCTTTTTGTCAATAGTCAAAGTCATATATACATAAAAAATCTTTTATCAATTTTTAAAAAAATAATTATTTATATGATTTTTGTATCATTTCATATTTTGATTATTTTTCATATTGAATTTGTGTTATATAATGATAATGCGTTGGAAATTGTAAAGTCGAATTAATCATATTTAAATAGCTGTAAATTTTGTCTCATATATTATATAATAAAATAAATTTATTAAACATCCAAATTACCTCATTTTTAAATTTATTATATGATAGGGAAAAGTGGACATTTTATTTACTAGAAACGTAAAATAGTGGACACTAGTTATTTATACAGAAAAATTAAGGCAATAAAGCTACTTGTCCCCAAAACTGTGTTTGGATAGTTGGCATAAATAAAATTATAAAATGGACTTATATTTCAATGCAGCGTCCGTTTTCGGCAGCTGTATATTTGTTACCCATATCGTGACCGTGGAGGACCATAAGAACTGATAACAACTTTTAAAGATCCTTACATTTTTCAGAATTCGTACCATTAATTAATAAGTTTAATAGTAAATTTCAGTTTTGAGGAATTAATTCGTTTGTTTTAATTTAGTAAATTTTGATATTTACACTTTACGAAAATGAAAAAAAAAAAAAACAAATTATGGCCTATTAAATTTGAAGGATGGGGTTTATAATTAAATAATAAAAAGAGTTAATAATTAAAGAAATTATTTTATAGATTATTTTCACCGCATTATTCATGGTCACTTTTCAATTATTTAATAATATTTCAGTAATTTATTAGCTCATAGTTTTTGTGATTTTTTTACCTTGAACCCTGAATCTTGACTTTGAACTTGAACTCAATGGCGGAGTCGGAATTTTTTTTTAGAGAGGGACAGGAATTAAATTGTATATTTTTACGATAGTAAAAATTCAATTTCACGATTTCAATAGTTTATATCTTTATAATTTTTAAAGGATTAAATCAAAATCTTATTATTTTAGAGGGCAAAATGTAATTTTATCATTACTAATTTAAAATTTTGTACATTATAAAAGGCTCCATTTTAGGGAGCCAGGCCCATGCCAGCTAGATTTGTCCATGTGTGGCCCAGTCCGGAAAGTGAGAGTGTTTGAGTAAAAATATAGACCTAAAAAATGAGTTTAGGTAAAAAATAAAACCCATTTAAAAAACGGGCCAAGCCTTTGGTAAGACTTTTTTTGCTCGAGCCCGACCCGAATATGCAAAAAAAAATTGCCTTTTTTTTACTGTTTTCTTTTTTTTTTCCTTTTTATTTTCTTATTGTTTTTTCACTATTTTGTTACCATTTTACAATTATATTATTAATATTTGGATATTGTATAACTCTTATTTTATTGTTAATTTTGTTACAATATTAGAGGCATTTGCTTATTAAATTGCACATATATTAGTGTTATTTAAGTATATATAATTTTTAAATTTATTTTTAATTTGTTGGGAAACATTTATTTTAATATTTTTAGTATTTTTGATGTATTATATATATTAAAAAAATATATATAATTAACATGGGAAGGCTGCTCCTGGATTTTAACATTTTTATCCAAGCTGGACTTAGGGCATAACAAATATGTCTTAAATTTTTGTTGGGCTCGGTCCATAGACACCTCTACAATTACCCCTGTTGGCTCTGTCATTGCCCAAATCTCGAATTTGAATTCAAACTCGAACTTGACTTGAAACCCTTTAGGGAGTTTTGATTTAAGTTTAGGGTTCGAAGTTTTGAGTTTAAGGTTTAGGATTTAAAGAAAAAAATATTAAAATTATATATTAATGGTGTGAAAAAATTATTGAAATATTATTAAATAATTAAGAAAAGAGTATGGATGAGATGTTATTAAATAAGTGGGAAACAACAGGTGGGATAGATTTTATGTAGGATGTTTGTTTTCGGAATCCAGATTGAAAAATTCACTTCCGAAAGCAGAGAAATAGGGATAACATACATACAGTTTTGACCAGGTTTGTTCACTTATATTTTGCTTGCTTCTTGTTTCCGCAAGTGATGACATAAAAAGCTATACAGAATATCTTTTATTTCCTAAACTGTCGTGAGAACCATATCTTTATTTTAAGAAAGCTACTTTCATATAATACATATTTTATGTATAAACTTTATGAAGAAAAAATAAAAGATGCAAAATTAAGCACCTTTCTCTTTAAATTTTCTATTTGTACCTACCACAACCACCCTTTGTAGTTTCCACCTGACACTTCCAAACATCTTTCTCTCTTTCTTTATGCTCTATCTGTTGTTTCTCTGTTCGTTTTTGTTTTTTTGGGTGTTTGTTAAAATCTGTATACAATTTTAGCTTAGAAATTAGAGAGGAAAAGTGATAGTGTATCAGTGGCTAAGTTAAAGGAATACGTGATGGGAGAGGAGGAAGCCAATAAAATGGAAGCCTCTGAACCCAAGGAGGACATGCAGCAGCAGCTGCAGCAGCAACAACAGCCACAGCCTGTTAAGGAAGAAGAGATGGAGAATGAAGATGAAGCAGGTGCAGAGAAGAAGAGTGTGATCATCCCTCTTCCTCAAAGTATGAATTTTTTTCCCTTCCTTGTTTCTCTCAAACTTCTAATTTGGTCATGGCAATCATTAAGAAAAAAAAAGAGTATGTGTTTTTTTTTTTTTTGAAGATGTTGTTTGCACATATTTTGGAAGATAATATTGATTGCTTGCGGTGTTGTAAAGAAAAAAAGAAGAGGATTAAGCCCTCAACCTAGATAAAATAATGGGTCGATAGATGTGGAACCAGTTTTGTTTAATCAAAATGTTACTTTGTTGTTTCCCCTGCTTTCTGTGCCAAGATACTGTATCTGCTAGACGAATTTGGTCATAAATATGCTATGGATTGCATGTCCTACCAAATTACTTGTAATTACTTTTATATGATTTATTTCCAGAAACACAACCCATCATGTTTGTTTGTTGAACTTAATAAGTCTGTTTTGGGATGGGAAAAATTTTCAGCCATTTTTTAGTTCCAAATCTTAAAGGCTATCCCATGATTTTACATTATCTGACATGTTTTACATGGTTGAAAATGGCAGAAGTTGCAGCAGCAGAAACACCGCCATCAGTTACAGAGAAAAGTCCAAACAACAGAGGTATATATGTATGTTGATTTAATTTCAATTTATTTGCAAAAATAATTGACTTTTATCATACCAATTATTTTTCAGATTCTGTGCTTGCTCGAGTTGAGACAGAAAAAAGACTAGCTTTAGTTAAAGCGTGGGAGGAAAATGAGAAGGCAAAAATAGACAACAAGTAAGAGCCAGCCATACCCGTCTCTAAAACTTTGTTCAAATCCTTGTTTTTCATGTTTAAAAAAGTAGGCAAAGGGACTAAATCAAGAGGTTACTTAAATTATCTGATAGAATGCCATACTTGATGCTAAATCAGGGCATATAAGAAGATATCTGCTATTGGATCATGGGAGAATACCAAGAAATCTGCTGTAGAAGCACAGCTAAAGAGCATTGAGGTAAAAAAAACATTACCCACATTTTTAACCCCAATGCACAAACAAGCTTGGATTACAAGTTCTATAGATTGTTGGTACTTTTATTTAACCAAAGGGCTTTGTTATTTGATAGGAAAAACTGGAAAAGAAAAAGGAAGAATATGCAGAGAAAATGAAAAACAAAGTGGCTCAACTCCATAAACAAGCTGAAGAAAGAAGAGCGATGATCGAAGCCAAGAAAGGTGAAGATTTTCTTAAGATAGAGGAAACAGCAGCCAAGTTCCGTTCAACTGGATATACACCAAAGAAATTTCTTGGCTGTTTCGGTAGTTAACATCCTCAACTAATGTTTCATATATAGGACACATTTTTCTTCCTGGAATTCAGTTTGATTCTTTGCCTATGTTTTCTTATTACTTTTCCCCTTGTTGGTTTGTAATTGTCAAAGACATTCTAATATTGGTTTTTAATCATTATCTATGTGTGTATATATACAAATATATGTTTTGAAATGCATTAATTCCTATTAGAATATCGCATCGCCATACACTTCAGTGTTGGAGCTATGATCCTGTTATAAAGGCAGTTTGCAACTTGAGCTATAGCTCTAGTTTGACAACTATAACATGCTTGATTTCGTGTTGGCAATCTTTGATGTTGATCTATTGAAAAAAAATAAAAAAAAACTCAAAATCGGTGGGAAAACTCTTATATATGACAGGCTTGACTTGTGTAGTTCATGCAAGAGTGAGCTCTCATATTTTTGTTTAGTAAGAAACTATTTGAGAGCACATTTTTTTTTAAATGAGTCACTTGATTTTATAGTTAAGGGTATAACTTACTAGAGAGTGATGTAGTTTTAGTATGAATACGAAGTTGCTACATAGAACTTAAATTATCTTTTGTATGAGTTTAAAGATAGTGAATTAGCTCAAGGTTGGATTGGGAACTGACTGGTACATTAGTCTTGGAGTAGGACCTACGAAGCAGTATAAATTGGTTGAATTGGACTAACTTTCTAGATAAACTCACAAATATAAATAAAAACTGAATTGTCTAACCAATTTATTTATATTAGTTCTGTTTGATGTTCCTCACCAATTACTTGTCACAATTGCAACTGAATCAATATCAGCAAACGTGACAAGTAATATATACATATACATATATTATATCATGCTGGCACGTACAAAGGAGTGGATTATGTTAGATAACGTTGTGAACTTAAAATTAATATCTGGATCCATCAATGAAAAACTTGGTCAGGAAATGGTTGCATCTCTGTCACTCAACATGAAACGTTGGCCTATTCTTAGAGCAATAGAAGTCTATATATTGCCAAAGGAGTTAGGGAAGGACCATTGATTGCGTATCCTTAATAAGCGTTGGGTCATGTATATTATTATATCCTCCACCATTTTTAAGGAGGAAAACAGTAGACAATTCTTTCCGGGTTCCTTCCCTATCTCACCTTTCTTCTGAGATAGCCACCGGAACTCGGTGTTTGTCTTCCCTTGAATCTATCTTCTCATCCTTTCTTTTCTAAAAGGCAGATGGCATTTAGTGGGACGACAGATAAATGCACGGTTTGTGATAAGACTGTTCATTTCATTGATTTATTAACTGCTGATGGGATTCCTTATCATAAGACCTGCTTCAAATGCACCCATTGCAATGGCTTACTCGTGGTATGTTTTGTAGTAGTTTTTACATTGTCATAGGATTGCTGAATATGACAGTGATGAACTTTTTGTTCTTACAGATGAGCAACTATTGTTCAATGGAAGGAGTGCTTTATTGCAAGCCTCACTTTGAACAACTCTTCAAAGAAACTGGCACTTATACCAAGAATTTCCAATGTGAGATGGCCTCTTTTCCTTATAAACCATTTCTCTCTTGATCTTGGCTAACAATTATTATTCTTGTTTGTTTGTTTTTTCAGCCAAAAAATCCGACAAGCCAAATGGGCAGGTACTCGAATTGTCTCCCACCATTGCCTTAAAAAACTTTTGTCATTTGCCATGTCAAGACTGATGTCATTTTATTTTACTTGCAGACAAAGACTCCGAACAGACTTGCAGCCTTCTTCTCAGGCACACAAGATAAATGCGGAGTCTGTAACAAAACCGCGTACCCCTTAGAGAAGGTTTGCTTTTAGATTCTTGATCTTCCACCTTGAACAAAATTTTCATGTAAAAGGATGATACTACAAGATTATAGATTGTGTATTGAAGATGAAAACAAGTGAAGAATATTTGTGTTAAAACAATAACAGGTGACAGTGGAGGGAGAAAACTACCACAAAACCTGCTTCAGGTGTTCACCAGGGGGTTGCTTGCTTACACCATCAACATATGCTGCAATGGATGGTATCCTTTACTGCAAGCATCACTTTGCTCAGCTGTTCATGGAGAAGGGATGCTACAGTCACCTTGCCAAGCAAGCCTGCATGAAGAAAAACTTGGCAGGATCTTCACCGGAGCAAAAGCCCGAAGATGCGGTCGAATCGGAAGATGATGCGAAACCAGAAGCAGAAGCAGAAGAAACAGAAGAAAAATCTGAAGAAGCTGGTGCAGAAACCTAATAGTGGAATGCTTACTGAACGTTGAGGGGATTTATCCGAATTGCGGTGCTTGACCTTGTTCTGTTGAAGTTCTTCCTATGGCTCCAAGGGTCTCCCCAGTTCTCCACCTTGCAAGCAAATTCAAGGTGTTGGTCCAAATTTATTGTGTCACTTGTCATTGGAAATGAGATGGGAAAAGGGAATCAAATTTGATTATTTGTTGTCATTTCATCATTGGAAAAGCTGTAATGGGACTAAGGGCAGGGGGTTTGTGTTCAGACTTTCACCATTGCTTTGCTTTTGAAATCAGATTCCTATAGTTTTCCATTGCTTGAAATGTTTGTCTCAAAATCTCTTGTAACACCATTTTTGTTTTTGGTTTTTCTAAAAGAAAAACACTAAATAAAACTTTTTGCTTCAAAATTTTAAAAATGTTTTTTATATGAAAATTAAAATATAAAATTATTTTCCTTGTTTTTGTTAAACACTATTTGTAGGTGAAACTTATATAAATACAAAAAAGTTCATTCTTATAAAAAAATATAAAATCTATTATCATTATTCAAATCCATTTAAACTTTTTATTTTATTTCTCATATTTAGTAATATAAGCACAAAACTTGTTTTCATATTTGACATATATTTATTTTATTTGCCATTTTTTTATTTTTAAAATATAAATATTTTTAAATAAAAAATAAAAACAAAAATATTTTAAAAAACTAAACTGAGCTTATATGATTTAATTTTTGCCATTATAAGTAAAATATCAGTTTTGATCATTTTATTATAATAACATTTGATATTTAATTTTTATATTTTAATTTGACATAATTTGATTATTAAATTTTAATTAGTTCAAATAATTAATATTTTTATTTATTTTAATTAAAAATTATGTTGATTTTTTTAAAAATATTATTGTAATAGGGCAATTTTGCCCGGGCCTTTAATAGCCCAATTACACACTAACCAATACCCATTTACAACTGGGTCCAAAACCCAACTTAAAGTAGCCCAAACTACCCTAGCCCGGCAAGCAACAAAAATCAGACATTGCAAACCCTCTGATGGTACGCCTATGCCTTCTAATCAGCCCCACCTAGCGCCGCACCTACCTTCAGAAGCAGCCACCAGAAACCGGTCACCAAACCCATCGCATCACCTGCAAACATGACGAAAGCAGCAATAGAAGCCAAAGGCAGCAAATAGTGATAAAATTATAGCAACAAACAATGTATTTTGGATATAAAGCTGCAAACGAATGTAAAATGAAAGGGGGGCATTCGGCTAAAAACAGAAGAAAATAAATGTAAAAAAGGAGCCCCATTCTTGGTACCAAGAAAAGAGATCAGAAATCAAAAAAAGAATCAAAGATTTCAAAGGTTTTTCCGTTTTCTTTTCGTTTCATTATTCTGTTCTTTTAAGTTCTTTTTGTTTCTTTTTAGTTTTTTTTTAAAACAAATAAAGTATTAAGGGAATAAGGTGGAAGAAACTCACCTCGAGCCTTCCATGGCCGCAACGTCGGTGAATCCTCAAACCTCGTTGGAATAGGGCCCCGAGAGGGAGTTGAGGATCTCCTCCCTTCGGTGTCTCGTGTTTCAGTGGTGTAGCCTACGGGTGGCGTCCAAATCGGGCCTAAAAATACCCATTTGCGCTACACCGGCCACTGGCGTGGTGGTGGTCCGACGAGGGACCTGCGAGGATGGGTTAGGGAGATAACCCTAGCAGATCGATGAGGGATCGGAAAAATGGTGTTGGCTGCTGCTAATTCTAAAAAAAAAGGGAACGGGTAAATGGGAAAAGAAAGGGTGAGATAGGGTTTTAGCATAATGCATGAAACGGCACCGTATAGGGCCTGTTTCAATGGCCTAAAACGGTGCCGTATGGACTGATGCCTGGTAACCCATTTTTGACCCGACCCGTTACCCAGGGGACCCGCGTGTTTTTGTGCTTTGGTTTATTTATGCGGATGGTCCCCCGCTTTTATGGCACTATTTAATTAGACCTTATTTTCTATTTTGTGTTCTTTTTAAATTTAGCCCTGAAATTTCTTATCATTTTCAAATAGGGCCTTCGGGTGCCAGGCCAAATGCACGCGTTTTAAGACCAGGGATTATTCCCTTTTTTGGTCCTTGCATGTTTAAGCGTGTTCTATTTTAGTCCTTGACCACCCCATTTATATTTTTCATTTTTGTACTCTAAATTTCGTTTAATTGCAGTTTAATCCTTGGTTGTTTTTACGTTTTTACTTGATTCTCTAATACTTTATTGTATTATTATTACTAATATATATTATGTATTTTATATATGTATATATTTTCTGTACGAATATACGGTATTTACATATAATAGTTGTATATATATATTCCTTTATATTATCTTATACATGTATTTTCAATACTATTATATGTTTCGTATTTCAGCCCCATACATTTTAAAGTTATATTTTATACATACATATACTATACTCTTATGTATTAAATATGTATATCTTTATTTCTCATAAGTATATGTATTTTTTATATTATCTCATATATATATTCCTAATACAATATTTTATATACTTCTAATTATTCTAATATCATTATCATCTATATATATTTTAAAGTCATATTTTATATATCACACATATATATTATATTCTTGTATATTTGTTATATATGTATTTTTCACTCTAATAGTTACATATATTTTTATATATACTAATTTATGTGTACATATTCCTAACGTTATATTTTATATGTATTCCTAAATTTTTTTTATACACATTATTATTTATATACGTATGTGTTTACATATTGCATTAACAATTATTTTTGTATGTCATTATTATTTTTATATATATTATGTATACATTATATTTTTTACTATATATATATTTACCATTATTTTTCTTACTTTTTATGTAAATATATTAAATATTATACTATGTATGTATATACATATTTTATAAGCACATGATTTATCTACTTTAAAGACTTCACCTTTTTATTATGTAATATATGACTTGTTTAAAATTTTTATTTGAATTCTTGATTCCAAACTTTCATAATCATTCATTCTTAATAATCTTCTAACTTTCATTTACGTTGATTTGTCGTATATTCCTTTTAGGTTCGTCTTTAGTCCTAGAATGTCAATATTATTATTTGTGAACGATGATATGTTATATAATTGTTTTTATTACATGCACTAATTTGCGTCTATTGGTTATTTTGATTCATTGATGTAATGTATATTGTTTATGACTTATTTCCTTGCTTTGTATGTTTGTATTTATAAGAGAAAAATTCGTATTTAACATCATTTTAGTAAAACTTCCATTCAAAAGTTTTCAATGATATAACTCGTGTTTGGGAATTTCAAGGAAATCGAGCCTTAACTTACTAGGTTTCGGTTTTCCTCATTAGACCTGAATCGATGAGTACCACTTTTAAAACAAAATGTGAGTCTGCAAATAAAACCTATTCTCGATACTTTGAAATGCTACATCCTAACTTACTGAATGTGGCATTCATTGTTTCGAAATAGGAATTTCAAAATCAAAACAATGTTTTATGTTTTGGAGCTTCGATAAATCGAGCCTTAACTTACTAGGTTCCGATTTTTCGCTCGACCCAAAATAATTAAATATCCCTTTTCGATTTAAATAAATGAAATTTTTTAAGTAAAAGGGACGAGCTTAACTTCAAGAAATCGATATGTTGCACCCTAACTTACTGGATGCGGCATTCTTATTTCTTTGAGATAAGTAAATCTCGATTTTTTTTTTTACTTCGACATATTTAAATACTTTTTTGAAACAAAGGATCGTATATTAAAATCTTTTCAATCGTTCGATAGTAGGACATCAATTAATCAACTAGGTACCAATTTTGGGCGTATCTAGGGTGCTAATCCTTCCTCGTGCGTAACCGACTCCCGAACCTATCTTTCTGATTTTCGTGGACCAAAATCGTTGTTTTAATAAATCAAATTGTTTATAAAAAACAACCATTTTTCGAGGTGATCCAATCACACCTCATATAAAAAGATTGGTGGCGACTCCTATTTTAATTTCATTTTCAAAACCCGAAGTCGATCCTCTATTTTTCAAACACTAGAAAAATGGTTTCGACAATTATTTTAATAAAAAATTAATTTGACATAATAAATTGAAATAAGTATTTTTTTTTAAATTCACGTGGGCTACCAAAATTTTAAGTATGATAATACTAACTAATGACTCAACTTTATTTTTAGTCATTACAATATGATGGTAAGATTGCAGTTTTGATCACTATGCTATGTTTATATTTTAATTTGACATAATCTGGTTATCTATTTTTGTAATGACATTAGTTAGTCCAAATAGTTAAAATTCTTACTTATAATGGTTAAAATAGTAACATGAAATTCTTTTAAAAACACTTTTCTAAACACAATATGTGTGTGCACGCGCATGAAGTTGGAATAGATATTTTTAAGAAAAAAAATTGAACTCAAATTTTTACCAGAATAATCAATGACATCATGTAGAGGAACCAAATTATATCAAATTAAAGAATAAATACTAAACTCTAAATTTAAATATAATAGAGAGATCATAACCATTATTTAATTTAAAACAATTTATGTCTAACACAATCATTTGTTATTTGCTTTAATAAAAAAAAGATATTTTTTATAAAAAAGTTGTTAATTTAATTGTAATAAATGATTATATGCTTAATAGAAATAATTTAAGGATAGAAAATTACTAAATATATATGTATATGCATTACAAATGATAAAAAAAATATATTTAAACCAAGTTCAGTTTGGCGAGGAAGTAATAAGGTAGCTGATTGTTTGGCAAAGACGGAAATAAGGAAAATAAATCAAGTAGTTCGTTTTACTGTTCCACCTTTGTATGTTTTACAACTACTAGAAGATAGTCATGATCTCTTAGATAAAAAAAAACTCTATTTATTTACATTCTTAACTAATAGGAGTGTTTTTTTTCTCTCTACCAAAAGAAAATGTTTAAGTAACATTTATTAATATTTTATAATTGATATTTATTACTTTTGGTACATTTATTGTTTATAAAATTTTAAGAAAGATAACTAAAAAACTTATATTTAAACCTTCAGTTAACATTCGATTTGTTTTGATCTATTGATAACATCTAATTATACTTTTTATGTAAAATAAAAAATAAAAAATTATGGAAGCAGATCCCAAATTGAATTTGAGACCCTGCTAAAAAGTCTTTCAGGCTTATTTGTTAGCATCCATGGAATCCCCTGAATCTGGGTTGGGTTGCTCTTGCTCCATTGTGTCCAGGCCTCAAAATTAAATGGAATTTCATTCTAAAAATTTACATGGCCTCTAAACATGCCACGTGTTAGAGCATTTCTCTTACGAACCTCCAGCAGAGTTCATCACACGTGGCGAAATACTAGGGGATATCAAATTGAACTGCCATGTGGGCATTATTACCTTAGTGATAGATAATGTTGCTCATATCATATCTTCTGCTTGCTTCATCCCACAGTTCAAAGTACTTTTTTCTTTTTTTTTAATTATCCCTTCCACCAAGCCTCAAATTTCAATCCCAGGCTTCAAGGTTCAACAATTTTGGCAATGCTAGACGACGCCGTTTGATGAGCTTGCTTTCACTTTGGCCCTACAAATGGACTCTTTATCTTGCGCCGCCGCTACCACCGCCGTCGGTGCTTCCTTCTCTGTCTACGAGTTTTCGTTGTTTCCTTCTGTATCATTGTCAAGAGTACGAGTGAAAAGAAGCTCGAAAAGGGTTTCTTTTAGGGTTTTTGCGCAGAAAGAAGAGCCAAAGCTTGACAAATGGGACCAAATGGAGCTCAAGTTTGGTCGCTTGCTTGGGGAAGACCCCAAACTCACCCTTGCCAAAGTACCCTTTTTCTCTTTCTCTTTTATTTTTATGTTTTTATGCTTAATTTAGAGAAAATTTACTTTTTTCTTTCTTTTTTGAAACACCCATATTTCTTATTGTTTGAATTTTCCTTTTTTTTTTATGACTTTTTTCAATGTTATTGCATTTTGGTTTTTTTTTTCAGATAATGGGTAGAAAAGCAAATCCTGAAGCATCTTATATTGAAATTGAGAAATCATTTTATAAAAACAAGGGTCAAATAGTGGAAGTAGAAGAGGTCCCTTTTGATGTTGAAAAGAAATCAACTTCCACATCTTCTGATGGTTTAAATTTAGTTCGTCCTGTTCCAAAGAAGGGAATCAAGTTTGAAACTGATGTTAAGCCACCTGCATCTGAAATAAAGAGGCCAACTGTATCAGGTAAGAAGGCTATGGATAGTGCGAGAAAGAGTAAGCTTCCAAATGTTATATTGAGAAAACCAACTGTGGTTAATGAAGATGATGTAGAAGATAGGCCATCCAGGTTTAGGATGAAATCAAATTTGTCATTAAGAATGAGGAATGAAAAGGCAAAGGAACAATTTACTGATATGACTTTGTTGAGAAAGCCGGAACCGATGAGCGTTGATACAAGCATTGATGAGAAACAAGATTCTGATGATATTGTTGGGGTGGAGAAAGAGAAAGAAGTGGAGGACGGAATTGGTGATTTTACATTATTGAAAAAGCCTGAACAGTTAAGTGTCACTACAAAGGTAGGTGAAGAAGTAGAGCAATTTGAGGATTTAGAAGTTGAGGCGGAAAGGTTTGAGGCAGAGATAGAAGCTCACATGCTGGCTAGTGCAACAAAGAGTAGTGTTGAAGAAGCATTAGAAGCGGGGCATGGTTCGATCCCCAAGAAACCAGAGATAGAGGATCACTCCTTAATTGGTAATGCACCATGTTATTTCATGAAGTTCCTTTTTTTTTTCAGTGTCAAGTTTTACTTTGGTGGATTCTTAACTACCCCTTATCTAGGAGATTAGAAACCCTTTAATGTGAAGTATTGAAGATTGTGTTTTTCTGCGCTTTTCAAGGAATGCAGTCAGCTGAGCGAAGTAATAGGGTGTCTACTGAGGAATCTGGCATCATTCTCTCTATGGAAGCTGCACTACAGGGGAAGCCAAAAAGGTGCCAAATTTATTCTTAATGTTGGGACATTTCTTCTTTAGCTGGTGGAGTTGTGATTAACAAATACCTTTCTTATAGATTAGATCAAACTGTGAAAGAAACATCAGACTCTGGTAAAGCAGAAACTGCTCCTGTTCCCACCAATCTTGAAGATTATGGTGATCTCCCTTCTGTATCACCTCAGGAGGTCAGCTTACCGTAGTGTTTTCTCCCTAAGTTATTACTCTACATTTTTGTAGCATCACTTTAGATGTCTGATCATTCCTGACATCTCCTACAATTGTAGGATATTGATTGGAACAGGGTAGAAGATTTGCTTAAGACCGGACGAAAGGCAGAAGTGGAGTTAATAAGCTCTAGTACGAGAGGTTTTGCCGTAAGTGAAACTCTTCCTTCTATCATGTCTATTTGCAAAACATGCACTTTGTTTGTGACTTGTGATTTTATTGTATCATTATAGGTATCTTTTGGTTCTTTAATCGGATTTTTGCCTTACCGAAACCTGGCTGCTAAATGGAAGTTCTTAGCTTTCGAATCATGGTTGAGACAGAGGGGCTTAGACCCATCTGCTTATAAGCAGAACTTAGGAGTCATTGGAAGTTCTGATGTAACGAGCAAGAACTCTTCTCTAGATTCAACCTCAGATTCAGAAAACAACCAACAGTTTGAGGGAAAATTTTCATCGGATATGAAATTGGAAGATCTTTTGAGGATTTATGATCAAGAGAAGCTTAAATTCTTGACCTCATTTGTTGGTCAGGTTCGAAGATATTGTTATACATTTTTTAAATTGGTGTCTTTATTTCCATTTTGTATACTGATATGCTTATCATTTACAGAGAGTCAAAGTAAATGTGCTAATGGCTGACAGAAAGTTCAGAAAACTTATAGTTTCTCTGAGGCCAAAAGAAAAGGAAGAGTTAATAGAGAAAAAGAGAAATGTTATGGTGAGTAGCTATATTGTTTTAAAGTATTTCCTTAAATACTTTACTTATAGTGCTCATCTTCTATGTCTTGTAATAAATTTCTGCGAATGTTGTCACTTTCTGCAGTAATACTTTCCAGAAAATTATATTTAAATCTTTTGTCTTTTCATATAGATGAGAACTTGAACAAATGTTGGCAAACTAAAATCTTGACTGTGCTTAACTTGACAAAACAAGAAACTCTTCAAGCTCTTATGCCATTTTTTGTTGCAGGCCAAGCTTCGTGTTGGGGATGTTGTAAAATGCTGCATCAAGAAAATAACTTATTTTGGTATATTTGTGGAGGTAAACAATTTCTCAGCATTGTTACAATATGTTAAGAATTAGTATACTAAATGCTCTTTCAGAAGAGAAGTGGCGGTTATTTGCTCCTTTCTGTTGGTTTTTCCTTTGAACATACACTTCCTTAGCATGAAGCCACAACATCCATACCAGTTAGACTAGAAAGCATTAAATGTATTCTTTCCCTGCCCACCCCCCCCAAATTGTGATTTAGTTGTACTTTATAGGTTGAAGGCGTGCCTGCTTTGATTCACCAGACGGAAGTATCATGGGATGCCACCTTGGATCCTTTGTCACATTTCAAAATTGGTCAGGTATTTGAATTTACTGGCAGATTAGTCCTATTTTTTTAGGGAATGAATGATAAATAAGCAGGACCTGGAAGGATTAAAAACCTTATGATCTTTCATGTATTGCTTTTTCTTGTGTTTCATCGTGATGCTTTGTTTATCTGAAACTGCATGAAGCTATTTATTTGTAGGCCATGAATATAATTTTCAAGTGATCTTCATGATTTCAGATTGTCGAGGCAAAAGTCCACCAATTGGATTTCACACTTGACCGTATATTTTTATCATTGAAGGAGATAACGGTAATCAACAAGCAACTGGGTTCTTGAATTTTAAAATTTTCTCAGTTGTTTTAGGCCACGATTTTCAATATGTTGTGATCCTCTTTTTTCTCTTTTCACACGACAGCCAGATCCACTGGTTGAGGCCTTGGAGTCTGTGGTTGGTGATCATGATAACTTAGATGGAAGATTACAAGCAGCACAAGCAGACACTGAGGTTTTTGTTTAGACCCTGTGACAAATGTTTCTTATTTTCTATGTTGTCCTTTTTGTACTCGCATTCGGCATGGTTTATCCTCACACACTGATGTTAAATGTTGACAGTGGCCTGATGTGGAATCACTTATCAAAGAATTGGAACAGGTTGAAGGAATTCAGTCAGTTTCAAAGGGCCGATTTTTCTTGAGCCCTGGTTTGGCGCCAACATTCCAGGTATGATAGCTTCAACATATCAACTACATGCAGTAGGCTAAAGTTGGTGAAAATTGAATAGAACTGTTGGAAAAAATCTCATACATGACTGTGCCATCTTTTAGGTGCCAAAAGTTTTGCTATATTTCAATTCTAGGCGTATGCACTTCATAATATAATCCTCAATTGGTTAGGTTATGGAAATGAAACTATTTACTTGAAACTTTTCTTACAAGTATTTAAGATATTGGTCAGTTTCTTTCTTTATTCGAATTTGATTCGAGAATTATCTGCTTTCCGATCTCTCTTTTGGTGCAGGTTTATATGGCATCCATGTTTGAGAATCAATACAAGTTACTTGCTCGATCCGGAAACAAAGTACAAGAGGTAAGGTTGATATTACAGTTCTGTCACACGCTCACACCCTCATTTTTTACGATGCACTTACACTTACACTGGGATAAAGGAAAAAAGAATTTCCAAAAAGGAAATATGAATGTAAAAAGGCTTTTGAGGATCTTCTGTGAATTTTTTCCTCCCATTTCATTAGATGTCTATTATCTTAAGACAACCTATATACAACCTTATTATCATGTCTGAAATGCAGTAAACAAGGCAGACACGGATGACAAATCTTGTATTTTTGGCAGGTGATTGTTGAAACGACATTGGATAAGGAAGAGATTAAATCCACAATACAATCATGCACAAATAGAGTGGTGTAGGGTTCTTTTTCATCTTGTCAGGATATTCTTGACCGAATTTGCTTTCAAAGGGTGATAAAGAGGGCGAAGTGAAAGTCTGAAACCATGGGCAGACTTGGCGTTGGGGGGATTGGATTATCTTCTCTTGTGCACCCCACTTACAATGGCAACTATTATAATCATGCCGCATCACAAAATATATATAAGGAATGTATCTTCCTTTCAAAAGAATTTTATATGTTTCATATACCAACTTTCATAAACATTGGATTAATGATAGAATTTATCACTGTAAACTGCCACTTCTAATGGTTTATATAGGTTTTTTTAAAGACTTTGCAAGTTAAATTTTAGTTTATTGTGATAAACATTTTCTTTTATGTGGGATCCGTAAGTGGGGCTAGGCTGACAACCAGCCACAAATAAGCTTAGAAATCACGTAGGATACAACTTGACAATGAATGACTGATTCTAGTATACAAAGAAAAGATTATTTATTTTTTGTTTGCACTCTTATCTTGTAATGAATGAGGAGTTGGAGTATACAGAATCATAATATCGGAGGGAGGACTATGTCTTAACTCATTTAAAATTATCTGAAACAAATATTATTTAAATGATCGATGAGTGATATTACATGGTCCACAAATTCTTTTAAGCAATTTCCATTCGGGTTTACGTTAAACAGCAAACGCCGTCGTTTCCTCATGCAAGATATTGAAATGAACCAATCTTTAAAACCCAAAATTCCCATTTCTGTCTTAAACCCTAAACCCCAGCCATGTTCTCAGCAGTGCTCCTCCTACGCTCCAAAACCCATTCGATTCTCCGAACCCAAATTTTCACCCGAGCCATGGGAGGCGGTCCTCGGACCTTCCCCGGCGGCTTGAACAAGTGGCAATGGAAGCGCCTCCACGAGAAAAAAGCCAAGGAGAAAGAGAAAAGACTCCTCGACCAAGAGAAGCAACTTTACCAAGCCAGAATCCGATCCCAAATCCGCGCCAAACTAGCAGGGAGACCCGACCCGAGTTGCGATCCAACACAATATAGCCCCATGAGCCCCAACGACCACATCAAAGCCCTGGCTGATCGGTTCATGAAAGAAGGGGCGGAGGACTTGTGGAACGAAAACGACGGTCCGTTGAACTCAGAGGAACAAGAACGGCCACGATCCGTTGAAACGGCTAGAAATCCACGGTCAGGATTAATTCATTCGCCGCTTAATATAAAGAAACTGCTATCTGATAGTCGAAGAGAAAATGAGAAACCAAGCGGTGTAAATAATAGTCAATTTATTAAGAGTAGGAGCTATTCAGTTCAGGCTAACGGGAAATTCAAGGTAAACGAGAGTTCTTTTGCTGGGATTCAGTCATACTTCGGTTCAAAGGATGAGTCTTTGAAGCATTCAGGGCGTAATAATATATCTCAGGTGAGGCTTGGGAAGAATGAGACTTCTTCTAATCAACATGAATCTGACTCCGTGTCGGATAATAATTCATTGAAGCGTTTTGGGCCTGGTGGTAAAGGCGAGAAGGTGTGTTTTCAGAATCATGTGAAGTTTATAAAGAGTAGGAACCGTATGGAGAGGAGGAGGTTTAGGAGGAACGAGAGCTCATCGAGTGATGATGAATCGGATTTGGAATTGGAAGATGAAGTGGAAGGTGTTGGGGGTTGGAGGGATGTTAAGAAGTCAGGGAGTAGTGCATCGTTGGGAAAGTATGATGTGAAGATAAAACGGAGAGTTCCCTTGAAGGAACTAGAGAAGGAGATGGATTTTTCGGAGCAAGTGCAGTTGCTTAGGCAGGAGTTGGAAAAGAAGAAGTTGGCTGAAATTGAAAAGAAAATGGGGGAGGGAGAACCAATTTATAGTAAAAAAAGGTAAGCTAAGATGTTGGACTGCTTTAGCTATAGATGTATTTATGGTTTGTTTTGGTGATTAGAAAATTGGTGAATCTTTGTTTTTTTTTTTTTTTTTTGGTTTTACAGATTTGATGAATGTGGTATATCCCCATGGACAGTCAAGGCACTTTCTGCAGCCGGATATTTTCAGATGACTCGAGTACAGGAGGCAACACTTTCTGTTTGCCTTGAGGGTGTGTTATTGCATTTTGGCTGTTGTGTGATTCTGTATCATTTTCATTGAACTTACTGTGTTATTCCATGAATCCTTTACAAGCTTGCTCTGCTTTTCGGTTTTACGTTTGTTATAGAGTTATAGTAAGTTGTTCATTCTCTGTGCCTTGGTAGCCTTTAATGCAACTGGTTACATCTGCTGGGTTAGTAAAATTGAAGTAGAAGTTTCTAAATTGTCAAGAACATATCACATTTTGGAAGCTCAATGTGTGAAATGATATATTAGAGTCACTAGATGTGTAGAAGATGTGAAATTAGGTATTATATAAATGTCATTTGCTGAAGGCAGACAAACCATAGGAATTTGAAGATAAGGGAAACAAAAATTTAACATTACAAGTTATCACCATTGCTTATATGCCTTGGTAGACTGTTCTATTCTTGCATGAGACGTCACTCTCCTTTGCATATAAAAGTTCTCTGTGTGGGTAGGGCTTTCCCTATAGTTCCAGTAAATTGCTTTCTTTAAATCTGTTGCTAGTCATATTGTATTTCTTTAAACGTGTTCTGACTTGTTTGAGACTAGTCAAACATTCTAAATGACAATTCTCATTCTAATGTGAAGCAGGCAAAGATGCTTTGGTCAAAGCTAAAACTGGCACAGGAAAGACTGCAGCTTTTCTGGTACATTACCAGTCCTTAGTTGTAATTCGTGAACTTGTAGATTATTGTTGCTCCTTCAAATTCTTCTGTTAAAGACAAACAGCTTCCTGCAATTGAAACAGTTTTGAAGGCCGCTAGTACTAGTACCGTCCAGCGGGTGCCTCCGGTTTTTGTTCTCATTCTTTGCCCCACAAGAGAACTTGCAAGTCAGCTAGCTGCAGAAGCAAATGCTCTGCTGAAGTATCATAATGGCATAGGAGTCCAGACTCTAGTTGGAGGTACGCGTTTCAAAGTTGATCAGAAACGTCTCGAATCAGAACCTTGCGAGGTTAGCCTATGTTTTAGGTTTGGCAATTCTTTTAGCATTGTAAATGTTTCTAGAATCTTCTGCATCCTAATATTAGAAGATAAACCTTTTCCAATTATCCGGGTTAAAACTTTCCTCAGATAATTGTTGCAACACCTGGGAGATTGCTGGATCATGTTGAGAACAAGTCTACCTTGTCTGTGCGATTGATGGGATTGAAAATGCTTATACTTGATGAAGCTGACCACTTATTACACTTGGGATTTCGGAAAGATGTTGAGAAAATTGTTGATTGTTTGCCCCGTCAAAGGCAGTCATTGTTGTTTTCTGCAACAATTCCAAAAGAGGTTGGATTGCTCATCAACCTTATTTTTGTTGTAGACAAGGCTTATTTCCTTGTATGAATCAACTCAGATCTAAACTGTGCTTGATTATGCAGGTTCGTCGTATATCTCAGCTTGTTTTGAAGAGGGAACATGCTTTCATTGATACAGTGGGTCTAGGCTGTGTAGAAACTCATGACAAGGTATGAATGGGAATAATTGCACACATTTACTTTAAGGAAATACAATCAGCTTCATGCTTCTTTGTAAACAACGAATTTAGAATTTAAGTACTTCAAACAATTTCATTTATTAAATGAAAATTTTTGAAGTCTCCGTGGTGAAATTAAAATGGATGTTAAAATTTGTATTAAATGTATGGGCAACAGTGACCTTATCTGTAGAATTTTCCTTCATGACTGCAGGTTAAGCAATCTATTCTTGTTGCACCACATGAATTGCATTTTCAGATAGTTCACCAGCTTTTAAAGGAGCATATATCTGTAGCACCTGAATACAAGGTAAAATGTTTTACATCTGGATTTTGGTACTTGCAGAAATTTCTTGAGAGCTAACTATTCTAGCACTCAGGTCATTGTTTTCTGTACAACTGGGATGGTAACATCACTGATGTATTTGCTTCTTCGAGAAATGAAAATGAATGTCAGGGAGATCCATTCCAGAAAACCTCAAATTTACCGAACTCGTATCTCTGATGAATTCAGGGACTCTAAGAGGCTAATTCTTGTTACATCTGATGTTTTGGCACGAGGAATGGATTATCCTGATGTCACTTTAGTTATTCAGGTACCTTTGAACCTAAAACTCAAGCATGTCATTGGCTTATTAAGCAGTTCAGCACATATGCCTGCATTAATAGTTTAATACATTGAACCAGATGAAAAACCTGTAAACGATAAGATCTCTTGCAGCTGTTGAGCTACCTATATGGTTTATGATAACTGCTGAAAGTTCAGAAACTTGCTGGTTGTCAAATTCATATCTTGTTTTGTATCGCTGTACTTTTTTTTAATAGTGATATGTATAACATATTTTTTTTATTACTACCAGGTGGGAATTCCTTCCAACCGAGAGCAATATATACACCGACTAGGAAGGACAGGACGGGAAGGCAAGGATGGAGAAGGTATCTTATTGATAGCTCCATGGGAAGAGTATTTCTTGGATGAAATTAAGGACTTGCCTCTTGAGAAAATCTCTTTACCAGATATGGATCCAGATGTCAAACAGAAGGTCTGCATCTAAACTCATAAAGTATTACTCTTCATGCTTCTATCAGAAGGATTTTCTTTATAGGTTGATGCTACGGTTTTTGAAAATATATTGGTTTTTTAATCTACCAGTTTCGGTGAATATTGCATTGATATCTCAATTTCATTTAAAAAAATGGGATGTGTGTGTGTCTAGTGATTCTTTCATTAATGTCTGTTACAAAAAGTTTATAATGCATTGGAATGTTGTTGCAGTTGGAGTTTTCAATGGCAAAGATTGATGGGAATGTCAAAGAAGCAGCATATCATGCTTGGCTTGGCTATTATAACTCGATCAGAGAAATTGGGCGGGATAAAACTACACTTGTTGAGCTGGCCAACCAGTTTTCCCAATCAATTGGCTTGCAAAGACCTCCATCTCTCTTCAGGAAGACCGCTTTAAAAATGGGTTTGAAAGATATACCTGGAATTCGAATCAGAAAATAGCAGTAATCAAACTAGATTTATGTAAATGGTTGAGGGTGAAGATTGCAGACCAAGAACACAGACAACAGTTACAGTCTGGATACTGGTACAAGGAACATACGATACTAGCTCTTGCCTCTTTTCCCTCTTGGTACGACTATCTTCTCACATTTGTACTTGCACTGAACACTCATTCCATTGGATTCTTTATTTTGTGCATCAAAAAGTTAATTTCTGCTTAAAATTAGTCATAGTGAGTCTTTAAAAATTTTAGTAAGTCATTAGCCTTGGGAGATAATATTATTTGATAATATAATTGATAACCCTAATCTGAAGCTTAAACAAGGATTTAAACTGTACAGTTGTAGATCCTTCAAAATGTAATTTCTAAAACAAGAGTTGCTACGTTGTTCCTCTTAAGATCATCAACAACCTTAAATGTTTGGGAAGTCAATGTCTTACTGAGAGTCAAAATTTGATAGTAGCCAAATATTAACTTACCGGCAATGTTTATATAAACTTTGTGCTTGCTGTAATATACCATTTAAGAGCTCAAATTAAGCAGCACGTAATAAGTAGACATTGTGTGTAAAAGACTCAAAATGATTAAATATATATATATATATATATATATAACTAGAAAATAATACAAATGCACTCAAAATTTATGTAACATGGAACTTATAAAAAAATTATATTGAGTTTATAATATCTTCATCTGTTCATTATTATGCGTTGTTTGTTGGATCCATGACAAATTTTTGGCATGAATTTCGTAAAGGGGAATGGGAAAGTAGAATTTCCGACCAATTATTTTTATGGAAAGACTTAAGACTTCCCTTTACCTCTCGAATTGAAATATATATATATATATATATATATATATTCGTTAGCTGTATTTAAACGCAACCTATCAATGTAGTTTGTAATCCCACATTAGATTGGCATAATCCAAGTGGATCTGATCTAATCATGGGTCTGTTAGAGGTTGGTCTTGACATTTACATAAGCCATGTGCTTTATACTCAAAAGGTTCCGCTCTTAATTTTCTCCCGCTACCAGCCGCCTGTATCTCTTTATTAATATCTATTTTGTTATTAATATGCAAATCCCACTGAATTTGGTTCCTAAGTCAAAGTTACATCTGACTTAATTAAAAACAATAAAAATATATCAATATAATTATATAAGTAATTTATTTTTTAAAAAATAAAAATATATATCTTACTTCTTTTGTGTTGTTACTTAAACATTTATATATATTCTCTACTATAAACTATACTTAAGATTATTAAATTATCATTTTGTCCATCTAAATTTAAAAAATTACAAAATATTTATTAAATTATTCAAAAAAATTATTTAAGTAATTGTATTGTTAAAAATGCTGTTGAATAGTTTTTTTTTTCTCACGTCGATTGCATCAATTAAAGTTCTCTTTCCTCTTCTCTTTTATGGTTCATTTTTTTTTTATGAAACAATTTTGGATGTCACAAATATGCAAATCAAAATTAAAATAGCTTTCTTCTCCAATCTTTGACATAAATTGTTAGATCAACTTGGATCTTGATGCGTCGCGAAACTAACTAAAAATTTAACTAAGTCAAATTCACCTATCAATTAATAGTATAGCTATGGTGAGCAAAGATATCGTTCCCATGAAAACTAACAGTATTGGTAATTATCGTCTTTTTATTATTTAACTTAATTATTCGAGTGATTGATTAAAAACTAAAATTAACTAAATTAATTAACTAATAAACACGACAAAGAATAAATCACAAAAGTAATTGAGTAACAACCAATAAGCGAAACAATATTTAGGAAAGAATTCACCTAGATTTCATCTGTTACTACCAATCTAAACTATGCTAATATCTCTTTCGAGTATAAGAACAACTGATTTTAGGTTGATTAATTAATTTTTTTAATTAAAACCCCTATTATTGCATTAACTTGTGATATTGATTCCCTATTAGATTTGACTTAATCCAGTAGATTTATGTTGCCTATTTCTAGAATTGTATGCAACTTGATTCAATTATACAAGATCTACTCTTAAATAGGGTCTATTCAAGCACCGATTTAAGTACATCAAATGTGGGTTAATAATATAAAAATATCACACCAAGAATTAAGCACACATAATTGAGAAGAATAAACTAAATATTTATTGTGTAAAATAAAAATCAAATGACATAGTCTATTCCAGTGTTCATCTCCCCTAGTTAATTAGAAAATTAATTCACACTTGAAAATAAATACATCCAAGATACAATATGACCGAAAAAAAATAAAGAAACTCATCAAAACTTCCTACGAAATCAACTAGGAATATTCAATCTTAATGAAAATATGCTTCAAAGTCGGCTTTAATGGTTCTTTTTGAGTTGTTTTCTTGAATATCTTCTTATTTTTGTCATATATACGTCTTAAGATGTCCGAAAAACCTAAAAATAATGATTTTCCGTTGTTTGGTGTGTAGTCCCATGAAATCGACATGGCCTATCACACGCCCGTGTGGAATGGTTCAGCCCGTGTGGCTCTTGCAAGTTGCTTCCACGCTCTGATTTTTGCTTCTTTTGCTCTCAAGTGCTCTATTAAGTATTAGAACATGAATTTAAAGGATTAGAAGTATAAAATTCATTATTAACATCGAATAATCACCTAAAAACGTGTTAAGAATGAGGTTAAAACATGTTATTTTTAGCACTTATCAAATCTAAGGTATGTTCTACTTGTTGATGGTTATTGATCAACTGTATCGATTGTCGAATCATCACTTGGAGCTTCCTAGACATACTTAAAAAAAAAAATAACAATTTAGTAACTTAAATAAAAACGTTTGAAAAGTTTAATGACTCAAATGAAAACTTTTGAATAATTTAATAATCATTTTGTAATTTTTTAAAGTTGAGTGACTAAAATATAAATTTACTAATAAATTAATATAAAAATATATATATTTTGTGTTGGGGAAGGGGGGGGGGGGTTGCGTTAAGGTAACGTCAAAATTGATAAGTAAGATGGTACACTTGACAAGGTTTTCGTAAAGGCAGTAAGCTGTTATTTTCTTAATAATCGAAACTTCAAATTCGTCCATCAGAAATGATTGAAATACAAATGGTAGGTGGCAAAGATGCGTGGAAAAGTCCGAATACGTACATTTGGAAATTGAAGTCGTGATTATCGGTTCAGGACGAGTTGATTCTCAAAAGAATTTTTGAGATAAAAATATTTTAAAAAATAAATAATTTTTAGAAAAAAATAATTCTTTTAAATTAAAAAATTGATGCAAAAGTTAATTTTTTCAAAACTTGAAAATTTTAGTTTCTTCGCAAAAAAATTCTCCTTGAAAATATTTTTGAGAAGTATTCTTAAATTAGCTCTTAATACATTAATTTTAAATTATTCTGAATATATGACAAACTAAAGGCCTGTTTAGTAACACTTTTGGCTCCAAAAGCATTTTTAGAAGAAAAGTTGTGCTAAACATGTTGCTTTTGGCTGAAATTTTTAGAAAATGAGAAGCTAAAATTTTTAACTTTTTCTCTCCCAAAAATACTTTTAGTGCTTAATTATTTTTTTACCCCTCCAATAATATTGTATTTTTCTTTTGTTTTTATTGGTGCTTAATTACAAATGTGTTAAAATCATTAATTAAAAATAAAAAATATTTTTTAAAATACTAATTACAAATGTTTAATGGTTATATTTAAATATTTAAAATCTAACTTATATATTCTAATTAAATTTTATAAATAATTAATATTTATTGCTTGAAAATATTTAAAATTTATATTTTATATATTAAAATATTATCAACAAGTTATAACAATTTTTTATATTCTTACTAAAATATAATAATATTAACTAATTTAAATATTATTTAAATGAATATTTATTACTTGATAATCATATATTTAAAATAAATATTTTATTTCTTAAAAATATTTTTTGACAATAATACTAAACATTCAAAATTTTTTAAAAGTACTTCTTAAAAATATTTTTTTTACAATACTTTATAAAAAGTATTGTTAAACTAGCTCTAAGTAATGTTTACGATGGTGCTGCCCGTAGATTGTAGGATACCACCCAAAGAAGTACTGTTGAGATGCAATTTCTTTTGAGTAACGAAACAGGATGAAGACTTGCAATAAGGATGTGTGATAAAAGTCTAAAAACTTCATGGCACGTGATCAAAGGTTAGGTTTGATTATTATTCTATAAGAAAAAAGAAAAAGTTGTTTTGATTAGGACAGGTCTCTTATCTCGAAAGACGACCAAAGCCAAGACTATATGCGCAACTTTGGCTTTGCTATCATAAATTTGCATCTAATCATAAATTTTACTTTGAAGTAACAACTAATCCATCATTTTCAAAAAAAACAATCAAACAAAACTAATAAATATCTTAATCGAATCTTAAACTAACCATCCAATTCAATTCTAAATATTATAAGTGCTAAATTAAATAATTAAATCAAGAATTAATTAAACTCTAATTACAACCATGATAAAGTTGAAAAAAAACCTACATATTTATCTAGGGTGAGACAAAAACATGAAATCTCAATTTTCTTATGTACTCAATTTACTATTTACCTAAAGTCTCATTGGCAATTAGTGTAAAATTGAAGTAGACATTTTCATAACTTACATTAATGGATCCTTTATATATAAAAAATATTAATATTTTAATAATTTTATCGCCATATCTAATGTTTTAATTATATAGACTATGCATAGATTTGAAATAAAATAAAAAATGTACAACTATTTATTTTATGTAAAAAAAATTTAAATTAGTAAATATATATTAATAAAGATAAGATTTTAAATTAATATGATAAAATTATTGAATTGAAAAATTCAATCATAATTTATCCAATAAAAGAAATAATATAAGTTCTTATAACTTTTTTATATGGGTGTTTATGAGTTGGAAATTTTGATGAAAGATGATAGCAACTTGTGAGGTTTTGTGCTGTTGAAAGTGCACAATATTATTAAAACAGTAGCGGTATCTGAGTAATATAAAGACAACTTTGCTGATCTTCTATTAAACAAAACATAAGTAAAATAAACCAAATAGAACTACATATTTGATATCATTTGGGAAGACCAAATGACTTTTTATTTTTTGGTTCCAAGGCGCAGATTAACTATACCAAGAGATGATCCCTTTATTTTTCTTGGCTCTTACTTCCGACCATCTCTATATGAGGTGAGCCTCTGGGGCAAAACACGACCCTGTAATTTGAACCAGCAGGGCAAGTAAAGGTGCTCGAAGGATCATCTTGAGGATAACTGTATGAATCACCGCACCGGTCCTTGAAAAATCTTGAATAATGGGTCGGACCACAGGTTCCGTACCCTTGAGTGCAACAATATTCATTGGTCTGAAACACCGTGCATGGATTATTGCACCCACCAGGAGCTCTTAACTCATTCGGGCATTGTCCGTTGATGTCTGCAGTGCACCGAATGTTGTGACAACCGCCATTAGTTGGACCAAACACCATGGGGATGTTAAACCCATCAACTAAGGAAATGTCGTAGAAATCCATGTTTCCAAATTGGTTAAGTGCATATTCAGCCAGGGTGTTTGGAGGTACACCCCAACCTTTGCATTGAAGGAGTCCACCACAATCACCGGTTTGGCAATGACCCCTACCACTGGCATCGAAATTGCAATTGGTTCGACCCCAAATACGAGCCATAGCAGTGCCAGCAGGCACATCGATGGTCCAACTTTGCCAAGGGTCTAGGCGACGGCCACCACCAGGAGAGGCTGCTGCCCAGACGGTGTAGGAGCACTCATTGCGGATTTCAAAGCGCGCTGCATGAGCGGAAATGAAAAGGACGCTAAAGAAGAGGAGGGAGGAGATTTGGGAAATGGTTAAGTAGCTCATGGTTAGTTCTTACTTTGGGATTTGTTCATAGGAGATGAGGGTTTATATACAAGTAAGGCGGCTTTTTGGTACCATAGATAACATGGGCAAGTGCCATAATATTGTTTTAATAAAGGTAGAGGCGGCTAATCGAACACTTTCAAATCATAATGAAGATAAGGCCAAGCGTTTTTGGATTTTGGGAGAACCATAAGATATTCCTTATTTTAATATCTACCATTTGACTTTCTTTCCACTTAGCTAGTCACTCTACGTTGCAGAATACTATTTTTTTAACATAACCGATTTTACGTATTTATCATAAGCGTTAATAAAATTTGTAATTATCTCTCTTAGAAATATTATTTTAAAAATCCAAATTTGCATTTCCTTTTAGACATTTGTCAGTAACATAACTGTTTTAATACAATATATTAAACTATTCACATATATATTATTATTTGAATAAATTATCTAATTAGTAACTAAATTTTTTATGTTTCTTTTATCATCCAACTCATCATTAAATTTTAAGAAATTGTTTTCATAGCCACCATGCGATTAAGTATCAAACGGCACAGTGACATGAGATTAATTTTCGTTAGTAGATCCCACCATATTACTATATTTCTTTTATTATTATCTTTTCTGTCTGTTTTTCCTTTTCTTTCATTCTTTATTTTTTTTCTTTCTTTTCCTTCATTGGTGTGCCGATGATCTGGCAAAACCAAGTAAACCTACCTACTAAAAACCAATACCATGACACCATTAATCACCCTCAGGATCACCACCGTCCCCCTAGTAATCTCATCACTCCGGGCTCGCTCTTTCGATTGAAACCAAGCCTCCAACTACACTCTATCACAACTCTCTCTGTTCTCAAGCCCCACGCATCATCTTCACCATCCCTGCCAAAAACCACCATCTTCAACCCGAAACCAAGCACGTTCATCTTCATCATCCGAGTTAGAATAGCAGAAGGGACAATATCCAAAATATGATTATAAAAAAACTCACTAGACGACCCTTCCCCACCTTCAAAATCCCCGACTAGGAATTGTTAAACGATCAGGCAGATAACTTTTCAACCCTCGACTTTAACTGCAATGCACCTTGCAGCCCGTCCCGTTGACTACCTTATGGCCCTTCCCCGCTACCTCTCGTTGAACGATCTCGAGCCCGACACCCTTAGTGACGACTCTTACGTACCCATCGTCGATGCATTCTCATGCGACCATTTTCGTATGTATGAGTTCAAGGTGAAGAGGTGTGCACGTGGAAGGTCACATGACTGACCGAGTGCCCGTACGCCCACCCGAGCGAGAAGGCTCAATGGAGGGATTCGAGGAAGTTCCGTTACTCTCAATCCGCTTGCCCGGACTTCCGCAAGGGCAACTGTAAAAAAGACGATTCGCTTGCGTTCGCTCATGGTGTTTTTGAGTGCTGGCTCCACCCAATTCGTTTCAGGTTGGAGATGGTGGTTTTTGGCAAGGATGGTGAAGATGATGTGTGTGGCTTGAAAACCGAGAGAGTTGTGATAGAGTGTAGTTGGAGGCTTGGTTTCGATGGAGGGAGCGAGCCGATAGTGATGAGATAACTGGGGGGACGGTGGTGGTCTTGAAGGTGGCCAATGATGTTATGGTATTGGCTTTCATAGGTAGGTTTACCTGGTTTTGCCAGATCATCGACGCACCAATGAAGGACAAGAACAACTTTTTGATAATTGCATGGATAAATTTTTTTTTTTGGGGGGGGGGGGGGGTTTATAATAAGTTCAGCAAGAATTCAAGTTGACGAGGAAAGGCTAAAAGCATTAAAAAATGACATTACCTTAAATTCGTTTTTGAGGTAATGTTCTTGAGTTTAGTTGGTTTCTACCAGTTTCATTCTACTACGTCCAGTTAAAACTATGTGATAGGATGATGATTAGGCTGTTTATCATCCAAAATGTTATCTAAATTCGAATCGGGATAATAATTTATTATTCAAAATTTATCTTTCATTGAACAAAACATATGCAAAATCAAACAAATACATCCATAGGTTCAGTATCATTTGGAAAGACCAAATGACCTTTATTTTTTATTCCCAAATGCAGATCAACTACTCCAAGAGATCATCCCTTTACTTTTCTTGGTTCTTGCTTCCGACCATCTCTATATGGGGTGAGCCTCTAGGGCAAAACACAACCCTGTAATTGGAACCGGCGGGGCAAGTAAAGGTGCTTGAAGGATCATCTTGAGGATAACTGTATGAATCATAGCACCGGTCCTTGAAAAACCTTGAGAAATAGGTCGGACCACAGGTTCCGTACCCTTGAGTGCAACAATATTCATTGGTTTTGAACACCGTGCATGGGTTATTGCACCCACCAGGAGCTCTTAACTCATTCGGGCATTGTCCGTTGATGTCTGCAGTGCACCGAATGTTGTGACAACCGCCATTAGTTGGACCAAACACCATGGGAATGTTAAACCCATCAACTAAGGAAATGTCGTAGAAATCCATGTTTCCAAATTGGTTAAGTGCATATTCAGCCAGGGTGTTTGGAGGTACACCCCAACCTTGGCACTCAAGGAGTCCACCACAGTCACCGGTTTGGCAATGACCCCTACCATTGGCATCGAAATTGCAATTGGTTCGACCCCAAATACGAGCCATAGCAGTGCCAGCAGGCACATCGATGGTCCAACTTTGCCAAGGGTCTAGGCGACGACCACCACCAGGAGAGGCTGCTGCCCAAACAGTGTAGGGGCACTCATTGCGGATTTCAAAGCGCGCTGCATGGGCGGAAATGAAAAGAACGCTGAAGAAGAGGATGGAAGAGATCTGGGAAACGGTTAAGTAGCTCATGGTTGGTTTTTCCTTGGTGATTTGTTCATAGGAGATGAGGGTTTATATACAAGCAAGGCGGCTTTTGGGAAATCTGAGGCATGTGCCATAATATTGTTTTAATAAACGCTGAGGCGGCTACTTCGTTACTTCGCAATCATAATGAAGATAAAGTCAGAATTTTTAATGTGTACAATTGTACATTTATTTTAATTTGAACTTGTTAAATCTACATCAAGCGGTAACGATCTATTATATAATCTAATGATAAATAGAGTTTCTATTTGTTTTCTAAATTACATATTGAATTATTTTACTAGTAGTTACTTTATAGAAATCCAACGATAAATTTATTACAAATTTTTTTATACAATATCTAAATTTATTCATAATCTTTCATCAACTTATAAATAAGATGATAATGCACTTCAGTGCACTCAGACTCACATTTTCCTACCTTAATAATAATATCCATATTAATTGAGCTAAGACTCAATCAACAAGATAAATGCATTTTTAAGATCGATCGTTCTTTTGACCTCTAAAAATGAGCTAAGAAATGGATTTTTTTTTTTTGTGTGTTAAATCTTGATTGGATTGTAATTTTAAAATTCCCATAATTTGTCATTTAGTTAATAATTTTTCTTAATAAATATTTCATTAATTTAGCTAATAGGATACCATCTATCGCATAATCATGAATGTCCATAATATTCTCGAAACCAAAAGAAGATTCTACCGGTCCACTAAGCAGCTCGGAGTATGCGCTACTCTATTATCTTAACCCACTACATTTCACTGCATTTGAACTCATGTCTTTCTTCTTAATAACAATATCTTTGCCAATTGAGCTAAGACTCAATCAACTAAAAGATATGACTTTTTCTAAATGTTAGGAAAAAATTGTAGGTACGACTTTCTTCTCACATTTGTATTTGCACTGAATAATATTCATTTTATTAGATTCTTTTATTTAAATTAAAATGTTAATTTCTACTAGTGAACTGTCAAAAAAAGTATTTTAGTTTTTAAAAATTTTATGTCATTACATTTGGAGATATTAGTTTATAATGACTTATTTTTATTTTTTTTAATAAACATAAAAAATAAGGAGGAAAAGGTTGAGAGGTTTAAATATAAAATTATATCAAATAACAATAAAATTATCCAATATTAAATAATAATGAAAATCATACTTTTTATTTGTGTGGAAATAGAATCTAAAATATGAATTTTTTCCATAATTATTTAGATATCATTTGAATAAAATTTAATAAATTGAGCATTTAACTTATTTTATTTTTCTTAAATTTGATGATTAAGATTGTTTTCATTTTAATTAATACCAATAAATACCAGTTGAAGCTTTGTGCTGTGAAACCCAAATTGATGGTACAATTGCTTTATTTGACTAATAGCAGAAAGGATACTCTTTATATGTTTTTGCTGATGCATCAAGCAAAACACATCAAGTATAAAATAAGTACGTACAAACACAACAACAACTCCAACTTCAATATTTGACCTATTATGGATGTTCATTTCACATATCAAGTTATGAGTTTAAGTCGTAGGAATTATTTACTTGTGATAGCAATGATTTGATTCTCCCTATATCACTCGATGATTATCATTTGAAAAGACTAAAAAATAACTTTTTTATTTTTATTCCCAGGCGCAGATCAACTATTCCAAGAGATCATCCCTTTACTCTTCTTGGCTCATGCTTGCAACCATCTCTAGATGAGGAGAGCCTATGGGGCAGAACACAACCTTGTAATTGGTTCCACCAGGGCAAGTGACTGTGCTTGAAGGATCATCTCGTGGATAAGTATAAGCATTGGGGCATCTTGCCTTGAAGAACTCGGAAAAATCCGTTGGGCCACACTTCCCGTAATAGCAACAATATTGTTGAGTCTTGAAAACGGTGCAAGGATTATTGCACCCACCTGGGGCTTTCAATTCCTTAGGGCACTGCCTTACTATATCAGCTGTGCATTGAATGCCCTTCTTGCACAACCCAGATGTTGGGCTAAACTCCATAGGAGCATTAAATCCATCAACCAGAGAGATATGGAAGAAATCCAAGTTTTTGTACTGGTTTAGTGCGAATTCAGCCAAGGTGTTTGGGGGTTTACCATAGGCTTTGCACTTAAGTCGCCCCCCACAATCACCGGTTTTGCATCTGCCTCGTCCGGCTTCATCGAATTGGCAATTGGTTCGAGCCCAGATACGGGCTCCTCTAGTGCCGGGCTTCACATTTAGATTCCAAGTTGCACCGCTCTCTAGCCTCTTACCACCACCACCACCACCGGAGGCGGCCACGGCTGCTGCCCAGACGGTGTAGGAGCAGTTGTTTCGAATGGTAAAAGTGGCAGCAGTGGCCACCGTGAAGCAAAGAGCAACGAAAGGGAAGAAAAACGGAGAGAGGCTTTCCAACTTCATTTTTGCTAGCTTTGTATTGCATGGAGTTTATGAGGGAGAAGGTGGATTTATGTTAGATGTTATTGACAGACCAAGTAAAGAGTGGCTCTTGATTGTAATCAAATGTTTGTTGAAAATTGGTTTGGATGACCAGTCAAGATCGTATCATGGAAATTAATATGGTTATCTTCCAATTTGTTATTTTTATTTATTTAACATGAATTAATCATTGATGCTAAAAATAAGTTAACCATTCAGATTTGTTTCATGCTTCAACTTTCTTCTGTGTTAACAAATCAACATAATTTCTTCCTTTTTTATTCTATTGAATTTTGACAAATTTTTTAAAACATCACATTTAGAATGGAATTCGACAAATTATAAAAAATTATAAAAATTATGAAATAAATGATAAAAGAATGTAAAACAAGAATTATGAGAGCGAAAGAAAATCCAATAATCTATTAATATTGAAGGTCATAACTCTCTTATGAGTACATATATATTGATATGAAACATTTTCAAGGACAAAAAACTACCTTATAATTAGTAGCAGTAGGACAAGTAAATGTGCTTGTTTCATCGTCTTTAGGGTAACTGTAAGCATCGGGGCACCTTTCTTTAAAAAAACTTGAGAAATTTGTCGGACCACATTTACCAGAATTGCAGCAATATTCATCAGTTTTGAACACAGTACAAGGATTGTTACACCTACCAGGGGTTTGAAGTTCACTAGGGCACTGCCCTACAATCTGTGAAGTGCATTTTATGCCGCTGTTGCACCCACCAGAAGTTGGGCTAAATTCCATGGGAATGTTGAACCCATCAACAAGAGATATATCAAAGAAATCCATACCATCGAACTGGTTCAATGTGTATTCAGCCAAGGTATTTGGGGGTAAACCATAGCCTTGGCATTGAAGGAGCCCCACACAGTCACCTGTCTGGCATTTACCTTGTCCGTTTTCATTGAATTCGCAACCGGTTCGAGCCCAGATACGGGCACCTCCTACTCCAGAGCTCACGTTGAGGTCCCACACTTGGCCGTGGTCAAGTTGCCTGCCGCCACCAGGCGCTGCGGCGGCCCAAACTGTGTAGGGGCAATTGTTTTGGATGCTGAAAGTGGCTGCATTGGCTAATGTGATGCCGTGAACCGCAACACAAACGAAGTAATACATCGAAATGTTTCTGAAGCTCATCATCTTCGCAATGCAAGGGAAATTATTATAAGGCTTAAGTTTGATTTTATGATCGAAGGTATACGATATTTATGACCCAAAATAGAACAAATTTATAATGTTCTGCATAAATGTAATTCACTTAACTTACCAATAAAGAGAAAAGGGAACTTTCGGTTTTTGGTTTTTATGGATCAGTGAGGTCTCAGTTTTGAAGTAACTTAACATAAAAGGGATGTCCCAAACTTAATTAAAAAGAGGGCTTGTTTCATAAATTTCATGTCAATTCTCATGAACTAGCCTAAGGAACTTGGGTTATCATAGATTGATCTGTATTACATACATTACACCATTTCCAATCCTTCATGCATAAGTGAGAGCTAATTTCCATTAGTTCAGGTAACTTACGTCAGGTTAGATTTGGGCTTAATTAATTAAATAAGATTTTATTTATTATAGACGACAATGCTCGGTGAATTGAAAATAAAATAACCTTAAATCATATAAATTGAATAAAAAACTTAATAATAGAATGTAAAAAAAAAAAAACATAAATAAAGCTTTACATGGATATAAAACAAACATGACACATTTAGTACATGAGAAAAATAATAAAAACAGTGAAATGATAAGACGTATTCTCAAAATGGAAAACTCGAATTTAAATATTGTTGGAAAGATAATCATACCTTTTTAAAAATATTTTTATATATTATAAAATGAACATGGATTAAGTCAAACTTAAAAAATACTAAATTAAAATCATAATTTTATATTTATATTATATAGTAATATAACTAAATTTTAAACAAAATATATTTTTAAGATGATTTAATTTAAATTTAATTGGTCCGAAATTAGAAATCTTTATCCATAATTGGACCAGCCTATCAGGCTAGACAAGCCTTCAATTCGTGGACAGATTTATTAATGTTATAAAATTATACAAATTGCTGGGGGTACATAATTCATTTGGACATGATCGAAGTAGGAAAACTGTAGTAGGCCGGCAATAATGACTACTGAAAGCAGTAGAAACTGATCCAAATCACTGATAAGCCTAGACCTGAGTTAAGTGGGCTTTTATAAAAACTATCATTTCTTTTCTATCATCAATTTGTTTATTTAAAAATAATTTTTATATTTTAGATTAAAAAGTAAATTAATTTTTATTAAAATTTTTATTTATTTTTACGGTTAAAAATTAGTGTGGTTGATAAAATAACTAGACAATTACACATAGCATGTCAAGTATATCTCGTGTTGACAAGAAAATGATATGTTTACTTTTTAATCTAATCATATAGAAAATAATTTATCTATTTTTTATGTAAAAAAATAAAATACAATTCGATCTTTAATTTTTAGAAATTTTATACTGATTGTTGGACCCCAGCATGAATTGCAATATGTAGAGAAGAAGCTTGTAGCTTTTAGTGGAGATCAAATCTCTGTTTTTTGGCTTTGTGACGAGAATGGGATACATAATGTAATCTATCTTTATTCTTTGCTTTTTGCTTTTTGCTTTTGAGACATTAGAGTAATCAACGGATGGGATGATTTGTAAGTAATTGATATGCATGATGATGTCTTGGAGTGACTAAACGGCACAAGGAGAATGAAAAATGGTAGCCAATCTCAGCTTTTACTTTTGGGACTCATTCCATATGCTCAGCTTCATGAAACCAAAATTTCTTAATTCAAACTATATATTCAGCATCTTTGCTTTTTGCTTGTAATAAAAAGCCTTCCATAAATGAACAGCTTCAATCCATGCCACTGTTAAGCGTTTGTGAATTTGTTCTTCAAAGCCACTTGAATAGTAAATGCATAAATTTTTTGAGGTTTTAGTTTCAAATGTGTGGGTTTAGTTTATGGAAAACTATTTGATACATGGTAGTACTATTTTTAGATCATACAAGTAAATTGAGGGTTTGATAAGTGTTTTATAAGGTATGATAAAAAAATAAAAAGAATTAATTGCATAAATAAATGCAACATATGTCACACTCTCAATTGCTTGTGAGTCTAAAAAGCTAGAGTTAGTAATTTGAATGAAGTTTATTATTATTTTTTAATATCAATCGAGTTAAAACTCGGTCGACTGAATAAAATTAATTATTTAATTAACTATTTGCATTAATTGATTTTAATAATATCGGGTAATATAGTTATAAATCATATATATGGATAGGTTGAACAATTATACTTATTTTTAACTCCAAAAATATAATTCAAAAATTATAACACTGACTCTTTTTATATAATTTTTTTGTTTTAGTTATACTTAGTGTTATTTTAATAATTTTACTTGTAAAATCTAAAGACACTCTTAATAATGTGATAGGGGTTTAATCTCTGCTTATATGAATGGAGCGGTCAATTTTTTTACTTTTTTGAAAAATATTTATGACAAGGAGATTACAATTACCAATAGTGAATATTTTGATTTATAATTAAATATTTAATTAAAGAGTGAGTATTTAGTTCTATTAATAGGTTTTTTTTTTAATTTCACATGTTGTCTTAAAAAATTATTATATATCATTTTTTATATATTTATTTTTTGATTTTTTTGATATTTATATAAAATACTTATTACAATTTTAATTTATTTATAGAGTCTAAAATCACAACCGATAGATGATATACCAAATATTTTCTCTTAAAACTTATTAACTTCTGCTTGGGACTTAATTCGTCAGCTAAGCAATTACAACATGTGATGCTAATCCCGTAGATGAGGGAAATTCCTGGATTCAGATTTGTTAATCAAAGAAACAGGAAGATCTATAGACATCCCTTTAGATTTGCGAAAATCTATAAAATATTAGAGATAAGGGATCTTTAAGAAAAATCCATAACGACATTGGAATCATAAATACGGCAGAGTTGGATTATTTGATGTTGAAATTGATCGATTCAATCAATCATCATCCATTAAATAATAATTCATAATGATGCCAACTTTTTTTGGCACCGAAACTACGAAAAGCGCGCCAAAATAGTAAAGACAGATTACTACCGAGTGAAATTGAGTTATGGCTGTCTCAGCCATCTCTTTTTCTGATAAGGATTGCCTCTGTGATGCTTATAACACTTTCCACTATTTCAAAGCTTTCACAACTATTTTTGGTATTATTATACAAGCATTGCCTATTACATCTTCTATGCATTCTCATCCCATTTATTTGGCTAAAAGATAGTTTCCTTGATTTTCTCAAACTCCTCTTCCATACTTCCAAAACTTTCTTCTTCCCACTCTCTTGTCATAAAAAAAACAAAAGGTTTCTTTATAAACCCAATCTCCCTCTCTCTCTGAATTCAATATAGAAATATTCTCTTTATAATCTTTTCAAAAATGGGTTCTTCAGAAAAAACTATTCTTGTTACTGGTGGAGCTGGGTTCATTGGCACCCACACTGTGGTGCAGCTTCTCAATGATGGATACGGAGTGTCAATTATTGACAATCTGGATAATTCTGTTATTGAAGCTGTTCATAGGGTTAAGGACTTGGTCGGTCCTGAGCTTTCCCAGAAACTTGACTTCAATTTGGTAAGAAATTCACAAAAAAAAAAAAAAAATGAATCTTTTCTCTGTTTCTTTGTTATTTTTCTGATAAACCATATATTGAGTTTTCATGGTTTTAATACCTAATGATAAAGGTTTTGTTTATAGCTTTGATTTTGGCTTTGTTTGGTTGCAGGGTGATCTGAGGAATAGGGATGACTTGGAGAAGCTTTTCTCTAAGACCAAGTATGTTTACCTGGATTTTGTAACTTCATTGGTTTTCATTATTTGTGCTTTGTTATGAGTTTTCATGATTTACATTTGAGTTGAACGTATGTTATTTTACTGTTTGCATTTTTGTCTAAATTATTTTTTATCTAAATACATGGGTTAATTGAAAGGTGAATATTGTAATTTGATTTTTGTTTTGCTTTAGGATTATGCTGAAATAGTTTGAAATGAATGTTATGAGGAATTGATTTCTACTTGTAATTACCAAACTCCATAGGTTTGATGCTGTCATCCACTTCGCTGGCCTTAAGGCCGTTGCTGAAAGTGTCGGTAACCCTCGTCGTTATTTTGATAACAATTTGATTGGAACTATCAATCTGTATGAGGTCATGGCCAAATATAATTGTAAAAAGGTATGACAATATTTTAAAATCTTCTCCATGCTTCAGCCACTGCTAAAGAAGATAATGCTTCTTTATTTTTGTTTTTTTTTTGGGGGGGGGGGGTGGGACAGATGGTATTCTCTTCCTCTGCAACAGTCTATGGCCAACCTGAAAAAATACCATGTGTTGAGGATTTTGAGCTGAAGGCCATGAATCCTTATGGAAGGACCAAGGTAAATAGTTGTACATTACTTGGATTTAAACCGGATAAATTCTCATGAATTGTAATCGCTAAACTTTGTTTTAACTGAAAACTTTACCAGCTTTTCCTAGAAGAAATTGCACGAGACATTCACAAGGCAGAACCAGATTGGAGTATTATTTTACTGCGGTACTTCAATCCTGTGGGTGCTCATGAGAGTGGTAAAATTGGCGAAGATCCAAAGGGTATCCCCAACAATCTCATGCCTTACATACAGCAAGTAGCTGTCGGCAGATTGCCTGAACTTAATGTATATGGTCATGATTATCCAACTAAGGACGGCAGTGCGGTATGTGTTTTAAAAGCTAAAGTTGCTTATTGAAGAAAGAACAATTTTTTGTAGGATTAGAAGTTTTTGTTTGTTGATCGCAGTCAACATTATCAACTGTATCTGTTTCATGTCTGCATATAAATTAACTGTCTTTCTCGTAAAAGAGATTGCTCATTTATTGACAGGTTCGAGATTACATCCATGTTATGGACTTAGCTGATGGTCATATTGCTGCAGTTAGGAAGCTTTTTTCCTCTGAGAATATAGGTGATCGATTTGTTCCATTCAAGTTTTTACATATCATTAATTTAAGTTCATTTATTGTACCGTTCGGCAAATATACTGTTTGTATTAAACTCATATGTTGTTCTAGGCTGCATTGCCTATAACCTCGGAACCGGCAGTGGTACATCTGTGCTTGAAATGGTTGCTGCTTTTGAGAAAGCTTCTGGAAAGGTAAATGCTATTTGTCAATTCCCATTCAACATTCTCTCTCGGCCTTGCTCTCATATATGCTAATATAAAACTGTTGCTGCTGAAAATATTGCAGAAAATCCCCATTAAACTATGCCCCAGAAGGCCAGGAGATGCTACAGCTGTTTATGCTTCCACTGAAAAAGCTCAAAAAGAACTTGGTTGGAAGTATGTTTACAATCCCATCTTTTTCCTAATAGATTATTCAGTTAAGATGGATAATCTTTCAAAAATAATTTCCAATTACAGTACAAGATAAGTCCTTTTAATCTTAAGAGTTTGCTATATTGCAGAGCAAAATATGGTATAGCAGAGATGTGCAGAGATCAATGGAAGTGGGCAAGCAACAATCCATGGGGATACCAGTCAAAGCCTTAGGCTTCAACTAAATACTAATTATCTTCCCCAGTCTTTTAAAAATGTCTCACAGGGAGAATTAAAATTAAGTGTACAAATACTTGTTTAATTTAAACAAACTGATCCTTGATGATCAAAAGTTAGGATTTATCAAATGTTCAAAGATCTTATAAAATTCCTTTGTGTTACATTTATAAGTCTTTGTAAGAGTGATAGTGATGTTTTTATCATTTCTGGAGTTTAAAAAACAAATGGTTTTAAATTTACCGTAAGGAGTTGACCTAAACAAGATCCCTTTCAGCTTTGATCTTCAATCTTATCTGTTGATTGTCTCACCAACCATGCTCAGCTCACTGATAGGAGGACTTCAAAGCTCATTCGAAAGAACAAACGTCAGCTCTGAAATTTTCTAGTAATTCAGTATTGTCCAATTGCCAACCATGACTAAGAGGAAATTTCCCTTGAAAGTCCCATGAATTATCAACTATTTTTTTTAAGGATCTCCATATTCACAAAAGTCCAACTTAAAGAAACAAGTTGAATTTCAGTTTAATTGAAACAAGCAGAGGCTTGAGAGGAAGAAGTTCGAACTAAAGAATGGAGCAGGTAGATGAACCAGTGAAAGATGAAAGAGAACAACATGTCTTGGCTATTGGTTTTAGGATCATGCCTGGTGTTTCCCCTGTGGCATCTATTTCTCAGTCTCAGCACCAGCCATTTCCGACCCCTTCACCGTTCTCTTTCTCTGTGGCTTCGACAAGGTGGAGCTCAAGACCTTCGATACATCGTCACTCAAATCTCTTCCTTCGGTTCTCGGTGCTTCTCTTCTCCTTTATCTCAGCTCTCACACTGGTTACCCCATCCACAAACAACAAACACCATCCATCTCCTAGCTTCACCGATTACCCAGAATTGATGTAAGCACAACTGTAATTTTGTATTTACTAGTTGCCTTAATCTGAGAGAAAACCTCAGAGATTTGTATTGTCTTGGTGTAGATACTGCTTCATTGTAGCCATTATAGCTTTGGTATACACAGCTTTCCAATTGTTTAAAGGCATTAGTGACATTGCTCATAGAGGCATTCTTATCTCGGATTTAACCTCAGACTACCTAAGCTTTGTCCTTGACCAGGCAAGTCCACTCGCCGTTGTAAACACACTATTTGTATCGCTGCTATTTATAATTCTTGTGTGTGAAAGCTAATTCATGGGGTTGCTCTGGAAAACAGTTGTTGGTTTACCTTCTCGTCTCATCTGCTTCGGTAGCAGTGTCAACCATTGGACAGGTTGAGCGAGGCACAGCACTTAGGAAGGGAACCATCGTATCAACCAGCATGGCCTTCGCAACATTTCTAGTTATGGCAATTTGTGCAATCTTGTCTGGCTACAAGCTTTGTAAGAGAATTGGCTGGTGAATTTGCTGTGTGGTTGCTTCCTTCTGCAAGTAATTGTTTCAGTGTTTAAATAAATAAACTGCATAATCTCGTTTGTATGTATATATTATTATCCTACAAAATTGGTCTTCATATATAACATGGGGACTCATATTATATGACTGATTGTTGGTTTCTTAGGTGGTTCGATTTTCCTTACCTTTGGGCTCAGGGTCTCATAGTCTTAAAAGTAACTCAAAGTTCACTGTAAGAAAAGAAAACCCAGTTTCTTCACAAAATTAAATAAATAAACCCAGTTTTCAGATGGGCCCTTGGCTTTAGGCAGAGATATTTTTTTTAGGATGGGCCAAAATTAGCACTTAATATCAAAAGGTCGGATTGTAAATTAAGTTGATTTTTAGGTTCGTTTTATGATTTATCTTTTTTAAAATTGATGATTATTTCTCTTAGCATTATTTTTCATTAAAAATAATGTGTATTATTATTATACTCAAAACTTACTAATTTGTAAATATTAATTTTAATAAATTCTAAATTTAATATTTAGAGAAACTTTTCTCTTTAAATAATGAATTTGTATTTAAATTAAAATAAAAATAAATTTAGATAAAATTGTACTCGAAGACAAATTTCAGTTGCTCCCACTCTGTTGCAATCCTTATTTCCTTTGAAGGCTATTGACCTTAAACAATGACTGATTGTCACTAAATATACCATTATGGTTGATTAGGTAAAGTCCATGTGATATTTATATATTATCTTTTCCATATGAAATCCAACAACTGTTATTTCACGTCCTTCACGTGGCTTAATTGCGAACCCCTTAATCTCCACCAGGTTATCCAATCATATCGCCAACTTCCCATTCATTCCACTCAAAAATCCCCCATCATCCGTTAAAACAGAGGCTACTTTATAAACACACCCTGCGGTCATGCTGAAATAAATAAGTAACTTTTAAAATTTTTAATCATTTTACCACAGAATTATATTATTCAAAAATGAAAGAGAAGCTTCTGAAAAGAGATCGCATACATCGTAACGTATAATAAATAGTACGCCCTTCTTCTGGCACCTTCCTTTCTTTCTTTCAGTACAATTTTCCCCTTTCTTTCTCCAACTCACAATTTTTAAATTTTCTATTTTCTTCTCTTTTCACTTACTCCACCCAGAAGAACCTTCTAGAAATATGATGAAACCTAACCTCCCATCCTCCACTCTTAACGTCCCGGCTTTCAACTCTCTTATGGTGTTTGAAACTTGAAATTTGAAAACTTTTGATTCAACGTTCACTGCATGAGCCTTGTTTCTTGCTTTTTGTTTGGTTGGTGGGAAAAATTTTCCAGGTATGAATATGTATTTTAGTTTTCTTATATCCACTTTTTCTTCTCCCTGTTAGATTTCAACATTTTGATATTTCTTTTTAATGTATTTCTCAATGATCGACGAAAGAGACGTAATTAATTAGATAAAAATGATCACGTTTGAAATTGTTTTTGTTTCTTTGGATCTGAATTTCGCCGACTAAACTAGATATTTTTTTCTTCATTTATTTATTTTATCTTCTAGTAACTTTCTCGACTAACGAACGTATATTATTATTTTACCCGATTAGAGTTTAATATAATCAACGAGTTCAGAGAGCTAAAGGCACGGCAGAGGTATCCCTCTTTTATCTGGAGAGTTCTGGTTGTTTAGGATTCGGATCTAGGACTGAACCCCATGGCCTGCGGATCCACAGCCAGTGCCGCCGCTGACTCGCAACTATCTTTACCAACTCCGTTCCTTGCCAAAACCTATCAGCTCGTCAATGATCCCTCTGTCGATGACTTGATTTCGTGGAACGAAGACGGATCAGCTTTCATCGTTTGGCATCCCGCCGAATTCGCCCGCGATTTGCTCCCTAGATACTTCAAACATAACAACTTCTCTAGCTTCGTACGCCAACTCAACACATATGTAAATGCTAAAAATAAGGCAGTAGCAAATATAATTAGCCTATTAGAGAAATTAGATGAGTTTTTAATTATAATATTACTATTATTTTAGGGATTTAGAAAGATAGTGCCGGATCGGTGGGAGTTCGCTAACGCTTGTTTTCGAAGAGGCGAGAAGGAACTTCTCCGAGACATACATCGCCGTAAAATATCTCTTCCTGCAGCTACTCCGGCAACGGTGACCGTAGCAGTTGTTCCTTGTGAAGTATCCCCCTCTAATTCGGGTGATGAGCAGGTTATTTCGTCACGCTCGCCTCCTGTAGCCACCATTTTGCATCGGATGACGAGCTGCACTACAACGCCAGAGCTTTTAGAGGAGAATGAGAGGCTTAGAAAAGAAAACATGCAGCTGAGCCAAGAGTTGACTCAGTTGAAGGGATTGTGTAACAATATATTAACTTTGATTACGAACCATGCTTCCGGTCAGTTGGAGAGTCATTCAATTTTGGCCGAAGGGAAGGCGTTGGATCTTTTGTCAGTGAGGGATTCGGCGAAAAGTACGGAGGACAGTGGTTCGAAGGAGGTGGTTGAGGAGGAGGATGTGACACCTAAGTTGTTCGGAGTTTCCATTGGGGTGAAGCGCGTAAGGAGAGAAGGTGAGGACGAGATGCAGAATAGTTATCAAGTACGGCAGCAGGATACTGAGCCTGCGTCTAAGATGAAAGAAGAGCCGTGGATGGGGAAAGTGATGATCAAGAATCGTGGTAGTTGGAGCTTGGGAAATGACCAAACGATATATAATGCTATTTAATTATGAAGCATTGGAATGGACGGTGTTGATGAGATGATGAGGATGGAGGAAGAACGTGGTCTTAAGGGAGCGTTCTTTGAGGATCACGTGGGGAGCGAAGGTGCATTTGTTCTGGTTGCTTCTGGAATGCGAAGACTCCCCCATATTCCTTGGCACCGGGAATCGAGGAGCGCGATGTTGTAAAAGTGTAATAAGCCATTTACATATGAATCAAACGACGCCGCCTCAACAACCATTGTTTGCCAACGAAAAGGAAAGGTCGAATATTTCTACCAAATAATTAGGTAAAAGATCTGTCCAGCTCTTCCCAATTTTAAATTTAATCAAATTGGTTTCTTTCAAAAAAAATTAGAGTAATTTAATTTTTATTAATTTCAAAAATATTTAAAAATAGATAATTAAGAATAATTAATTACAGTATTAATATTTTTCATCTATTATATATGATTTTAATTTGTATGATAATAAATTTATCTATTAAAGTTACACGTTTTGTTATTTTGATTTTAATTTAATAAATTTATTCTGTAACATTTATGTAAATGTTGAGGTTGAATTTGTTTAATTTTTAAAATTAAGGTCAAATTGATAAAACATGTAAACATTGAAGAATAAATATATTATTATATTAATCAAAATTATGTGCAATTGATGAAAGATATTAATATTGTGATTAATTATATTTAGTTGTTCGTTTTAAATTTGTAAAAATTATTTTTAAAGACTAATTTTGAAATGAAAAGCGTAAAAAGTTTACCCAACACAAATATTAACGTAGAAATGAAACCAACCCTGTGATTCAATTCGAAATGGAAGAAGAAAAAGGAAGATTCCATTTTCCAAATTCCCTTTCCGACACTTTCATCACTTTTGGATAACACATTCCCTCTCAAAATGAGAATGGTGGTGCATGCACGGCCTGTCATTTTTAGCTTACATTTTCCGCTCTAATGAAAGGTTTTGTATTCTTCTAGATTTTGACTTATATAAATATACATTTTACTTAGCATTTGAATATTTATTTACATAATTATTATTTCTTAAATAATTATAATTTTATCTTATTGTTGTTGAATTATTAAAATTCAGATAAACTGAATTGAGTTTAGTTTTATTAATTTATACTTTTTTCAATTTTAATTTTACAAAATGAACATCCCGAGCAGGTAAAAAAAATCTGAAGTTACGGACGTCGTTTAGAGAATAAAAATAAAATAATAAAATTGAGAGGTAAAAAAATTGGGTTGAAAAAAAATTAAATTAAATTATTAAAAATGTAATTATTTTTTGGAGGAGCTGAAGAAAGAAATGATTTATTTAATTGAAGGGACCAACCTAACAAGAATAAGGGGATCATAGTATTAAGTCACACTCATTAAATTTAATTCCATAAAAAGAAGCTTCATTAACTAAAATTTTATGCATTATTGAATCTTATGTGATAGTTTTATGGTAAATGTTGTTTATAGCTCAAGCTGTGATCTGGGTTTGAGTCATACTAGTCGCATTAGTTGTTTAGACTTTATCCTGTTATTATAATTCATCAAAAAAAATTTATGCATCACTCTCTTTCTTTTATTGTCTTCTCTTCCAATTCATATATTATATGTACATGTTTTAGGGATATTATATTATATTATACTATATTATATTATATTTATGTAGGTAAAAGAGAAAACAGTTATATAGAAATGTATAAATCAGTATCAAATGAAAGCATATTAAATTTTTGGGATAAATCTTAAATTTATACATTAATTTTGATTTAATGTGTAAATTAATACATAAATTTTAATTTGATGTAATTATACAAATGAAACTTTGATTATCATTTAGATGTATGCATAAAACTTTAATTTTTGATTTCTTGATGAGAGTATCAATAACGGAAGAGACAAGAAGGACAATGTGGTGGTGCTATAAAAGGCTGGTCTACCTATAGGGCGGAGAGCTGGAGGAAGTAAGTGAGCAAAGAAATTGAGTATGCAAAGGAGAATGTTGAGGACAATAGGGAGGCTAGAATGCTTAAGAGTTGATTCATTCTTCATTTGAGTCAAGGATAAGAGCGAAGGATCGTCTGCAAGTGTCTCTCCGATCATTTCTCATGTTGCCATGTGTCCAGAGCCGAAAGGGGTATAACATGATTCAATGATACACATTCTAAGAAAAAAATATATCAATTTATTTTAATATTGAATAAAAAAATTATTTTTAGCAATATATAATAAAATGATGTTATACCATTAACTATGTTAATAATTTATGAAATTTGGATCAAATCAAAATTTCATGTATAAAATCGTACAAAATCAAAGGTCATCTGTACAATTGCACATCGAACCAATGTTTATGTACAACTTTGAAATTTATCCTTAACTTTTTTAATTTAATCAATCCATTTTAATATTTATACTATTATTTAAGTACTTCACAGAGTTGGTGTTACAACTCTGTTAAATAAAAATATGTGCATAGTAAAATTGAATTCACACCAATTGGATTAATAAAATTTTAAATTAGCACTCAACCAAAGCTTCATTTTAATATTTTTCAAATATTTTTATTTTAATAAACTCACAAACTTAAATTTACCACTTAATCAAAGCATCATTTTAATTTTTTTATACGTCTTATTTTAATATGTATAGTTTATTACCTTCATCATTTGCATATATATTTATTACAACATCATGATTTCTATCTTAGTATGGTACATATTTTATACCTTATTATTTCATTATTTACTGTAATTATTTTTAAACACACTTGTAAATTTATAATTTTCAGGGAAAAATCTTCTACTTTACTTTAATGTTGTAGTTTAAGCAATTTATTTTAAAAATCAAATATAAAATTATTGAATTTTTTAATTTCACTCAATTTCTGGTTTCAGTTTGCTCATGACACTAAAAGCATATATATATATATATATATATATATTTTCTCAGAACAACCCAAATCAATTCAGAATGCAGAGAAAATGCCTTAAACAAGAGTAGACATGACATATTATTATCAAATGATGGAATAAAAGAGAAGAGAAAGAAACGAGTACTTCAACTCGGTCAGTGCATATAGATGCCCCGGGAAAATGTAAAACATTGAATATACACAAAACTCCATGAAGGCCAGAGCTAAAACAAGCACATCATGATTATCACCAGCACTATGATAAAACCACCACAACGGCCAATATTGAATGCTGTGCATATATTCTGTCGAGCTAAAATCGTAATCAGAGGTTGCAGATGTGACCATAAATAATTGTTTCCCTTCTTACTACACTTCCTCGTGGCTACTACTACTCTTTAAAATGTTGTATTTGCAGAGTGGACAGGTAGCATTGATGTGTAGCCACTTATCTACACAGGCACAATGAAAATGGTGACCGCAAGGAAGTTCCCGTAGCTCAACTCCGTCATCGTAAGCTGAAAGGCAAATGCAACATTCCTACAAATTAACCCAAGAATCGATATCAGTTCGGTACTTGACTTAAACTCCTTTCAACTTGCACAACAACAAAATGAATTATCTTATAATTTCCAAGGGGCAAATCATAGAGGAAGGAGAAAGGAAATAAACAGAATAAAAACAAAAAACAAAAGATTTCAGCTCACTGCATCATCCGGGGAAAGCACATGTTCCCTGGGGGAATCAGTTCCACATTCAGTCATTATTCCCCCAACAGGTTCTTGGACATTAACAGCAGATTTCCCATCATCGTCGGTCTTACGGAACTTGAATTTTGATAACTGCTCGATGTCTTCCTTGGAAGCTCCCTCCTGATTCAAGAGGTCATACGAAGCAAGTAAAAGAAAAGTGCATCAAAAAGCAGAAAAAAGTTTAAACATCCAATATGTGTATCACACAAAATCCACCTTGATATTGTATAAACTTTCTCGAAACAAACAATTATTTAGTCCACTGTGACAAACAATTAACTGAGTTGAACCAGATCCATGTAGGAAGTTAAAAGTTCACAAAACAGCACAAGAATCCATACTAACTAAATTTGCAAAGCATGTTACCTCCATTAACAGAACTATATATATTCAAGCACAAAAATCAAGCATCAAAAGAACACAGACAACCAATGGTGCATGTGCAGTGATGATAATCTTGCAAGCAGGAAGATGAGACAGTTACCTGATCTGCCACAGCATATAGGATTGCAATAATACATGGAAGACAGCAGCAGACAGCAATACCAATAATGCATGCCAGTGCAACGCAGAAAACAACAAAGAAGACATCAAAACCGAGAAAAATTATACAAAGCCTGCAGAAAAATAGCATTACATTAGGGTCCGGTTATAAGGGAAAACCTTCAAAGACCCAAAAATGCGGATGGAAGAACACCAACTAACCAATAAAGTTGAGGCGAGGTGCGTGCTAATGCTTGGCCACCTATAGATACCCAGTAGAATCCGACGATCCACCAGATGAATGACAACATTGTATTTGTAGATTCAAGATGCTTTGCAACACCGCTGAAAACATCAAAATTTAAAATGATTTTAGCCATTAAAATGAGTTTGCAGTAATATCATACACAACTTAAACCCTATAACAGATGAGGCTAACAATATCCAAGAACAAAATTTAACTAATTTCAAATGCATAGGGCAGGTTTTACATACATGAAAATCCCCAACCCACATTAAACGCATTTCCTACTGAAACCATAATTTCACTTTATACTGCAGAAAGTAATGTCCATCTCAACTTAACAATTAACATATCGGAGGAAACACTCAAAAAAAAAAAAAAAAAAAAGAATAATCATTTTAGCTTCTCAAATTCATCAAATACAAATATGGGTCTGAATCAATAAGAACAGTATACCTTCCACTGTCCTCTTCCAGCTGAGCCAATGTCACGTACTGCTCCGAATTCACCCTTGATCCTGGGCTGAGAATCCCTTCCTCTCCGGCATTGAATGGTCTGTACTCCATGCTCTGCTGCCTCCTCCGCCGCCTGTACTCCACACAAACGCAAACCATATGCAACAAGCACTGCAAAGCGTACCCTATTATCCACAGCCTCAACGGCATATCAGGCCTCTCTTCCCTGCTCGAGAGCAAAACCCCAACCGATACCGCGACGAAAGCGAAATTCCAGATAATGTCGAGGACCACGACGGGCTTCGAATACGCCCAATCGCTCTGGCGCTCCTCGAGCTGCTCGGCGGCGGTTTCTCGAACCAGCATGGACGGTTCACGCATCATTCTTCGACTGCTGGCTCGCCGCAGGAACCGAGCCGCTTCACGAAGGCTCTGGCGACGAACGGATCGGCGCGGATTGGACTCGTCCCGTGACGCGTTGCTTGTTGATGAGAGAAGCGGCGTCACATCGATGATGTCATCCGATGAGGATCGGTTCGTTGGACTAGTTGAAGCCATCTTCGGTAACCTCTCCCTCTCTCCCAAAAAGAAATCCTATAATAATTTTAATATAAACAAAAACAAGTAGATTTCAAATGATTCTTAAAACTTTTTTATACCATGAAAGCAAACAGGGGATTTACGGGTTTTATTAGTATGATTAGTTTAGGGAATTCGGAGAGGTAGGGTTCTGAGGATAGATAACGATGATGAATTAATGGTGACGACGATGCTGGTGAAACCAAATCGAATGGAGATTTTTGTTTTATTTTCCATTTTGGGGGATTCAGGTAATGTTTGGTGCGATTCTTACAGTTACCATTTTGCAGTTTTGTCTTAAAATACTTTTTGGAATGTTTGTCTTAATTTCTTAGGTGTTCTTATTATTTTTGGATTACTAATAACTATTGTTTTACTCAAAGCTCCAACCTTTCAGTTTTAACCCATTTGTTTGTATTATACTTCTCCCAACGAATAAACAACAAGAGTATTTATTCTTCCTTTCTTTTCTTTTTCTTTTTAAATTGCACTTAAAGTTAAATTATCTTAATAAGTTTATATTTTAATTGTTTAATTTAAAAATATTATAAAATGATCTTTAAATTATTTAAAAAAATTTATTTAAATTATTAAATTTTTCGAAAATTTTTGTTTATGTCACAGGGTTGTTAAGGTTTTTTTTTAAAGTCTAACTAATAAGCTTCAAGTAACAATTCGACGATCGATACACGAATTAGTACCTATTGATCAGTAGAAGAGCATTTTTTAGATCCAAATCAAGCTGATCGTTAGTGCCAAAGATCAAAAAAGAAAGATGTTTGGATTTTAGTTTATAGATGCATAACATTCAAAGTTATTTTCATAAAATAAAAACTGAATTATAGAAAAGAAGAGTAATGAGAGCTTTTGATTAGTGAGATGTACGTAGTGCAAATAGAGAAGACATACAATATCTATTTTAATAACCCAATAACTTAAATAAAATTTTTCGAATAGTTTAATAACGATTAAAATTTAAATTTTCTAATAATTTAATGATGTAGGTAATTCACCCTTATTCTTTTCCAATTAAATTTCATTCGCTTTTTGGTTTTTACCTGGCTCATTTATACAAATAAATATATGGTATTTATATTATTGTTAATTAATTGAATTTGATTTCAAAAATCAGACATCGATAAAATCGGTAAAAGTATACCAAATACAAACAAAAATGTAAAAGTAGAATATAAGAAGACAATCAACTATATCCATTAAAAACAATCAACTTTTCTAAAAAGCTCTACATTAAAAACTATCAATTCCTTTTCTTTAGAATAGAGGTGATTAGGACAGGTCCATCTGAGTTCAGGTTAAGTTTAAACATAATATTAATATATTTTATATTTGTTAAGCTCGATTTGATAAAAAATATAGACATAAAATTTTATCTAAACTCGCCAATATTTACAAAAAATTAACCAAAACTCATTTTCAGCCACTCATATTATTTTTTATTTTTAAAAAATATTTATTTTAGTTTAATATTAAATAATTTTATATATTTTTTATTTATTGAAATTAAAGTGATCTTAACATTATTTTAATGTTTAAATTAGAATAATATTATATATTTAGTATATGTTTATTTTTTAATGTATTCTAAGTTATATAATGTATAAAAATAACATAATATAAAATATTATAAACTTAAAACAGAATTACGTTGGGCTCAAGCCTTGAAAGTTCAAGCCCGAGCTCAACCCATATTTTAAACGGGACTAATTTTTTTACACAAATCCTTTCAAATTTCGAACAAATCTCAAATCTAAATAAATAACACAACCTATAAACAGGTATACTTTTACGGCCAACTTCACCATTTTTGCTTCAAGTGCCTCGTTTCTTTATTTGCTTCATTAGGTCAGCTATTGAACTAAAGGGTAAATATCTTTTATTTAACATGCAATGTGATATGCAAACATATATTTTACGTATAAAAGTAGAATATATATATATATATATATATAAAAGTGGCCAACAGCTCAATGTAAGGGGTATTTTTGTGAGTACTAAAATTCAATATTCAAACTTCGTGTAATTCTTTTTCTTTAAAAAAAAAATTATAATTTTGGCTTATTTCATTACCTATATATGGGAGTTGTTCAAACAAATAAGAAAAATGCGAATATAGATACTGAAATCTTGAGTTTCACATTTACTTAAAGTTTATAATAATACAAATTACCAAATCTATTAAAACTGTTGGAATGCTTAACGCTTTTCTAGATTTCTATGTTTAATCGTTTGACTTAGGCTTAGTTTGGATGGGCGGTGTGTTTATCTCCGGTGAGGTTAAAAACAGCGGTGGCGGTAAGATTAGTTACTATAGCGGTGAGATTGGATACTGTAGCAGTGAGATTAAAAACAGCGGTGGAGTGTGTGTTTGGATTCAAACGCAGCTGTAGCGGTGAGGTGAAAATGAAAAATGACTATTAAGGACATCATATTAGAATTGATATATAATAGAAGTTTTTTAATTATTTTACTTATATAAAATTATTAAAATATGTGAATTTATAAATTCATTTAATAAAATATTAAAATGTATCTTCCAATATTTTATTATAAATATTTTAATGAATTATATAATCAATTTAAATTATTTATTAGATAAAATGATAATAATTTTTAATTTTCATAGTTAAATATTCTTTTATAACAATGATAAATATTATTTTCGTAAATAGTAACATTATACTGAGATCAAATTTTGAAGTATCTAACCAATGATTTTTAATAAAAATATATATATATAGTAACATAAGGCAAATTTTTTCAACTTCAAAACTGGATTACATCCCATACAGGTTACGGAAGGTACAAGGAACTAGGATATTGGATTTAATTCATTTTGTTGATTAGGTCGTTGATTTCATCTTCACGATTTCCAGCATCTCCCCCTTCTCTATACGGCTATTTCTTTCCCCGGAGTAATCTATCTTCTGGCTTGCTAAGCATTAAGTGACCCATAAAAAGAACAACCTCCTTGAAATGTGGACCAACATTTGCAATTTCATGTATGATATCTTCTATGCATATGATGCCATACTTTCCCAATGCCTGGAAAAAGAGAAGGTTACATTGACAACTATGATACATATTGGGACAGTTAAACCGGGAACTTAGACTGTAAGACAACTACTATACCTGTTCAATGATGTTATTATCGGTCAGAGGAACTGCTTTCTTGTCAATCCTTGCATAACACTTCTTGTAAACCAGCTCCTTTACATTCTTAAGGTTAGGGTATCTGCATAAACCGATGTTAGCAGTTAGATAAGTTGAAGAAACAAAAATAAAAGAACTAAGCATTCGGACTGAAAACTTAACCCTTATGGCTTGCATAAGATTCTATGATCCGTATTCCTCAAACTCAGGTGCAAGTGTCAGATGCTGGTATAATTTCATGAAAAGTCATTTCTATTTTTGTAAATTCTAAAGGACAGGTGGTTGCTAAATTTATGAGATAGCAAATTCCTTGAAAAGGTATCCTATACAAAGAAAACCTTATGAACATCAGTTAGCTCTGCCAATGCTCCTAGTCCTAAGCTATCCAAGATGAAATTTTCAACTACATGAATTATTGGACAGTTCAATCTCTAAATAAGAGCTTCTGAATTATTACACATTATGAAGGCTCACATCAAAAGGTCACACTAATGGTTTAAATGCATACAGTATGTGCTTGATAAAAAGTTTATAGAAAGCAGCGTCTGATACCATTACACAAATGGCCAACAGCAAATCACACCCGATTCTAGCTATTATGATGCTAAGAACAATTTTCCATGGCAAGTTCCCCAGCTCTTTTCAAAAAAATAAGTACATAGATTGCCAAGTGTGAACGTAAAACCTTTTTTCATGAGATTCAATATACATCTAGGCAGAAAGGGGCCTTGCCCACCCACTTCCCCTCCTTCAAACATAGTAAAAACCTATTTTGGGAACCCGCCCCCCCGAACTAGGTAACCATAAAAACAATGATATATATGCATTAGAGGATGCAAATCGTCAACACACATGGAGTATCCCTTTAGTTTGTGTTTTCAGATCAGAAGATTTATTTTACATTCACAGGAAAGATAAAAAAACAGAGGCTGTTTTCATACCCATAAGTAACGTACGGCTCCACCTTTTGCAGCATGTCTATTACACCCTCAGTTGCCTTCACAAAAACTCCACTAAAAACATTCCTCAATCTCAGGCTGTATAGGATCTTTAGTTTTTGGATGCATGTCATTTTTGCTACAAAACAAAGAAAAAGATAAGAGCCAGAAAAAGTTACTGGGAAATCTATTGAATAAGATCACAGCGGAAAAGACTGCCTACCCTTGTATACGGATAATGAAAAGCAACTTTGATTTTATCGTTGGTATCATTGATTTTGGCCTCTTTGCCCTTTGTTTCGTTCTGATCAAGTCCAATTCCTAAACCCACAAAACAATTGATTTTAAGATAACCTTATTTCCTTTCGAAATAGAACCACTACCACGGGTGTGAGTTCAGCTGAGCTGATATTTTGTCGAGCTCAAGCTCAGTTAAGCTTATAAATTTTCTGTCCTTGACCTCAGCTCAAACAAAACAATCATGCTACAGAAGACTAATATAGGGTCAATTTAAGTAATCAATTCAAGGAACTTGAAACTCAAGTTCAAACAAGGAGTTCAGATTACGGAAACATGAAAATAAATACCGAGTCATATTTACACATGTATATTACATAAAATATAATACTCGAAACTGCAATTAGGTTTATGACTTGCTCGAGAAAGCATTGGATATACTCAATCAGGACTCAACCCATCACGCTAAGCAGAGCTTAAGCCATGAAAAGCTAGAGCTCAAGCTTGACTTGAAATTCAATGTTCAAAGGTCACTCAAGCTTGATTGAGTTTCAAGCATAAAACTTGAGCTCAATTCAAGAAAAAACCAAACTTCTTTAACTCACTTGGTTAGACTGGATTAAAATGAGCTCAATTACAATGCCCAACTGCTCAACTAGAGGTTAGATTATTTATGCTCAAGTTCGAGTTTGCATAAAAAATTTCATTACTAACTAAAAACTAAAAGAGCTTGATTAAAACGTGTAGCTTGAAAGTACATGTGTCTCGATTAAACCCATAACCTTGACTACGAACAAATGCAGTTTGCGTAGGTAACAAGTAGCTTCACTCATTTATACCCGTATCATTCCTTAGTAACATAATGAACTAAAGAGATGCATTGAGTGAACAGTAAAAACCCATTTCATAAAGTAGTAAATCAAAGAGATGCAAAGTTAGATCGGGCATTACCTTGTCTCTGAACTCTTTAATGAATTGCTCAGGCCTTTTGATGTCAGAAACATCGGATTGCTTCTTGCTCTTCTTGGCTCCGTATTTCCCCAACTCCAACTGGGTCCTCCTTGTAATCGCTAACTCATCTCTTATTTTCCTTTTCTTCAATACTATCTCTGATACGAATGGCAATGACTGGCCTTCCTCTTCCGCCATCATCCTCCTGTTTCGTATAAGCAATAAGTAAAAGATAAGATTGCTAAGAATCTAACCTAATAAACACATCAAATCAACATCGAAAAATCAAACTTAATTCTATGACCTTATCAAACACATTTCAAAGATAGATCAAGGTTGACAAGCATAAAATCCAAATAAATCAATCATCTCAACTTCATTTTGAGTAAATTGCAATTATTTTCAAACCCCCCCAAACAACAAGCAGCTATCCCAAAATAAAAGCAAAACACAAGATTTTAAGGAAACAATACATTACCATGCTTAAAAGCACATAAAGCAAGCAGGACATGGAAGTCAAGCTAAGGAAACAACTCCACATTATTACAAGCAAAGAAGCTGAACCCAATCTGCTACATGATTGAAACCCTCTCACTAAACAATCTATCCAATAAACCAAAACCAGCTTCATAAACTTGCAGAAACCAACACATCCACTACAAACCATTGGCCAATGCCTCTCCATTAACAACCCCATTTTATCTCTACAATAAGTAACCGCCGTTTTGGCCTTGGAATAAACATGTTTCTGAGATTCTAACCATTTAAAACCTTGCTTAAAAAGTTTTTAAAAAACCTCTTTGGATCCACCTCAAAAAAAGATCAAATTTTTAACAAGAAAATGGAGAGAGGATTGCTTTAACAAATTATAAGTAAAAGATCAAAGTTCTGCAAATGAGGATTGCTTTAACAAATTATTGCATACTACCACAGTAATTTCAACTATCATTTAGGTATACAATAGCATACTCACCAAACAATCAACCCCTGTATACTATAACATTTGAACAAAAGTAATCCTGTTCCTTGCTAAATGCTAGTTTCTTTTAACTGAATAACTAATACCAATAACGAACAATCGAAACCCATAAATACTTTCCATAATCTATATGAAAATGGCAAACCAAGCAATAATTTAGAATCATAAAACATAATAATCGTAAATATCAAGCTCTACCATTTACTGTTGTTATAAAATATCCATAATTTCTAATTCTCTATCACCCAAAAGATTTGCAAAGCACCATCGTGTTGCAAATTGGAAGCCATGGAGGAATAATAGCTCAATTGAAAGAAGAAATTGGTACTGGAAAGGAAAAAAAAAATGAAGAGAGATGAAAGTGTATTGGTTTGTGTCTCTGGGGAAAAATGTAACATAAAATGAGGAAAAGAGAATCAGAAAACTCACTCGGAATAGTAGTTCTTACTTGAGCTTTGAGACGGCGACGAGCGGTGATGGTGGGAGCGGTCAGACGGCGGGTGTCGGGTGGTCACAGATGGTCAGTCAATCGGTGGAAGTGAGGTTGATTTGTGTGGGAGAATTGAACGAGTGGGATAGTGAAGGTCGACTGTTTTCTTCCCAAATCTGAAACAAATAAAGTTGGGGAAGAAATTAGCCAACATTTCAAGGATAAAATGGTAATAAAAGTATTGGGTATTTTCCCAATTGTCTTCAATTGCTGCTCAAACCTCCAGCCCCGTTTCACAACACCAGTGAGATTGAAATCAATTCTCAATGCACTGGAAGGCTCAACCAAACACCAGGTCAGTGAGTTTCAAACCCCAACTGAACTTCACTGGTGAGAAACGCACAACCAAAGGCAGCCTTAGACTTCAACAATATAAGAAGGAATGGGTGGATGGAGGTCTGTCACCATCCTTAAAATGAGCCGACTCTGATTTCTTAATGATATAATTAAGGACTGTCTCATGAACTGAGAAAAAAAGGTTGTGTTTTCAGCTTCGAAGATTTAAAAAAGAACAAAGTTTCATTCTTTTTCTCTGTACTTGATCAAGCTTTCTCTCTTTCCATTAATTTATTCTTTTTGTATAATTAAATCACTCTCAACCCTCACATTCCATAGTTAAAATCGTGTAGTCCAATCCTAGTAATTTTGCTTCATTTTTTTAACAAGCAAAACAAATACTATTATTTTAACTTCAACTACGAAAAGATCACAAATTTATACATTTAAAGAGTGTAAAGGAAGGAATTTTTTTGGTTTTGAAGGAGAATGGGAAGTTGGGATCCAGAGAAAGGGAGTAAAGGTAAGAAGAGGAAAACTGATAGCACTTACGAATGTGAAAAGCGATGGATTCCATGGCTTCTTCCGACGATTGTGTTGGCTAATATTATTATTTTTGTTTTGATGATGTATACCAATAATTGTCCTAAGAACAATAAGGGATCCAAAGGAAAGTGTGTGGCTAGGTATCTTGGCAGGTTTTCTTTTCAGCCTTCCAAAGAAAATCCTCTCTTTGGTCCTTCGTCTAATACGTAATTTTCATCTATTCCATCTCTATTTGTTTTCTATTTACAACCAACTTTCGTATAGGCTTTGGTATTGACTTTTCTAATATCCCTTCACCTCATTTTTCTTTAGAATGGATAAGTGGGGAGCACTACAGTGGAGCAAGGTAGTTCATGGCAAACAAGGATGGAGGTTCATCACTTGCCTCTGGCTGCATGGAGGTCTTATTCATCTGTTTGCAAACGTGTTGAGCTTTGTCTTTATTGGAATACGCCATGAACAGCAATTTGGATATGGTATGTTTTGTGTTGTATTATATTTTTTGGTAACATTTCAAGTGTTATAGCTGATGTGTTCTTCTCCTGACAGTGCGTGTTGGGGTTATCTATCTATTATCCGGTTTTGGTGGGGGCATACTGTCTTCCTTGTTCATGCAACATACTACAACTGTGGGTGCCTCTGGTGCTTTATTTGGCCTTATTGGGACAATGTGTTCTGAGTTTCTAACTAATTGGACCATCTACACCTACAAGGCATGTTTGTCATGGTTGTATCATTTGACAATTTATTTCCTACTTGTTGCTGGAAAACTGATCTATGGGATTTTTTTTTTTTTAAATGTATAACAGGTTTCGGCTGTGATCACATTCATAGCCATCATTGTCCTTAACTTAGCAGTAGGGGTTCTTCCTCATATTGACAACTTTGCAAATATAGGAGGCTTCTTCACTGGCTTTCTACTCGGATTCGTTTTGCTGTTTCGTCCCCAATCCGGGTGGATAAAACCCCAGCATCGTCCTGCTGGTGCTGCTGTAATACCAAAGCACAAGCCATACCAATACGTTTTTTGTGTCATTGCTGTGCTTTTACTCATTGTTGGGTAAGCTCTAACCCAAGTCTTGGTTTAGCTTTTGCCTGTCATGTAGTGAAAACGAAAGACTTAAATTATGGTTTGGAATGATGCAGTTTCGGGATGGGTTTATTACTGGTGTTTAAAGTAGCGAATGGAAACAAGCATTGCAGCTGGTGCCATCATCTGACCTGTGCGCCTACATCAAATTGGCCATGTGGATACTAATGAAAACAGTACCAGTACTATCAACACCCGTCACTTACATCTACCTTTTTCATTCATTCATTCATTCTTTTTCTTTTTTGTATTTTATATACTTCCATTTATTAATTTCTTCTTAGTTGGTCTCTCCTATACATATGCATATTTGAATAGGAAATTCATTATTATCTTATTGTTAGAAATTTATACAAGATTTTATACCTGCAGGGATTAGATCTATTCCAAATTCTCGTATATAATTTCTCATTTTATCACCGTTGATAATATATGCATTTTTTTACGGGATAATATTTTATATATTATCAACAACAATAATATTATACATTATCATTGTGTAAAAAAATTAAAAATTAAAATTAAATTGTGGTTGAAGTAAAATTAAATCATGAGAAAAAGAGATAGAGAGAAAGAAAAAAGAGTGTCATCCTCTTGTATTTATACGAGGAGTTGAACTGCCACGTGGGAATATCCATTGGTGGAAGATCATCTCGTTCTTTGTTGGTGAAAGCTACAATGTGGTCTCATAGGTTTATGATGTGACACCTGTTATACAGTGGGTTATTCATGGGTGATGATTATCCTTTTCATTACAAAGTCTATGAGAGGCGGTGAGTGGACCATACCTCTAGCAAGGGTGTGTAGAAAAGTATAAGTGCTATCTGGTGAGGGACTAATTCCGTGGAAGTGCTTACTAAATACTAACAAAGGTGGTATACCAATACTAATAACTTTATCTAAATATAATTAAATGTTAATTATAATTATTACAATTTTCTTTCTCTTATTATTACAACTAAAACCTAACTCCTATATCTTAAACTTTGGATTATTAACGCTAAAACTTCAAACTTGAAAATTATAATAATTATTAGCCTATGACACACGATGTAGGTAAATTTTTTTTTATAGCAATTATATTTAAGAAAAATTTATATTAAAAATAAATAAAGGTTTAGTTGACCGGTAATTAAAATTAAAATTTATCGATTATAATAACTTAAGTTCAAATCCCTTTTAGGTTGATTTAAATTGATATTTATATATTTTATATAGTGTATAAAAAGAGAAAAATACTTAAAAAACTTTATTATTTTATAAGGATGTGTTTTTAATCATTTCTCAATTAAGCTAATTTATGGTTAATTTATAACACCAACTCGGCTAAATTAATTTACAATACTATAAATTAATTTTATGGCACATTCACATAAATTAAGGCACATGCTAGCATTATTTGAAAAAAAGATCTAAAAATATATGAGTGAGAATTTGGTACACTAGTCATGCATTTTTTTACTCCACACAGAGATATAAATTTGTCATGTGTTATATATATATTTTATTTTACTATACTCTATATATATTTCTCATCAATTCAACATTATATTAAATATTTTTTCAAAATATATTTAAAAGTATATAAGTTTATAAACAAAATATAAAAAAAATAAAAATCTAAAAAGCTAGAAAATCCAAAAACTAAATTTTTTTTTCTAAAATTACCTAAAAATATTAACTTTTTATGTTATTATTTATTTGGAAAATTATTTATCTAAATTCATTATACATGGAGTAAGCTAATTGGTTCAGGGTGTAGTTGTCTCTTGCCTGTTGGTTTTTCTTTCTTTCTGTCAACCTAAAAAATTGTTAACTTGGTTAATGATTTTAAGTTTAGTATTAATTAGGTTAAAACATGTTTAAATACCAATTAAATACAAGCTATCAAATTTAAGAGTTAAAAAAAAATACATTAACCCAATATAATTATCATACAAACTCAAATAAAATAGGGATAAAGCAACATTTATCTTCTGAATTTGATAATTTTTTTCAGGTTGGTCCTTAAATCTTTTTTGGTTCACATTAATCTTAAAATTTAAATTTTTTTTAATTTGATCCTTGAACCTGAATTCAATAAGATACGATAACTTAACACTTTGAGATTTATCATATCATTATTGAATTTTAAATATATATAATTTCTTTATATTTTCTATGTAATTTTTATTTTATATAATTTCTAAAAAATTTCAAGATGACATGATAAAGTCGCAAACTGCATGCCATTATGCTTTAACGGATCCAAGTTCTGGAGCTAATGTGAAAAAGAAATTGAGGACCGATTTGTATAAAGTTGCCAAGTTCATAGACTAAAAGGTTAATTGGGCCTATTGATAAAACCATAAAATGACGTGGTGTCAAGGAAACATATATAAGTGATAAGTGGGTTAATGGCAGTTGAAAACACCGCCCAACTCCCTCCATAACCGCATTCGGGAATCAGGGATTCCCAATTATCCAACACCAACGGCCAACGGAATAAGAATCAACAATGAGAATGAAACCATGGGGGGGTTTCTCATCTACATTTTCAGTCTCCTCTTCCTTCAGAGTGATGTCGTTTCAATCCAGATCCTCTCAAAATCTAAGCTCGAAAAGTGCGTGAAGAGTACGGACTCCCACCACGAACTGAATTGCACCATCAAGATTGTCATCAACATGGCCGTTCCCAGTGGTTCAGTGAGTGAACTTCCTTTTTATGGTTATAATTTAGGAGTTATTTTCTTCTCTTTTATTAATTACTTTTTAGAGTAGCGATGACGCATCGATCGTGGCGGAAATAGTGGAGGCGGAGGAGAATTCAACGAACAAGATGCAGACGTTACGGATTCCGCCGGTGTTAACGGTCAACAAATCCTCTGCCAATGCTGTCTACGAATTAACATATATGAGGAAAAAGCAAACAATTGCACCCCTTTTTTTTTCAATTTATTTATTCAGGATGTTTCTTTTAAACCTCAATAGTACTTTGTTTAGACCCACAAATGCCAGCCAGATGTTGGTGTTAACGTTCTTAAGATATGTGAGAGGCAAGTAACTCTTTTCATATTTCGAGTAATGTTAGAATTTTTCTTAATTTACACACGAACATGATAAATTAAGAGACCGTCAGGTTTCTGGTTATCTGGAATGGCTGTGTAGGTTGCGGGATGAGGGCGGTAACATCATCGAGCATACTCAGACTGCTTTTTTAACTGTTGATATCATATTCTATCTTAATAGAATTTCATATTATGTGAACTTAACTGTTGCTTCGTCTTTCATGTTGTAATCCCTAACTGCCTAGATAGTTACCTTTGCCTTTTTCCACGGTGGCTATATGTGGATGTTCTCATATTTCTTGATATAAAGTGGAAGTTTTTGTTTAGTGATTCCTTGTGGTTCTCGAAGGCAGGTACCTTCATCTTGTGGAAACATCTGTGAGTGCTCTCTGTGTTTTCAGCATCACCAAAATTTACTTTTGGATGCAGGGTTTAGTCAAATCTTATTATTCTCGCCTCTATGTCTACATTTGAGCAGTTGACAAATTGGTGAAAAGGAAGGCCAACACTGTGCACTGTCTCCGTTTTCCAGGTGATTGGTTCTGCCACTCACTTACCTTACATTCCCTTTTTTATTACTTCTCTAGTTGTTATATTGTTATTGTCTTGCTGGACCAATCCCTATACCAAAGGTTTAGAAGCCCTCTGTCCTATCCATTAGATAATGGATGCTTTTCGTTAGAATTTTTTATATTTTGACTTTTTTTTTTCCTCTCATTCAGTTTAAAATTGTATATGTACTGAGGATTTTCTTTCTGTAGGTTTATTTTTGAAAATGTGATTGCTCATATAAGTTAAAACAAAACATCCTACTGTGATATCCAAAAATAATAATATATCCTACCGTGAAGTTTTTGACAATTGTATATTTACTCATCTGAATCTGAAAATGAAAGCGTAACTAAGAGCTTCACTTTCTTTCACAATTCAAAATGGAAGAAATCTTGCCTCTTGTTATTTCATGCTAGATTACAGTTTTCAACTCTGTACAAGAACTTAAGTGCAATATATTGAGGTATACTGTGAAGGAAATATATATGTTTAAGTGGACAAACTAGCTTGATAAATATATATATATATATATATATATATATAGTTGTTTCTGTTTTCTATGATCTCTTGTTGCAACAACTTGTTCTAATTTCAGCTGTATGAGCTTTTTCATGCAGTTTGACTGCTCAAAGGGTGTCGCCCTCATGGAGGTATTTTGTCTATTTTTGCACATGATGTGTGTACGTTATTCCTATTCATGATTCTTGACAAATAATGTCATCAAAGTTGTGAATGTTGCAGGAACAATTCTTCATTCTGAAGCCCGACATTTCATTTCGATCTTTAAACTCTATCCAACAACTGATCAAGCAGCAAAATACTTTTGTTCTGGTAAAAGATTAACAGGAGGCTTTTAGCATCTTACATGATGTGCCACAAGGGGTTCATCATTACGTCTTTTTATATTTCCAAATTCTAACATCAGTGAGATTGATTTATTTCACTCAACATGCTTTTGCTTGATATATTGAATGCGCAGCTGTTCTAAAGGACTCTGAATTTAACAAAGTTGACAAGGCAGAGTGCCAATTTAGTACTACAGCTACTACTTTTGACAATGGATCACAGGTATTAGTTTTAAGTTTGTAATCTGCGTACATGTGGTCACTGCCTTGAGATTGAAATTTATGCTAACAAATGTTAGTTCTAAATGGTGTCTCAGTTTGCTACAATGATGCACTATATGTGCATTTCTTCTCTTTAAATTATTGATTGGATGATGAAAAGAAAACTTAAGATTTAAGAATAATGCAAGAAGTTGAAGCATTCTCAGGGACACTCTAATAGTGCTGCAGTTTTAAAAATAATTGTTACGTTTTCATTAGGCATTTTCTTCCTTTACTTGAGTACCAAAGGGAATAAATATATAGGTTTAAAACAAATGATGCTTGCTTCCTTTTTACCATTTTTTAACTTCATTACATTAGGCATACGTGTCAACCTTTTATGAGCATGATAATTACTACTGTGGAAGATGGAATTGTTTACACAAACTTAAGATGTATGAAACAAATGTCACCAGTTTTACATTTTGTTTCAGATTACTCCTTTTCAACCGCTAAAGGCCAGCATAAGTGGCTGCCTTGAGTATCTAGAATAAATATGGAAAAACATGTGAAGTTTGGTAGACTCATCACTGGAGAAACTTGCAGGTCATTTTGGCAATTATAAATGTTTTTATTTCTTCTATGTATATGTTTAAATTTTATTTAGGTAGTGTTTGGAAAACCACCTAGTAATTAGATTTAAGTGTAATTACTATAATTACACAAAAATAGTATGTTTAGGCAATTATTTTGATTGGTGAGTCCTACTGAATTAGGTGTAATTGGAGCACCCAAGTACACTTTTCAATGCTCCAATTACACTTTTCAATATCTATTACAAAGGGTATGAATTGGAGTAATTATGCACATAATTACACCCAAATATAATTTTTATAAAAATTATATTATAAGTATGAACACATATTAGTGTTTGGGATGGTTATGGCAAAAATATTATAGTATTTAAATCTTAAAAAAATCCAAAAAAAAAAAACTCTAAAATTATGACCAAAAAGTTTAATATAAAAAATAATTTACATGTTATAAAAGTGTTATAGTATATTTATTTAAAAACTTTATTGCCAACAAGTATTGACATAACTTGTGTCCATGCTATTTATTATAAAAATAACATCTTTATTCATAAAAATAATTTATAATTTTTTATTATAACTTATTTATAAAAAATAACTTTCAAAAGTTAAAACAAAAAATTATATTATTTACAAGTGTTATGAAATGTTATATATATTATAAATTTTATATTATTTCTTACTTAATTTATGCATTATAAAAAAATGATATAGCCTGCATTAATTTTTCTTCAAATTAAGTTCATATAAGTTTTTATAATTAAAGGTACGGACTATTTGGGTTGTGAAGCCAAATATCACAAGTTCGATGCTAACTATACAAATAGAAAAAGTTTTTTTGCACCATATAGCTTGCAAACTTTTTAATTTGAGATTTTTGAGGTTCTGAAATATGGTTAAAAAAAATATTTACTATTCTAAAAAAAAAATTCATAACTTCAATCATAGGTAAAATGAGATGATCTATACTTCGAATGGTATTTGGAAAAAAGAGATCTTAATAATTTTAATGATGCAAATTCGAATTTACATGACGATGAACTTAGTCAAAATCTAATAGATGATGACAATGAATTTTTGTTAAATATTAAAGAGGGAATAACTCAGCTAACATGTATTAAAACAATTACATAAAATTGCATATGTTTATTTTTCTTATTATTTTTATTAGTAATCTTATCATTAAGTACTTTTTTAGACTAAGAGAGTAATTTTTGTTGAATTACTTTGTGTTATCTAAACATGCCCTTACTTAAAGAAGCCATTGTGTCACTTACTTCCTATCCTTGTTCAGAAGGAATTGCTCTGTATCAGTTGGATTGTACTATTTCGTTTAATTTTGGCTATATTTCAAACAGTTAAAACCTTGTCTTATCAAGACCAGGTAGGGAGAATGCAAGAACATATGCTTATATTACATTTTGTTTGGAATTACAGTGCTCGTGTTACTATGGCTTGTACATCAAAAGGGACTTTTTGATCTGTTTTTGATTGGTTGGAAGATCATTTTGGGTTTGATGATCAGAAAGCCAGAGATATATACAGGCACACTATTGGTATTGGCCAATCCCACATGCATGCCAGAAAACACATTAAAGCCAAGCACCATAAACATGATTCTCGACATGAACGAAATGGCATTCACCATGAGCACCAGCACAACCATTCAGAAAAGGACACCGATTATTATCATTATTATCTGCATCATATTAGCAAGGACAAGCACAAACTTAGACGTGTTAAAAGTTCTAGCATTGTTTGGCAGGTCCATCTGGACAGGAGAAAAATGATGATGTTGGGAAACACAACCATAGAAGGGCAATAGGGACTACAGAAGAACCATTGAAGGTAAGATAGTGGACACCTAGATGAAGTCTGAGTTCAGATTTGGGAAGATCGATCATAGTTGCGTGGCTGAAAATTTGCCTGGTTTTTTCCGCATTCATTAGAGGGAATTGTGAAGCTCCTTATGGTTCCTTAAGTAGAATTCTTAGAAAAAACTAATATTTAGGAGGAAAAAGATAGGCTTTAAACATGTACAATATTAAAAGTTAGACCTGTTACCCCAAATTCTCGTTCTTTTTCCTCTTTTTTTTTTTTTTCTCAAGTGTATGATGGGATTAAGAAATTCGTATAGGAGGCATTGGTAAAACCATGATTTAGTCTGTTGGAAAACTGACAAATATAATGAACTCTCTATTTTTTAAAATTTTCTACAACATATCGATAACTGTTATCCTCTTCTGCAGTCCAAGGAAAAAGCAACAGTGAATGGTAAAATGCAAAGTTGTAATATTTTGTTGTTTGCTTCTTAGCCAGGTATTTTGACTTGGCTTGACAGTGGTTTCTGCTTTGTTTCAGTGAAGTTACTCCATTCTAGTTTTCTCCAGGAGCTGAATGTGAAAGCCATCTGGAAACTGTAAACCTGGAGTTCGGAGTACATTTCCCCCTTTGCTTGGTTCCCACCTGAAAGGATGAGGATCTAGATGAGTTTCTTTCTCTTGATCTTCACAAAAGTGTACTGAGCAGGTATAAAACATTTTGTAGTTTGTAGCAGCATTCTTTTACCTGTATTTTGTAACCAGGAAATGGAGAAACACAGCCATCTGTACTTTAGTGAAGTCTGTTCCGACACAAAATCTCATGCCACCACCAAATGCCATGAAATTCTTTGAGGCTCCATTTATTTCTGTTCCCTGCAGTTACGTGGTTCAAAGTAAAATTTCTGTGGATTTTGTTTTAGAAATTAATCTTGCAGGTTATTAAGGATACAGTTTCCAGTATTCACCCACCTCCCATCTTGATGGATTGAAGGTGAGCGGATTTTGGTATTTTGCTGGATTCAGATGCACAGCTGGGGGACAGACCATTACTGCCCAACCTGCTGGAATGGTATATCCTGCATTATTATCAAATTTTATTTGTTAATTTTCATATTAATTGAATGACAAAAACTTGTTTATAACAATTGGAGAGTGGGTGAATCATTTTAATGCCTACCTTTGAACTGGATTTCCCTTAGTGTTTTTCTGAAGATTCCTGGAACTATATTTGCCAGTCTAACTGTTTCATTGATGAACTGCATGCAAGTTGCACTTTTCAGATGGAAACAAACACCCTTATGAAAATTGATAAATGCTATTAGAAGTATGAAGTAGTACAACTCTCTCACCTGGAAGGTATATCTCATTGACTTGTATTCTTTCCATGTAAGTCCAGAGTCGGTATTTTCCCGGTTTCGTAGAATTGCCTCGTGCTCATCCTGGAAGGTGAAAACACTTAAGTCTGTTTGGTAGGAAGAGGATTTTGCAGATAAAGGATTTTAGCTAAAATAATTTCACATACTGTTAATGTGTTCAGCACTGAAGGGTTGTCCGAAAGGAATTTAACAGCTAAAGTTAGAGCTAGGGACGTTGTTTCAAAGCTGGCAAATAGTAGCACAAACATCAAATCCAGAGCGATTGCCTCTGTGAGTATTGTTCCCTCTTTCTGAAGTTCTTCAAGGACGAAATCGAAAAAGTCACTTTGGTGTTTCCTCGGCATAGACCGCCTTTCATTTAGCAAGTCCTTCAGCATTTTCATTGCATTTTTTCTTCCCTGTATAGAAAAACCTTCAAGAGTCAAACACAAAAAGAAGACAGGCTCATGGAGGCATATTTTTCTAACTCAGGGGAGCCTGATTTGCTTCATAAATAAAAGAATTTCCATGCCAACTTGTGTTTTGGAGATTAGTCTTTAAAGTTACAGACACTGATTTTTACCATGATGGTTAACTGATGCTAGTGATATATTGCTACATATAAAACATTGTTGTACCTGTAAACATTTGTAGTAAGCTGTTCCAGGAATATTCAATGGAAAGGAGATTAACCCCCGGATAAATGCAACAAAGTTCTCCCTTAGATTCTCCGGGGAATTGTCTTGGTCATAACTTATCAGCTTTTTGGCTGTCAGATCAAATATCATCTGCAAAAGAGACCAAATTATCATTTTAGACTTCACCAGAAACTTTAGACGGATGATGAACCATGAATGAGGTAATATAAATGTGAAATTACACTAGCAGTTGCTTCTTTTAATTCAATAGTTTCTTGGCTTGACCAGCTTTGCAGCCTTCTGCAAGCTGTGTTCTCAACTTCAGGTAGCATCTTTTTGAGGCTTTCAGGACCGAAGAGGTTAAGCACCATATTCTTCAGGTACTTATACATGAAACCATGTAATGAACCTACATTCTGACGTCCAAATATCTCTGTGAATGTATCAGGATACCAGCTCTGAAACAGTTGTCCCTCTTGCAGGAAGATGAAATGGTTGAGATCCGGGTCAGTCGACACAATTACCGGTCGCCCCACTAAGCTAGTCTTGAATATTGGCCCATACCTGTAAGTAACAGCAACAATCAACATGTTAAGAATGGAAGGAGATCTACAAAACATCTTCTAGCAATAAAAGCAAAGAGTGACGGAGATTGATATAATATTTTCTTTTACCTTTTCATCCTTTCTTTGACAAAGGGAGGAATATCGAAAGTAGTGTTGGGGGTGAAGAACTGAAGAGTCTCGCCAACAAGTGGGAACCCCATTGAACCTGGTGGAAGTTTACCGTTGCATCTAGGATTTCTCCATTTGCTAACCCAATGTGTGATGCAGATAAGGAGCAAAGTTCCAATGCACATTAACACCAACATCTCTTACACAAAAAGAAATATATAATATCCTTTGATTGATCGAGGAAAGCAGGCTATAAACGTAGGTACTGGTTTTTATAAAGAAAATAGATTTTGAAGTAAGAAACGTGGGAGGATAGAATCGACAGGTAAGAGAAGAAAATGCCGAAATGTATGTATGTATTGCATGTATCTCCCGATTCTCATCAACTATGAGAAAAGCTCATGCTTATATAGGAAGGCAATGCATTGCATACAACTGTACTCAAAATGAATTTAATTAATTAATTATAGTTTCCTCCTCGCTTTTATTTATTTTTTTTTTGAACTTTAAAGATAGCATAGAATGGAATATAATATATGAGTTAACTCTGTCTGTCTGTCTAGGAACTGTTCATTACTATTTTGTCAACGGTCTCACCGGTTGAAAGATAGAGAGAGAGAAAGCCTAGCATGATTTTAGACCTTTAGAAGCTAACACGATGCTTCCCCATATTTCTTTCCATATCTTCATCTAGTGGTTGGATTTTCATTATTTTTTTTCCCTCCCCCATCAATGGTAAAAGGAGCTTTAACATGGAAAACTGAAGGAGCACAAGGCTGAATTTTAGCCTTTTTTAAGGAAGATATTGGAAGAACAGAAAGGGAAACTGTAGGTTTGAGAGGATCGATGGAAGTTCAAAGGAATATGTCTGACCAAACCAAGTATCTTATCACCAATCTACATTAAATCATTAAATACCAAAAAGAACAAACAAAAAGAATCTAATGGCTTCTTTGAAATAGTCTTAAAATCTAAGCTAAATTTTCCCAAATGTACAGCAACATCTAAATTTGAGATATCCTGTAAATCCTAATCTCATATTCTTAGATCCCAATGCAAAAGACCCAATCTTAATGCATACATCACTAAGATTTCGAATGAAGTATCTATGGATATGCATGCAACTACTGTGATCTTTTTGTCTAACTTGAAACCATTTCATGCTTACCAAAACCAAAGAGAAAAAGAAAAAAGGGCAAAAAATGAGACTAGTTAAAGCTAAGGTAATTATTCAGGTAAACCAATTATCAATACATAGAGCTCCGGCCCACATGACCATTGAGCCACGGACTGAACCCCCCCATGCAAACTAAAATCACTACTACTACAATGTAGGTAGGTTACTGTGAGAGTTTGTTTGACCATTCATTATATGCGTTTTGTCACAATGATGTAGGACAAATTTCCGTTTATAGGCCACAGGGGGAATGGAATTCATGATGTGTTTTACTAATAAAAACAATTGTATAGGCACGCTTGCTCAAAACATGGACTTTTGTTTACAGCTGATTTTGAGATGAAATATGAACCTCATGCTTCTATATTCATTTCTCTTATTTTCAACTTGGGATATATCATGTTATTTAAGATTTATCCATGAAAGATTCTCCATTTCTTTCATTAATTAAAACAGGAAAGGGGAAAGTCTACTGCCACTGCACTGCCAATCAAGCATTGTGAAATACTCCCATTTCAGTTAACTCGTATATTCAGAACAATCTAGTATTGTACAACTCAATTAGGGACTTTTGGAACATCTGGCATGAGGAAACTTTCTTTTTCTTACCAAATAAATCTTCTACCATTTTGCATACATTTAAAGCATCATATCAAGCTGAGGGATCTTAAGTTGCACCGTGTAGTCAAGTTACAAATTGGGATCATTCTTTCTACGATATAAGTTTAGTCTTATTTTAATATTGTTTGAGTCAGAGATGATATTCAAACAAAGTTCTCCTAACAATATCGATTTTAAGATTCGAATTAAATAATTAAACCAACAATATGAATTTGGTGGTGGAGTATAGGCGAAGAGAAAGGACCAAATCTTTTTGGTGGGTAACTGCACAAATAAACAAAACCAAACAGGATCTTCATTTCTTTCCTTCTAAATTTCCTATCTGATTACAATCTTTTTTCTTTTTTCTTTCTGGGCTTATCATTGGACGGCTATGATTATTTTATCTGAAGCTATTTGACTCCTTGATTAGTTGGTGGCTCAACTCAACCATTGTCTAAGAGAAAGACATTTATGATGCTTCTAATTACAGCAGGCTTGTATCCTATAGGATCCCTGGAAGATTTTTTTTTTCTTTTAGAAAATGAATTCGAATGCTGCTTTGCTTAAAATTTTTTTTGTATTATGTTAATTCAATCAAACACTCGAATGCAACGTTAAGGAAATTATTTATCTTGTCAAACATAACACACAATGTGTATTTATTTATATTTAAAAATAAAAAAGAAACACTATATTGCGAAATTAGTTTTACGTTTGTGGGATTTTTTTTATGCAATTACCTAAATAATTCAATTATAATATTATTATAAATTAAGCATTCAAAATGTTGCATTTGGGCATTCAAAAAGTTTTAGCTAATATGTACATAGCAATAGTTTAGCTGTAATTCATTAAATTAAATTAATAATATGTGTTTGTTTATCAACTTAGAGGTGCTCATAGGTCAAGTCGGGTCAGGTTTGGACTGGGTTTATGTATGATATTAACATATTTTATGCTCTCCCAAGCTCAGCTTGACTCTAAATATAGGCTTAAAATTTTACTTAAACCCACCCATATTTGTAAAAGACTAACCCAAACTCATTTTAATCCCGCCCATATTATTTTTAAATTTTTAAAAATGTATATTTACATTATATTATTTTAATATTTAATAATTTAACATATTTTTTATTTATTGAAATATTTTACATAATCATCTTAACATTATTTTAATGTTTATATTAAAGTAATATTATATTTTCAATATAAATTTATTTTTTTAATATATTCTAAATTACATAATATATAAAAATAACATAATATAAAGTATTATAAACTTTAAAATGAATCGGATCGGGCCAGGCTCGAACCTTAAATATTCAAGTTCAAACCAATTTTTTTTTTTTACTCAAACTTATTTTTCGAATCTAATATTTTCTCAAATTTTAAGGATGCGTTGATACCTAAATAAACAGTACAACCCATTAACAAGAATATATCAAACCTATAAACTCTTAAGCTCAAAATCAATAATGTTGCACTAACCCATAAAATCTTAGGGGGCAAAAACACTAATCGATGTACAATACGTCACTATCAATACTCGACAAATACCACACTAATATAATCAACCATCACTTATAAGAAGAAGGATCTTCAACATTAAATATGAGAGGATTACAAAAAGAGGGTAAGTTGATTTGGTAATCCATTTTGGTCATCCTTTAGTTTTTTTTTTTTTTTTTTTTTTTATGTAAATAATTATTGACATTAGAAGCACCTAACAAGATAGGTTTTGCTTATTGATGATAGATGTCCTAAACTTCCAATAATTATGTAATTAAATATCTATAGTGGTTTCAATTTTGATTCTAAATTGATTGATTTAAAATTTTAATTTAATTTTTTTATAGACATGGTGATTAGATATTAAATTAAATAAAATAATTTTTTAGAAGAAAAATATTTATTACAAGAAAACTAAAAGAAACAATCGAGGCAAATAAGACCGTTATACCTGAGATTTACCCATATGTCCAATCTTAATATTCGACCTCCACATTATAAAAATAAAACATTAATGACTTTAAACATAACTTACATAAAACGATATTAAATCAAAATAAATTTAAACATAACACACATAATTTCTACAAAATATAAACGCTTAAAATCTTGAAAGCCTTACAAATATACTTGTTTTATACAAAGAAAGTAGCTAGTTAATCAGAGCAAGGAGATGTGGGAAAGTGATCGATGGCGTGCGAGAAACCCCATATTGATGGCCTAGCAAGCAGCAGCAGCACATGACCATGGCTTGCCTTCTCAATTATGGAGTCTTCAACACCAATCAAATTCCACGTTCTCCTTTCTCATCGTCTATCTCTTCGCTTTGCTTACGCCGTAAATTTTAGAAATTTGCGATTTTATGTTTTTTAAATTCCATTTACATACTTAAAATAAATTTTAATATTATCATTATTCGTATTTTAATTATTTTTGATATCATATTTATCTTACATCTATACTTTCTTTCTTTCCTTTTTTTTTTTTATGTATATACATTCCATTTAATTACTTTAATTAAGTTTAAATTCGATTTGTTTAAAGGTTACGTTTAAGTTCAATTACAAAAATCTATTTAATATTTTCAAGAGTTTAAATAAAAATATTAAACTTAAAAAATAGACTTGACCACTAAAATCAAGTCTGTTTAAAGTATAAACCTAATCCAATATTCCATACTAAAGGTCAGCCTAACTCAACTCTGTTTTAAGTTTATAAGTTTATAATATGTTATTATTTTATGTCATATAAAAATTTAATATACTATGTCATAATATAAATATTAAAAAATATATTACAATATTCAAGAAAATGTTTATTCGAGTGCAATTAAGAGTGTATTATCTTTTAACTTAAAATTTTGAGAGATTTATATGTAATTTAAAAATTGTATAAAAATTTACAAGAAATTTAATAAAAAAACATAATGGTGGTAAAATAGATGTTTGTACGTAGAATTACTAAATACAAAATAAAAAAATATTTCTAAAATATAAAATATGTGTGGACCTAAATAGGTTGGAGTTAAGAATCTATAAATATAAGTAAATTTAGATAAAATTTTAGGTTTCCTTTGTTTCACATAAAAGCTTTTACGAAAATTATTTTCAACCTTTTTCAATGTTTGTTTCATATAAAATAGGATGGTCAACCTAAAAAGTTTTCTATACATTTTTCAAATTGATAAGATTTTATTCACTATCTTCACTATCGGAGAAACAAAAAAAGAGAAGCTTTCAAAGTAGCAAAAGTGAAGCTTTGTAACACCCCGAAAATTTCTACAGTGAAATGTTATCCTTGATATGGTAAAATAAGGAAATAAAGTGACGAGAAGAGGAAATTTGAGTTATGTTATTGGGAAATATATTATGACATATTAACTCAAGAAAGGACTAAATTGTAAAAGTGAGAAAAGTTTTGTTGCCCAAGAGTAAATACTCAAAATTTGAGGGGTTAAAAGTGTAAATATGAAAAGTTGAAGGACCAATAGTGAAAATATTTTAAGGGTAGAATAATCTAGAAACTAAGGAAAATTGATGAATTAGGACTAAATTGAATAGGTGAAGAATCATGAGGGACTGAATTGCAATTTTACCAAATTAAGTGATGACTCAATGATGGAATTTTAAAAGATCATAAAGGGTAAAATGGTTAATTGGAAGAGAGAGAAATCTAGAAAGTAATAATTACATTGATGATATTTTATAATTATACAATTAAATAATTATTATTTTATTAATATTTTAATAAGATATTTTATTATTTTATTATTTTATTTAGTCTATATATATGAATGTGTGTGGAAAAAAAAAAAGGAAGAAACCACCACCCCTTTTCCATGCAATTCACGTTAGGAGAGAAGAGGAGAGAAAGAAAGTTTTGCTTTCTTTACAATTTGGTCCTTCTACCAAAAATTTACCAATTTCACCTAGAAATCAAAAGAATTTCCATAGCTACCGAAAGAGAAAATTGTTAAGGAGACTATGGGGAGTTAGAATGGCAAGTTAGACTCAAGAAATAGAAGTTGAAGGAGAGAGAAAATCAAGTTAAAGATTGAAATCAATGAGACAAGGTAAGTACATCAAGATTTTAATATATTTTTAAGTTTGATATTATAGAAAAAGCATGGAAATGATGTTAATGTAGAGCTTTATTATATATAGATTTATTTTCTTGATATGTTAATGAAGGGAAATAAGAGAAAGTGAAGGAAAACATTGTAGAGAAAAGAAATAAGGGTGTCATAAACTTAGTAATTAATATCTTGCACTAAAACAGTTTGGACAGCAGCAGTAATCTAACTTTGTAAAATCACCAAAAATAGTAGAAATTGAATTAGATGTTGAGTGAGATATGGAATTAAAGCTTATTGAGTCTATTTTTACATAAAAGAAACAGAGAAAGTAAAGGAATTCTGTATTCTGAGATATTTATATTTTTGTAAGACTGGTTTAGAACAATTTCGAGATCCCCTGTTCTGACTTTGAAAAATCATTAAAATTTGTTAAAAAATAATTTCGGGACATAATTTATATGGTTGGATTCCTTAATGAGTCTATTTTTATAAGAAACAAATGGGAACATTATTTGAATTCTGTACAAAGAGATAATTAAGTTTTACCAAAGAGTGGTCAGAACTATCGAACAACAAAATAGGAGAGATTTTAATGAATAAACTGTACTAATTGGATAAACCAAAAATTCTGAAAATTTTATGGTAAGAATATATTTGATTCTAGTTTCAGGGAAAATAAATGGATCTTAATTTGGAGTTCTGTAGCTCAAGATAAAAATAATTTAGTGACTATGACGCAGGTGGATAGCTTGAATATTCACATATAAGTAAATAGTGAAATTATTGATAATGTTACTTATAGCATGTTATATAAATTAAGGATGTGGAATGGAGAGGAGGAGGAGGAAAATATGTATGAATATTCAGCTAGTATGGCTAATTTGCATGTTTTAGGCTCAGAGACTAAATTGAATAAAAGTATAACTTTATGGACAATTTTGTAAAAATGTTAGAAATAGACAATTTGCATGAAATAGATTATTTTATTATTTAAAATTTCAAAATTGAATGAAATTATTAATTTAGTTCAAGATTGGGGAAAAACATGTTTTAAGGATTAAATTGAAAAGTGTTGAAATTATGGAAAATTCTGATATTTTATAGAATTCACGGGTTGTTATCAATTTGTATGAGAATGACGGCTGGAAATAAGGATTTAATTGCAAGAAATTTATTTATTTGAGCCTAATGATGAAATTGTCATTAATTAAAAGTGTAGGGGTAAAATGGTAATTTTGTTTAAGAGCATTAATTGAATGTATTAGAACATGAAATAAATGAAAATGATGATCAAATTTATTTATAAAGATCCGGATGACTCAAATACGAGACTTGAACGTGGAAAAGAAATGGTATTAATTATGATGTGTAAATATGTGATTATTTTTGACACGCTGATACAAGTAAATTAAGTATGTTGAGACGAATAATAAATCCAAGTAAAACATGTCGAGAAAAAAAATAAATACGTTTGAGGGACAATAAGTTTAATTTTAATTGGTTCCAAATATAAATGTTAGATAAAATAAAATATTTGATAAATAAATTGGTAACCCCGGTATTGCCCCGTAACTCTGTTTCGGTGACGGATTGGGGTTAGGGGCGTTACAAGCTATTTTCAATGTTGAAGAAACAAACCATCTCCTGCTCCGACACCTCTCCCCTCTTCGATGACGATAACTCAAGTAAGGATATCATCTTTTCTTCAACCTCTCTGCAATAACAGAAGCATTTTTCGTATATCTAAGCCCCTTTCTACCGTTCTGCGTTTTTTAAGCTTGTCTCTACTTCTTGATCTGCATTTCTATTTTTCTTTGAAATTATTGTGTTTTACCATTTTTCGTTCTTCATATTTTACAATTTTGGTTGTTTTCAATTTATATATTATAGCTTAATAATTGAGTAATATTATATATTTAATTTGATGTATTTATTTATAAATAAATCATTACAATATATATAAAAATGTAAAATATAAATTTATTGATATAAAATAATTTCAATTAAATAATGAAAAATAAGAAAATCTCTATATATGTTTGTTTAATTGAAAACAACTTTTATGAAATATTTTCAGAAAATTTACCAAACAACATAAAATATTTTACACAAATCCACTCAAACACTAAAAAATGTTAATTTTTTTAGAAATGTAAATGTAAGTCCTTTTTTTAAAAATAATTTTCAAAAAACTATTTTCAATAAAACAAAATTATTCATTGGACTAAATTTGGGCTTGATCTATATCAATCAATTTGGGTCAACCTACAGCTTAAATCCGGGTCGTTGCAGCCTGTGGGCCTTCATAATAAACATTCATAAGATTCATAAAAAAAATTAACAAAATTTTTGAATGCAATTTAAAGAAAAATATTGAAAATTTTTGTTGAGTTGTTCAATTTGTGACTCTTTTTGAATTTGGTTTTATTAGAAGAATATTTAAGAAATATCCAATTGTTTTTTATCCAGTTGATTTTTTTTCATCATTTATCTAATTAAATCGTTACCTAATTAACTCGGATAGGTATTTTTTTAAACACATTTTGAATTTTATTTTATTACAAATTATTTATTATTTTTCAATAAATTAATGCGGAATTAACCAGCCACGTTAATTCTATCACAATTTTTACCTTGAAAGTACGAAAAGCATAAAGCTCAAAGGATTCCTAACTTATTCTTTAATTATCGGATATGACTTTATTGCCGACCATTTATACAAAACATTTACATATAAATACAATAATAGAGAGCAAAACTTAATGCAGTTTTTTTCCCCTTTAATGATGTTCATCATGTTCAAACAAGCTAAGCTATATTTTGAGTAAAGAAATTATAATTCATTTATAAGGACAAGTACACAAAGTTAATTATTGATTAGATTTGTAAATACGAGTTTAAATCGATAGAATATTAGTTCGATTAATTTGTAGATTGTTATCAATATTAGAGGACGTGAGTTTAAATTCTCCTATTTATGGATTACGAAAAAGGCTAGTTTTAAGTAGAAACAAATAGATTTTTAACATGAAATCTAATGAAAAATAGATTAGCGAAAAAAAATTATAGCAGTGACTAATTCATAAATTAAACCTATTTTTTGTAAGTATTTTTTTATTTTTATTAATGGCCATTGGCTTTCCTGCTACTTCACCTTAAAAACGTTTTATTTCAGCTTCAACTGATTCAATAAGCGTAGAAGACTGGAGAAACTCCTATATATCCCAAATAAATAAAAATAAAATTTTCGTTAGAAAAAATAAATAATAATAAAATGACCGAACAAGTCCTCATATAAAATCTCTTCCCCCAAACAAACTTTCCACAAAAATCATCTTTCATATTTTCTTTTTCTCTACTTATATACATAAAAAGGGCCCTGCGATTACAAGCTGCGAAAAATTAAATTAAAAAAAGGAAAACCCTAATCTTGGCAATGGCCAGAACTGATCAAGAAGCAATCGAGACTTTCATCAACATCACCGGGGCATCAGAAGCTGTTGCCATTGAAAAGCTTGAGGTATTTTTTGGCAACTTTTGCTTTAAATTTGTGTTTAGTTTTTATTTTGCTTCTTTTTAACTTGATTGTCTAATTGGTTTCTCGTTATAGGTTAAGAACTGATGGGATGATTGATTAATTTGTTAAAAATTTGGGTTTCTGTTGCTTCGCATTGTTGAATTAGTTTGCTGATTATCGTATGCTTCATTTCTTGATGGTAATTGAAGTTTCATTGCTTCCGTTTGGATAAGGATTTCAGTCAGTGACTATAATCAATGGGTTATTTTAAGGGTTAGATGGATTTTACATGATTTTCCCTTTTCAATTAGGCTTTATGTGTATGTAACTTGTATGTCAAATGAACAAGCCTTTCTTTTTTAATAAGAAATGGAGAAAGAATTTGGACGGTTGACCGGTATCCAACAGGGGGAAATTGAATGAAAAGATGAGGTTGCACTCGTTTGGAACTTGAAGTCGTATTCTTTTCATGGTTTCGCTAAAATGAATTAGATGTTGATTAGTATAATTCTAAGGTTTTCTGAACCTCCAATAGTCTGCCCCAAATCTCTTAGAAAGGCCATAGATACACGGGGCGATTAAGGTCGACTGGTGCCTCTCGAATGTGATTAATAATTTTAGTAGTCTTTGAGTTTGCGTGTCTTTAGAACTCTTGCTTTTGGACTCCTTAGTGAGCTCACCCCTCATTCATCTGTTTGTGATTAACTGTTTCTTGAGTTGCATTATTTGAGTTAGTTTAGATTCTTTGCTTCTGCTCCTAGAACAAAGTTAGTTATGTGCATCTCTCACTTTGTCTGTTATTTATTTTGCTTGGAATCAGGAGCATGGTGGTGATCTCAATGCAGCTGTAAATGCACATTTCAGCGAAGGAGATAGAAACACGTTTGTGAATTGTGCTATCCTTTCTTTTGATTACTAATTCTCTGTTCATAGCTTTATTTATTTCTTTAATTTTCCCTATTTGCAGCACAAGGTCAGCGTCAACTGTAGTTCCTGTAGATGATGCCATGGATATAGATGATCCAATAGAAGATGTACCAAGCAGGCCAGCCTTTCCACTTCTTCCAGCATCTAGAACAATGAATGCATTCTCATTGCTTGATCCAAACTTTCGTAGAAGCTTCTTTGATGGTGTTTCTGATTTTACAACTCGTGAACCATTGGTTACACATCCAAGAGAGGTGAGGGAGGTACCAATAGAGGTTAAGGATAGCAGTGAGCCATCACGTCGTTCTGGTCATGCTCCTTTCATTGAGGATGTCTCTGAAACTGCACCAGCACATGAACCAATTACCAATGAGACTATTATAGTGGATGAAGTGGATGAGGATTCTACCACGCTGCCAAGTCAGCAGAATGATCCCTCTCGTGACCAACGTGTTACACCCAGTGCTCCTGTCTTTGATAATTTGCCAGACTATGGCAATGACATTGAAGAACAAATGATTCGAGCTGCCATTGAGGCTTCCAAATGGGATGTTGAGGTAAGTTTTTACCAACGAGTGGTTCCAGTGTCATGCTGTTTTGGTGCAATTCCTTCTTGTAGATGGTGTAAATGTTTGCCTCACAAATTGCCTTTTAATTTTTGTGCAGGATTTAAGTGATCCTGGCCCTCCACCTAATCAGCCTCATGTGGAGGAGGATGCTCAACTTGCAGAAGCAGTTTCTTTGTCCTTGAAGGTTTGTTGTGCTGTACTTTGTTAAAATCGTGTTCTCATATAATAATCTCTTCATTGTGTTTAATGTGAACAAATTCAGACAGCGGAGCAAGAGAAGGCATTGCATGAGCTGGGTTGCTCCGGAACATCAGAACCCGAAGCATATAAACCAGCTGAGGTGCAACTTGGGCACTTGGAAGTCTCAAATGGGAGGTACATCTCAGGGTCACTATTTAAGCATTATGCTTTCTGTTTTTCGTTTTATGATTATAAACCTGTAACTCTATTTTGCCTTTTCATCATTTTATGGTGTACTTATTGAGTTGGTTTAGGTTAATGAGAGGAAGCTCTTCCATTCATGATGATGCCGAAGATGTGGAGGAGCAGCCTCTAGTTAGGCGCAGGACCAGACAGGCATCATCTGGCTCAGGGGAATCTGTGAAAGAAATTGGAGTTGTTGAGGCTAGCTCACCATCAAATCCTGGACAGCAAGATGCAGGCAATCTCCCACGGAACAATGGAAATGCCTTTCCTTCTGATGAGGTTAAATCTTGCATGATTTCCACTGATGCCCAATGAGAACTTAAATATACATATTATACATTGCATTCCATATATTCATGCAGGAGTTTCTCTTCTAACTAATGCTTTTCACTTATGTTCATTACATAAAAATAATATATGGCTTCTGGTCTCTACTAAATTGTAGTGGGGAGGCATCTCCTCTGAGGAGCATGATGAGGCAGTCATGCTTGAGGCTGCAATGTTTGGGGGAATCCCTGAAAGTGGATATCATTTTGCATATGCACCTCATCAGTTCATGCGACCTGAGGGCTCCAATACCTGGCGTAGCCCTCGTCCTCCATCACCCTCTTTGGCAGCCCAACGCTTGATACGGGAACAGCAAGTTAGTTTTATTTATTTATTTCTCATTGACCGGAAGTTGCAGGTCTCAAGTTTTGGTCTATGAGTAATGGTTTAACAGTTGCGTACTATCGTGATACATTCAGGATGATGAGTATTATGCATCATTGCAAGCTGACAGAGAAAAAGAGTTGAAAGCAATTGAAGAAGCCGAAGCTCGCCGTTTAGAGGAAGAAGCAGCTAGAAAAGCTGCTCTTGAAGAAGAACAGCGAAAAGAGGAAGAGCTTCGCAGGAAAGTGGAGGAGGAGCAGGTATTATATTAGTTTTTGTTCAGGATAATGTCAGTCCATGTAGTGAGGAAAATGATATGTTCTATCTTGTATCTTCATTTCGTGGATAAAGAATTAACATTCTAGCAATAATTCAAAGGCAAATTATCATATAGATGCTTGTTTTTAAATTAGTGTGGGATGATTAAATTTTACCAGCAAATTGTTTTCTGTAGTTAAACAAACTTGTTTTAGTGGAGATGTGATATAAAATGCATTTTATTATTCTGATAATATAGGTTTTTTTGGAAACTAACTTGATTTAGTCTTTGTAAATATAGTTTCACTCGCTGTAGATATATTTTATTCTTGGTTCTGAATTGTATCATGTGTGATTTTACTTGCAGGAATGTGAGAGACAATTAGCTGCTAAAGAAGCTTCTCTGCCTCAAGAGCCAGCAGCCAACGAGCAAAACGCTGTAACCCTTCTTGTGCGAATGCCAGATGGCAGTCGCAGGGGCCGCCGGTTTCTCAAGTCTGATAGACTGCAGGTAAATTTGCAAAAAAGAGTTGTTCTATCACTTGTCCTTGTGCGTGCTTATAAGACCTGACTTTGGTTTTGGTTTTGGTTTTCAGTCTCTATATGACTTCATCGATATTGGTAGAGGAGTGAAGCCAGGCACTTATAGACTGGTAAATTCTCATCCCAAGTCATTTGCCAAAGCTATTTCTCATCCCGTGCTAATATGCAACGATTGCACAGGTGAGGCCATACCCAAGGCGTGCTTTTAGTGATGAAGAGAGCAGTTTGACACTAAATGAACTTGGGTTAACAAGCAAACAAGAAGCCCTATTCCTGGAGTTGATCTGATCTTAATAACATCTCATTCCTACACGAATATTTGTAGAAATTTGCTCTGAAATTTATTTAGTTTTATTGAAATATGAAGTACTACATGGAGTAGTGGAATTTCCTAAGGGTTGCTTGGTTGTATTTGGTTGATGAAATTTCAGGAGAGAATACAATTAATCTGACTTGACGATGGTCGGTATTCTGCATTTTGTTAGTGGTTTTCGATTTGATTTAAAGAGAAAGCATTCTATGTGCGGTTATTTATGGTTCACCTAGGGTAAAAGTATCATGTAGTATTAGGAGTTGGATTTGGATTGTATTATTTTTATATTATTTAAAAAAAAAGGATAATTTAGTTCTGTACATTAGGAAAAAAAAAGTGACCATTCCGTTAAAAATTTTAGATGTTAAGAGATGATTTGGATTTTTTAAAGTTGTTTTTTAATTTAAGTGATGTGGAATTAAATAATAGTATGAATAGGTAAAAATATTATTTAGGTCTTTATATTAAAAATTAGATTATTTTTTTATTTAAAAAATAGATAAATTAGCTCATTAACATTAGATCAAAAAGTAATTTGGTCTTTATTAACAATTTTATTCTAATCTATTTTTAAGTAATTATGTTACGAATGGACTAATCAAATAGTGACATTTAAAATATTATGTGTCTCTCATGTTGATGTGGCATATTTTGCTATATCAATAAATATTTAAAAATTAGAAAGTATCAAAAAAAATAATTTTTAAATAATTGTTTTAATCAAGATGAATCTAGACAAATGGATGTATAGGTTTATATTGAGAGTGGTTTTTTAAATAATTATAAAAATATAAAAATTTATCTAAATTTTATTATAAATGTCCAGAATGAATACAAACAAATGGTAGTTTAAATTCAAATGAACTAGACAAATACAAACTATATATAATTATTAAAATTTATTTAAAAGTTATTAAGAATTATAAGATTTAATAAAATAAGATTAATTAACTTGATTAACTAAGAATATCAAGTCGAATAAGAAGTTATATATATATATATATATATATTTAAATTCTTTAAACATGCTATATATGTGCAAATATATAATTTTTAGATTTTTTTAAAATAATCATTATTTATAATTCTTAATAATTTTTATATACTTTTACATATTTTTATAATTATTTAAGAAATCACTCTAGAATGAACGAAGACAAATGGTTGTCCAAGTTCATTTGAGCCTAGACAACAATTTGTTGAAGATCATTCTAGATGTCATTTTTAATAATTTTAGGGATTAATTTCGTCATTTTTTGAATAGAGGAAGTAAAAACAAGGACCTCTATGGTACTTTTACTTATTCATATTCATCCTTTAATTCCAGATAAATTATATACATATATATATATATACCAAATCATTATTTAACAACACATACAAATAAATTTTTTTACAGTTGAGTCAATTCATACCTATTTTTTAGTAAATATGATAAAATGGAATCTACCTCTTGATATGATCACCTGCATGATACTTTTTACCTTCAGCTGGCCAAGGATGAATTTACATATCTCTACTATTCTCTTAAAGGGTGAGGAAAATGAATTAACATAATTGAATCAAATAAACTAAGATAATTTAATTTAAATGACCCATTTATTTTATTATCGATTTTAGATATCTATCTAAATCGGATAAATTATTATCCGTACTTAATATTCAAATACCTAAGATAAACTAACCCAAAAATTAAAATATTCAAATATAAAATTACACAACCTAATTAAATTACTCAATAAATTATCTAAATATAAAATTTTTTTTCCTAAACATAAAATCAAATATCCAAATATAAAATAACCTAGCCAAATTAAATTAGCGGACTCAAATATAAACATGTTCGATTTAAAAAAACATTTCATTGCTTAAATGGCTTGCAATGGTTATTTTTATTTTATAAATAAATGAATCTTAACCCCCAAATCGGAAACAACGAGATAAAAAATTTTGATTTTATTTATTTAGATTTAACAAAACAAATTCAATTCAATTTATTCGATTTTAGTAATTTAATCAATTTATTTCATTATTAATGTATAAAATTTATACTGCTAATATTGATCAAATGCACAAAACTCGAGCTATGATTATATTATTTGTTTATCTTTTATCAAAGGGATAAAATGATATTTAGTCATTGAATTTGATCATTTTTCTTAATTTGATCCTTGAAGTTTTTGTCCACTTAATTTTAGAACTTGACATATTTCTTCAATTTGATCTTTAAAGTAGGATTTCGATATTATGATGTGTCACTCTGAGATTATACAATATTATCACATAAAAGTTTAAATATATATAATCTAAAAATTATGAAAAAATTGATCTTTTGAAAAAAAATTCAAGTGCACATCATCCGTAACCTAATGAAATCTAAATTAAGGGATTAAATTAAAAAATGTTAAAATTTAATATTAACGTGAAAAATAAATTGAAGGGGGAAAGTAAAAAAAAGTTACCAAATTGTTGCTTTATCCCTTTACCGAACCAACCTAAAAAAAACTAAAGGCACCTGGACACCTGGTTGTCCTTTGTCACTTGTTGTCAGCTGCACCGAACTATAAATTGACAACAATATCCCTACTCTCTTCAGCGTGGCAGGATTTGATTGGTTGGATTACAGACACAAAAAGGTCAGACCAACATAAACCAGTTAAAATTTACTTAACATAAGTAAAATATAAAACAAAACTATAATTAGACCCTCTAATGGCTGCTGAACATGCGCCACATGTTTGCAATTATGTTAAAATTGGCAGGTTTAGGAAGTTAAAAAAAAATGTTAATTTTCATAAGACGACAAAACAAAAGGTACAACACAATTGAAAAAAAAAACAAAGAACTGGTACGAAACAAATAATAATATTTCTTACCAAAATAAATAATAATTATAGATTGATGAGTAATTAAAAAATTATGAAGAAATATATTTATAAAAAATAATACAATAAATAAATGAGATTTTATTTAAAATGAAAATGATAAATTATTAAATATTATTGATATTTTAAGTTTAAATTTTAGTATATATATTTTTTAATAAAAATCCCCTAAAAAGTAATATAATTTAATTTATAAAGTGAGGTATTTTCTTATTAGTATCCAATTAACCACGACCTAACTCAGTGGAATGCTTTAAAATAAGTATAAATGCTGAGCTGATAGCTGGTCACACAACGGTTCAGTCAAATGGTATCAGGAGACAAGCACGTGTGCGTCACGTGGACCTTAACACTCTTCAAAAAAAAAAAAAAAAAAGGGGAAAGAAAACAATAATAGTACAAGGAGAAAATTCCCTTAAAAATTAAGACACCAACTCCCGCAACACTCTTAACGGTCATATTTCACCGACAACACTCCAACGGTCACAAAGACTATTATTCACCATGGTATTTTTTCTGCTTTGAAATGAATCCCAGGAGAAGAAACCCCAAAAAGAAGGGAAAAAAAGAAAAGAAAAGGGAAAAGCAATGATGGAGACGTGAAGGTGAAAGAGGTAAGTATTTTTACTAGTAAAGTGTGTGTGTGTAGTATAGTATACTACTAGACTATAGTAGTAGCTGTAGTGGAAACAAAGAGTTAAAATGAACAACATGAAGCAAGATCAATAGTAAAAAGGTTTTAAAAAAAGCTCTAGTTGGTTTTCTTGGGTTATGAGCTCCGAGTGATGTATGTTTTTCAGTTTTGTTTTCATGCATGTTTAGTTTGATTTCAAAGCTGCGTTTTTTGAGTTTCAGTTTCAGTTAGCATGGAGTTGTTGTTGTTGTTGTTGCAAACCACAAAAGCTGAGATGGGTGTCAAAGTTTTTCAGGATCTCAAGTCCAGGTTTGAGAATTTATGCATTTTTGTTGTATGCTTTTTACATTGTTGATTGTAGCTGAGTTTTCTGTGGGAATCCGATGATTGTTTTGTGGTAAATGTTTTAGTGTAGTTCTTTAACAAATCTTTGATTCTTTCTGGGGGTGGGAAAATTCTTTTATATTAATTCTTTGTTGCATATAGTAACACATTTCTGTATCTTCTTTATATCGGATTCCTTATTTTTATTTCTTTTGGTTTGTTGAAAAATCACACACTCACTTAGAATTTGTCTATCTCTCTAGATTTAGTTTGTCCAAAGTATACATGCAAAATTTCATATGAACACATAGGATTTTTATACATAAAACTCATACATTCCGCATATATAGCTTGAAAACTTATAGAAACAAAAGAGAGATAGGGAAAGAAAATAGAGAAAACAAACTGGGGGTGGGTGAATTGAAATTGAACTGAAAAAGAAAGAAAGTAGGAGGGTTGTAGAGAAATGTTGGCTGGTTGTTCTAGTTCTACATTGGTGTCACCAAGGCATAGATTGAGGAGTGAAGCGTCAGCACAGTTTCAAGCTTGCCATTTCCCGACTTCAATGAGCACACAAAGATTGGACCTGCCATGTAGTTTTTCTCGCAAGGACACTTCAAGGTCGCAGCCTATTAGGCCCGTTGGCCTTTCTGTGGAGAAACCAACTGAATCCAAGACCAGCGGTTGTTCTCTCAAGCAGAATATCCGGCTGCCGCCATTGACTACTACTGCACATGAAGGACGGAGAGAGATCAAGGATGAGTTTTGGGAGAAAGGTAAATGTTTGAAGAGGTTTGCTGCTGAGGGTTTCATTGATGAGTCAGTCATTGACAGGAGGGCAAAGAGGAAAAAGGGTAGCTGTCATAATGAGATCTCTGGTGATATTCATGAGGGCGGTGGTGATAATTTGAGTTTGGGCCAACTTGGTGCTGGTGAGTTTTGGTTTCAACCAAGTTTTGCAGGCCATAATGCTCCTCAACTTCCTTTCTCTCTCACTGCTTCAGGGGATGAAGAAAGGGTGTGTTTTGTGCCTGGTGAAGTGATTTCACCGCCTTTGCCATTGTCTAACAATCCTTGGACCGAGTCAGTAATAACCGAAATCACTGACGTCGGGGAAAAGGATGTCGAGACAATCCATAGGCCGGTAAAGGAAGCTTCAGGATCGAGTACTTCTTCGGAGAGTCATAGTTTGGGACTTCGGTTAAACGAGCAAGCCACAGAACATGAAGTGGGCAATGGTTCAGGGAATCCTTACCCACATGAGGGTACTGGTGTGGGGGTTTATAGGGAGGAGGAGATCAACCATAGGGAGCATCAGGGGTTTGAGCTTATTCACTTACTTACAGCTTGTGTTGAAGCAATTGGATCAAAGAACATTGCTGCCATCAATCATTATATAGCTAAGTTGGGGGATCTTGCTTCTCCAAGAGGCAGTGCCATAAGCCGTCTGACTGCTTACTATACTGAAGCTTTGACTCTTCGAGTCACAAGGCTTTGGCCCCACATTTTTCATATCACAACCCCTCGTGAGCTTGATCGGGTTGATGATGATAATGGTACTGCATTGAGGCTCTTGAATCAGGTAAGCCCGATTCCAAAATTCTTTCACTTCACATCAAACGAGATATTGTTGAGAGCCTTCGAAGGGAAAGACAGGGTTCACATCATAGATTTCGACATCAAGCAAGGGCTTCAATGGCCTAGTTTGTTCCAGAGTTTAGCTTCTAGGGCTAATCCACCAAGCCATGTTAGAGTTACTGGAATTGGTGAGTCGAAGCAAGAACTAAATGAAACGGGAGACAGGCTCTCAGGATTTGCCGAGGCATTGAATTTGCCTTTCGAGTTCCATCCAGTTGTGGACAGGTTAGAAGATGTGAGGTTGTGGATGCTCCATGTAAAGGAGAAAGAGACAGTAGCTGTGAATTGTGTGTTTCAACTGCACAAGACACTTTATGATGGAAATGGAGGCGCTCTCAGGGACTTGTTGGGACTTATTCGTAGCACGAACCCTGCGGTGGTCGTCATGGCAGAACAAGAAGCTGAACACAATGTTCTCAGCTTAGAAGCAAGGGTGACCAATTCATTGAGGTACTACTCTGCCATATTTGATTCCACCGATTCAAGCCTTCCCATGGAGAGTCCAGTTAGGATGAAAGTAGAGGAGATGTTTGCAAGGGAAATCCGGAACATAATTGCTTGCGAAGGTAGCGACAGGTTCGAAAGGCACGAGAGTTTCGAAAAATGGAGGAAGCTGATGGAGCAAGGAAGGTTCAGATGCATGGGGATTAGTGAGAGAGAATTGCTTCAGAGCCAAATGCTGTTGAAGATGTACACTTGTGAGAATTACAGTGTGAAAAAACAAGGGGAAGATGGTGGGGCGATTACTCTAAGTTGGTTAGATCAGCCACTTTATTCAGTCTCAGCTTGGACACCTATTGATGTTGCAGGCAGCTCATCCTCATTTCCTCAGCCAAATTGATTGTTTTTTCAGATTACTATTTTGATTCCATTACATACAAAAAAGGGTACACAGGCATTCTTTGTAGGTAAAGAAATCTGTCATTATTCTTTCATTCTTTTGTTGCATACAGTAAATTCATACCGATTCATTTGTTTTCAGCACAGATTCTTTTTAGATCAGTCTGTAGTATCAGAGTCAATTAATTTGCTGTTTTATTATTTGATTCTTTATGCATCATAAAATTCTTTGTAGCAGTTTTTTCTATTCATTTGTTGTAGTATTTATCTGAAGTATTGTATGAAAAGAAATTATCAGAACTATCAACAATTTATATTTATGTAGTTGGAAATATGTTTTCAGATTTCAATTGATTTCTCTTCATTCTTGCATTCCCTTTCATTTTTCTCGATTTTCAGTATATAGACTTATTAACTAAAGCGACCATATTAAAAAAACCTAAACAATAAATTAATTTTATTAATTATACTAAATAAAAGAGCTTACAAACAAATTTGAGTTCTAATTACATTAAATAAAAAAATTAAATGAAAAAATAGGATTAAAACTTTCCCATTTCAAAACTTGAATCTTTCTCGACGAAATACTTACTCCAACGAGGATGATTCTTCCAAATAATGGTCATTTCTTCAATGGATACTCCTTTAGTCTCAGGCAATAACTTATAAATAAAAATGCTCATCCCAACCGCACATACTGCGAAGAAGATAAAAAGCCCAAACTTTAAATTGCAAAGCATGGTGGTAAAGACTTGAGCAATGCAAAATGTGAATATCATGTTGACGGCCACTTTTATACTCTGAGCAGCTGATGGAATTTCAAGCGGAAATATCTCGCTAGGAACTAACCAACACAATGGACCCCATGACCACGCAAACCCTGCTATGTATACGCACATTGCTATCACCACTAGCATCGAAAACAATAGTGGAAGTTCACCTGAATTCCCAATGGTTCAAAATTTAGAAGCAATTGAAATGGTCATTACAAGCTGACAGAGCAATATTTGAAGACCACCTTCGAGGAAAAGGGTTCGCGTTCCGTACTTATCGACAGCGGCAATGGAAACAAGTGTTGCACAAAAGTTGACAATACCAGTAATTAATGCGGACATTAGAGAAGCGTTGTTACCAAATCCCATTCTCTTGAGCAAGGCAGGAGCGTAAAACACGAACACATTCATGCCGGTTAATTGCTGAAATAAAGGAATTAAGATAGCAAAAATAAGCTGAGGCCTGTACTTCCTGGTTAAAATCTCTCTCCATGGATTTTGAACCAACTTGGCTGCCTCACTGGCTTTAGCCAAATCATTGAACTCTTCACATTGTCAATACCATGTATCTTTTGGAGTCGAACTTTAGCCTCTTCGAACTTGTCGCGTTCGAGCAATGAGTTGGGTGACGTTGCATTTAGAAATAAAATATAATCATTGGATGCAATTAATATTTAAAAATATATATATTTTTCAATAAATTGTTCAAATGTATATTGTTACGGTATATTTGCATATATAATATATTTTATCGAAAAACTAAGGTATAAACAGGAAAATATATTTAAGAAACAATAATAAGGCTAAAACTAAACATAAAATACACTAGTATGGTTACCAGAACAAAAAACTTTGCATCCACTAGTATGATACTGACTACTTGATCTAGAGAAGTTGAGCTATTGAGAAATGAAGATAAAAGAAGAGAGCGTAATTGGTTGGAGAAATGAAGTTATTGACATATTTTGATATTCGTTTAAGTACATGGATTGAGAAATTGTGTAATTTTAACAAACGAAAAGAAACTTTCATTAAAGTAGAAGTTGTTACATAAGCATTTGACAATACAGAGCGATATAAAAAGGTGGTAGAATGCATCGAAAATCGAACAAAATAACTCTTGGAATAAGGCCTACAAAGACTAGGTTTTCCTTTACTAATTTCTTGAAAGCATGGAGGAAAGTAATTCGAGAGAATTGGTGCATCAAGTCATTATGCATTCACAAGCCTTTCTCTTGCATGCAACGTGATTGTATTTCTTGACTACAACCCAATGGCTAAAGCAAAACAGAAATTTAAAAGACAAGGGAGACACTAGAGTCGAATAAAAGAGCTAGGACAAAGAAAGGCCAAGACACAACAAACTTGAAAGCCATTTGTGTAACGACCCAAATTTCACGGGCATCGGAAAAGTGAGTTTAGAGCCTCCGTCTTAGGAAAATGAGTCTGTAAATAATTATTAAAAATATTTACGAAGCTAATTATGAGTTGAATTAGATTTTGATTAAGTGAATTTATTTTAAATTAGAAGTAATTAGTAGAAAAGACTAAATTGAATAGAGCATAAAAGCTTAATTATACATTAGAGAAAGGTTAAAGGATTAAATTAGAAATTAAACCAAATTAGTGACATGTGTATGTTAGAGAATAAATAAATGTGTAATTAAAATATTAGTACAAATGTATATTAGATATATATTTACTTATAATTTAAGTAAATGATATTTTATTATTATTATTATTATTATTATTATTATTATTATTATTATTATATTTAATAAATAAATGGTACCAAATATATGATAATAAAATAATACATGTGTACATATAGGTATTATACACATGTAATATATTCATTTGATATTAATTAGATATTTTTGAATTAATAAATAATTAAGATATAAAGTAATAAATAAAAGAAATAAAACATAAAAGAAAGAAAAAGAATATAAAGTTACAGAGAAAGCAACGAAAATTGGGAAAGAAAAAAAAGAAAGAAAGAAGAAAGGGAAAATTAGGGTTTAGAAGTTTGAAGATTATTTGGTAAGTTTAATTAAGTCTTTTTCATGTGATTTTGATGTTTTTGAAGTCCTAAAGTTGAATATTTTTGAATTTGTGTGGAAATATTGAAGGTTGATAGATATTTGAGTAGGGTACATGTTGAACAAATGATAGAATTAGGGATTTATTTGATAAAGTTATTGATTATAAAATTGATTAAAGGACTAATTTGTAAACTAGGCTATAAGTTTTGAGTTTTAGGGGCTAAATTGGAAGAAATTCGATATTATGGAAAAATGGTGAAAATTTGATAGTTATATTGAAGTTTTGATGGAAATTGAGTAAGAAAATGATGTGATTTGTAAAAAGGAAGAATATGAAAATGGTTAGGGCAAATTTGGGATTTAGGTAAAAGTTGCATGGAAAGTTATTATTTTATATAAAATATGTGTGTTATTAATTAATTATAATTATGCTAATTTTCGTAGCAAACAAGGAAACCGAGACATTGAATACGAAGGGAAAGGAAAAAGTGATCGAGGAGTAGTTCGAGAAATATCGGTTTGTATTATCATAATTCAAGTTAGTTATTATTATATGTTCAATTTCATTATGTATAAATGCATGGAAATGAAATTGAGGTAAGTAGTAATATTTGAATTGAATGTGATTGGATGTGATTATTTGAAAGTATGAGAAAGTAATGGAGTTGAAATGTGAATTGAAGTAAAAATATGTGATTATGGGAATTTGTTTGAAACGTGAAAGTGTATCTGAGATTGAAAAAGTGATTTGGAAACCCTATTAACTAGTCGGGCTTAGTCGGATATAGTTGGCATGCCATAGGATTGGAAGAGTTCAGGGATTCTTCGACCTCGAGTCGATGAGACACTTGGTGTGTCATAGATTTGCTTCGGATAGTTTCAATGAGGCGTTGGTCACCACTTTGCTTCGGCTTAGCCGATGAGACACTTGGTGTGTCATAGATGTACTTCGAACAATCCGGTGAGGCGTTGGTCGCCATTTTACTTCGGCTAGGTCGATGAGGCGTTAGTCGCCATTCTGGTGTGTTTGGTTGGATCCGTGTATCCGCCAAAGTCCGAGTCATGTTAATAGGGAAAAATATATGTAAAGAGAAAATCAAATGAATTTGATAAATTGAACCATTAAATGAAATGAGAAAGTGATATTGTAAGATGAAATGAGAAATACAATTTGTGCTATGAGATTGAAGGCATGAACCAAAGGTTCATGAATTGTTCATATTTGAAATGTGTATTGAATATTTGTATGTGATTGAGAAATGAACCATAGATTCATGAATAGTTGGAAATCTTATTGATGAGATATTGAATCAAATATTGGAAGTGATACAATGGAAATATGATAGCTTAGTATGAAATTATATGTATGATTTGTTAATTATCTGTATATGATATAATATTTTATTATTGTTATAATTTGAATTATGGTAATACCACTGAGTATTTTCAATACTCAGCGTACGGTTTGTTTTCCGTGCGCAGGTTAGGTAAAGTTAAAGTCCAACTCAACATCCGAATCAATCCCGGCTTCAGCTCAATTTTGGTGATGAATCAATCTTTTGGCAATTGTGGCATGTACTAGGTTTGGTATTTGTCACTTGTAAATATTTTATAATTTGATTGTAAATATGGTACATAATCCTTAAGAAGTTTTTAGTGTGAATTTATGAATATTTGCTAAGTTTGAAAGGTATGATGATGTTATTTGATTCAAGAATTATAAGTAAATGAGTTGGGCATGAATTAGGTGTGTTTAATATGTGAAAATAGCTTTAAAATAGTGAAAAATAAGGTTTTCACACGACCTAGTCACATAGGTGTGTGCCCAGGCCATGTGGCAAATTCAGAATTGCCCACAGGCTAGTCCCACGGTCGTGTGTAGCAAGTCAGATCTGCCCATAGGCTGGCCCCACGACAATGGGAGCCCCACGGGCAGGCCACATGGTCATGTCCTAGGCCACACGGGCGTGTGCCCCTATTTTCAAGGAAAATTTTCCAAAGTTTTCGGTTTAATCCCAAATCACTTCCCAAACATATTTTGGGCATCGTAGGCCCATATTAAGGACTTTTTGATGGAAATTAGAAGGTTTTAGATTCAAACTCAGATTTATGACTCGATTTTGTTCGTTTACTAGTGTATAAGTCCGGTAATGCTTTGTAACCCTGTTCCAACGACGGTTTAGGGTTAGGGGGTGTTACAATTTGTTGTCCACCCCAATGTGTCATGAAAGCACACTCATCTTGTTCTGTGATGTTTCCAAAACAATGCCAAATTTGTAATGAAAACAAGCACCCTAATGCAGGAGATGAGACAGCGACTATGAAACAAGCTCAATCGTGTTGCTTCCCGAAATTGTTACTCCAAAACCACCCCGATAAGGGGTGATGAAGGAAATCGAAAAAAGTAAAATAAAGAAGGAAGTAATAGAAGGGAGAAGGTGCTGGCCAATCACACAGTAACACAAATCTAAGGTTAAGTTTTCTTTTGTAGGAGAGTTTAAGGAAAAAGGGTTTTGAGTACATATTGTGATCGTATTTTATAATTAGCACTACGCAAATGTATTACTCCATCTTTTTTTGTAATTATTTATATAATACACTTATGATCAAGAAAATATAAGAAATTACTATTCACGTTGTTTTAGAGTATTTATCTAACATATTCAAATATACAAAATGCATATAACAAAATTATAAAAGGTGTTTGAAAAGGTTCAAGCATTAATCAATTTATTTGACATTAGAAAACAAAATCTTCAATAAAAGATTGCTACGCATATTGGGTTGAGTTCTCTTTATTTGTTAATTTTATGTATGAAAATTGCATGATTTTATTAAAATAATAATTATTCATTAGATATCAGATGATTTAATTAATTATATTATTGCATAATATAAAAATTTATGATGTCCATGCATCATAAAATAATACATATCATCAACAAATTATTACGACGACAAGTCTTATTATGGTGATTGATGGATTCAACATGAATCATGATCGTGTGCTCCATAAGTTTCATCAGCAATCCTCAATGCATCCAATTAATTGTGAAATTTGAGAAAATAGAAAAAGCTTGTGATGGTCGAGAAGATGTAACATGATGATTACCTCCCTTCACTGTCAAGAATTTTATTAAGTCTCCAAATTCATACTTCAACCCTCCTTCCTGTTAAATATTTATAATTACTTTTATTGTATTAAAATAGAAATGTATAAATATAAATAGTAAAAAAGAAAACCCATTCCATTGTTTAATATGTATGAAATGCTGCAAAATTATTTTCTTCTAATATATTTACTTTTTTATGATTAAATTTAAAAAAAAATTCAATTACTACGTCTTAGCTCGAGCCAACCTATTGGCTCGATTAACTATTTAGCAAATATAAAATATGTTTACATTAATATTTTCATATTTAAATAAAAATTCAAGATGAGTTACCCAAAATTTGTGAAAAATCTTGTTCACGGCCTAGCACTATTGGTCAAGCCCATTGAACTAGGTAAGTAGTGTGAACTTGCCTTCAATGCGCTAATCAAGCCAATCGAGTCAACACTTAAAATTTCTTGTTCAAGTTTAATCCAAATTGGTAATCATATCGGACAGATAATTTGATGCTTAAATATATCTAATCATAATAAAAAAATAGGCTAATATATATAATTAAATGTGTAAACATAAAACCTTGGTTCCAAAACTCCATGTTTTCTCTTTTGTTAACTTGATGTTTAACTCCTCGGCCAACTTTTCCAAATGTTGTAAGGTTCCCTCTATCGGTATTATACCATCTTGATCTCCACTATAACATTGTAATCATATTAATAAAAAAAATCAGTCAAATGGCACGAGAATTTCTTTTCAAAATCGTTCACTTTGATTCTTTATACTTATTTAACTTATTTCGAGAAAGTATTGGAAAGACGTATGGCATACAAATACAATACCCACCTAAATATTGTAATGGGAACGGATTGTTGAAGAAGATTTTTAAGTGCAGGAAGCATGTCAAGGTCCTTATCAGCTTCGTTGTATTTAAAATTAGCTCTGAATAAATAAGGGTGACATATAATGAAAATTTTAAGGTTAGCAATTTTTACACAACATTTACCTCAATAAATAAAGTTATTTATTTTACCAAAACAAGAGGTGACAATATGGAGATAAGGAAAATTGACCGCGAGTCTTAAAACTTGAATTTCAAATAATTTCTAAAAAATAATTATATCAACATATCAAAAAAAAAATCAATTATTTTAAATTTTAAGGGAGAACTTACGTGAAACAACCCTTCCATCTATATGACAAGTTTGTTTGATTCCCATGGAAAGCTTTTTGGACTTCCGGGAGATTAAAGTAAAATTGCACCCTTAATGGATGGCACATGTCTACTTCTGTGCTAACTATAGGAACCTGAACCAAAAAATAAAATTTTATGCTTTTGATATGACTAATAAAAGAAAAATAACACAAATTAGTTCTACTCAGTTGATCAGTTAATTATGTTATTTGTAGTTTCGAATTGAAGTAAAGTAAGAGGAGTGTAAAGAAAATAATGAAAACCTGTTTTCCTAAGTTCAAATCTTGTTCAGTTTCAGCACAAGGAGGGCGAAAGACATCAAATAGCTTCTGTGGGGAGTAATTATGAGCATCGGTCTTGAAAGCAACCAAATCGGCCTCAAACACAAGGGTTTTGCATTTTGCGCTCCAAGTGGTTTTGATGCTAGAAAAGTAATTATTTTCATCAATGGCATTGCATTCTTTCTTGATTTCATTATACAACGAGCTGTTTATCATCTCCCAAGAGAAAAAGAAATCAATTTTTGCAATATCGTCTAGCTTTTTACGAAGCATTGGGTTTCCCAACTGTTCAAAATAGTTACAATTAAAAAAATAAAATAAAGTTCACAATAAAATATTTAAATTAACATTGAATTGAACCTAACCATGTTTAGGGGAGATTTGAGCTGTAACACAGGGGCGAAGCTAGAACAAATTTTTACGAGGGGCCGAATGAAATTTTAATTTTTTATAGTCTATATATTTCTAATTTTTAAAGGATTAAATAGAATTTTTATAATTTTAGGGGGGCCAAAGTATAATTTTACCTTTACTAATTTAAAATTTTTAAAAAATTTTAAGGCCTAAAGATAAATTTTCCATTTTAGGGGGGCCAAGGCCACTGCCAGCCCCCCTGTATTCGTCTCTGCTGCAACACATGTTATTTTTGTTTTATCTAGGCCCGATAAAATTCTTAAAAATATTTCAGTATAATTCTAATTTTTTGTGTTAGTGCCAATGCTTGATTTAAATCAAAATTTATTGTCGAGGATGTAAACTAATGAACAATAAATAATGATTTGATCCAAAACATAGAAGTTGGTATCCTAATCCAATCTAATAAACCTAAGCCTTCTCGAATTAGGCAAGTTACTCAAGCAAGAACATTTCTAACTAATCCTTCTATGCATATATACATTAAAGTGGCAATTAAATTTGATTTATTAGACACAATTTTACTTACAACCAATCCTTTGAGGTTAAATTTAAATTGCTTGGATTGTTTATTGTCATCGAGTAAAGCATTAGCAAGATTTGGTACGAAGTGTCCTGAAATAAAATCCACAAATTTAATTATAGTAATGAACATGTTATATTGTTTGTATTGTTGCATACAGACTTATCTATAACTCGTATTAAGACAAGATCATTTGATTGTTATATTTCTATTAAATAATTAGTTTGACATATTCAATTCAAGAAGTATGTTAAAAAAAATAATTTATGAAAATATTTATATTTTTTGAATTATTTTTACAAAATTATTCATTTAATAAAAAATTTAATTAATTATTTGAGTTTAAATCTAAAAAATAATAACATTGCAAGCTTGATATGTAAATAATAAAGTACAATATATAGAAAGAAAAAACTATATGCTAGAGATCGCATTATATTTTGTTTAGTTATTCATTATGTTTGGGTGTATTAAAAATATATTGATATACAACTAGATAAGAGAAAAGAAACAAGAAATTGTTTACCTGCAAAACTTGATCCAGCTAGATATAGATCTTTTGACTTGAAGACCGGATATTTTTCATACCAACTTTGCATAAATGTAAGCAATATTTTATCTGTACGAAACAAGCAACTGAAAACTATCAATATACATAATATCCAAACTATTTTAATTAATAAGGAAGAATATATACTACGATCTTACTAGTGATATCATCTCCGTTATTATAATCACTACTTGTGTTTGAATATGACCATCCAGATCCAATAGGGGAGTCGATAAACAATAGATTTGACACTGAAACATATATTAGAAAGAATTTTATATAGATACAGAAATACACAAAAAAAAAAATAAGAAAGACAAGGCAATTCATTTAAACACAATGAAAACTAGATGTAGTATAACATTTTATAGTTCTAAAACATTTAATATTTTTTGATAAATTTATATCGATATGAAAAAAAATAACTATGAAACATGATATATATATATATATATATATATATATACACAAAAAAAAATACAATATCAATAAAAGATAAGCCTAAGAAATTAGACAACCTTTGTTCCAAGAAAATAAATTTGTTTGGAGACCATGAGCATCTTTCGTAACAATGAAAGGACCAACACTTCCAAAGGCATCTCCAACTGAAGAACACCCTGGTCCTGAATAGTATTACATAAAAGATTTTATTATATGTGAGTAATCAAACAAACTTATTGGCTAGACTTACGGTAAGCTAGAAAAATAGAGTAATGGGTCGATCTAATGTAATGGCTAGTCTAGTTCGACAAGTATTCAGTATATGTTTAAACGTATGGCTTTCCAGATGAGGAAAAAATCATAGTCAAAGCAAGGCTATAACTTTGTGTTAAGGATGGAGATAAAGCTAAAATCTTTGCATGGAAATGGCCTAAATTGAATTATTACTTTCTAAGGAGGGCAAAAAGTGATAATGTTTCCATTTGAAGGGGCAAAAGGGGACTAAATTGAATTATAAATTTTTTGGAAAATCTAAAAATGCAATTATAACATTTAACCAATGGGACCGAAGCCCTAGCCTCCCCTTGGCTTTGACTTGCAGTAAATTTTATCCAACTTATTCATATAGGATACCTACTGAAAAATCCGCATAACATCAGAAAATACAATAAAAAAAAATTCAAAGAAGTTAACCTCCAGTTAACCAAACAGTGAGGGGTTGAGTTAGGGGATCTTTTTCAGCTTCAACAAAATAGTAAAAAAGACTTCGACCAACGAGATTTTCATCCACATCAATATATCCAGCAAATTGCCTGAAATTAACATCTGGTTGTCCTGGCAATTTGCTTATCAAATCATTCATTGAGAAGGCATCGGAGTAAATTCCAAGTTGAAAAATAAGAAAACTAATAAAGATTATTCCTCGAAATTCCATTTGAAATGATTCTAATATCAAAGAAATAAGGGTAACAATTGTTTTTTGAATTCTTTACTTTCTAATGCTTAAAATTAATAGAGAGAGCTACCTTATATATTGTGTTTTTTCTGTTTTAAAGTAATTATATTGTTTTAATAGCTAACATTTTGAAACCGTGAAACATAGGTTTCAAGTTGTCATTATTTTTAGGCATTATTTTGTTTTGTTAGTTTGCCAAATAATTTTTTTTTGTGATGAATAACTTTTATGAATTATAGGTTTACTTGATAAAAATATATTATAGGATATAGCATCAGCATATTCATTAATTTCGTGGATAAACATGATTCCAGGTAACGAATGAAATGAAATGTAAATTTCTTCCCATTTTTTTAACTTCATATTTCAAGTATATTTTGAATTTTGAATTTAATAGGGTAAGATTTTTTTTTAGTAATTACAATGCCCGTGTATATTAATAGAAAATGCTTTTACTATCCACAAAAGGGTTGGGTTAAGAGAGTTTCATGTTAGATCTATTATGCTTTCCCTTTGGAAAAGATAAGATATATATGGAGGTGTATTTATTTGGTTTGGACCCTTTTCATTTTCTATTCCCTTTTTTATTGTGCTTATATTTTCTTTTAGGAAAATAAATATTGTTACATCCCAAAAATCGGGTTAGTGAATCGAGAGTTGTAACGGCCAAAATTTTATAATTTATGGGTTTAATTATATCAAGAAATTTGATTTGGTTCAGTCGTTAAGTGTTTTGGTTGTGTGCTAGAGGCCCTGTATTTGATTCCATTCCTTTGACTTTTGTTGATATTTGCTCTTTCAATTGATTGTTCACATACATGTTATATTTTATTCTTGTTAGTTTGTTGACAAGAATGAGACTGCTGATTCAATGGTCCTTAGGTTTCATGTTTGAATTTTTGTGTGTAAAACGAAAATAATTTTTGTTTCCCTTAAGTTGTACTGCCCAAAACAGTAGTATGTGGGTAAAATTCAAATTTTTAGTGATCAGATAAGTGAATTTATCTTTGCATTTTGACAAAACTAGTGAATCAAAATTGGGATTTCGCCATTCACTAGATTTGATTGTATTGATTCACTAGTAAATCAATTGTTTTGTTTTGGTTTTTTTGTGTTTCAGTTTATTTCGGCTTATCCTAGCCCATATAGATTGGCATAAGATTTTCATAGTTTAATAAAAATTTACGCTATTTTGTCTTAAAATTTAAGATTTTTATTTCACAGTTGCATTTAGAAATAAAATATAATCATTGGATGCAATTAATATTTAAAAATATATATATATATATATATTTTTCAATAAATTGTTCGAATGTATATTGTTACAGTATATTTGCATATACAATATATTTTATCGAGAAACTAAGGTACAAACAGGAAAATATATTTAAGAAACAATAATAAGGCTAAAACCAAACATAAAATACACTAGTACGGTTACCAAAACAAAAAAACTTTGCATCCACTAGTATGATACTGACTACTTGATCTGGAGAAGTTGAGCTATTGAGAAATGAAGATAAAAGAAGAGGGCGTAATTGATTGGGAAATTGTGTAATTTTAACAAACGAAAAGAAACTTTCATTAAAGTAGAAGTTGTTGCATAAGCATTTGACAATACAGAGCGATATAAAAAGGTGGTAGAATGCATCAAAAATCGAACAAAATAGCTCTTGGAATAAGGCCTGCAAAGACTAGGTTTTCCATTACTAATTTCTTGAAAGCATGGGGGAAAGTAATTCGAGAGAATTGGTGCATCAAGTCATTATGCATTCACAAGCCTTTCTCTTGTATGCAACGTGATTGTATTTCTTGACTACAACCCAAGGGCTAAAGCAAAACGGAAATTTAAAAGAAAAGGGAGACACTAGAGTCGAACAAATGAGCTAGGACAAAGAAAGGCCAAGACACAACAAACTTGAAAGCCATTTGTTGTCCACCCCAATGTGCCATGAAAGTACACTCATCTTGTTCTGTGATGTTTCCAAAACAATGCCAAATTTGTAATGAAAACAATGCAGGAGATGAGACATCGGCTATGAAACAAGCTCAATTGTGTTGCTTCCCAAAATTGTTGCTCCAAAACCACCCCGACAAGGGGTGACGAAGGAAATCGAAAAAAGTAAAATAAAGAGGGAAGTAATAGAAAGGAGAAGGTGGTGGCCAATCACACAATAACACAAATCTAAGGTTAAGTTTTCTTTTGTAGGAGAGTTTAAGGAAAAAGGGTTTTGAGTACATATTGTGATCGTCTTTTATAATAAGCACTACGCAAATGATTACTCCATCTTTTTTCGTTGTACGGGCCTAAATTTGCCCGGCCCAATTAAGCAAAAAAAGTCCAAACCAAAAACCAATCAAAATAAGCAAAGTCCTTTATCAGTCCATTTACATGCCAACAAGCCCATACCCGTTAAAACTAAACAGCAAACCCACTAACCTAATTATAATCCAATTGACCCAATTATCATAGCCCAACAACTACAACCCAAATACCCAAGCCCCAACCCTTGCCCGGCTGACCCATTTCTGACCCAAACCAGAAACCAAAACCTAACCCTAGCCCCTAAAGCGGCGCCGTAACCACCCTCTGGCAAGGCCAACAACCGCCATCGCCTCGTCACCTGCTCTCTGCCACTGCTGTGCTCCAACTGCTCCTGCAGAGATAAGGCAAACGACAGTAAAGAAGTAAAGAAAGATTTTTGTAAAAGGGTTATAAAAACCCGAATGAAAGGAGTGTAAAAGAAGAGGGGGATTTTTCGGGTTTTATTTTTTGGAAACAGAAACCAAAAGGCAAATGTAAAAAAAAGAAGATCAGAAATCAACAGAGAAAAGAGCAATAAGAAATTTTCAGAGGTTGTTCCATTCTCATTCTTTGTTCTTATTTTCGTTAAAGATCTATCCTTTTTTTAATTTCATTTGTTTTTTGTATAATAAAATAACAAAGAGAAGTAAAAAGGAAGGTACCTGAGGGGGATTGAGCCGATTGGAACCCGAAAACCTTCGCTGCTTTCCTTTTCGTTTGTGAGCCAAAGAGGGCAGACTTTCGGGCCTCCTTCGCAAATGGGGCTGAGCACCCATGCGCGTGAAGGCTAGACCACCATTCATGGCTGTGCTATGGCTCGGTGGGTCTCCGGTGGCCTCTGTAGTCGGCGATGAGGGGCCCGAAACCCCAGCCGAACGGATGAAGAAAAGGGGATGGGTGTTTTAGAGAAAAGGAAGAAGGGGGCTGCTGTTGTATTCTCTTCTTCTGAAAATGTTAGGGCTGGAGTGTTGAGAAAATTTTGATTTTAAATGTTAATCAAAACGGCACCGTTCGGCCAAAGGGGGACCCGTATGACCCGACCCGATTATGCGCTGACCCGCGCGTTTCCAAGATTCAAATGGTCATATTGCTATTTCGGTCCCTCCTCCTTTTTGCGCCCCTCGATTGACCCCAATTTTGCTTTCTTTGTTTCTTAATTTCACCCTAAAATTTCTGCAATGTTTCATTTTTATCCCTTACAAAATGCTGCGTTTTGAGAGGGGAGGGATATTCTCCCCTTTGGTCCCTCTGCTGTTCATGCGCGATTAAATGGATCCTTTCTTCTTTCTGTATTTCTTAAATTTGGCCCCAGAACTTCGTTTTTATTTCGATTTTAGTCCTTTTATTTGAGTTGTATATTATTTCTTGCTACTTTATTTAATCTTAAATATTGGTCATTATTATACATATTATTATTATATTGGCTATTATTTTCTATTATATTTATGGATATTTTAGCGTACACTTACAATATCTTTATCATATTAGTATTATTATTACTATTGTTATTATTATTCTATATTATTATTATTATATTTAGTATTAGTTTCGTTATCATTATCTATTATTTTATTTTTAATATTACTATTATTTTATGTTATTATTATATCATACTCACTTTTTTAATGTTAGTTCGTTATATTTACTTTTCGTATTTTACTATTTTGCTAGTATTATTATTATATTACTATCATTATTAATTTATTTATATGTATATATATATATTTCATGTACATGCTTCTGAGATTATTATTGTGTACTTGCTTTTTAATATATACTTATGTACTTGTATATACTTATAGTCGTTTTTTATTGTTATTTTTCCTAATACATATATATATATATATATATATATATTATGTGCACATGTTTAAATACTACATTATATATTTATATTTCATACCTATTTTTATATGTTATTATATTTGTTATACACATCATTTTCAATATTATTATTTGTTGTTAATATTATTACCATCTGCATGTGTATTCTTATACATTATCTTAGGTATATATTTTGATGTTATATTTTTATATTTATTTTTGTGCATATTTTACATGTTATCTTATATATATATATATATATATATATTAATATTATATCATTCATGTCTGTATATATCTTCATATTGTTTTGTATTTTAATACTTTGTTATGTGTTCGTACTACGTATTATGTATATTTTTGATACTGTATTAAGCATATATTCTATATCTTATGTATATATATTTCATATTATTATATGTTTTCTTAAATACTTTTCTTATGTCGTTAAATATCGTTTGTATTTGTTAATGTTTGGTAACAATTATGTTTATTATGTGCCACATACTCGCGTTTTTATTGTTTGCATGATTTTGAATCAAATATATGTTTAAATTGTATCTAATTTTGACATTGTTTTAAAATTTTTATCGTCTTAAAATTTTTTTTTTTATATTTTCAATTAATTTCGAAAATAAGGCAATGTACCGATTTTAACATTAAGTTTGTGATTTCATCGCTATGTTGGATGAATCACGTTGACTTGTGTTAAAACGAGACATCCTTCTAAAAAATCAAAAATATTGAAATTCTCGTGTTTTGAACGGATTACGATTAAAATTTAAATTGAACTCGTATTTTTGAAAATCAAGACAACGCGTGTTTATTAAGATACCAATTTTTGGGCGTCGCGGGGGTGCTAATACCTTCCCCGCGTGTAACCGACTCCCGAACCCTATTTTTTCTGGATTTTAAACGTAGACCTAAGCCCGTTTTTTTCTTTCTTTAAAACAAAGATTTATTAGGTGTCCGATCGCACCTAGAGAAAAGATCGGTGGCGACTCCCTCTTTTAAAACTAAAATTTGATTTTTCAAAATCTCTCATAGATCGCCACAATTAGCGACCAAAGCTACCAAAGGAAATTTTACGTCGCTACATTCGTAATTATTTATATAATACATTTATGATCAAGAAAATATAAGAAATTACTATTCACGTTGTTTTAGAGTATGTATCTAACATATTCAAATATACAAAATACATATAACAAAATAATAAAAGGTGTTTGAAAAGGTTCAAGCATTAATCAATTCATTTGACATTAAGAAACAAAATCTTCAATAAAAGATTGTTACGCATATTGGGTTGAGTTCTCTTTATTTGTTAATTTCATGTACGAAAATTGCATGATTTTATTAAAATAATAATTATTCATTAGATATCAAATGATTTAATTAATTATATTATTGCATAATATAAAAATTTATGATGTCCATGCATCATAAAATAATACATATCATCACAACAAATTATTACAACGACAAGTCTTATTATGGTGAATGATGGATTCAACATGAATTATGATCGTGTGCTCCATAAGTCAGTAAGGAAAAGCAAGCAAAGAAAAAGACCAAACTAGGGACATGTTGGAAGCATAATAAAATAAACCAAATACTAAACTTTTTATTACACAAAAATAAACACAATACAAACTCTCTTTTTTCTCTCTATACTAGCTGCTGCTAGTTTTTCTTACAACACTTTTTTTCCTCTCAAATTCACTAATATTTTTAGCACTCACACACACAAAAACTATACATATATATAAATAGAGTCAGCTGACTTTTTTTTTCTTTTCGTGTAAGATTTTTTCATTGCCGTGTAAAACTTTTCTTCTTTGCCGTTTAACACTTTTAATGTGCAGCCATCATCTTTGAATTTTCAAACATTATTCTATTTGCATGAGGTAAAAACCAATTTGAATTTTACTTCTTTGGCTGCAACTTTTATACCCACTTTGAAAGTCGGTTTGTTTTCTAACACTCTCCTTCAAATCGAACTTTTCATTCTAAGTTTTTCTTTAAGTTTATAGAATATGTCCGCTTTCATGGCTTCGTAAAGATGTCCTCCAATTGATCTTTTGTTCTGCAGTAGACTAAATCCACATTTTTATTTTTCACTTGCTCTCGAATAAAATGATACTTTGTATCAATATGCTTGCTTCGACTATAAGACACTAGATTCTTTGTAAGAGATATTGTGGACTTGTTGTCAACATAAATTGTAATTGTACCTTCTTGCATAATAGATAATTCACCCAAAATATTTTTCAACCAAATTGCTTGACACGTGCATGTTGCAATAGCCATGTATTCTGCTTCACATGTTGAGAGGACTACTGTTTGTTGCTTTTTTGATAACCATGAAAATGTTATGGAGCTAATATGGAATAAATATCCGGATGTGCTTTTGCAATCATCCAAGTCACCACCATAATCACTATCTGAATAACCAACCAATTTTGAACTCTATGAGTATGTATAAAATAAACCCTGATCCATCGTACCTTTGATGTATCTCAAAATTCGCTTTGCTGTAATCAGGTGATCTTGTTTTGGCTTCTCCATGTATCTGCTAACTATTCTCACTGCGTACATGATGTCTAGCCGCGTGATAGTCAAGTACCTTAAACTTCTAATGATACTTTTAAACAATGTTGGATTTACTGGCTCTCTAGATGAATCAACACTTAATTTCATGCCTGGTTCTGCTAGCGTGGCTACTGGCTTGCAATCTTTCATGTTGAATTTTCTTAAAATTTGTTCTACATGCTTCTTTAGAGACACAAATGTGTCATCTTTCATTTGTTTCACTTCGACTCCAAGAAAGTATGACATTTCACCAATATCTCTCATTTTAAATTCTTTAGTCATGGCATCCACATATAAGCACACGATCATGATGTCACCAACTTCATTTTTCTTCATATATAGAGCATGCTCGTATGGTCTTTTCATAAACCTATTCTTCTGAAAGTATTCATCTATTCTTGTGTTCCATGCTTTTGGAGCCTGCTTCAGTCCATATAAAGCTTTCTTTAAACGATAAACTTTATTTTCTTGTCCTTGTTTGCTATATCCAGATGGTTGTTCAATGTAGACTTCTTCTTCTAGGTAGCCATTAAGGAATGCTAACTTCACATCCATCTGATAAATTTTCCATTTATTTTGTGCTACAATTGCCATAAGAAGCCTTATAGTATCAATTCTGGCGACTGGAGCAAATACTTCATCATAGTCTACACCATATCTTTGCTTGTAGCCTTTTGCAACTAGTCTTGCTTTGTATTTTTCCACTTTTCCTTCTTTGTTGGTCTTCGTCTTATATACCCATTTGACTCCAATTGGACTATGTCCTTCTGGTAAACTTGTTAGCTCCAGATAAACCGTAATTTATACATATTTTTACCCCATGCTTAACATAATTTTGGATGAATTATCCATTGAATTATGGAATTTGATTCTCCTAATTCTTTAATTTCATGTTTCATACTTAAGTGAGCATAGGAGAGTGAAAAGAACGAGAAATGAGCCAAAACGGAGAAAATAGGCTGGAGTGAGAAATCAACACGGCCTGGAGTTCATCACACGGGTAAACCACACACCCGTGCCAAATTAGCAGACTTGAACACGGCCTGGGCTAGATTCACAATGGCGTGTCCCTGTTGTGACGAGTTTCAATTTCACACGAAAAATGTTACTTATGGGCTAAGAAGGGTGTTCCGGAGTCTATATAAACACCCTAGGAGAAGACTTAAGGGGGACAAAGAGTAGAAGGCAGAAAATTACTCAAGGAAAGCCGATTGATCGATCTCAGAAGCAAGGATCTATATCAAGACTGAAGATCCCCCTTCAATTCTTTTAGGAGTTTTGGGTTTTCTTTATGTTTTGTTGTTTCCCTCATTTTGAGATGTTTTCTCTTTTTATTATGAACTAAGCCCCTAAATACTTGAGGGGGATGAAACCTAAGACGAATCTTGTTATTGTTTCTGAATTATGGGCAAACCTGCTCAAACCCCACGGGCGTGTGAAAAACACACGAGAGTAGCAACGGCCGTGCTACTTGGCTGTGGACAACACCACGGATGCGATAAATCCCCATGGTCGTGCCTAAAACCCGTGGTTGCTACTAAAAAAATAGCACAGGCGTGCGACATGCCCGTGCCCCTAAGCCGCACAACCGTGTGACTTGCCCGTGTACTATACCCATATGTGCCTCTATTACACGATTAACACGGGTTGGTTCTATACCACACGGGCGTGGGACATGGCCGCGTGACCCAATCCCCATTTATTTTCTTTATTTTAGTTTTTTTTCTTTTCCATTTTATTTTTATTTCCTCTCATCGTTTGTTTCATATTTGTGACTAAACAAAACTTCCATTAGTAATTTTTTAACTATTCATTTATGGCCATTTCTTAATGAGTAACCATGCTAGTACCATTAATACACCCCTAAAATATCATTAACGACTCCGTATTTTCAAAAGGTTCAAGGTGATTGATGCCATGATAAATCCACTGAGGAACGATACTCTACGACTGTCATGTCCTGCTCAACCACGACACTAAAAACCACGAACATCTCTGTTGTGATTGTGGAAACACTGGAGTATCCTCTCCCACCATCACCTCTACCAAGGAATCATCCAATTTTCAGGGAGTTTCACTTCTCTCCCTATCTTATGATTTTATGTTTATATTTTAAATAATTCTATCCTTGTACATTGAGGGTAATGTACATCTTAAGTGTGTGGGGGATTCACTTTCACTTTTTGCAATATTCTCAAATCCCTGAATTTTGTCTTGTCTCTGAAGTCACTTTCTCATATCATTATTAGAATGAATTCTAATTGATTTATAATCTTTATTGATATGTATCAGATTAAGACATAGGTATTTGTGCTTTGATTATTCAAACTTTAAGACATTAGAGAATCAAGCATGATAAGTTGAAATTTTTGAGAAGTTAAAATTTTTCTAGGTTGTTTCCCCAAATCTAGGTATTATCTTGAAATTTGAAATTTACAGGATTGACATCAAAAACCATAATTCTGGTGAGATTTTTGAGTCTTTTGAGCATACATCCTTTCATGTTCACTTTTATTGTTGCTTTGAGTGAGTCAATATTGATTTGTTATTCTAGAACTTGCTTCGATTATGCATGTCAAGACCACACCATTGATTTGATATTTCGAAATGATAAAGACACTTAGGTTTAACCCACTTACTTTATAAAAGCCTACCCTCATAATTAACCATTAGTGAACCCCCTTGAGCCTAACAAACTAATTATTGATTTACCCTTGATATTAACTCATAAACCTATTTTTGATTCTTTGAGAATTTCCCTCACTCTAATTTGATCCCCATTTTTTGTAGAGATTTGAGTTGAATAATTATCTAGCTATATTCTCCCCCTTAATTAGTAAAGTTTAATTAATTTGATTTGTTCCTAAAAAAATAGATATATATATATATATATACAATAATTCAGTTGTAATTTTATGTTTTACATTTTTCTATGTAATTGAGAGCTTCTAATCTTAAACGATGTTATTCAAGAGGAAAAGCTTAATTCTAGGAATATGTTTCAGGGATAGAGATTTTTCTAGTTAGATGATTTTTCAATTTAATCTCGATTCTAACATTAATTTTTCTAGTTAGATGATCAATGTATCATCTCAATCTATAGTGGTGGAGATTTGACTTTCATGCAATCTTATGGTAATAACTTTTAATGTTGACTAATGAGTGCTTAATTTCTGAACCCTAAACACTTCGAGTGAATAGAGTGAATCTTTAGTGAGGATGTCAACTCTTCTTGATTTTGAATTCAAGGTAATTACTTGGAAGAGGAGAGAATAACTATGTTCCCGTGATAAGATTCTCAAATTAGATTGTTTCAAACCTTGATGCTCATTAGTAAAATTCTCGATGTATGATTACTTATTGATTGATTCGAAACATTATTGATAAGATTTATAAGTTAAGAAGAGCGAGTTTTAATTGTGAGTTGAGGATTTTGCTTGAGGACAAGCAAAGGCTTAAGTGTGGGGGTATTTGATAAACTGTAATTTATACATATTTTTACCCCATGCTTAGCATAATTTTGGATGAATTATCCCTTGAATTGTGGAATTTGATGCTCCTAATCCTTTAATTTCATGTTTTATACTTAGGTGAGCATAGGAGAGTGAAAAGAACGAGAAACGGGCCAAAAAAGGAGAAAATGGGCCGGAATGAGAAATCAACACGGCCTGGAGTTCATCACATGGGTAAACCACATGCCCGTGCCAAATTAGTAGACTTGAACACGGCCTGGGCCCGATTCACACGGGCGTGCCATACAGGCGTGTCCCTATCGTGACGAGTTTCAATTTCACACGGAAAAAGCTACTTAGGGATTAAGAAGGGTGTTCTAGAGTCTATATAAACACCTTAGGAGAGGACTTAAGGGGGACGAAGAGTAGAAGGCAGGAAATTACTCAAGGAAAGCCGATTGATCCATCTCAGAAACAAGGATCTACATCAAGACTGAAGATCCCCCTTCAATTCTTTTAGGAGTTTTGAGTTTTCTTTATGTTTTGTTGTTTCCCTCATTTTGAGATGTTTTCTCTTTTTATTATGAACTAAGCCCCTAAATACCTGAGGAGGATGAAACCTAAGACTAGAGGTGTACATGAGCCGGGCCGGGCCGGGCCGGGTTCGGGCCGGGTCCAACTAAAAATTTAGGCCCGTTCATTGGGCTCGGGCCGGGCCGGGCCCAAAAAATGGGCCTAAAATTTTGTCCAAGCCCGGCCCATATAAAAATACTAAAACCCAGGCTCGGCCCGGCCCGCCCGTATTAATTTTTTATATTATTTTATATAAATTTTAAATATATATATAATACATCAAAAATACTAAAAAAATTAAAATAAATATTTTTCAACAAATTGAAAATAAATTTTAAAAAATATGTAGACTTAAATAACACTAAAATAAATGTAACTTAACAAGCAAATGCCTCTAAAATAATAAAAAAATTAAAAATGTCTTTAAATAATAACAAAATTAACATTAAAATAAGTTTTATACAATATCTAAATAATAACAACAAAATAATAGCAACATAATAGTAAAATAGTAGCAAAATAGGGAGAAAAACAATAAGAAAACAATATTTAAAAAAATAAAAACTTTTGTCCTTTAGTGAATTCGGGCCGGGCTGGGCCGGGCTCGGGCCAAAAATTTCTTACCCGAGCCCAGCCCATTTTTTAAACGGGCCTTAATTTTTTGTCCAAACCTATTTTTCGGGCCTATATTTTTGCCCAAACCCTCCCACATTTCGGGCGGGCCTTCGGGCCGGGCCGGGCCGCCCGGCCCATGTACACCTCTACCTAAGACGAATCTTGTTATTGTTATCTGAATTATATGATAAATATTTGATTTGTTCTTAATTGTGTTTTTTAATTCTTGAATTGATATTTCAGGATATTAATTCAAGTCGAATATGCTTATTTAGTGGAGCAAAAATCCCTATTTAAGAGTAGATCCAACACAATTAAGCGGAGTTGATCGCAATCCTAGACATAGGACGACGAAAATCTGCCGGATTGGAGTCAAATCTAATAGGGGGATCCATAGATCGAGTTAATACAAAACTAGGGGTTTTAATTAGAAAGAGATTTCAATTAATCAACCTAGGGTTAATTATTTTTAGTCTTGACGGAGATATTAACATAATTTAGAGATCTCTACGGATCAAGTCGAATGAAGAAATTGTCTAATTCAGAGTTAAATAACAAGTGAAGTCTAGGTGGATTCTTCCTTAGGTATTGCTTTTATCAATCAGTTTTCCCAATTTATTCTTCAATTTATTCTTTATTGCATCTTTAATTTAGTTAGAATTTTTAGTTTACAAACAACTCCCCTTTATTTCTAGGCTAGATAATAGAAAGAAAGTTATTACTAGTACTTTTAGTTCATTGGATTCGACATTCCGGTCTTGCCACTAACTATACTATTATTCGATAGGTGCGCTTGCCTTTTATCGTGATAATAGTTAATTTCTAGGTACGATCATAAAAATATTAAAACTTATCACGCACATCAGCTCCCATGTGTCATTTCTTCTTATTGCTACAATTTCTTCATTCATTGCCTTCTTCCATCTGACATCTTTAATTGCATCTTCATAAATTATTGGATCACATTCTGTTATTAAACAGAATAGTGAATAATCCAGTGTTGTTTCTATGGGTTTTGTAACCTCAGAAATATCGCGTAAACTACGTATTCTTGCAGGTGCTTCATCTGAGTTGTTGGTATTGCTACTGGTTGGTGATGATGATGTTGTAGGAGTTGTTGCAACAGGACTTGGAGGAGGGCTTTGATTGTCGCCTTGTTCTTGATTAATAAACTCGTCGTCTTTGTCATCACTAAAAAATAATCCTTCAATTTTCTTCTCTTCTTCGCTCCATCTCCAATAATCAGCTTCATTGAATTCAACATCTCTTGAAATAATAACTTTCTTGGTGAGAAGGTTATATAACCTATATGCCTTGTCTTTTTATAACCAATGAAAATACATTTTACTCAATTGTTGTCAAGCTTCTTTCTCGTTTGATTAGCAACATGAGCATATGCAATACATCCAAAAATCTTGAAATGTCCGACTCCTGGCTTTTGATTGCTCCAAGCTTCATTTGGCGTCTTGTATTTCACATTTTTTGTTGGACACTGGTTCAACTAATAAACAGAATATTGAACAGCTTCAGCCTAAAAAGTTCTTGGTAAATGCCAACCTTTAACCATGTTTCTTGCCATATCAAGAATAGTGCAATTCTTTCTTTCAGCGACTCCATTTTGTTGTGGCGTGTACACAGTTGTCAACTGGTGAATAATTCTGTGTTCCTTGCAGAAGCTTTCAAATAGCTTTGAAGTATACTCACTACCTTTATCAGTTCTGAGTATGTTAATGAAGTGTTCACTTTGTTTTTCTACTATAACTTTGAACTCGATAAATTTGTCAAATACTTCTAATTTTGTTTTAAGAAGATATATCCAACTTTTTCTACTAAAATTATCAATAAAAGTAACATAGTACCTATTTCCACCAAGTAATGGTATATCAAAAGGACCTGTTATGTTAGAGTGCGCGATCTCCAATGGTCTCCTGGCTCATCGAGTTTTTCCCACTTCAAAACTTTGTTTCTGTTGTTTTCCTTTAATGCAGGCTTTACACAGTTGATTAACAATTTTTTTTTTTAAAAAAAAGGGAGGGAATCGACTCTGGGTTTTGAAAATGAAAATTAGAAGAAGAGTCGCCACCGATTTTTATTTTGAGGCATTATCGGATCACCTCGTAAAATTATTTTAAAGAGTTTAAACTTATTAAAACAATAATTCTGGTCCGCGAAATTTAAGAAAACGGGCTCGGGGATCAGTTACGTGCGAGGAAGGATTAGCACCCTCGTCACGCCCAAAATTGGTACCGATTTGGTTATTTGATGCCATTTTGTAAAAAGTTGAAAGTTTATATAGATTTTTAAAATACGATTTTCTTTTTAAGGTAGAATCAAAATGCTTATATTAAGTCCAAACGATTATTCAAGATTTCCTCATTTCAAAACATCGCAATATCACATCCCGTAAGTTAGGATGTCATACTTTGAAATTCCGTGTACGAGTTTGTCTTTAATTAAAACATGAATTTTTAAATCAAAAGGTGTTTTGCTATTTAGATTTAATCGAGAAACTCGAAACCCCGTAAGTTAGGGCACAATTCCGCGATAATCCCAAAATGCAAGACATTGCCTTACTTTGGAAAGAATCATTTTTGAATAAATATAAACCCGATGTTTAAAGATGTAGATTATTGTTTTAAAACACTTTATTTGAACAAATTAATTTAAACAAAGGAAGCGTGGTGTAATAATATACGAGCATCATGACTTATTACAAAATAGAAATGTGGACAAATAATCTCAATGCATATGATGATTACAACTATATTCATGAATTAAATAATAATGAAAATAAATTGATTAAATAGCATTTTAACAACAAAAATATTAACCGATCGAAGTAAATAGTGTAAGGCAACTTTGAAATGAAAACAAGTAAGTTTTAAAATAAAAAAAAAATTAATGGACTTGCCGCACGAAGATGAGGAAAAATTAATAACAATAAATCAAAAGGGGATAATTAGAAGAACACATCCTTTTAAAGAAGAATGGATGAATAAATAATATGTATACATATATATGCAAGATGCCCAAAATAAGTAAAGAAAACTCAAAAGAAAAAATTTAAAATATTTTAAATGGATAAGTGGAGTTGCCACGATATTAATAAAATAAGCAATATAAATAAATTGTTTTAACAATAAATAATTAGGGGAAATGATATTATATGAAAGAAACTATGATACATGTACAAAAGGGAGAGACAAATAGTTCATAAAAAGAGAGTAGGAATAGATAATCTTTGCTTTCGTTTTATAATGCATAAGGCAAAAAAAAAGATGCTAATAATAACAATGATGATCAAACAAGTCCTTAACATGCAATAGATCGAAAAAGGGTCATGGACTGATTTAAATTCCAAGTAGAATTCAAGGCTAAATAAAAAGAAAACAAAAGTGTACAGCCAAGGACTGAAATGAAACGCGCTTAATAGCGTAGGGGCTGGCAGAGATAATATCCCATAGTTTAATGCGCGTTTTCAGCCTTGGCGGACCAGGGGACTTGTTTGGAAACCAAAAGAAATTGAAGAGCCAAATTAAAAGGTGACGAAAGGATTGATCAGATAGCGTTGTAAATGAGGAGGGATCAACTACGCAAATATCCCCGTAGGGTCAAAACGCGCGGATCCTCTTGGGTGAGGGTTGGGTCGCACGAATGAAGCCTGGTACGGCACCGTTTTAGGCCATTGAGATAGGCTCTAAACGGTGCCGTTTAGGGCCTTATAAAACCAAAGAAAAATCAGGTTTTCCTTCCTTGCCCGTTTCAGTTTGAAATAAACCCTAGGAGACCCCCTATTATTTTCTATTTCAAAACAGAAACCTATGGCCTTCTCTCGCCTACTCCTTGCGCCGTTCGGCTTGGGTTCAATACCTATCATTGCCGTCGACACCGTGACACTACTGATGAAGGCGAACGAGACCATACAAGGGAAGGCTTCGAATCCTTGGTTTAAACACTCAAAAGATCCCAATGTTTTATTTCATTTTATTTCCTTAAAACCTAAACCTAGATATTGTGTGAAAGCAGGCTAGAAGACGCCGAAATCGGCAAAGACGGAGTGGAATCACAACGCTTCCTACCCTTGTCGGAACTTGAGATATTTCTCGACGTTTTAGGGTCACTGGAAAGCTTCGATTCGCGTCGGAGAGCCAAATGAGGTAAAGTTTGTTTTGTTAGCTAATATTTCAAAGAAAAGAGCGTAAAAAGATAACCTTTCTGTTTCTTCTTTGAAAAATATATTCTCTGTATTCAATTTCCTTTTTTTTGATCTGAGAAAAAGGCCCCCTTCCCTTTACAATGGTTGTTTTTGGTTATTTTATAACCGAGTAAAATATAATATAATAATAACACGTCACTGTTTGATAGCTATTTCACTATTCCTTTTCTATTCTCTGTTTGATGTCTTTCGTTTTTTGATTTGGCAGGTGATGGCTCCATTAATGCGGTGAGACAGCTTCAAATGGCGGTGGCAGGCCCTAGTGGTGGTGGTTCGAAGGTCAGAGGACCTAGGTGCGGTGCACCTAGAGTTGGCTGTTCCAGTTTCTGTCAATTGGTGTGGGGTTTTAAGTGGGCTTGGGTTGTTTGGGTTATTGTTTTAGGCCTGGGGTTATTTGTAAATGAGCTTGAAATGGGTAATAGGCTCCGGACAAAAATGCCCTATTACAGCTGCCCCTCTTTGCTCAATGTCGTGCAACGAGATTAGAGCAAAGACTTCGAAAGGGCCAATTTTTGCCCGGTCCTACCGAGCCTTGATTTCTTGATACTTCTTTTCTTTAATTAGCCTCATTCTCATCTACTGCCTCTTGTTACTTTGACCACTCCGTCGCTATTTCGGAGAGATAGGAATCATAGCTTCAATCTACTTTTTTGGGACTTCAGGGTAATATGGGGTTTGTGATTTTAGTTTGCTCCGCTACAACTTCAAGGAAATGAGACTTGTAGTTTTCCACCTGCTCTACTGCAACTTCAGAGAGATAAGGTTTGTTTTGATCTACTTCACTGCAACTTCAGGAAGATAAGATCTGATATCTTCAATCTGCTCCTCTGCAACTTCAGGGAGATGGGACTTGTGGTTCCAACCTGCTCTACTGCAACTTCAGAGAGATAAGGTTTGTTTTGATTTGATTCACTGCAACTTCAGGAAGATAAGATCTGATATCTTCAGTCTGCTCCTCTGCAACTTCAGGGAGATGAGACTTGTGGTTCCAACCTACTCTACTGCAACTTCAGAGAGATAAGGTTTGTTTTGATCTGCTTCACTGCAACTTCAGGAAGATAAGATCTGATATCTTCAGTCTGCTCCTCTGCAACTTCAGGGAGATGAGACTTGTGGTTCCAACCTGCTCTACTGCAACTTCAGAGAGATAAGGTTTGTTTTGATCTGCTTCACTGCAACTTCAGGAAGATAAGATCTGATATCTTCAGTCTGCTCCTCTGCAACTTCAGGGAGATGAGACTTGTGGTTCCAACCTGCTCTACTGCAACTTCAGAGAGATAAGGTTTGTTTTGATCTGCTTCACTGCAACTTCAGGAAGATAAGATCTGATATCTTCAGTCTACTCCTCTGCAACTTCAGGGAGATGAGACTTGTGGTTCCAACCTCCTCTACTGCAACTTCAGAGAGATAAGGTTTGTTTTGATCTACTTCACTGCAACTTTAGGAAGATAAGATCTGATATCTTCAGTCTGCTCCTCTGCAACTTCAGGGAGATGAGACTTGTAGTGGTAGTTTTGATATTACCATATTGCCTCCTAGAAGGCCCGTCCTGTGGATGCTATTATGTCATGAATTCAATGCTCCTGACTATATGCATGCGAATGACATTTGCATGAATGCAGAATGTTTGAAAATGATTTCTTTTTTTGATTCGTTATCATTTGTTTGTTAGGGCTTTATGGCCAACGCATTATACTCCTTTCTTATTCAAATGGTGTTTTGACAGAACCCCCTTTTGGAGAGTAATTCTACTCTGATTGTTCCTTTGAGCATTCTTGCCTTTCAGGTTCAGTGAGTTTTGAGTAATAGTCCTGTATTGGGTCCTATATCATATAGAAACTTTTCAGAGTAATGCACAAAACTCTTTGCTTAGAAAATTATTAGCCTATTAATCATCATTTCAATAAAAGATGCCTGCAGGAGACGGCTATAACAAGGAATTGGGCTGCAATTTGAGAGTAATGCTTAGAATTAAATTGGTATTTGAAAGTAATGCTTGGAATGAGCAAGTTGGTCAAGTGAAAACCTTGCTAGAATACAAAACAAAAATCAATCAATTGATGGAGTACGTTTTGCTAAAATACAAAGGAATAATAGGTTCCCCCAAGTATCGTAGTCTGAGCTTCTTTGCATAGAACTTCTCTAAAATCCTTTCAATCTTGATATGTGTTCAGGAGCCCAGAAGATTCTGTTGATGCCCCAGCGTGTAATGTTACTCATCCTTGTTACTTCAAGCCTAGCAAGACTATTCCAGACTCCACCTTTTGTCAAAATATGAATTGCCCTTTTCGGGTTTTCAATTCAAAAACCCCTTTGGCCCAAGGTGCCCTTTTACGGGTTTTCACCTTGGCCTCTCCAATTTTTTTTTTTTTAAGGTCTCAAAGCGCCCTTTGCGGGTTTTCACCTTGGCCTTCCTTCTTTCAGGTAAAATACTTCTTGACCGAATCTGAATTTACAGGATTAGGTAAGCTCTTGCCATCCATCTCGGTCAAGATTAGCGCTCTTCCCGAGAAAGATTTCTTCACCACATATGGTCCTTCCCAATTCGACATCCATTTCCCTTTGAAGTCTTTTTGAATGGAAAGGATCTTTTTCAAGACTAGATCTCCCTCCTGAAATTCCCTAGGGCGGACCTTTTTGTTATAGGCTCGCATCATCCGCTTCTGGTACATCTGACCATGTCGGATAGCTTTCAACCTTTTTTCTTCAATAAGGTTTAACTGATCGTACCGGGATTGGACCCATTCCGCTTCCTCTAACCTCAGCTCAGCGAGTACTCGGAGAGATGGGATCTCGACTTCAATGGGTAGAACTGCCTCCATTCCATAAACCAAGGAGAAGGGTGTTGCCTCGGTAGAGGTTCTGACAGATGTTCGGTAAGCATATAGGGCAAATGGTAGCTTGTCGTGCCAATCCTTGTATGTTTCGGTCATTTTCGCCACCATTTTCTTGATATTTTTATTAGCCGCTTCTACCGCGCCGTTCATTTTGGGGCGGTATGGTGATGAATTGTGATGCTTAATTTTGAACTGACTACAGACCGCTGATATCAGGCTATTGTTTAGGTTCAAAGCATTGTCAGATATGATTTTTTCTGGCATTCCATACTGACATATGATTTCCTTCTTTAAGAATCTGCTGACTGCCGTTTTCGTAACGTTGGCGTACGTCGCTGCTTCTACCCATTTAGTGAAATAGTCGATGACTACAAAAATGAAGCGATGACCATTGGAAGCTTTTGGTGAAATCGGTCCAATAACATCCATGCCCCACATAGAGAAAGGCCATGGTGAGGTCATAACATGCAGTGGTGATGGAGGTGCATGAATTTTATCACCATAGATCTGGCACTTGTGGCATTTCTTGGCATAATTGATACAATCTCCCTCCATGGTAGACCAGTAATATCCACATCTCATGATTTGTCTGGCCATTGTAAAACCATTTGCGTGTACCCCGCAGACACCCTCATGAACTTCTTCTAAGATTTGTCGAGCTTCAATAGCATCCACACATCTTAATAGCACTTGATCCTTTCCTCTCTTATACAGGATCTCTCCATCCAAGACATAATCATTAGCCAACCTTCTTAATGTTCTTTTATCGTTTTCGGTTGCCTGATCAGGGTATTCACTACTCTTCAGGTATTGCAATATATCTTGATACCACGGGCGATCATCTCTTTCTTCTTCTTCTTCTATGTTATGACAATGAGCGGGAGCCTCACAAATACTCATACGGATTGGCTTTATGTCTTCTCGTTTGTTTACTTTAATCATGGAAGCTAGAGTAGCTAGGGCATCAGCCATTTGATTCTCTTCTCGTGGGAGGTAGCAGAAATTAACATCATCAAACTCCTTAATTAGTTCGAGAACTAATTTTCTATATTCGACCAACTTAGGATCTCTTGTCTCCCATTCACCTTTGAGTTGATAAATCACTAATGCGGAATCTCCGTATATTTCCAATACTTTGACTTTGCGTTCAATTGCTGCACGGATGCCCATGATGCATGCCTCGTATTCTGCCATGTTATTCGTGCAATCAAAATCCAATCTACTAGCAAAGGGATAATGATCCCCATTCGGGGATATCAAGATCGCTCCAATTCCGTTACCCATAGCATTCGAAGCTCCGTCGAAATTTAACTTCCAAAGAAAGCCTTCTTGAGTGTCTTCTTCAATAACTGCCACGTACATCAAGTCCTCATTTGGGAAATCGAAGTTCAGGGGCTCATAATCTTCTAGAGCTTTACTGGCTAGGAAGTCTGCTATGGCACTTCCTTTTATGGCCTTCTGACTCACATAGACTACGTCAAATTCAGAAAGTAGGATTTGCCATCGAGCCATCCTTCCGTTTAGGGCAGTTGACTCCATTAAGTACTTCAGTGGGTCCAGTTTAGAGATCAGCCAAGTTGTATGGTACAACATGTACTGTCTTAGTCTTCGAGTTGTCCAAATTAGGGCGCAACACAATTTTTCAATTGGAGAATATCTTCTCTCGCATTCGGTAAATTTCTTGCTAAGATAATATATCGCCCTTTCCTTTCTTCCTGACTCATCGTGCTGACCTAGTACGCATCCCATAGAATTTCCAAACACTGTCAAGTACAGTATTAGCGGTTTATCTTGGCTTGGCGGTACGAGGACTGGGGGATTAGTCAAGTAATGTTTGATCTTTTCAAAAGCTTTCTGACATTCTTCATCCCAAACCCCCGGATTGTGCTTCTTAAGGAGACGGAATATGGGGTCACACTTCTCAGTCAGCTGCGAGATGAACCGAGCGATATAATTTAAGCTACCCAAGAACCCTCGAACTTCTTTTTGAGTGCACGGAGGAGATAAATCTTGTATTGCCTTGATCTTATCTGGGTCGATTTCTATTCCCTTTTCGCTGACTACGAATCCTAGCAGTTTCCCCGATCTAGCCCCAAAGGTGCACTTCGCTGGATTGAGCTTTAGTTGAAACTTTCTTAATCTCAGGAACAACTTTCTTAGGACTTGTATATGTTCTTCTTCTGTCCGGGATTTTGCGATCATGTCATCCACATAGACCTCGATTTTCTTGTGCATCATGTCGTGGAATAGTGTGACCATGGCTCTTTGATAAGTTGCCCCTGCATTCTTTAGTCCAAAAGGCATTACCTTATAACAGAAGGTTCCCCACCAAGTTACAAATGTGGTTTTCTCCATGTCTTCGGGGTGCATTTTTATCTGGTTATATCCTGAAAAGCCATCCATGAAAGAGAATAGTGAATAGCCGGCCGTGTTGTCCACTAGAGTATCAATATGAGGTAGCGGAAAATTATCCTTCGGGCTCGCCTTATTTAGGTCCCTATAGTCTACACACATTCGCACCTTCCCATCTTTTTTGGGAACAGGGACGATATTAGCCACCCATTCAGAGTACTTGACTACTTGAAGGAATCCGGCGTCAAATTGTTTCTTGACCTCCTCCTTTATTTTTAGTAGGACGTCGGGCTTCATTCTCCGGAGTTTTTGTTGAACTGGTTTGCAGTCTTTTCTTATAGGCAATCGGTGTACCACAATATCCGTGTTTAGCCCCGGCATATCTTGATATGACCATGCGAAAACGTCTTTGATTTCTAGGAGCAATTCAATAAGGTTTTGTCTCGTCTCAGCAGTAATACCAGTTCCGATTTTCACCTCTTTGTTTTCTCCTACATTCACAATTTCTACCGACTCTTGGTAAGGTAAGATCTGCTTTTCGTCTTGTTCGACCATTCGTAGCAAATCTGGAGATAGACTGCAGTCTTGACCATCTTCAAAATCCTGAGATGCTTCTGAACACATATCTCTCTCGAAGGGAGATTCTAGTTCGTTATCAATGTCGCTCATATTACCAATATCTGGGGACCTGTTATATGAAAGAAAATAAATCTAAAGAATAGAGAATTCAAGCAATTTGATACAACACGATCATGAAAAAATGAAAGAATATAAGAGCGTTTACTCGAGATGTGACAAAAGGATGCATTTCATTGAAATAATGATTATTAGACATATGCCTATTTCACAAAAAGACTCTTATTGCCCCTAGGCCTAGAGCAATAAGGGTGTTTGGAGCATTACTCTGAATTAGTCCTAAAGACTACAGGGATGTCCTCCACAGTCCAGTTATTCAAGACACTCCCCGGTTCATAGGGGCGGATGCCTAGTAGATTCCTTTCTTCTTCTTCAGTAGATATGGCGTTAATGCTCGAATTTCCTAATACTTCTTCGATCATTTCCCTTCTCGCTGTCTTCTGCTCGGGATAAATGATTCTCCCGGACACAAACGTCTTAGAAATATGGGGAAACATCATTAGTTCCCAGTTGATCTCCCCGCCATTCAGCCTCGCTCTTCTTTTTTCTTGCTTCTTCTCCAACTGTTTCTTCTTTTGTCTCGCATCTGGTCTATACCCCAAGCCGAAGCGATCACGTTTTTCTACCAGGAATGGTACCTCAATCTTCCCTTGTAGGTATTTCCCGAGTCTTTTTCCTGACGACGCTCCATTTCCAAGAGTTAATTGCAAACTCATCATCGTAGTTTTAGATAACTTAGGCACAGGGACTTTGCTCCCTTCGACGATGAACATAGCATTTACAAATTCCAGGGATCGAAAATAACACTCAATCGCGTCGTCGTCTGTTCCTACGTATGGTGCGTTGCTGGTTACAGATGCAATGATATCCTCCTTCGCATTTATAGTCACTAGTCGGTTCTCTGTTACCAATTTCAACTTCTGATGCAACGAAAAAGGTACCGCTCCTGCTGAGTGAATCCATGGCCGTCCCAGCAAGCAGTTATAAGACGGTTTAATATCCATCACCAGAAAGTCCACTTCATATGTGCTTGGACCAATTAAAAGGGGAATCTCAATCCTCCCTACCACCTTCCTTTCAGTGCCGTCAAAAGCTCTTACTATGCTCTGGCATGTCTTCATATGCGAACTGTCTACTGGTAGTCTATTAAGCGTAGATAGGGGTAGGACATTTAATGCAGACCCATTATCAATTAAAACCCCCGGCAATGTGTACCCTTTGCAGCGAGTGGTAATATGTAGAGCTTTTGTAGATCCCCTGCCCCCGGGCGGTATCTCGTCATCATTAAAGAAGATGAAATTGTTAGTACTTATATTATTGACGAGACGATCTAGCTTATTCACAGAGATGTCATTAGCAATATAAGTCTCATTTAAGACTTTCATTAGCGCATTCCGGTGTATCTCCGAACTCAAGAGTAGAGCCAACACTGATATGCGGGCTGGTTGCTTATGCAGCTGTTCCACCATGCTATATTCGCTGTGTTTCAGGAACTTCAAGAACTCTTTTGCTTCGCTTTCAGTTACTGGTTCATTTATCGGCAGTTCAACTTCATTTGTCCGTTCTTTCCCTTGTTCTATTGCTAAGGTTTTTCCTTTTTTAGACTCTACTTTCGTGTTTGCTGGGTCATACCGTTTCCCACTACGTGTATGGAACCCTTCATCTTGTTTTTCCTCCGAAGCACTACCCAGGTTTACTTTTGGAATCGTTACATTACAGTCGTAACTCCAAGGGACCTTTTTACTGTCTTTGTAAGGGAAAGCAGCAGGTTTCCGAATTATGACCTTGGGTGCTACTTGTACTCCATCTTCATTATTTCCTGGTCGCGTGATAATCACCACTGGGTGATTGCTTTTGTGGGTCTTTTCCGTCGGCTCCTCCTCTGAGGCACAAATCTCCCTCTTCTGATTCATTCATTTCTTCAATGAACTCTACTTCTTTGTTATCCATCAACCTTTGTACTAAGGCTCTGAACTCCGTACATTTTTAGATATCATGCTCCCCTCCATTATGGAACTCGCAGTAATTTCCTTTTCTTTCATTCGTCCTTTCCAAAGATGATACCACTAACCCCCTCTTTACCATCTCAATCCAGACCCGTCTCAGAGGAATTCTTACATCCGTGATGTTTGTCTTGACCTTCTTCCTCATGTTTTCGCCTATCGCATTTACCCCTTTGTCTGCGTGGTTGGGCAACGGGTTATCAGTGCTAGGTGGATCATCAATTTTTATGATACCCATTCCAATGAGCCTCTCAACCGTTTTCTTGAAGGCTGCGCAATTTTCTATTGTATGCCCCGTGATTCCCCCATGATATTCGCATCGAGCATTTGTGTCATACCACTTCGGGTATGGGGGCTCCAAAGGCTTTACGTAAAAGGGGGATACAATACGTGCGTCAAATAGATTCCGGTATAGCTCTCTATACGTTGTTGGGATAGGCGTGTATTGGGGTCTTTCCGCGTTCTGTCTCGTACTAGGTTCTGGTTTTGATGAGCCTTGATGACTAGTAGTCACCTTCCTCGGTTGGCTCACAGTTATAGGCTTTGCATAATTATTGTTATTCGTACCTACATTGTTCACCTCGCTCTCCTTCTTTTTCGAGGTCGGTCTTCTAGTGCTCTCTCCTGCATCGATTTTTCCACTTCTTATCGCGTTTTCTATCATTTCTCCCGACATGACCACATCTGAAAAGCTCTTGGTTGCACTCCCCACCATGTGGTTGATGAAAGGGGCTTTCAGAGTATTGATAAAGAGCATAATTGTCTCTTTCTCTAAGAGGGGCGGTTGAACTTGAGTTGCTACCTCCCTCCACCGTTGGGCATACTGCCGAAAGCTCTCATTCGACTTTTTTTCCATGTTCTGCAACATGATTCTATCAGGGACTAAGTCTGTCACATGGCCGTATTGCTTTATAAAAGCTTGGGCCAAATCTTTCCATGAGCCAATTTGGGCACGACTTAGTTGGTTATACCATCTGGCTGCAGATCCGATCAGGCTATCTTGAAAACAGTGTATTAACAGCTGATCGTTATTAACGTACCCCATCATCTTTCTACAAAACATCGTAATATGAGCCTCGGGGCAACTTGTCCCGTTATATTTCTCGAACTCGGGAGTTTTAAACTTCGGGGGGAGCACCAAATCTGGGACCAAACTAAGATCCTTAGCGTCCACACCATAACGATAATCAGCGGATTCCATTGCCTTAAATTTCTCTTCCAACCATTTACACCTATCTTCTAGTTGTTTCGGTAAGTCAGCCTTAGTTTTCTCTATTTCCGCCATATCCTCCAAATCCGCGATAATGGGGTTGGTCAAATTATCCCCGGGGTGAGAACCCGAGCCTACTTGGGCATTTATGGGGACCGAGGCACCGGCTTGGTATGGGGTCCTGATAGTAATTGGCACTCTTGGCGGGTTCGTATCCGGTTGCGTTTGTGTATTAGCTGGGGTAAAACCTGGAGGATAAGTAGGGTCTTCATTGTCATCACCCGTGTTGATCTCAGGGCCTTTCCCTTTATCAGTTCCCCCACTAAGCAACTGCGCTAGTTGGCTCATCATGCTTCTCTGGGACTCAAGCATCTGGTCCCTCATGTCTTGTTGAATTTTGGCCATTTGCTCTTGCATCTGTGCCTGTAATCGGTCCTGCATTTCCTTTTGCATCTGTTCTAGTCTCTCTAACCTCTGATCCATTGCCTTAGTTTTACGACGAGTATTGTAGCGGTATTCAATTGGTGGATTTCCTTTGGTTTCCAGGGTAACTGCCACAATTTCCTTTTATTAGAATTATTCTTATAAATTTTAATGCATAGAATGTATACGAAGATGAAATGAATGCGCATGGAATGAATGCAAAACAAAAGGCGTTGATTCTAAATCAATCCCATTAGATTAACTTCACTAGAAAACGAGATTCGTTACATAAGACGAAAAAAAATTACACAAATGCCTTAGCCCTAATTCCTAATGTCTTGATTTTTCTGAGGAGTTCAGCCAAGTCTCGGCCACGGTCTGTCTTTGATTCATACGTTAAGCTTAATACGTCGGCCTGGGCTGCCAGCGTTTGCAGATGGTCAGCCACCTCTCGGATTTGGATTATTGCTTCTCCCATAATATGATCTCGATTCCCCACTTGACATTGGGAATGGTGGCATTGCTCCCTCAAATGCTTGTTATTTGTCTCAAGGAGTTCGATTTGCATCTTACTATTCTGTAGTGCAGCCTCAAGAGCTCCTATTTCTTTCTTCAACTCCTCAATTCTGCTTAGGCTTGCCTTCAATTCAACGACAGAGTTACGATTACGGTGCTGCTTTAGGGACCTCTCTAAATCTTTCACCTGGGCTCTGAGTCTCTCCTTCTCTTCGTGGCTTTCCAGCAAGCTTTTCTTTAAAGCTTCTTCCCGTATCTGGGCGTCTTGAAATTTCTTTTTCCAATAATCCGCTTTAGTTTTCTCTTCTTCGACCTCCCGGCGCCATTGTTCTGAGGGCTTTCCTAGGCCGGCCGTTCTCATTGACTTTCGATACTTCTGATAGTAAGTTCTCAGACCCTCTAAGTCTTCTTCAGCCTTATTTTTCCCTTTTCTTAACTTCTCTGCCTCTAGCTTGTGTATATCAGCATCAAGTCCCAGTTGCATCTTTTCTTCTTCAAGTTGCTCAATTTTCTTCCCCAATTCTCGACTTCTTTGTTCAAAATCTTGCTTAATAAGTTCTAATTCAGACGGGACAATCCTTAAGTGTTCTTCTATTGGTAAGGCATTTTCTTGATTCGTCCTAGGAACGTTGTCGTTGACTCTCTTGTCCCACCATTGATCATATTCTGGAGTGGTTATAGGACCCTCGGACAACCCATCCATTCTACAAGTCTTATTCCAAGCATCAGACATCTCGCGAACCTTCTTCTTATAACCGTCGCCTTTGTACGAAAATTCGCATTGGGCTAAACCTTGCGTAGCCGGTATGAACTGCCTAAGTCGATACTGCCTCAACACTAACAACGGAGCATATCCAATGCCTCCCCATATTCCTAACAATGGGACCCAATCGAAATCACCACAACGGTACAAGATTTCCTCAGACACCATCCACGGAGCTTTCCACTCAACATCTTCGGCTCGCAAATTTTGGAGTATTGCCATCCACTTCTCTTCTGAGATATCTTCTCTCCTCGGGGTAACCACTATTTCTTTTAGAGGAGAGTAGTTTTCAAAATAGGCTCGATATGTCGGTTTCTCTACCTTCCAAAAATGGCTATTGAACCATGCTAACAGAAGTTGTGCGCAGCCAATGAACCTCCCTTCGCCCGCTCTTCGACAAGCGTTCAAAGATCTAAAGGTTTCAGCCAAAATTGCAGGGACAGGTGTTACCCTTTTGCTTAGCCGATCAAACAGAACTGCGACAGCCTCATCAACGTGCCCCAAAGCTTTAGGGAAGACGACCATTCCATAGATACTTAGGGCAAAAATGTCTACCCTTTTTTTTACATCCGGATGAGCTTGAATTAAATCTCTTAGGTTCCTCCAAGGAATGCATTTACTATCTCCCTTTTGCTTGATTCGAGCAACAACCCACTGTTCACTCATTCCCGTTATATTCATCAAGTTCTTCAGGAAGGTCGGGACATTAACGGCTCTTGAATAGATTTTATCTGTTTGGAATTTCGGGCAACGGAGCATAGCCGTGTATTCCTCCACCGTAGGCACTAAATCCACATGTCCAAATGTGAAGCAACTATATGCGGGATTCCAAAATTGAGCTAATGCTCTAAATAGGTGCTTGTCCACCTTCATATCAAGTAGATAGTGAAGATCGCCATGATTATAGTAGAAAAGCTGCTTGATTTCGTCGTTCCAAAGGTTCCACATATCCCTTAATTCTTGCAGATCGTTCTGAGTTACGCTGATACGGGTAAAGTCCCATAGTTCTGACACGTATCCTTCTGTCAAACTATCACCTTTCTCTTGCTGCGTTCTTTCGGACCAATTTCGGACATTTGCATTTTTTCCCACCTTATCACGAAACGCCTTTTCCATGATCAGCTATCCACTTTGGTAATCGACTCGTGAACCAACACCTTTTGTGTTATGGGATGCCATGCAGTCATGAGTAAACAAAGTAAGTTAGCAATATTCACAGGTAAAATAATTCAAAGCAACAAAATAAACGAACGCCTATTTGGGCGATCACTAAAGCTCGGTATGGCTCTACCTAAGGCAAGCACCTAAGGCTCATTATATGTGGTTTGGTTCTAGAGTAATGGTACCCAAACCATAGATTCCTCGATCCTCACCCATTATAGGCTCATACGGACCAAGTTCGGTTCAGGGGAATACATTTCCCTATGGCTATACGGAGATGAAGATCTCACGAAGACATAGGTACGGATGTATCCCGAAAGTAATTCACTTTCCTATACGGAGGTGAAAACCTCACGAAGGAAAAGTTTCCTACTCCCACTTAGAGGGTAAAATCGACCAACGTCAGGAGATGTAAAATGAAGACAAATCTTATATACAAATAAGCAAGTAAAACGACACAAACAAAATATGCGACGCGATGAGAAAACTCGTACGTTTAGAACGACCTTTCAAATTTTTGACAAAAAGCACCAAACAATCAAATTTCGGCTCGACCCACAAAAAAATCCCCAGTAGAGTCGCCAAGCTGTCGAAACAATTTTTTTTTTAAAAAAAAAGGGAGGGAATCGACTTTGGGTTTTGAAAATGAAAATTAGAAGAAGAGTCGCCACCGATTTTTATTTTGAGGCATTACCGGATCACCTCGTAAAATTATTTTAAAGAGTTTAAACTTATTAAAACAATAATTCTGGTCCGCGAAATTTAAGAAAACGGGCTCGGGGATCAGTTACGTGCGAGGAAGGATTAGCACCCTCGTCACGCCCAAAATTGGTACCGATTTGGTTATTTGATGCCATTTTGTAAAAAGTTGAAAGTTTATATAGATTTTTAAAATACGATTTTCTTTTTAAGGTAGAATCAAAATGCTTATATTAAGTCCAAACGATTATTCAAGATTTCCTCGTTTCGAAACATCGCAATATCACATCCCGTAAGTTAGGATGTCATACTTTGAAATTCCGTGTACGAGTTTGTCTTTAATTAAAACATGAATTTTTAAATCAAAAGGTGTTTTGCTATTTAGATTTAATCGAGAAACTCGAAACCCCGTAAGTTAGGGCACAATTCCGCGATAATCCCAAAATGCAAGACATTGCCTTACTTTGGAAAGAATCATTTTTGAATAAATATAAACCCGATGTTTAAAAATGTAGATTATTGTTTTAAAACACTTTATTTGAACAAATTAATTTAAACAAAGGAAGCGTGGTGTAATAATATACGAGCATCATGACTTATTACAAAATAGAAATGTGGACAAATAATCTCAATGCATATGATGATTACAACTATATTCATGAATTAAATAATAATGAAAATAAATTGATTAAATAGCATTTTAACAACAAAAATATTAACCGATCGAAGTAAATAGTGTAAGGCAACTTTGAAATGAAAACAAGTAAGTTTTAAAATAAAAAAAAAATTAATGGACTTGCCGCACGAAGATGAGGAAAAATTAATAACAATAAATCAAAAGGGGATAATTAGAAGAACACATCCTTTTAAAGAAGAATGGATGAATAAATAATATGTATACATATATATGCAAGATGCCCAAAATAAGTAAAGAAAACTCAAAAGAAAAAATTTAAAATATTTTAAATGGATAAGTGGAGTTGCCACGATATTAATAAAATAAGCAACATAAATAAATTGTTTTAACAATAAATAATTAGGGGAAATGATATTATATGAAAGAAACTATGATACATGTACAAAAGGGAGAGACAAATAGTTCATAAAAAGAGAGTAGGAATAGATAATCTTTGCTTTCGTTTTATAATGCATAAGGCAAAAAAAAAGATGCTAATAATAACAATGATGATCAAACAAGTCCTTAACATGCAATAGATCGAAAAAGGGTCATGGACTGATTTAAATTCCAAGTGGAATTCAAGGCTAAATAAAAAGAAAACAAAAGTGTACAGCCAAGGACTGAAATGAAACGCGCTTAATAGCGTAGGGGCTGGCAGAGATAATATCCCATAGTTTAATGCGCGTTTTCAGCCTTGGCGGACCAGGGGACTTGTTTGGAAACCAAAAGAAATTGAAGAGCCAAATTAAAAGGTGACGAAAGGATTGATCAGATAGCATTGTAAATGAGGAGGGATCAACTACGCAAATATCCCCGTAGGGTCAAAACGCGCGGATCCTCTTGGGTGAGGGTTGGGTCGCACGAATGAAGCCTGGTACGGCACCGTTTTAGGCCATTGAGATAGGCTCTAAACGGTGCCGTTTAGGGCCTTATAAAACCAAAGAAAAATCAGGTTTTCCTTCCTTCCCCGTTTCAGTTTGAAATAAACCCTAGGAGACCCCCTATTATTTTCTATTTCAAAACAGAAACCTATGGCCTTCTCTCGCCTACTCCTTGCGCCGTTCGGCTTGGGTTCAATACCTATCATTGCCGTCGACACCGTGACACTACTGATGAAGGCGAACGAGACCATACAAGGGAAGGCTTCGAATCCTTGGTTTAAACACTCAAAAGATCCCAATGTTTTATTTCATTTTATTTCCTTAAAACCTAAACCTAGATATTGTGTGAAAGCAGGCTAGAAGACGCCGAAATCGGCAAAGACGGAGTGGAATCACAACGCTTCCTACCCTTGTCGGAACTTGAGATATTTCTCGACGTTTTAGGGTCACTGGAAAGCTTCGATTCGCGTCGGAGAGCCAAATGAGGTAAAGTTTGTTTTGTTAGCTAATATTTCAAAGAAAAGAGCGTAAAAAGATAACCTTTCTGTTTCTTCTTTGAAAAATGTATTCTCTGTATTCGATTTCCTTTTTTTTGATCTGAGAAAAAGGCCCCCTTCCCTTTACAATGGTTGTTTTTGGTTATTTTATAACCGAGTAAAATATAATATAATAATAACACGTCACTGTTTGATAGCTATTTCACTATTCCTTTTCTATTCTCTGTTTGATGTCTTTCGTTTTTTGATTTGGCAGGTGATGGCTCCATTAATGCGGTGAGACAGCTTCAAATGGCGGTGGCAGGCCCTAGTGGTGGTGGTTCGAAGGTCAGAGGACCTAGGTGCGGTGCACCTAGAGTTGGCTGTTCCAGTTTCTGTCAATTGGTGTGGGGTTTTAAGTGGGCTTGGGTTGTTTGGGTTATTGTTTTAGGCCTGGGGTTATTTGTAAATGAGCTTGAAATGGGTAATAGGCTCCGGGCAAAAATGCCCTATTACAAGGAGGATTAATTTCTGGCAACCCATTTACCATATTTTCTTTTAACAGTAGCTTCAGACCAGAAAATCCAAGATGCCCGAACCTTAAATGCCACAACCATGAATCATTTTTAAATGCATTCTTCATACATTTCACCTCTCCAGATTCAATGTCAATAGTAAACAGACGGTTACGCGTCAATCAACTTGGGTAATTAATTCACCACTCTTATTTTTTAAGGCAAGCATACAATCCTTCATATGTACTTCATATCCTTTTTCTAGAAGCTGCCCAAGGCTGATGATGTTGCTTTTCAAAGCTGGTACGTAATAAACATCTGATATGAACTTGTCCATGAATATTCTCATCTAACTCTGAAAATAAGTCTTTTCGGCCACACATGTGATTGCTGGCGCAATTATCAAGATACCAAATATTTTTACTTGATTTTTCACTTTCTTTATAAGTGAGAAATACACTAGATTCTACATTTTCTTTTTCTTTAGCTATCGCTACATGATTTCTCTCTTGCATCTTGGGATTTAATCTACACTCATAACTATAATGGTCATATTTATTGCAATTGTACCTGAGAATTATTTCCTTATTGAAATCTACCTTTGCCTCGACCTCGGCCTCGAGCTCCTTGTCCACGACTTGACGTTTGATATTCTTCATTTGTTTGGACTTTACCATATGATTGATTGCCTCATCCACGTGTTTCTTGTCCACCTCTATTTCTGCCTCTATATCCTCCATGGTATCCTCCACGATTGCTTGTTCCTCGTCCAAAGTTATCTTTAGCTCCACTTTCGTTGAAGGACAACTTGCTTTGCAAGACTTGGTCCAAATTTCTAGTATCATTATTTTGCTTCATTTTATACTCATGGGCTTGGAGGGAGCCCACAAGTTCGTCGACTGATATTTGTGATAAATCTTTTGACTCTTCAATGGCAACCACCACATAATCAAATTTGCGTGTCAATAACTGCAAAATTTTTTCCATTACTCTGACATCATCAAGTGTTTCTCCATTCCTTTTCATTTCATTTACCACCGCTTTCACTCAAATGACATAATCATCAACGCTTTCTGAAGGTTTCATTTTCAAGGTCTTAAATTCGGCTCTAAGGGTTTGTAAACGTACCTTTTTGGCCTTTTCAGCTCCTTGAAGGGATTTTTGCAAAATTCCCCATGCTTCCTTTGATGTCTTCGCATCTAAAATTTTTTCAAAGGTTGATTCATCAACACCTTGAAAAATAAAGAACAATGCCCTCTTATCCTTTTTACGAGCTTCTTTCAATACTCTTTTCTCTTCGTTTGTCAAAGTCGCTTCGACAGTTACATTTTCAGGCTCGACATATCCTTCTTCAACAACGTCCCATCAATCTTGTGAACCAAGCAAAGCCCTCATCTGGATGCTCTAGTTGTCATAATTTGTCTTTGTTAATTTTGGGATCTGCAGTTGAATCATGTTTGCCATTGTGACGTCAACACGAACCTAGCTCTGATACCACTTGTTGGAAGCGTAATAAAATAAATCAAATCCTAAACTTTTTATTACACAAAAATAAACACAATACAAACTCTCTTTTTTCTCTCTATACTAGCTGCTGCTAGTTTTTCTTACAACACTTTTGCCTCTCAAATTCACTAATATTTTTAGCTTTCACACACACACAAACTATACATATATATAGATAGAGTCAACCGACTTTCTTTTCTTGCCGTGTAAGATTTTTTCCTTGCCGTGTAAAACCTTTCTTCTTTGCCGTTTAACACTTTTAATGTGCTGTCATCATATTTGAATTTTCACACATTATTCAATTTGCATGAGGTAAAAACCAATTTAAATTTTACTTCTTTGGCCGCAACTTTTATACCGACTTTGAAAGTCGATTTGTTTTCTAACAAGACAACGGCTCCACCCAAACTCAACCGCCAACCGCCCCCCCACCTTCGGTCTTAGCAGTGAAGTAATTCAACAAATTGGCAACTAAAATACCAATGGTGATTGATAATTGAAACATTATGTTCAAAGCCCCTCGTTACTTAAAAGGAGCTATCTCAGATAAATAGATTGCAACAGAATGCAAAAAGAATAATAATAATAATAATAATAATAAGTCATTGATAACAGCACCAATGGCGAAAAATAAACCACCGAACATCTTCGTCATCCTCCTACCAAGACCTCGGGTTATCCACTTATCCGAGAGGCTGTCATGGATGAAAAAAAAGCAGCCAAATATAAGGAAGATGTAAACAACGTTAGTGTTTGGCTATCAAACTTGCAGTATTGATCATCAGATGGTTTAACGGATATTTCTTTCCTATAAACTTTTAGAAAGAATTTTTCTAAAAAAGAATCCATTGATGTAACTCCACCAACAAATTTACACAAATTCTGCTTTGTTAAAAATTAATACTCCGAGCCATCTTTAATAATAAGAAGAAAAAGAAATTGAAAAACTCATTTTACCTGAAATACCAAGATCATAACCAAAGATCAAACCACCTGAAGCAGCAACAATGCAGGTGAACAAGACTTTGGAAGTAAATTTTCATGGATAATTTTTCCCCGAAGTTACACCTCCTCCACCAGCCATAATCTCTAATTGAGAATGCTAAATCAAAGGAAATCACAAACTAAAAAATATTCTTAAATGTTGATGCTAAAACTTACTTTATATAATGTACACTAAACCCACCCTACTTCAACATTTTTTCTGAGTTTATAGGAATAACTCTATTATAAATATTTTTTTTATGAATTGCAATTAAAATTTAATTTAACTTCCTCTATACAGATTAAAATAGATATATATGGATGTTAGATATATCATTATATAATTAATTAACATATTAAAAAAAGACTAGATAAAAACTTAAAAAGAAAAAATAGTTAATTATTTTATTTCAAATTTAATTTTCCTCCAATATCTTAAATATATTTGATAAAATATATAAGTTAAAAAGTTAACATCAAATTAAAAAGTTAATTTGATGTTTAATATCTCAAATTTATTTGAAATATTTATAAAAAATATATAAATTACAATAAAATTATTGGTTAATGGAATTTGATAGTTATAAATATTTGGATTGTAATAATCGATAAAAGACTTATATATGCATAAAATATAAAAAGAATGTGATAATTAGGTAAAACACAAATATAATGTGCTTCAACGATTAATGCATCAATGGTTCCTTCTTTTAAAAAATTACTTTCATGTATTTTAATTTAATTTTAAACTAATTATGTATCAATTGTATAATTTAACCTAAAATTTTCATTTTAAATGATGATTTAATGTTGCCATGTTAGTTTACCCATATACAATTAATGCTCAGTGTTTAAAATGTTATAACACGAATACGTTAGTGGCTAAAATATAACATTTTAAATATAAGTGACTAAAATATAACTTGAAACAAACAAAAGTGACTATTTTAATAGTTTACCTTTTTAATTTTGAATAATCAATATATTTAGTTTACCTTGAAAAACTATTAAAACTATTTGGGAGATATTTTCTATTTCTAACTTTAGAAAATAATTTTTGTTTTTTAATTTTTTTAAACTAAAATAATCTACATCTATCTATAATATCTATATCTATACTTTCTTCTTCTTCTTCTTTTTTTACTTAATTCACAATTTGACTTCTAAAGTATAGTCATTCTCTCATTTTAGTACTTTTTTTTTTTCCAATTTAGTATCTAAAGTATCATTCCATTAAATATTTTGGTCTAATTTTTTAACACCATTAAAAAAATAGGTGGCTAATAAAAACATGCCACATGGCATTTTAATTAAATATATATATCTTTATCATATATTTACATATCAATTTTAAAAAAATTATAAAAGTAAAAATAATATATAAAAAATCAAAAATATATATAATAAAAAGTATAAAAATAAAAATTCATTAATTCCATAAAACAATTAAAAGTTTTTAACCCAAAAAATCTAACAGAATTTTTTTGGTGTTCCTCTTGTTCTTCATGTAAGAAAAGAGAATAATTAAGTTGTCTTATATTTTTGTTCGCAATACTCTAAACAAAAACGAACTCAAAATTGTTTACAATTTACTTTAATTAAAATTTTGTTTAATTACATTTATTTTATTTAATTTAAAATTCAAACCATCTTTCTTTTAAAGTTTCAAATCAAAAACCAAATTAAACCCAAAAAATTTCTGAATTTTAGTGTCAATGGCCATCGTCGACCACGATGGCCGCTACTCACCAATAATCATTTGAGTCCAAATTTTATCATTCTCTTGTTTTCGCTCCCCTATTTTCATTTTCAATATTTATTTTTCAAAAGAACACTAGATTTTTATAGATCTACAAATAAATTTTGAAACTTAAACACCAAATTTAAGTATTTTTCATCGTCGGATTCTCTTCACATTTTAGTATATTCTTCCACTCTTTATAAGTTTCTCTTTCACTCTTTATAAGTACGAAATTGAGCATTTTATGAAAGTACATGTATCAAATAATACACAAATTAATAGTTCATGTATTAAATTAGACATTTTCAAAGTATAAGTATTGCATTGAACAATTTCAAAATACAAGTACCATATTAGAATTTTATAAAAATACAGGTACCAAATATGACATTATCCCAAAAATAATTCAAGTAATATTTTTTATGAAAATATTAAAGCCACTATATGGCATTCTCTAATTGGTTGGATTTTTTTTTTAACATCAATTTAACTTTTTTGACTAGAAACTATAATAGAGGGTTATGAAATTATCGTTAGAAAATATTTATATACTCTTCTATGTCTAATACTTATATTTAATTGATTTAGTTAGTTAGTGTCATCGGTAATAAGTCACCAATTTAGTTATGAAATTACAAAAATATCTCTTTTTAATAATGCAACTTTTGTCTTTCCATACTTCTATATGAAAAAATCTTTAAACAAAAGATTAAGAAAGTATAAATTCAAGGATTGAACTGCGTGTTCAATTATATCAAAATACAAGTTCTTCATCTCCCCACCCATTTTCATTATTAAATAAATTTTAAATGAAAATGTTTTTAAGCACTTATATTTCTTATTAAAATATTTTCTTTCACCCGCATTGTGGGTCACTTTGTTGAGTTGGTGTCATCCTTGATCAGGTCACCAACTCAGGTATGAAATTGTAGAAATACTCTTTGTTTTAAGTTATAATTAATATTATTGTGATGTCACTTTATCTTTTCATATTTTTATGTCATCTTTAAATAAAACAATTACAAATTTAATAATCAAACACGTGTTCAATAGTAACAAAATACAAGTTTGTTACAACTTACACCTATATTTATTATTAAATAAATTTAAAAAATTATTTTTAGCATATAATATTTTTCTTTCACCCACATCGTGACTCATAGATATAACAAAATTTAATGTTTATTAAATGAAAACAAAAATCTAATTTCAAAAATAAAGATAACAAAACATGTTTGAAACTTATTTTATCATAAAAACATACTAATTAAATTTTAAAAAATTCCTCCTTTTATATGGGTTTGAACCAAGATTAGAAAAAATGGTTGAAAAAATAACATTTTATTGAAAAAAGCACATTACCTTTAAAGTTTTTTTTTTAAAGTAGAAACAAACAACATTAAGCAAAAACAATGAAATCACACAACTCTACTTAGAAAATTACTATCTGATTGTAAAATTTCTTGACTCGAAATTGGGGGATCCTCGAAAAGCTTCAACCCAAACTGATTATCATAAGTACATTTCGCCATTTGATCAACAGTCATATTTCGAGATCTAGGAATGTGCCGGATTCTTATCTTCCAATTTCTCTTAAGGTAAACATTGATTAAACGTAATTCAGTTAGGTTACTACTGGCAGCAGTACCTGTGAGAACAGACTCTACAATTAGTGCATTATCGCGTTCTATCTCCAACTGTCTGTAACATTTATCCCATGCAATACGTAAACCTTCAAGACCTCCAATGACCATCTACATCCCTCGAGCTTCTATGCGAAAGACTGTTTCCTTACTGACTTTCAAGGAGTACCCGCATAACCAATGACCATCTACATCCCTAAAAAGACCTCCAATTGAGGCGTTATCATAGTTCATTGACACTGTACCATCTGAATTCATCTTAATCCATCCATGATCCAGAGGAGACCAACATGTCGCCAATACTGTAGCAAACGGCTGAATTCCTCGTGAACTCTGCGATAAATAACTCCTTGCCCAAGTAATACCTATAACCACAAGATCTTGGACACAAGTGTTCCTACTAGCAAAAACATAAGAATTGTGATTCTTCCATAGCAACCAACAAATAATAAGAAAAAAAGAATGCCATTCAAAATCTTCTTCCTGCCACTTCATGGTATGTCTCAAATTCCACAAAAGCCAATTATTATGCGGTACTGAAAAAAATGTTCCCTAAATAGACACCGGTAGAATAGAAAGCCAAATAGATTTTATCAAAGAGTTTAATTATATTTCATACTTATTTTAATTAATATACCAAATAGATTTTATAACTTAAATTCAATACTTAATTTTTTTTATATATTTTACTTTCCAACACTTAATTTTTTTTAGGACTTGATTTTTTGATTTATCAGACAATGCACAAGACATTTTATTTTAAGGGATAAGGCAAAAACTAGTCTTGAACTTGGTGGACCAAAATTAGGAAAAACTATCAAGTTCTAGAAAATGTGGACAAAAATAATTGAAGTTAAGGATGTATTGGATAAACTGAAAACTTAAGTACATGAAAATTAAGTACTGAAATTTTACTGTTAAAATTTATAAGTATTGTTTAGAAAATTATTTGGTATGCAAATGTGTAAATATAAGTACGAAATATAATTATGTCATTTGATAAGAGTAAATATTGAATTTTTAAAAAAAAATATTTGTTTTTAATTTTAAACCTATTAATATAAATTTATATATTATTTTGGATAATTTTGGTTAAAAGAAAAATATAGTAATTTAAATATTTTCTAAGTTAAGTAATAAGTAGCTATCTAATTACTTATCTTATTCAACATTTTTTTTAAAAAATTTTATATTAAATAAAAAATTAAAATCACTATCAACACATATTAAATATTAAAAATGTAAAAAATTAAATTTATTATCCAACATATTTAAAATATTAAATATTTTCATTTTCAATAATTTATCAATCACATCCCAAATTTTAGAAAAAAAAATCAAATTTATAGATTAAATCCCCTATTTACTGTCCTGGCCCATAACATAAAAATGTATTATCGTAAGCCCACATTATTAACATTTTGGTGTGATTTTCTCATTTTTTTTAACCAAAAAAACCAATATTTAAGTTCAAGTTAAATTACGATATGGTTTCTAACCATTTATGTACATGTTAATGTTACTTATTATATGCGTTGATTATATTTTATTTTGAAGTTTGATTGTTTTTTGTATAATAATATCCTTTTGAAATTTGACATTTTTTTAAGAATTTAATAAAATAGAAACATTTAAACTAAATATTTAATCTTCATTTAACAAGATTCAACTTTGGTTATCATTAAATTACTTTTTTGATGGCCAAGGGTAAATTAAAGTGCATATTTAGGTGTAATGAAAGTGTATATATTTATTAAATAAAGTGATCATAGTAGTTTTTTTATTAATTAAAAAGACTGAGTATTAAATTATATTAATTAATCTTTATATCATTAAAATTCTATTAATGAAGACAAAAAAAAATAGAATTGAAAAAAAATAAAACTATAAAAAAACCTTAAAATAGAGTTTAATTCTAATTCTAATTATTACTATAAAAGAGATTAAAAAATAAATTTTGATGCTAATTACATTAAATAAAAAAAAATTAAACACTGAATTAAATCTTTCCCATTTCACAGCTTAAATCTTTCTCGACGAAATACTTACTCCAACGAGGATGATTCTTCCAAACGATGGTCATTTCTTCAATAGGTACTCCTTTGGTCTCAGGCAATAACTTATAAATAAAAATACTCATCCCAACCACACATACTGCGAAGAAGATAAAAAGCCCAAACTTTAAATTGCAGAGCATGGTGGTAAAGACTTGAGCAATGCAAAATGTGAATATCATGTTGACGGCCACTGTTATACTCTGAGCAGCTGATCGAATTTCAAGCGGAAATATCTCGCTAGGAACTAGCCAACCCAATGGACCCCATGACCACGCATACCCCGCTATGTATACGCACATTGCTATCACCACTAACATCGAAAACCATAGTGGAAGTTCACCTGGGTTCCCACTGGTTCCAAATTTAGAAGCAATTGTAACGGTCATCACAAGCTGACAGAGCAACATTTGAAGACCACCTTCGAGGAAAAGGGTTCGCCTTCCGTACTTATCGACAGTGGCAATGGAAATAAGTGTTGCACAAAAGTTGACAATGCTAGTGATTAATGCGGACATGAGGGAAGCGTTGTTACCAAATCCCATGCTCTTGAACAAGACAGGAGCATAAAACACGAACACGTTCATGCCGGTTAATTGCTGAAATAAAGGAATTAACACAGCAAAAATGAGCTGAGGCCTGTACTTCCTGGTTAGAATCTCTCTCCATGGATTTTGAACCAACTTGGCTGCCTCACTGGCTTTAGCCAAATCATTGAACTCTTCCTCCACATTATCAATACCACGAATCTTTTGGAGTTGAACTTTAGCCTCTTCAAACTTGTCGCGTTCAAGCAATGAATTGGGTGAGTCAGAGAGGAAAAAACAACCAAAGAAAAAGACCAAACCAGGGACAACGGCTCCACCCAAGCTCAACCGCCAACCCCACCCACCTTCGATCTTAGCAGTGAAGTAATTCAACAAATTGGCAACTAAAATACCAATGGTGATTGATAATTGAAACATCATGTTCATAGCCCCTCGGTACTTGAAAGGAGCTATCTCTGATAAATAGATCGGAACAGACTGCAAAAAAAAAAAAAAATCATTATTGAATGCTTGGATTACCATGCAACCGCAATTTATAGTGCTAAACTATAGTGAGAACGCACCTGATTAGCAAATCCAATGCCGAAGCCAAGCAATACCCGACCTATAATAAGCATGAGTACGTTTTCAGCGAAACCATTGATAACAGCACCAATGGCGAAAAATAAACCACCGAACATCATCGTCATCCTCCTACCAAAACCTCGGGTTATCCGAGAGGCTGTCATGGATGAGAGAAGAGCAGCCAAATACAAGGAAGATGTAAACAACGTTAGTGTTTGACTATCAAACTTGCAATATTGATCATCAGATGGTTTAACAGATATTTCTTTCCTGTAAACTTTTGGAAAGAATTTTCCTAAAAAAGAATCCATTGATGTAACACCACCTGCAAATTTACATAAATTTTGCTTCGTTAAAAATTGATATTCCAAGCCATTTTTAGTAATAAGAAGAAAAAGAAATTGAGAAAATTATTTTACCTGAAATACCAAGATCATAACCAAAGATTAAACCACCTGAAGCAGCAACAATACAGGTGAGAAAAACTTTGGAAGTAAATTTTCCCGGATAATTTTTCCCGGAACCAGAAGTTACACCTTCTCCACCAGCCATACTCTCGAATTCACAAGGCTAAATCAAAGAAAATCACAAACTAAATTTTTTTCCTTAAATGTTTATTCTAAAACTTCCTTTATATAATGTAAATTAATTAACTCACCCTACTTCAACATATTTTCTGAGTTTGAATAATGGTTGAAGAATAACTCTATTATAAATATATTTTTTAAGAATTGCAATTAAAATTTAATTTAACTTCCTAATTAAAAAATAGATATATATATATATATATATATATAAAAGGATATTAGATAAATCATTATCTAATTAATTAATATATTAAAAAACAGTGGATAAGAAAGAAAGAATAGTTCGGGGGCTAATTAAAATTGCGGACTGTGTTTTCTGATAAAATTTTTATTAAAATACATTAGTAGTCACCACTTATGTTTTTTTATCAAATTATGAAAAATTATAAAATGTACTCAAGGATTTAATTTTGTTTTTTTATCACCCAATTATCTTGTATTTTTTGCTGTTAATTTTTTGTTTTATGTTAGTTAGCCGGTGATAAAAAATGACCAAATTTAATAATTGAGTGACAATTTTATAACTTTTCATAATTGGTTGATAAAAAAAAGACAAAATTAAATAGTTAAGTTACTATTTTGTAACTTTTTATAATATGATAAAAAAAAATCGTACTTAGGTGATCTCTATAGTAATTTACCCAAATTTTATTAACGGTACCTTCAAATATATATTTTAATGGATAATGTGAGAGTCATAGCTAAGCCGTTTCCAATAAAACTATTTAATTGAATTTAAGGGTATATGCATTCTTTTTTAAGGAGAAATTATCTCCACACTAGAGATTTTAAATATAATGACGCATATAATTTTTAGGATATATTTAAAGAATGAAAACGTGATAATTCTCTTCAGAAAATATGATAATTTATATTAATTTAATTTTTGAATTTAGAAAACATATTGGAAAAAGATTAGTATAACAATGATTCAAGTTAGCTATATATGCTAATTAAACTATCTCTATTAATAATTTATTTAAAGAAGAAAAAAAAAAAGTAGGGCTATGATGATGACTGCAACTGAGGTTCTATCTATCAAGTAGATTAGAGAGGGATGAACACCAACTTAATATCGAAATAATCTATCTTTTTAAAGGTACAAAAATCAACAAAAGAGGTTTTATATAGGTTCATCTGAATGGGTTCATAAAACCCTCAAATCCAAGTTCTTTTTTCTTCCTAAACGAGTAAAAGATAGTCGTATTAAGTTAAAATGAGGACTGAATATTAACTTAATTAATATAAATATTATTATTAATGTAAAAAGAGGTAAGTTTGAATATACTGTATTTCAACAATAAAAAGTGGGCTGCTTAAACTTTTTTTTTTTTTTTTTGGTACAGGGCTCAACCATGTCTGTAACTGTAAGACAAAGACACTCTGTAGTCTGTGGGCCGTCTGCAGTCATATATAAAAAATAGAACTGCATGGAAGCAGACCTTGCTGGCCGAATTTCATCCAAGGGAATTAATGTGTATGAGGGAATCTATCTATCAATATATATATTAATGTCCTTCCCTTTTTGGGCTGATATATCAGACATGAAATGGGACCTCACTTTTTGTGGAGGAATTCATTTTATTTCGTCTGATACTAAGATTTTTGTCACAAGCTTCCATTTGACAACATATATATTTTAACCAAATCCAAATATTTCATTAAATGCTAGCTCTTAGGTAAACAGATCAATCAATAAGCAGCCATCTTTTCAATTGATTAATGAAATATCGGATTACAAGTTGTGGTTGGCAAGTCAAAAACTCAATAACCCATTCAATATTAGTTTCTCACCAATTTCACCATAACCAACAACTTGGATACAGGATTTTTCAATGTCACATTTAGTTGTTAATAACAACTGGATGCTTAACTCTTTTGATTTATATAATCTTTTTTAAGATCAGATGGGTCTATTTTTCCTTAATTTGCATTCTCTTAAGTTTTTAACCTATTTTGAATAGGTTTCTCTCTATAATACCGCATGATTATTTTAATTTGTAGACCATATGAGAAATTGCAATTGGTCCAAAAATTTTAAAACCCTTTGGTTACTTCTGCTTTTCAATTTGGAAGATCTATAAGTAGGTACATGTGGGTCAATGAAAATTACAAGTACCATAATTTTTGCCAACTTGTTTTCCACTATTGAGGGTTTTTTTCATAAATAATATAAAAAATTAACAACACAGAATCAAATGAAGATCAATTACAATAATAATTTGTTATAAACAGTAAAATTGGGTAAGCAACATCGACCCCAACAATACACTGATCATCAATAAATCAACAATATGACAGTGATTCAATTTTATTGTTGAAAACGTATCATTCTCGTAAATAAAAAAAAAAAACCCATCTATTCCGTTACCTTAGTAGGCAGTTTACTGACTCTTTTTGGGGTGGTAAAGAAAAGAGGTCAGCCAGGCAGTTCACTGACTTTAAGGTAATTACTATAATTCAAACATGGGTTTATCCAATTTCCACATCTTGCTATAGTTTACATTGGCAATCAGTCTCAATCTTTCAATTCCTAAAACTCTGTAATCCCAGAGATTTTGAGCTTGAAATCGAAATTTCACCAAATTGGATTGTGGCCTACAAATAAAACAACTAAGTATTTAGGCGTGTGTACTGTGAGTGTGCAGCAAAACGGGGCCAATAAAAGGGGATAGTTCTGGTAAGCAGTTTGCTAATAGGGCATTATCCCGTATGTAGAGAACACCTATATATTAGGTTTGGGACTGAACAAGGCGTGTGGTTTGGTGTCATCCATCAAAGACTAGATTAATTAGAGACTCTTCTTAACGATCAGTTTTGCCACTTCAGGCTCCGACAAGACTAAAACCCTAAAAAAAATCCCCCATTGAAACTCAACTGGCATTGCCGGGTACCACTATTTTGCCCAGCGAAGTACCCACGTTTTCGCCTTTTTTTTTTTTTAAAGAGTAATGCTTAGACCAGCACTTGAAACAAATCAGCTTTCCATTTTAAATACCATATATATAATACTATAAACCTCTCAATAAGATTGTCTTCGTTTTAAAGTCTTTATCATATTTTCACCTTCCTTTGGGTTAATTATATATGATGACTGACCCTAATAATCCCACCGATGACCATCCTTCTCAGCCACCCATACCATCATCCTTCGACCACCCAAACATCCAAGTCCCACATCCCTTGCTCACTCACACGTGCGAGGATCCGCCTCCCACGTATGACAAACTACCTCCTGCTGGCAAATCTCCTATGGCCTCCTCCTCCTCCCCCGGGAAACACCCAATGTATCGTGGAATCCGGTACCGGAGCGGCAAGTGGGTCTCTGAAATCCGTGAACCGCGCAAAACCACGCGTATATGGCTAGGTACGTACCCCACCCCAGAAATGGCTGCGGCTGCCTATGATGTGGCTGCCCTAGCCCTAAAAGGCAGTGAGGCTGTTGTTAACTTCCCGGCCTCTGTTGCTTCTTATCGGCTTCCTGTTTCTACATCATCGGCGGATATAAGGAAAGCGGCGTCAGCTGCTGCTTCACTTAAAAAGGATGAAATGAAAAGTGGGATTAATATTGGAAAAGGTGAGTATCATCAGGCCAAAGATCGAGAAGAAATGAGCAAAGAAGAATATGTGGACGAGGATGCCCTTTTAAACCTGCCTAATTTGCTGGTTGACATGGCGCAGGGAATGCTGGTGTCGCCACCGAGGATACGCTCGACGCCATCCGATGACTCGCCGGAGAATTCCGATGGAGAAAGCTTGTGGAGCTATTAATTGATCCATATTTTTTGGATTTTTTAAATTCAATAAATTAGGAACTTGAGTTTGACGAATGAAGTAAGTAGGGCATGGCTGCAGGCATTTGATGCAGCTTTGAGCATAAAACTTGTCTGCCTCTGAAAAAAAAAAAAAACTGTTAAGTAAAGGAACCCCCCACCCCCCAAAACAAGAAAAAATGATTTATTCATGAATGTGTGATACAGTGATTTGCAACACGTAAAATACTTTGGGATTTAAGCCGTTGGTTAGGGTTCCCATACTTCTTTGCTTTCAAGAGCTTTTTGTGATATATATAGATAAAATGATGTAATATTGGGTTGTTTGTTTCTTTTTCTCTTTGTTTTTGAGATGTTCTCACACTTTCTTACTTCCTCTGCCTATATATATACATATATATTCAATTTTTTCCATCTTTCATGCTAATTTTTTAGTATCTATTAGTTACATTAGACCTTAATTAAATTCCAACTCAACATTTTACTACTCAACTTAATACCCAAACCCAAGCTTTGATACAACTATGCACGTATATACACTCAACAATTAGTTGAATACGCGTGCTAGCTGCCATAAGTTTCAAATCCAAACATCAAACATTTTTAAGAAAAGTAGAGAGGAAGGAGATGATGTTTCTTTAATCATGTTAGCCACTAGGTACATTGCATAAATTTTGCAACCTTTTTGAATTCGAGAAATTATGAGTCGAATAATCAAGAGAGGAGGGAGGGGTCCTCTTACTACTGTGTAAATGTCAATATATGTGTATATATATATACACGGGATGTAGAGAAACAATTCCATCAAAATTGTAACAAATGAAGAATACAAACTAAAATAAACAGAATTGATGCAATCTGTTAATGTATGATAGTATAAACGGATAATTAATGAATCTCATGATTTTTCATTATTCGATTTATTGTATAGTATATAACTAATTTGTATTTCCATGCAATTTGATTGTTTATATTAAATTTATAATAATTTTATAATATTATTTTTTATTTAATTTTATAAATGAATTTCTTCCAAAAAAATCATTAATAAATTGAACAAATCACAAAATATTTTAAAAATATTTAATTAATTTACAATCTGTTATATTAATGTTATTTAATTTAAAAAATATTTAATATTAAAATAATACAAAAACTCATCATGGTTTGAATATTAATATTAATATTTTATAATTTAAATAATATCATTAATTTATATATATTGTTAAATTAATTTTTTTAATGTTATAATTGTTAATTTTATATTTATCTTTACTCTACTTTAATCAACGAATGTAATTAACTTTTATTATATTTGAAAAATAAATTTAATTTGATATATGTTATTAATATATTTCGTTTTTAAAAAATATTATATTTTAAGCTTAATAATTTAATATTTATTAATTTTAATATTATAACATTACAAGTTAATTCAATTACGTAAAATTTTAAAATAAAGAGATAATTTATTTAAAATAAAATTTATATTTAACATATAAAAAATTATAAACAAAATGCATGGAATAGCTGTAAAAAAAATTAAAAAACAATAAGTAAAAGAGTAATTTAACCAAATTGTAAATAAATGTTTCAAATATAAGTATCAGCTGTCTAAAAAATGTAACGAAAATGATTATTTATTTCCTTTTTTTGTAACCTCATATTGTATCAAATATATACCCACAAACAATAAACTAAACCCACCATTTGATTATTTTGCAAACCAATAAATGAAACCTTAAGAACTATGCTTCGGGATTGATAAAAATAACAAAGTGTGAACATCTAATTTACTTTTTGATAATTGAGCAAAAGATTCGAAGTGTCGGAATTTGAATCCAAATTCTTATCTCTCTTTTTTATTTTAATTTTTTTTGTCTATTTTAATTCTACTTTTTGTCTTAAGATTGTTTATAATTATGTAAGAATGAAAGCATTAAGGAAATAGGTTTTCCTTAATTTATAAAGAAATTAGTGTAAACATTTCATTGAGACGATTATCCATTCTTAATTGGAGAAAGTTGTATTACTTTGTTAACTCCTTTCATAAACTATGTATGACATGACTTCTATTTCTCAAAGCATGCATCTTTTTATTTTCTTTAAGTTTTGAAAACATCAAAGATTGATCACAATCCTTAACAATTAATGTCTTCGTAAATATAATTAAACAAGAACATTAACTGGCAAATATTTTGAGCTAGGATTGCAATTTTTTTTTTATAATACAAGTATTTTCTATGATTTGAGATTATTTTTTTTCAGATTAAATGTAATTTTAATTTAAAACTTGATGTAAATACGTTAATTAGAAATGCTATTCTTGTCAAAGGTAAGCGCACATTCTCACAACATAATTAATATATGCAAGAATGGCAAGATGATTCTAGTCGTTTCGATCTCAATCCATCCCAATTGGGATGCTTATGATGGTGGAGGTCCAACTTGGTATATTAAATTACATTATATATTTGTTACATGTATAGATTTACGGCCTATCTATTCCCAAATTTTATTGGAAGATAGCTTTTCAAGTATTGTTTATCAGATAATTTATTAAACTTTTAATATTGATAGGTATTGTCCTCAGATCGGAATTTTATTTGTATCTCTTAAGTTGATTGTTCGAGTCTTCTTACAAATAGGTTATTTACATAACTAATGTTATGCACTATACTAACATCTCTCTCATGAGCTTTGCAAGACATACCTCCATCAATCGAGGCGTTCCCCCATCAGGACTCTTGATGGAAGAGAGAAATAGAACCCCAACATGAAGACAATACCAACCACTGTTGGGGATTTAATCAATTTCCATAGACGGTACTTCATTGATTTCTCTTGAATGAATAGACCCTAAACATAACTATATATGCTATCTTATATTCATATAGGATATAATTATTTATACAATGGAAAATAATGAGAAAAAAAATCAAAGTTACCTTGTTGTAACCTTTAAAGAGACTGTATATATACACTAGATTTTGTCATATCTAAAAAAAAGTTTTATATAAGTGAGGTGATAATAAATTTATATTTTAATATTATTGAACACATATTCGATCCTTAGATTCATAATTATAATTTAAACTATGGATATTTTTATAGATTCATGACTGAGTTGGTGACTCGATTAAGAGCAACACCAATTTAATAAAATATTTAAATATAAATATTAGATGTAATGCGTATTTACGGATATTAATATTAATTTTTTAAAAATTTAAATTGAGAATGATGGTTGATGCTTTTTTGTTTTTTTAACCCATCGACTATATATATATAGGTTAGGGCCTACAAGACTTTTCTCACCTTTTGAAGGGGGGACAAACATCTCATGGAATATCTAGTGGGGTCGTTTTAAATGGTATGTGGAAGCACTCACAGCAACGTCAAAATTGCATAATTTGTGATTTGCGATCCACATTCAGCAATCTTATTATGGGTTTTGGTTATCTTCCCATATTGAGTGTTGGGATGAAAAATATATCCAAAGTAACCCTTAAAGGAAAATATTGAAGTCGGCCAGGAAAAATCCAGACACAGTAACCCCTTTACAACGGCTTTCGATCTTATAGTTTTCTTTGTTGGTAACCTTCAAATCTAAACTAGTACAATCTGTGGGGGATATGATTATATCTACGGCCAAATCAGTATCCTGTAGCCCAAATTTATCTTTTTTTTCGTTTCATAAATTTTCTTGAATGAACGAATTTTGACTATAAATGGCCGACATAGCCACCTTTCTTTGCTTTTCCCTCTCCCTTCACTTTCTCTCCTGGTTGGTAACGTGTCTTTCTCTCTATCTCTATGTTAAACCAGATTTTATTTTATTTTCTTGCATGATCTTTTTTTCTATATTGAATCAGACGTCAAAACAAAGCCTAACAAAAACAAAAACGAAATGAAATGAAATGTTAGAGCCATATTATTGCATGTAATATAAGGTGATCAATGGCTGAAACAACTGCCGACCTCTCTACAATTTTAAAAGCTTTTTCTTTTTTCTTGTGTTTTTCTCCCCTTTTGAGGCATGTTAAGTGATAACAATTTTAAATTAACCTGTACTGCTTTAATTATATCTTAGAAATTACTTCAATGTCGACAGGGATGCTTTAAAACCCTTTTAATTGCCAAGAAAGCTGCACTTCTTGACTTCTTTCTTTACCTAATTAGATTTTAATAATTAATTGAACTCTCTCCTTTTTTTTCCTCATGGAGAAACAGTTTGCACTTTATCATCATAATCATAAGCAATATTTAGTTTTAAGCAAGTTTCAAGGTCGCAAAGCTAATCAAATCTTAGTTCTATTGGTAAAGTTGAGACTTTGGAATAATTTTTTTTAGGTTTGAATTCTGTGTAAATTTATTTTAATTTGAATCTTATTACATATGATTCTTTTCAAAGTTATTCTAATTTAGGCCTAAATTAATACTTAATTCTACGTATAATGATTCCAATCTAGTATTTTTATAATTATCAATAAATATAATTTTACTTATATCTCTTTTAAAAAAAAGTGAGATATGAATTCCAAATATATATTTTAAAATTCATCATCAATATTCTTGCGAAAGGTTTGTATGAAACAGAGACGTATCATCATCCTGTATCCACCTCTTTTTCCATGTCATGGACACATCATTTTGTTAATTTTTTTGACTTGAACCCTAAAACCTGAACCATGAATAAATTTTTTAACTTGAATCCTAGACCTTGAACATTAAACGCTAAACCATAATATTTAATTAGCGGACTTTATGGAGCATTACCGGACTTTATGGATTAATTACAAACATTTTATAATATTTAATACACATATCATAACTCATTCATCTAATAATCATATGGTCCCTTATATGTGCCCTCAAAGCCCAAAATATACATTAGAAATAAGTAGGGACTAAATCGAGAACTTAAAAAATTTTTCATAAATTTTTAAAATTTTTCCTATGTGCAGGAGTCACACGCCCATGTGACCAAGTCGTGTGACTCACACGGCCATGTGACACACTCGTATCTTAGACCGTGTGGTGTATTAAGTAGATCACACGGCCGTGTCCCTAGCCCTTACATTAAGGTGCAGGGGTCACACGACCAAGCCACACGCCCGTGTGCCAGGCTTTGTGAAAAATACTGAGCATTCTATTTTAAATTTTGAGATGCATGGGACACACGCCCAAACCACATGCCTATGTGCCAGGTCGTGTGTCACACACGGTTGAAACACACGCCTATGTCTCTACCCGTATGGATGAAAATAGGCCATTTTAAGACCACTTTTCTCACCCTTTATAATATCAACATGCACACAACATAGAAATACACTAAAATATCCCAAGAAAGAAACCAAAATAACCAAAATTCATGTATTAAACATAATATGTCATTGCAAAACTCATTCACATAAGCTTACCAAAATAACTCCATTCATTGATTTACTAATATCTACTACTAAATACTTGCAAACAAACATATATATAGAAGCATCATTCACATTCATAATTCAAGTTTAACTCTTTTCTATCCAACTCTATACATGCCATATAAACCATAAGTTGTATTACAAAATCTACCAGAGAAATCTGGATAGTGTGACCCGATGCGTTTATCCGATCCTTCAATCTCACGTTAATCTACAAGAACATTAAACAACATGAGTAAGCTTAATGAAGCTTAGTAAGTTCATTGGTTTTAAAGTTAAATCTTACCGAACATACTATAACAAATCATAAAACATGCAATTCACTAACACTTCCTACCAATCACAAATTCAAATGATGAATTCACTTGATTGAGCTCAATATAAAAAACTACTTAAATTCTATCACTTTAATTCATGTGACACTTATCAATATTGTCAATTTATAAGGAATGTCTTACGAAATTAAGTACATCATTTTCTTGATGCTATAGTCCAACTATGGTCTTACACGTATATTGTCATGGCCCTACCATGGTCTTACACTCATAATGCTATAACCCAGTTATGGTCTTATCATCAGGATGCCATAGCCCAGCTATGGTCTTACACATTTACATATACTGCCATGGTCCAACCATGGTCTTAAGTTCACAATGCCATAACCCAATTATGGTCTTTTCACTAAAATGCCATAGCCCGACTATGGTCTTATCCGTCAATTCGTCTTTTATCACGGAATGATCATACTCAATCTTGCGTTTCATTTAATTTGAACATTCAATTCAATTTTCATATTATTACAATATTCACAAATCAATAACAATATATGAAATAATACATTATATCATTCCTAAATTAACAAATTATCATGAAAGTTCAACCATATGAACTTACCTGGGGTAGTTTGTAGAGGTTGTAGAAATTTACGGACTAATCTATTTACCTTCAGGTTCTTGATCTATAATGTAAAATTATTTATTTCTTAGCATCTAATTCACTTCACAATTATGCCCTTCAATTTTCAAAATTACACATTCACCCCAATTTTTACAATTTAGTCCCTGATCAATTAGCCCATCAATTGAGCTAATTTTTCTCAATTAACACTTTATCCAATTATTTTAGGCTACCATACAGCCTCTGATATTCAAAATTTCAACACCAAACCCTAATTTTTAACTTTTTCACAATTAGGTCCTAAAATCAATTTCTATTGAAATTACTTGATAAAATCATCATATAACAAGATTGAAGCTTCAAATCCATGTTAATTCATCACAAAAATCCAGCACTCGTCAATGGTAACTTTAAAAATCACCCATGAAATCAAAAACTAATGAATTAAATAGTTGTACCTAATTGTAAAAGTATCAAAAACTCAAAAATTACAAGAAAATAGCAAGAATTGAACTCACTTGATGTAGAAATATGAAAAAACAGCTCAAGAGGACTCTCCTATGGCGTTTTGGCTGAAAATTTCATGAAGAATTGTCTAGATTTCTTTTAATTGTTATTTTATTCATTTAATTTTGCAAAATTTCCAAATTTACCCTTATTACACCTAATTTTCAGATTTTTTTCTTGCTAATTCCACCTCAGCCATCCCCTTTTGGCATATTTATGCCTTAAGTCCTTCCTTGTTCATCACTTAAGCCATTTAATCACTATTTCTTTAATTAGCAAGTTTTGCACCTTTTTCAATCTAGTCCTTTTTATTTAATTAACTATCAAAAAGTTAAAATTTTCTAACGAAACTTTAATACTAAATTGATGACACTCTGTAAATATATATAAAAATATTTACTGCTCGGTTTATGAAATTGAGGTCTCAATTCCTCGTTTTTTGAAACCAATTAATCTAATTATTATTTCTAAAGCACAAATCACTATTTCATAGCTTTCCTAAATTCATATTTAACTCATAATTACTAAATAATAAAATTTTCTAACTCGCTTGTCGGATTTTAGTAGTCTCGAATCACTATTTTCAACATCACTGAAAATTGGGCTCTTACATTGAACCCTATTACCTAAACCTTTTATTCTAAAACTTGGGTCCAAAATCCAAGGTTTCAGGCTTAAAAAATTATCAAAATGACATGTCAATGACATGGAATACAAAAATAGCATTAAATAACTTATAATAAGTATATGATGATGTGATATCTGTGTTTCATACCATTCTTTTCCCAATATTCTTATTATTGATAGTGAAATTAGCCTCATTTCTTCTTAGTTTTCCATTAATATAAATTATTAGTATTTTGTATAAAATTCAACTAAGAATATAATTCTAAATGCAAATGAAATTATTAGAAGATTAGACACGACAATCGACAGCATGAAAATAATATTATCTTAAAATAGTTGGACGGTTGTTTAAAAATAAATTATATAGGAATCAATTAGCAAAGATATGTTCCAGCACTCAAAAAAAAAAAAAACATATGGATCTATGAAGAGGGGACAAGCATCCAATGTGGTTGACAAAATATAAATTTCTCCTTACTTTTAAGTAAGTTTTTTTTATATAAAGAAATTCCCCCCTCCCTTGTTTTTTCTTCTTTATAGGTATAAAGAACTGAAATCTCTTGCTTGGTCCGATGCCCCCCCCCCCCCCCTGCAACATGCAATAGGATGGCCTAAAACTCGCGTTTAGTGGCCCAGAAAAGATGTGTCTCCCTGATGATCCCCAATCATTATGTCCTTTTTGTTTTGGTTTTTTTTTTTTTTAGTTATTATGATTCTTTTTATTATTTAAATTTCTTCTTCTTTACCTTTAATAATTATATATTATCGTTCTTTTGAGTTGATTTCTTAACTTTATTTGATTATTGATTGTTACAGTAAAATGTTTTTGACTGGAACAAGGATTTATATATATTAAAATATGAAATCATGCCTACTTATATCAAACACTGCATAATAAAATGAGACACCTTGGCCTTAGTGAATGAAAATGAGGCTTCTAGCTTCAACCTCTTTCATATCTTTGCACCAGGATGTACATTATCGATGGTATATATATGTCTGATTTGTGCAACAAACTTATCAAGCTCAAACTCTAAACTTAGCTATATATATGTCATTATCTATATATATCTTACATAAATCATTCTTTAGCATGGTTTATTCTCTTGGGAAAACCCATGAACATGATCTTGTCCAATATTTATCCTACAAAACATTGGAGCATACTATTCATGCAGACTAGAAGAACATAAATCTAGCTAGTATAATTGTCTTAACAATATCGAGTGTTGACGGCTAGTAAACTTGTAGTTAGAATTTATACCTACCTTTAAATCAAACTCAATCCAATCATATTTGACCATAAAAATTTAATGATTTATGCTGAAATTGACCAAAATTTAAAATACAGTTAGTCCCGTCGTTAACAGATATCCATTGCAACATTTTTTATTATAATAGTCAAACTTTTAGTAGAACCGATTTTTTATATTTTATTTTAATTCTCTGTAACAACTTTTCCCTTATAATAATAACAAACATAGTTATGAAGTATATTCTTTATTAAATTAGTTCTCTATAACAATATATTGTCTAAAATTTTAAGTAAAATTATAATTATTTCATATAAAGAAGCCTATTCATTATAATTTATTAAATAATAGTAATATTAATTAAAATATTATTTTAATACAATTTTAAACTTCACATAAAATATATTAATTATGTTTTATTAGATAAAAATAATCTTTAATAAACTATTAATTTCCCTAAAAAATATAATAGTTACAAATTTGAAACATCATATAAACTCATAAATTGATCGATTATTGAATTAATAATTCTTGATAAATTAATTAATTTAATTTGATAACTCGTACTGATTAATTGAATTTATTAACTTCATAATTAATCATGTGGAATAATGTAAAATAAAATATACATAAAAGTAGCAACACATGCACCTACTATATATATTTTAATTTTGTTGATTTATTCCCACTTTCTTTAGTTGATGAAAACTCACTATATGAAATTTATTATAGATTTACGACAATTATCTCTCTATGACAATATGTTGGTACGGGTGTATGACAACCACCTCTTTATAACAAATAAAATCCCGATAAACAAATAAAATTATTATAAACAAAGTTGATTAAAACCCTCCCAAAATTTACTTAAACTCGAAATAGTTAAAGTCTAAAATTAATCTAAACTAATCAAATCCAATTTCATCCAATCCAAAACCAACATGAGATTTCAAATAGTAATATAAGTATACATTAGGGTTAGCCCAACTCTCAAGTTTCGTGTTAGCAATAGTCACCGTCAGCACTCATCACCAATAGACAGGCTAAATAGTAAACAATACTTTCACTTCCTAAATGAAGATATTAGACTTTGGACGTACATAGTTAAGGATAAAGATTGGGGTTGTTGAGCCCAGTAAAATTGAGTCCATTCTGCAACTTTGGACTTACAACTGTGGACTGCAATTTCTTAACGAGTTTGAATTTGATTGTAAAAGAAAAGGGCATGTGCGGCTAATCGTCATACAACCACGTTTAGTACGTCATGGAGAATGGCGTCACCCTTGTGTCCTTGTTCCTTACAGCATAGCTTTTTGTAGTATGGTTGTGTCGCACTTGCAGGGCCATATCAGATGGCGATTTTGTCATGTGTGTGCCTTTATTTGATTTGGACTGATAGGAGAGACTGTTCCTGTTTTGCAATAACATCAGTGGAGATGCGTGTGTGTGGGTTCTATTGCTTCCATCATCTCATTTCACCCTTTACAGATTATGGTTAATGGATGCACAATAACTAACATCAGCTTACGGCCTTTCATTGCTGGACCAAATATGAGATATGACAGCCATCAATTAATGGAGCCGACTGGATATATATATATATATTTTGTTTTTCCAGTTTTTCTCTATTTTTGGGTTGATATTAAGAATTTTACGTCTACATCAACCTATATTTATATTGCATATTTACCTGATTTAGGGGGGAGGGGGATCTATAAGTATTAATAAAAAGAAGTTACGATCAGCTTTGTTGGTTTTTTTAATTAAAATAATATAAAAATAATTAAATATGAATATGATACAAGATCTAGTTTAATTATAAAACTGAATCATTTTTCACTGGTGTAGTCTGAATCATTTTTCACTGGTGTAGTCAAGTTGTCAGGTGGCATCACTTCAAATCAGACCCAATTATATGTCAATCATTATGGTGAAGAAAAAAATATTGTTTAAGTAGTGTTATTTAATACATTGGCGGTACTGAGATGAATTTTTTAAAAATAATTGAATTTTCAACATTTTGCAGTACAAAAAATATACAAGAAAAAAATTATCTTTTTTGTGGTATCGCTTGATAAATTAACGACGTCAGTTTGATTTTAAAAAATAAGAAAAAAACTTTTAAAAAATAAAACAAAGTGATTTAAAAAAGATGATGATAAAAAGTCACAACTTAAAACTCACTAGAAAAAAGAAACTTAGGAAATTAAAATGTTCAAAAAATATTTAATTTGCCGCAACATTTTTAATAAATAATGATATCTTTCAATTTTTTTTGTCATCGTTTTTTTTTAAACTGTATTGGTGCTGTCTATATGTCAAGTGGCACCACAAAACAAATAATTTTTTACCATGTATTTTTTTTATTAATGTATAAAATCGAAAAAATAAATATTTTAAAAAAGTAATATCGGTGCCACTAAAGTGTCAATAGCACCACTTAAAATGGTATTTTTTTTCATTGTAATAATTAGCATATAATTAAGTCTAATTTAGGTCGGTGTCGCCTGGCAGCAACTAAATACACCATAGAAAATAATTTATTTTTGTAATTAATATAAATTTTATACCATTTTCATAATTAATTATTTTTATGTTATTTTTATTAAAAAAATTTTTATATTATTTTTATTAAAAAAACCAGCGTTGTTAAAGTATCCACACATAGTTTTTTCTTTTTCCTTTTTACTTCATATGCTATCCAATAATTTAATCAACATATTAAGTTAATAAATTCTTATATAAAATGCTACTAATATTAATAAATTGAATTAAGATTTTTAAATAAAAATATTTTTTTAATTTTTAAATATAAAAAACTAAATCTCAAGTTTTCTACAAATACAAGGATTGATTATATATATTAACCTAATTATAATATACAAAGTAAAAATTATAAATGACAGTAAACTTGAAAGTTAGGAAATGCTGATTTTATGTTCACCATCAACCTTTTTTAATCTGCCATCTTATCGTGGTTTATAATTCTACTTAATTGCATCAAAATTAAATGTGCATGGACTGAAATGCTTATATAGATTAATTTGTGAGTGCATTGCAAGGACATTTCAGAAAAGTTGGAAATTTTGTGGAAATTTTGGGCTAAAAGGCCCAATCAAGGACTTCAGAACTTAAAAATTAAGGTAGGGATTCAAGTTCACATCTCTTCTTTAACGCCACGTGACAAACGTGGAACTTGAAGCGAAAAAAAGCTTCTTTTTTTTTTTGGCCGGAGGAAAAAGGTTTATTAATAATATTTTTTCTCAGAAATGTTTATAATAACCAAAATATATTTGGTATGATGGATGAAATTTTTAATAGGGTTGTAGTGAAGATAGAGTATAATAACATATGAAGAAATTAATAAATATATAAAAGAATTGGGATACTTGATATTTTTTTAATTCTGTATATAAAGTTAGAAAACTTTATTATCAATGTATTAAATACTAATTTTAAATAGGAGGATAATACATTTCAATACACTCGAACTCACATCCTCTTGTATTGGCAACAATGTCCATGTCAATTGAACTAATATTCAATCAACAATTCCTCTATTTTTTTAATTTAAATGAAAACATCATTAAAATTATTTAATTAAATTGGTTGGCGCAATATTTTAATAAAAAAAACTAATTATGCAACAAAATGTTGATATTGTAATATATTTAAATTTAATAAAAATTTGACAATATTAAAATTTAGACTTGTTAAATTTCTAAAAAATAAAAGTTGAGAAACATGATTCAAAATGTGCAAAGTGTTCAACAACACAGAGTATATTTTAAACTAATAATTATTATTACTATGTATAAACATAAAAGGAATAATAAACAAAAAAATTTACATTTTAATATAAAATATAAATGCATTACCAAAATTACTTTGAAATTTAATAACTTAAAAATGAAAAAAAAAACATTTTTTATGTACTAAAATTATTTTTCAATTGCATTATTAAAAAATAATTATCGATACAAGATGTTTATGTATGATGCGAGTGGACTTAAACATTTAAGATCTCAAAAAAAAATAATACATAATAGAAATATAAAAATTAAATAAGCATGTTAAAATCAAGCTATATAATCAAAATAAGATTAACAGAATGGAATAGCTTAAATGAATCGAATTTTAAAATTTGTCTAATTACCTCTCACTGCCCCCTAATCCCACACCAAGTGAAAATGAAAAACGTGTGGAAGTGCAATTCCCATCAAAACACGTGCTAAACACCTTAGCTTACTGAGTTTATAAATTGTAATCTTAGCTGTAAAAGCCCAAAAAGGCAAAATCAAAAACAAAAGCAAAAGCCAATCCCTGGAGCTTGTATATGTAGATTAGACCTTTGTTCATTGTTTTATCTCAGGCCCAATGTGGGACCTTTAAAACTTCATAGCTGGCACTCTATAATATGCGCGTCCGTGTCTAAATCGCACTCCATCTGCCCCCACGCCCTTTCCTCCTAAACTATATATACCTTTCTCCAACTCTCTCGCTGCTTGAAGAATCCAAATCCAAATCCAAAAGATTCAACTTCCAAAACCGAACCCAGACACCATAATCTCGAAACCGTTTGAAAAGTACTTTACTGCTCCTTTTGCTGCTTAAAAACCCAACACCCATAACTTGTTTTTTACTCAATTCAATGGATATTCCAAGTCAAACGTCTGACGTCCCCTTCTCCAAGTCTTACTCTATGCGTGCTGAAAGGGTGGAGCCATCTTCATCTTCTGAAGGGGGCATTGGTGGCCGGCGAGCTGTTCACTCTGACGAGGAAGTGCTTTTACTAGCGACCAACAGGCCTAAGAAACGAGCAGGGAGGAGAGTATTCAAGGAGACGCGGCATCCGGTTTTTAGAGGTGTCCGAAGGAGGAATAATGATAAATGGGTATGCGAATTGCGGGAGCCTAATAAAAAGACTCGCATTTGGCTTGGAACGTATGCCACCCCTGAAATGGCTGCCCGGGCACATGATGTAGCTGCATTAGCATTCAGAGGCAAGGCTGCTTGCCTTAACTTCGCTGACTCTGTTTGGAGGTTACCCGTGCCTGCTTCCAACGATGCCGCCGATATCAGGAGAGCCGCAGCTGAGGCAGCTGAAGCATTTAGGCCTCAAGTATTCCAGGAACTCTCCGGTAGCGACGTCAGGCAGGAAAGCTTCAAGGCTTCCGATTGTGAAGTTTCGAGCGGTGACGTCAAGTTGGAAAACAAGAAGAAAATGGCAGCTGAAGGTGAAGTTTCGACAGAGAAAATTCACTTCATGGATGAAGAAGAAATGTTCTACATGCCTAAGTTGCTTGACAGCATGGCTGAAGCGCTTCTACTTTCACCACCAAGGAATCGCGATGAAGCTGACAGTGATATCGATGTGTCTTTATGGAGTCACTCAATCTGAAGTGTACAAACTACAAACTACTGCAAGCGCTTTTTTTTTTTTTCTTTTTTTCTTTTTTTGTAATATATGATCTTTTTGTGTAAGGTTTTAAGTAAAGATGTACAACTGGCATGGTATTGTTGAATTTGAAGAAGTCAGAGGGCATGTAAGATATACGACTCGACTACGAGTTCGTTCCCCTGTTTCAACAAGTCAACAACTAATTATTAAAAACTTTCTTTTTGTCTGCTCTTCAATTATTAATTCATCCAATCCAAAAGATTATCCTTCGGAATCGGAACAACAAACATGTATGGGCATCTCCAATGATTAAACATTTGAGTTGTAAACAAAGCCTAAAATTCGAGTTTGTAGATAAAAAAAAATAATATTATAATTTTTTTATTTTTATTTACTATAAATTTAATTAAAGTTTTATAAAACTACGGATACACAATAATTTCAATTCATATAGAATCACATCATACTTTAAGGAAACAAAAAGGAACTAGTTTTTTTTCAATAAAAGTATCATGGAGGATGATGTATTAAAAGTTACGTTAGTTGTTAAAAAGTTCATTTAATTTTATTATTAAAAATTAGCGTGACTAGTGAAATAATCACACAATTGCATATAGCACATCATATGTACATCATGTCGATATATAGAAAATAATTTTTAACAATGAAAATATATAAAATTTTTAACGGAAAGATAAATTTTATTTTTAATCAACATATAAAGACTAATTTACTTATTTTAAAATAGAAAAAATAAAATACAATTTAACTCTTATTACAAATAATTCTACCATAGTTTTACATTTCTTTCCCCGGTTGGGCTTTTTTGTTTAACAAGCTGTGTGTATAGATTTATCCAAACTTGAAACTTATAGACTGGAAGCGCGTGAGCAACGTAAATGGTATCACATCACCATCACTCGCATCCCTAGTTACATGGAAAAGTTGATTTAAGAACAGTTTTATTGAAGCCGACAAGGCCACTTTTTCAAATTAAAGTAGGAACAAACAAAGTACGGCCCGTGTCAAAACAACCTTAAATTTGCAAAGCAGGGGACGCTACATGTTTGTTAGCGTGTAGGCGTGTGGAAGATTAGGCCCAATTGACCTTTTCATATAAGAGACTGCGACAAGAGGCCCAATTCAATTTGCATTATGCGACTTAAACTTTCCAACTTTCCTTGCGTTGGGATTTAAATTTTCTTTGTTGAAGTTAAAACCTAAATTTGACAAATGTTTTTATATTAGGATTTCAATTTTTTTATTCAAGTTAATTATTGAAATCTTAAAGTTTAACTTTTAACATGAGAATAATGGTTAAGTTTAGAATACAATTTGGACTAAAAATATTTAGACTCCAATCTAAAAAAAATTGTCAAGTTTAGGCCCCAAATAATAATTTAACCCTTAAAAATATATTAATTTGACTTCACAAACTCGAATATATTATATAGATAATACTTGTTTGTTTTTAACTTAAATAACTAAAATATGTTATACAAAGTATACTCATTTCTGTTTAGTAGTGACAAAAGAAAAACCCTCTTAACTTGACAAGTTTGAATCCATCTGACTTTATAAGGGTGATTTTTTTTAGGTAAGCTACACTATTAGAATATTAGTCATTAAATTATAGGTAAGTTCTTATTTTGATCACTTAACAAAAAAAAGTTACAACTAGGTCACTAAACGTTTTGAAATTGTTTTTTTACCCACATCATGAACGTGCCATAAATCGGTAAAAGTACGATGAAAGTTCTTATACTAAGAGTCAGATCACATTTTGCCCCCTCTTCTCAAGGAATGGACAATCCTTATACATTAAATCAAATACAAAGCAATATTTCTCTTAAAAATTTCATTCATTTCTATTGATAAAACTGGTCATTGTACGTCAGCATGTTGTACACGTGACATGCCACGAATAATTATTTGGTTATTCTGTTAGTTACTTTAATTTTTAACAATACAAATGGATGAAATTTTTAATAGAAAAGACTAATATATTCTTTGAAACTAATATACATGGACTGTTTTGTTTTATTTTTTAAGTAAAAGAGATAAAATATAATTTAATTATTGGTACAAAAACCTTGACCTACGATAAATCTAAATATGGGCGACATTAAAAATCTAAAGTTAGGATTGGTACAATGGAATGGGTTGCATCGTGACAAAACTGATTACCATCACTACGTCAAAAATGCCCTAATACGACACTTTTTTTGACCTAAGACGACGCAAAAAAGGTTGGCATAGGCTTCGCGACGCTTCTCCCGACGCTTCCAAAAAGGTTGTATATAGTGCAGTTGGTATAGGCTTCGCGACACTTTTGAAAAAGCGTCGGTATAAGTCAACATAAGGCGGCGCTTATTGAAGAGTTGCGAAAGGCTTAGTCAATGCCGACCTTTAAAAAGGGTTGGTATAGACCTAGTCAAGACCAACCTTTGAAAAAAGTTGTGATAAACCTGTCTAAGGCAACCTTAAAAAGGTCGGTATAGATCTTGTTTAAGGCAACTTTTAAAAACGGTTGGGATAGAGCCGTCTAAAGCAACCTTAAAAAGGTTGGGATCGACATTGTCTAAAACAACCTATAAAAAAAAGGTTGGGATAGACCTGTCTAAAGCAACCTTAAACAGGCTAGGATAAACCATGTCTAAGACAACCTTTAAAAAAGGTCGGAATAGACTCATCTAAGGCAACCTTAAAAAGGTTGCGATAGACCATGTCTAAGGTAACTTTTAAAAAAGGTTGAAATAGACCTGTTTAAAACAACCTTAAAAAGGTTGGGATAGATATTGTTTAAAACAACCTATAAAAAATGATTGGGATAGACACGTATAATATAATTTTTTTCTATTTTTTATTATTTCAATATTAATATATTTTTATAAATATTTACAGTGAATAATGATAGGAATTGTGCTTTAAATACAACTAAAAAAATTTAAAATTTAAAATATAAAATTAAAATTAAAATTAAAATAAAGATTGAATATTCAATACAAAAATCAATCCAACAATCAAAATACACTAACATTTAGCTAAAATGTATATATACCACCAACATCAATGTACAAAAGTAAACAAACAAAGAAGTACCTAAGATGATGGACATTGATATTGATGTTGTAATACATAAAAGCTAATACAGTTTGAAACTGCAACTTCAATTCCAAGAAACTCTGTTGATCTCTTATTTCTATAAAGGTAGCCCCAAGAAACTTCAATTCCTTCCGTTAAGTTTTCCTTCTCATAATCCTGTCCTGCAGCCTGCATTAAAGTAATAATAAGTTCAACACTGTAAGCTTGCAAGAAAGCCTCGTATGAAGATAAATGGACATAATTATATGAAGATAAATGAACGAACCTTGAAAAAATCATTTGCAAACCATTTGCAGATATCAAAAAACATTCAATAATGTTAACCAAGACCTACAAATAAGAATGCAACAGCAAGTCATTTAGAACTTGGCTAACAATTATAAAGTAAATAGAGCAGCATAGTAAGGTTCAAGGTGGTAATGGTTACTTTTCTAATCCTACAAGGAGTAATAATTAGAACAAACATGACAAGATCTATATTTTGTAGCTTGTAACAGAATTTTTTTTTAAAAAAAAATGTTACTGTATGCAGGTTTTCTCAGCCAGATTAACGAATTGTCTGTTTTGCAGAATTTATGTAACAATAAGAATATTTTTTTTAAATGTTACTGTATGCAGGTTTTCTCAGCTAGATTAACGAATTTTTAAATGACTACAAAACATTATCATGGAGAATATAAACACGAAAGAGAACTAAATGGCAATTTTGTAACAAATTGCACAAATAAAGCAAGTAAGATGACATTATTCTTTAAATGATGACAAGCATTGATAGAGTTAGAACTGATGGTAACCCACAAATGGTTCGAAACAACCAAAAGGCACCATGGATATCAAAGCACAAAGCGGTATAATGACATCTGAATATTCTATACATTCAACTAAACTAAGACTAACTATTTAAACATCTATTTCTAGTATAGGATACGTAGTGTTTTGTTTTTTTTCTCACATCAAATCTGAAGCATACCAAGAAGGCAAAGATGCAAGTACCATCAAGGTTTGAAATAATCAAAACATCCACTAGATGATGGGTACTTACCTTCCAATTTTGGGACTAACATACTCCTATCAACCTGATGGACAACCATAATAGCCTATATAACAAAAAACGGTTTCTATGTTAACAGAAGGAGAAACAAATCTATTACCTTGGAGAAAGTGACTTTCTTCTTGTACCATATAAACTATGCAAGGACAATAGATGGCGTGACAGCAATCTTCGCCATCTGATAAAATCCCACACTAGAAAATAAATTAAAAAAAAGTCAAATCAAAAGGTCCTCTAGGAGACATTGGTCAGATATCATTTAAACAGATTTAACAATCTAACCTGTTGTATTTCAAGCTAACATTAGCAAGACTAGTAGATAAAGATATAACAACACCAAGAGTAAACAAAGCCAAAGGGGTTGATTTTGAGGGTGGAGATGCAGGAAAAAGAGCAAAAGAATTTAAAATGGCCATCAATGCTCAGCTTACAGCATAGTGAATAAAAGTCAGAAACACAGGAAATTGGAATCCTACATTTTTAAGAACCTGAAAACACAAAGAGTATACCATGTCACAATACAATATATAAGATTACAACAAATAGTTTCTTTATATATCAAGAAATTTTGGCAACAAACCTATTTGTTCATGAAAATAATACCAACAGCAACCATAAAATTAGCGAGGGGACCACATATTCGTTGCTGTAGTCAATAGACAGTAATTATAGCAGTAGTCAGGGATATGGTTCACTGAAAATGCATACTCAAAGCAACATTGCTCAATTGAATGGAAAGATGAAAGCAATATTTACTTAAAGTTTACGCATACTTAAAACTAAAAATGTTTCAGAAGAAATAACAATTAGAATCAGCAAGATCTACAACATATAATTAAAATTTGATGGTAAAAATAAAAGAGAAGCAGCAAAAGAAGATCGTTTGCCTTGTTGCGGTTGCATGCTTAACTGAGCCATAAAAGCATTAATCAACAAAAATAGAAGGCATAGGGCCGGGTGTTCAAAGTTCAAACTATTAATAAATCCCAAACAAAAACATGAATGTAGAATTGTCTATTTTGTTCTTCAACCAAATTATTAATTATGCCTACAACTCAAGATATGTCAGATCACATAAACACTTTGATTTAAGACCCAGAAAACAACAACAGATCTACAAATACCAGAAACAGAAAAAGAACTTACCTTAAGTGCAATGAACAACAGACAACTTGACTCGTAGAAAAGAAGAGCACCAATTGGAATGCAGAAGTGGAATTAAGGATTAGCTTAGGGTTTAAAATTCAAAGCAAGAAGCTGATTTCCTGTGCGTTAGTGGGAAGTGGGACGCCAACCTTTTAAGAAACAAGATAAAAGCAAGGTTAAGTAAAATAGGGAATAGGAAAAGGGAAGAAAACCACGGTGGGATTTCGGGGGGTGGGGGGAATTGATTTTGGGAAAAAGAAGGGATTTCAGGTTTGGGGGCAAATTTTTAGGGGAAAAATTTTAAAATAGCGCTATTTTTATTAAAATAAAATGATTTTTTTAATCCAATTTTCTTCTTAATTGTTTTTATATTTGAAAGGTTTAATTATTTTTTAAATTCCTTTAAATTAAGTTTGTTTTATTTTAAATAATATATTTAATTTGCAAAATTTTATAATGGTGTACGAAAATAATTTTAAATAATACGAAAACTCGAGTTGGATATGTCTTCCTGATGAAAATACGTAGTTTTTTGTATTAAAGAATACGAAGCTTATGATGTTACGATAGAATCGAACAAACCAGAAGAATCAAATCAATCCGAAAGAAGTTCATGGTTGGCAAATACAAAGGTTAATTATATTCCTTTGACTCTTTATTTTACTTGAAGTATTCGTGTTGTTTATAACACGAGCACAGACATATGACATTCTAAGAACCCTACAAATAAGGGTGAAAAAAAAACTTGATTAAAAATAGCTCAGTTCCGGTTAACATCGGTTAACTGATTCAGTGACCAAACCAATCTTTAATAGCATTGGCCTCACCTTCACTCATGTCTTCATTTGATCTTCCTAAACCATAAACACTACACCTAAAACCCTAAAACCCTAAACCCTAAAACCCTAAACCGTACTCATAAATATAGAAGCTAACAACGAAACCTTTAAAATAATTAAAATTTTACTAATTAATTTTCAATAAAGTTACATGAGTTAGCAATTTACTAATTAATTTTGTTTCTCTAGAGACACATGAGTTAGCAATTTTTTTAATTTTAATATATATAAAGTTTATCTATTATCTCTTAAATAATTTAAACTATAATGATAATTTTAATATATTGAAATTAATATTATCTCTTTTACAATTATATAAGAAATTATTTCATATATAAATTTAAAAAAATCAGTCATATACCAAAAAAACTTTAAAATTATTTTAAATAATAGTATTTTAGTTTTTTCATTTTTAACATATATTTTTTTACGTTTTTACTTTCAAGTTTTGTCTACGTGTCGAAAAGAATACATGATGGACACTTGGATGATAGGTGAGAATACCGGGAGCAAAACGGCGCCGTTTAATTTAAAATAAAATAATTTTCTATGACGTTTTTATCAAAACCCTAAAACTCTAAGCCTTAAACCACAAACCCTAAACCTCAAGACCATAAAATCCTAAACCCTAAAACAATAGACCTTAAAATCCTAAACCATAAACCATAAAACCCTAAACCGTAGTCATAACTATAGAAGCTAACACTGAAACCTTAAAGTTAAACTTATATCGCAATACAGTTCATATTAAAAAAATCTAAGATTAATCGTAAACCCATAATCACAAAACCCCAAACCCATAATCTCAAAACCCTAAAATCCTAAACCTTAAACTGGTAAACACAAAACCCTAAAACCTTAAACTACATAAACTATAATCCCTAAACCATAAACTTTAAGCACTAAACCTTAAACCCTAAACTAAATTGATTTTTTTCGGCATTTTTATTAAAAACCTTATTCACACTCGAATCTATTAAGTTATATTTTTTTAATTTGAATATATATAATTATTCACAAACTGATGATGTAAAATTTTAAGAATATTCATATTTTAAACCCAAATTTTTGGTGCTACACATTCAAAAAAAGCAGGAATTAAGGAAATTTGGGACGTTACATCTTTATACAAAGAGTTGGCCAGAGCATATGCTGACAAGGCTATCCCAACACTTAGGAAAGTGTCGCCCCAAAACTATCATCTTAGGACTAGACAAAAGCCAACTCTTATTCAAGCGTTGTCTTAGGCATACATATCGCAACCCTTATACAAAGAGTTGCCAAAGCGTAGTCTATCGCAACACTTAGAAAAGTGTTGCCACAAAAGTGTCGTCTTAGGACTAGACAAAAGCCAACTCTTATTCAAGCGTTGCCTTAGGCATACATATCCCAACCCTTAAACAAAGAGTTGGCCAAAGCATAGTCTATACCAACACTTAGGAAAGTGTCACCACAAAAGTGTCGTCTTAGGACAACACAAAAGGCAACTCTTATTCAAGCGTTGCCCTAGGCATACATATCGCAACCCTTATACAAAGAGTTGGCCAAAGCATAGTCTATCCCAACACTTAGGAAAGTGTCACCACAAAAGTGTCATCTTAGGACTACACAAAAGCCAACTCTTATTAAAGAGTTGCCTTAGGCATACATATCCCAACCCTTATACAAAGAGTTGCCAAAACATAGTCTATACCAACACTTAGGAAAATGTCGCCACAAAAGTGTCGTCTTAGGACTACACAAAAGCCAACTCTCATTCAAGCGTTGCTTTAGGCATACATATCCCAACCCTTAGGAAAGTGTTGCCCCAAAAGTGTCGTCTTAGGACTAGACAAAGCCAACTCTTATTTAAGCGTTGCTTTAGGCATGCATATCCCAACCCTTATACAAAGAGTTGGCGAAAGCCTAGTCTATCCCAACACTTGCCCCAAAAGTGTCGTCTTAGAACTAGACTTTTGCCAACTCTTATAAAAGTGTTGCTTTAGGCTTGCATATCCCAACACTTATGAAAGAGTTGCCGAAAGCGTATTTTGACTAGTCTATCGCAACACTTAGGAAAGTGTTGCCCCATAACTGTCGTATTAGGGCATTTTTGTTGTAGTGCATGATTTTGATGAAAGGGGGTCTGGAAATTAGAACTGAATCCATTAAAAACATTTGCTTCAGTTTTACTAAAATCCTCCCGCATTCAGTCATCCCATCGTTGTTGTTTTAAGTGAAAGTGAAACAAAATTTGAAGACTTGCATGAGTAATTTTTTCCTTTAATTGTTAATGGAGAAATTTCCTTTTTTGCTAAAATCAAAGGCAGTTCACCTGTGCAAACCTGAAAAAGGAAATGGTTACTTGTCGCCTACCCTGTTAAGTTCCACATCCCTGATCCAATAAAAAATGGGGGTTCATATTCATAAACCTACATTTATGTTATATCTGTTTTTTCATGATTAGGAAATCAGAAATTAATGCCTTTTTTTTTTACTCTTAAGTAGCAAGGCCACTTACAGTTTGTTTCTGCTGCAATTAGCTACAAAAAGGGAGAAATTGTACTTTGGGACTCTGGTCTCTTTTTGCAGCTCCCAAATGGCATTAGTACGACCGTATGTGCTGCTTTTTCTATCATTGTTGAGTTGAGTTAAGTGATTAGAAATTTACTGTTAAAGATTTTATTTATTAAAAAATTCAGTATTAAATTAAATTTTAATATGTTTCATTCTCTCTCCTCTTCGACGTTTCATCACCTTCACAGTTCACTCCAACAACCACCTACTGTTGCCTTGCACAGCTCCCGGCCACCACGTGTCTTACGCCACCAGCATTTAGGGTGAGTTTAGATAGGCAATGCGTTTACCTACAGTTAATGTAAAAATAGCAGTAGCGGTGAAATTAAATACTATAACAACACTATAATATAAGGTAAAAAATAGGTTAAACGCAATTTACCGTACCTAATCTCCCGTCCAAACTAGGACTTAGTACATGCGCCCCTCCTGTCTTAGGCCCTAGCCGTATGCATCCACTACCCTTTGTTCCAACGTCTGTGCAAGGGAAAATAACACTTGACCACTAGTTCATACTTCGACTCAATAAAATAATATTGGACCTCAGAATGAATGCATTTAATAAAATAAATGAATAAAATTTAATAGAAGGTACCTTCCAGTGGCCGATTCAAAGAATGGAAGCTGGAAAATTTAAGGCTTTAAGCTTATCGATAGCAGCAACAACTTTACTCTCCTTTTTTGACACCAGAGTTCAAGCTTTCAGCTTAAGCAGCTAAGCCACTGCTTTGAGATTGAGAGAGGCGCATTTGGATCAATCCAGAAGTGAAGGACTCTTCCTTAGCTTCAAAACAAGTGGGCTCGACTCATCCAACGGGTTGTATTGCGCCAGCGGGATCGAGAAAGCATTGACATCGGAGTTCCATTAACACAATATATGAACCTAGAAATGAAATCTTTCAAATTTAAAAGCTCCAACAGAAAAGCTCTGATTCTTCTACAACAAGATAAGGGTTTTTTTTTTTTTATTTCATTGGAATGAAATAAAAAATAGAGACGTGGTGTCCTGTTGGAACTTGGTGGGCAGCTATGGTAGAGAGGGCGGGGGGAAGAAGATAATGAAACGTGGGAGAGGAGAGAGAAGAAAACATATTAAAATTTAATTTAATATTAATTAATATTGAATTTAAATTTTTTATTTAATTAACAATTCCACATGTACATTAAGATGCTTCCTCTCTTTTCTTTTCTTTTCTTTTCTTTTCTTTGTTTTTAGTTAAAAAAGATGTTTCCTCTTTAGTTTGCAAGTAGAAAGCCATAATCACTCGGCCCTCACCGTGGGACATGCTTGAAATTAATTGATTACACTAGCTACTAGGGAAGTGGGAGCTCATCCCTGCATGCGCCTCAGACAGATATTATTACACCAAATAATTCTGCCTACCTGCTCTGCGGTAATCCTGCTTCTAAGTTGTAATCAACCAATAATAGGTCATTCATAGTATAGACTTATTGCAACATAATGGGTTATAGATTAGCATTAACGTCTTCATTATTGAATAAAAATATGGGGCTACTCCATTTCTAATTATTTACTTTTGATTTTTCTAATCTTGTAGACACTCATTATCAGTACTACTGTATTATGACATGTTTAATTACTTTCTTTTTTTAAAAAAGCAATATTACCACAGGTAAAACATTAGCCTTTTAAGCAAGAAAGGTGTGGGCGTGCATGCAGCTGATTCTCTCCTAGCATGCATGGAAGACAACAGCACATCATTTTCAGATTCGTCAAAGGTCAACTACTGGTCTATCACTCACACACCGCTCCGAAACAAACCAACACTACCTTTCATTCTATCCGCCTCATTTACTGTCTAATAATTACAATAAAATTCAAAAACCCAAATATATGAACCATAATAACAACAAAAAAGAAGAAGTAGGAGAAGAAGAGGCATCCAAGCTTCTCTAACTCCTAGAGATCTTCACTACCACCTCTCTCTCTCCCTCCTTCCCCCCTATAAATCCCTTTGTCTTCTCTTCTCTTCTCTTCTTTGTTTCCTTCTTGTGCAAAAAGCTGTTACTCTTTTCTGCTAAATCTTTTACATACTGATGATTCTCAGTCTTATTTTAAATGCTCTCTTATCTCCTACACGATTCCATCATCATCATGACCACAGCTTCGAGTTGTAACAACTAACTACATAAACACACTCTCTCTCTCTTTTGAAACCCTGAAATTCTTTTGACCCTGTTTTCTTTTTCTTTTCATAAATATGGCTTTGATCAATTTTCCCACTGATCATATCAAGCTTAGGAAAACGCTTTCACTCGAGAAAAAATCATTGATGCTCAAAGATTACCTAAGAGACGATTTGGGTTCTTGCTCTTCTAGTGGTTTCAAATCATTTCCACGTCGCCAGTGTTGCACCACCGTCAGGTTTCTTCTGGAGGCCGACTTGAAGAAATCTAAACATAATTACTCAAGCGCTACGAAACGGCTTCTTAAAAGAAGTCGTTCGAAGCCGGGTTCGTCGACCACCATTTCAGCTCTGCAAAGAGCTTCAGAATCCGTACTTAAAGCCATCAAGCTGCTGCCTTTTCCGTTCACCAAGTCATCGCCACCTTCTTCATCGCAAAGAAACAGTTGCAGGAAGCTCTTGAAAAGAGGCTTTTGGAGAAAAAGTACTGACAAAGAAGATCACGGCCGCGGTGGTGGTGAGATCAAACGATGGAAATTGTTCAGCGAATTTCTTGAAGAGAAAAATCAACCGTCTTATCAGAATACTATTCCCAGTTACAATACCACCGACACTTGCTCTACTGCTAGGGTGTTTCCGAGCAGAAGCAGTAACAGTTGGGCTGAAAGTGAATTTACAGCGAACAATTTACAGTCTTCGAGCGGTCACCCGGACAGCTCGACTCAAAACGATGCCGTTTCAAGTAAAACGACTTCACCGGAGGAAAAAAATGTCAGCAATATGGTAGGCGTAACAGTCGCTGAGGATTCCAAGTCCAAGGTAAATGACAGAGGATAGCATCCTTCAATATTTGTTTCCTAACATTAATTAGTCTATCGTCTGTCTGTCTGTTGGTGGCTTCTCTGATTGGTTGCCTCCTTATAGTCCATAATATTTATTTAATTTGTTAAGGGGATATGATGGGGATTTTCAAGTGTGTTGAGGGGGTTGCAAATTGCATGGATTCCTCACGTGTAGCGCGTGCGTAGTGATTTTTATTTTAATTGGGTAATTCTAGTGTACATCTTGGATCAATGTTTTTATTGTGCACGCGAATGTACTAGGGTACATCATATTGTTTTTACAACCTGAAAATTTACCTACTTCTCATAATTGAGTTGATGTGCATTGGGATTATTATCAGGCGGGCTAAAAACACAAATTATTTTTGATTAAATAGGTTAGCTGTTGATTGAGTAGTTCGGGAATTAGGTTAGAAAAGAGAATTGGCACTTTATTAAAATTATATAAAAGTTAAAATGGGTTGCATGTGGCATGTGGTGGATTGGCATGTCCAAGGATTATTCGGGCCCAGTTGGTTAGGTCTCATTTGTGCATTTCGAGTATTGTGTAAAATTCGGGCCCGATTATTTATATATGTTTTATCATATACTTTTAAATTTTCCAAACTAATCTTGCTTTATGACCAAATTAATTGTCCCCCAACCTAACCCATCTAATCTTGAATAAAATTGAGCCATCACAATGTATTGGTAACATCTTTTAAGAATAGTACCCAAACTAATCCCCTTCAAATGGAGTTCCAGTTTAGTATTGATTTCCGGAAACATTTTTAGGTTAAAAACTAGTAAAAATTTTTTGTTTCTACTTTTAGTTAAAAAATTACTTATATAAAACATTTCTTTTTTGTTTTAAAAATACTTTTGAAAAAGTTCAAAAACATCTTGTTTAGCAATATTTTTATCTTAAAAGTATTTTCTGTCTCAAAAATATTTCCGAGAAACAATGTTAAATTGAGCTTGAACCATGAGAATATATTAAGGACGGGTTTAAAGGATAGTAATAATTCATTTAGTAAGGATATATCACCCATTTAGATATTTTTCAAATTCATTATCCTATGCTAATAACAATTTTGTAGTAAAAAAATTAAAGAAACTTTGATATCATATCACTTCATTTTGATTTAGTGTGTAAATATTTGATGCACTCATAGTGTTTATTTCTATAATCTTTTAAATACGTGGGTGAATTGAATTATATGTTTAAATAAAAATGAAGTTAAATAAATTTAGTTTTGTCGATTGAGTTTTGTTCAGTTGATATTATTACATTCATAATAACATAAAGAGCGTGCATTGAGAGTTATGGATAGAAATAGATAGAAATAGGTATTAAAAGCTTTTGTTACTTTCTCAGTTTGGAATGGAATGGAATTAAAGATTAAAGTTGGTTGGATTAATTGTTAGGCTAATACTCACTCAACTGATAAATGGAATGAAATGGAACAGGAGGATTGGGCGCCAAACGAAGAAGGAAAGGAACAGTTTAGTCCAGTGTCTGTTCTAGATTGCCCTTTCGATGACGAAGAAGAAGAAGACAATGGCTCTACTTTCGAAGATCACTTGGCCCGTGTGGAAGGTACCTCTCCCTTTCTTACATATGAACCTAATTTCCAATTAATTAACAATATTTGTGGGTTTGACAACAGTAACCAAACAAAAGCTGATGCAAAAGATCAGAAGGTTCGAGAGGCTGGCTCAGCTAGAGCCTGTGGAGTTGGACAAACGAATCGCAATGACAGAGCTTGAAGATGAGTTCCCAAATGAACTGTTGAATGACTATTATAATAAACCAGAAACCAACCATCAGAAACTATTTAAGCTATTGAAACCCCAAATCCCATCCAACAGCTTCAGTTCATTGTCAGTGAATGCTAGAAGGGTTGTTATTGAAATGGGAACGGAAGATTTTGGGAAGAATGAGAATTGGATGAAGTTGACCCAAGGAAAGGAAGAGGTTGGATCAGCGGTTGAACTTGCGCTTTTCAGTTCGCTGTTGGATGACTTCTTAATTGATCTCCTTTCATATTAATTTCTTCAATCATTTTATGTTTTGCGACTGGGGGTTTCTATTTTGTACATTATTTTTATGCTCTAATTCTAGCCTTTGCTGTTGCTAATGATTTAGTGTTTCTACTCTAATTTTCTATTTTTATAAGGTTTTTAGTTAATCCATGCTCATAATCCTATCAATTATTATCATTAAAGTGATGATATGGATTTTTTTTTCTAATAGTTTAAGCATTTAATTGACATGGTTTTATAATACAATATAGAGGTGTTTATGGGTCAGGTCTAAGCATGATATTAGCATAGTTTATACTTTTTTTAAGTTCAGCCAAACTCAAAATATGACATTAAAATTTCGGTTGAATCGCCCATATTTGTAAAAAATTAGCCCAAACTTATTTTAGGCCCGCCCATATTATTTTTAATTTTTTTAAAAAATATTTATATTATGTTATTTAAGTATTTAATAATTTTGTATATTTTTTATTTATTGAACTCTTTTATATAATCATTTTAACATTATTTTAATGTTTATATTAGAGTAGTATTATATATTTAGTATATGTTTATTTTTTTAATGTGTTCTAAATTACATAATATATAAAAATAATATAATATAAAGTATTATAAACTTAAAAATGGGCCAAGCTCGGGCCTTGAATGTTCAAACTCAAGCCCGAACAATATTTTAAATGGGTCTAATTTTTTTGTTAAAGCCTATTTTTCAGACCTAATATTTTTACCCAAATCCTCCCAAATTTTGGACGGACATTTGGGCCTGAGTGAGTAACCTGACCCATGAATAGGTTTAATACAATGCCTATTTTTACTCATAACCTTCTTAATCCCATAAATTGAAAGAGAAACATGTTCAAATCTACATTTTCATTATTTTTGTAATAGTAACAATACCAACTGAGCCAATACTCAACCGACACCTGTAAATTTATTATTGATTGAATATAATTAATTAAATTTTCGTTTGACCCTAATTGTTTCACCAAATATAATATATTATATATAATCAATTGAATAACAGCTACTAACTACTAATAGTATTATCAATTTCATGCTTCAAGAAATCGATGTTATAAATTTGAATCTACAAATAACATTATTAAAGTAGATGATCAAATTATGCTACACTGTAACTATAAGATTAAATCTCAAATAACAACACAGTGAAGAGACTAAAACAAGAATTACACCATTTTTCTTACAAATTGCAACGACGTTCATCCGATTTCACTACTGGTTTCCTGGGCAGTGCCCGCTAGAATATAATAATAATCTCATTGTCTTGATCATCGTAACGACATAAAATGGTAAGAGTTGGTGAAATAATTAAACCACAAGGACAGTCACTTTCACTGAACCCACAACCTTAATTCGATCTTTGATGAAGACACAGACAATGACCCAAACAAACCCATGACTGCGGATCTAATGTAAAATTGGTCAAAATTTGTTAGGATTGAATGTCGGTCGACTCTAACTTTAAAAACAAGTAAAACGTGAATGTCAGGAAATAGGCTTGAAGCCCGCCGATATTGAGTGTTTTGTTTTCTCCTGGTCAAAGCCTCATTGGAAGTTTATGGTTCTGATAAAATAAATGTATCACTGTCATTTCAATTACCCAATCATCATGTCGATTTAATGTTTTTTGGTATTATTTATATTATTTAGATTTTAACGGATAAAAAAATACTGGGAAATAGGCTGGACGAATAATTGTTTGCCAGGTGGCAGAAAAAATCTGTGTTCACTACAGTAATACAGCCGGGCCAATTCAAAAAAGTGAACATTAACTGATCTCTTATCTGAATGACAGCAAAGCAAATCACGGTTACCATGTATAATCTCAGCTGTAAAGCCGAATGCCATGTGATGTCACGTGGCACGAACGGGTGAAGACCTTTTCGGTCTTTTTCGAACAAAAATGAAATTAAAACGTTTAGATTCGGCTTTATAATGTTGTTTTACATAAGGTGTTTTCACATGGATTAATTTTTTTTTTTTTGGATAAAATGTGTTTACATAATATAAATAACCAAACAACCCTTATAAAAATTATGTTTCAAAAAGGACATGACCAAATAATAAAACAAAATTAAAACATCAAAATAAAACATATACATCTAAGTAAAACAAATAGTAGAGATAAATTTATTTTTTTAATAAAGTCTAATATGTGTTAAATTATTTAATTATGAATATTGAATATAGATAAATTCGATTTTAAATATAAAAATTTAATTCTTTTAAATGGATAAATTTAAATTGTGAGCGTTCAATCGAATCGAGTGAAAAATTTTAAGTTAATCGAGTTCACAGGTCCTATCTTATCATTCCAATTCAATTTGAAATTTTTTCGAATCGAGTAGAGTGAAATGAAATTTGAGTCCAGTCGAATCAAATGGAATTGTTTGAGTTAAATTAAAAAAAATTAAACATGTCAAATAGAAATATTGTTACAGTATAACTAATTCCATATTAAAATACATAAATTTGAAACTATACATATTTGAAAAAAATTCAAAGTAAAATAATAATAATAATAAGATACTTGCTATGATAAATTTGAATAGTTAATTAGTCCCCAAAATTATTATTTTAGAAAAATTTTAAAATCTTAACTTTATATATATATATATATATATATATATATTAGAATTTTTATTTTTTTAAATATAAAATTTGAAATTTTTATAAATAACTTGAATTTCGAAAATTATTTTGAATTTTTTTTGTAATTTTTGTTGAGAAAGACCAATTGGCTTTTTTTCAAAGTTGACAAGGACCAAAAAATTATTTACACCAAATTGTTATTCAAATTGTGAAATTCAACTCAACTCGAGTTATTCAAGTTGAATCGAATAAATCAAATAACTCGAAATTCAAAATTTTTTTTATTTTTTGAAATCGAATCAAATTTTGTTCATCCCTAATAGATAACATGAATAACCCTTCAAAACTAATAATAATGATTTTATAATATATTTAATTTTATTCTTTTAAATAATATTATTGAAGATAATATAAAATATAATAGATTAAATTTTTAAATTGATTTCAAAATACTATTAAAATTGAATGGATTGATAAATTATTTACTATAATTATTTTAATTCTAATAAATATTTTTTTCCCTTTACAAATAAAATAAAAACAACAAATATAGTAGGAACAGTTTTAGTTTTTACAAAAATTTGCAGCCCAAGGTAATTTTGTTTTCTTACTTTTTTTTTTTTGTGCGTTGTAAAATACTTGCTTAATGTAGCTGTATAATCATTCACTCGAGCAGTTTTTGTAGTAAGAAAATGTTTTCCGTATATCTTTATAAAAATAAGATATATGATAATATTTTAAATCATTTTATAAAGATATTAAGAGTTATATTGAATTTTATTTTATTTATTTAAAAAATAAATAAATAATTTTTATAAATTATACTAAAGAGTAAAAGAATTTTGTTATTTATTTTTACTGTTAAAAATTGAAACGATTGATTAAATAACTCGATTGACCAATTTTTTACAATAAAAATAAATAAATTTAAAAAAAGTTAATTTATTTTTTGATTTATCATAAATTTATGATATGTGAACCCGTTTAGTGTGGATAATATGTTAGTAGTATTGTCGTTAGATGTGAGATCTAAGTTTCAACATGTGAAACAAAATCCATATAAGACATAAGACATTCCCTCTCTCTCCAGCCCCACCAATAACAATATATAAATAAAATAAAATAAGCTCAAAAATTCTCGTTCCTCACCAACGCGGGTTAGATAACCTTTGGATCGGGGAAAAAAACTAATACATATTAAAAAAGATTTATTTTCTTATTTAAAATTTAAACGGAATTTAATGTGTTCCTAATGTCACATAAAATAAATATTTCTCTTCAACCATGTTTTTAAAAAATTCACATTTTTCTCTTCTTTTTTTTCCCTTTAATTACACAAATTAATTCCTCAAAATCCGCATAATTTGATAGAAAAAACATTGGCTTTTCGAAATTTAAAAGAAAAAAAGAAAAAAGAAAAAACCTCTCTGTTTGTTATTCATCTCTCTCCTCCGACTCCTCTATCGATCTATATCTCTATTATTTTCCTTCTTAAATTGCAGTTTTTCCTTTTCTGTTTCTTCTTTTTTTTTTTTGTGTAGTTCTTCTTGTTGATGGTAAATCGTTTTTGATTTGTTTTATCAGGTAATGCTTTCTTTCTTATTTTTCTTGTTAATTTCCCTTTTTTTTTCTAGCTCTGTTTGGTTGCTTAGAAAACAACCAATATAACACAAGATTAAAAAACAATTGGAATAAAGTAGGATTTATTCTCACCTTTTATTTAGTTTCGCATCATTGCATTTCGTCACCATACAATTTCGAGTTTTTAAGATTTCGTCTTTGTTTTTCTTGAGGTTTCTTGGTAACCAACCAGTAATCATTAGGAATCTCTAGAATTTGCAACCGTTGTAATTTCATTCAATGATTTTAACATTGGCATTAACATGTAAATTTTCTTTTCTCAAATAACCATTAGAAGATTTCTTTTGTTAGCTGTTGCATTTAGAAAACTCGCTGTTTCAACTCAGTGATGATAAAGTTGCCTTTAGGTAAATTGATTAACATTTTGTCTTCTAGTCAGCAATAAGTAATAACCAGAAACAAATGATTTCAATGACCAATTCAATTAGGGTGGCTTTTCCGTTCTTGTTTGATACAGTGATAGTTCAAATATATTCTGTTCTCTGATACGTAACCGAAATTTCTATTTGATTATGGAAGCTAGTTAATATGTAAATGTCGCTTTAATCTGTCTTGCTTCTAGTTTCAAACTTTTTCTCCAGTTGTCTACTTTATAATGCTAAGGATGCTTAGTTTTATAATTTTTTCTTGCAGCATTCTGTTAATATAATTTACTTCGTTTATTTGCAGACAGATATGGTTGCCTTCGGGAAGAAGTTGAAGGCAAGACAAATTCAGGAATGGCAAGGGTATGTTTGATATATTCTTCTTATTTTTTGTGTATTGCTCTTAGACCATTTCCTATGAATTTTTTTGTTCAAAAATTTTCTGTATTATTTTTTGTTATGGTTTCCTATGTTTGATATAATATTTTTGCTCTTAGACAAATTCATTCTGTACTTTTTTTTGTTCAAAATTTTTCTGCTGTATTAACAGTATGCTTTTTGCTTGTGCAACATACTGCTAGTTGTTTCGATAGAAAAAAAAGAACATGGTGCTAGTTGTAATTTAATATATCTTATTATGACATCTTTCAATTAGTTACAACTATCATTACCTTCTCTGATAGTTGACCGTGCTTGGTTTGCTACTGTCAGTCTTATGTGAGCATGAAATATTTACATGTGGTAGTTTTGCATGTTGACAAACTTGAATGTTTTTAGCAACGAGGCAAGATCATATGGTCATATTTTAATTCTTCTTCAGGTATTACATAAACTACAAGTTAATGAAGAAGAAAGTCAAACAGTATGCTCATCAAATTGAAGTTGGGACACTAGAACGTCGACATGTTCTCAAAGACTTCTCAAGAATGCTGGATAATCAGGTATGTTGAGAAATGAACTTCAGAGTATCCGCATGTACTTACTCATGGAATACGGAGACCAAAAGCTTGAATAGCAGGGTCTCCATTATAAACATACTGGTATTATGTATTTGGTCCTTTTGAAATTTGTTTTCATTCTCCTTATCGTAAGTTAAGATTTTCTTTAGCGTCACTCCTTTTCCCATTATTATTTTTTCACATTTATGGATTCTTAAGGGGAAAAGAGTAGGAAAAAGAGCATGGGGGTAGAATATAAGTACATTTATTGGAGTTTCTTTAATTTATCCTTTGTTCTATCTATTATGTTTTGCTTGCTTGCTGTATCGCATTTTAATGCCTCTTTTAGCTGGTAAAAATTTCTTTAAAATGCTCTATTGCAGCAATGAGATATGTCATGACTCCGTGGAAGTAGAATGCCCTCATCTAAACATTTAATCTTAAAAGAAAGTTTGCAAATGATCATAAATTAATGTTAGTCTTTACTAGATTTAGGCACATTTTACCACTTCAATAAACCTTGTTGTTTAAGAACATTTTGTTGTTTTCATAGTTGTTTTTTACATCTTACTTGCCCACTCCCTGGTCAATGCGGGTACGGTAAGACTTCTTGCGCAGCTCACTACTATGAGAGAGCATTATGAAAAATGTCTTTCTCAAGGTTGAACCTGATGTTTTCCATACTTTACAGATTGAGAAGATTGTCCTTTTTCTACTGGAGCAACAAGGCCTACTCGCAAGCAAGTTAGCAAAGCTTAGAGAACAGCATGATGCTCTTCAGGAGCAGCCAGAAATATCCCAAATAACTGAATTAAGAGAAGGTTATAGAGTAGTAGGATACGATCTTTTGAAGCTTCTCTATTTTGTTGAAATGAATGCCATTGGTCTACGAAAGATATTAAAAAAGTTCGATAAACGCTTTCGCTATAGATTCACTGATTACTATGTCAAAAGTCGTGCTAATCATCCTTACTCTCAGCTGCAGCAAGTGTTCAAGCATGTGGTAATGTGTCAAACTCAGATATGCTTTGCCTTTCTTTTAGTGGGTTCTATTTCTATGATATGCTTTGCCTTTCTTTTAGTGGGTTCTATTTCTATCTTTAATTATGCTTGTAAATGAGGCTTTAATATCCAGGTCCTGTTCATTTCTAGATGAGATTGTGAATACGTATAAGCAGGGTATGCAAAAGTAGTTCTAGCCAGTACCCGTAAGCTTATTTTCCAGTTGTATAATTTGCAGGGCTTAGGTGCTGTTGTTGGAGCAGTATCTCGTAATCTTCATGAACTTCAGGACTGTCAAGGAAGCTACTTATCAATCTATGATCCACCTGCCCTTCCTCTCCAGGTTTCTCCTATACATTCTTGTGATCATTTTTCATCTGATTTGTTCTGCCAAATTGTTGTATGATAATAAGGTTATGGTTATGCTATTTTACTTGGATCATCTGCAGGATCCCGTGGTCGATTCAATAAAAGCGGCTGTGGATAGGTTAACTCACTCAACAAACTTCCTAAACTTTATGGCACAACATGCTCTGATCATGCAAGAAGAGCTACCTGCTCCCGCTGAGGAACAAATTGATGAAGAGAGATACCATTATGTGTCACTCCTCTTGAACTTAGCCAACACATTCCTTTATATGGTCAATACATATATTATTGTCCCTACTGCAGATAACTACTCCATGAGCCTTGGAGCTGCTGCAACAGTTTGTGGTATTGTTATCGGGGCAATGGCTGTTGCACAGGTGTTTTCTTCAGTGTACTTTAGTGCATGGTCTAACAGATCATACTTCAGACCTCTTGTATTTAGCAGTATTGTCCTTTTTGTGGGAAATGCTATGTATGCATTGGCTTATGATCTGAACTCATTAACAATGCTTCTACTGGGTCGGCTTTTTTGTGGGTAAGTGATCTTCTTTTCATTCTTTTCTTACTGTCACAGCTCATAGTACCTGAGTGATTGAGGCAGCATGGTCGGTTTTGTTCTTTTGGGTACTTTGCCAACACACCATATGGCTGTTAGTGGCATTGTCATTGTTGAGACATAATGAAAGCTCGCTATAGTCAGTGTTGGCTGAAGTACGGTATAACCTCTTAGTGAATAATATCTCTATGCAAGCCATTCCGAAATTCCTCGTATTGGATCAGTTGTTATTTTTATTATATGTATGGCAAACCTGAGCTTATTGGTATTATAAGTAGGGATAGGATTGGAGATTAAATATGGTTTTAGTGCCCAAATTGAAAGATTAAATATGGTTTTAGGGCCCAAATTGAACTTACAAATGAATATTATGTTTAAGAGACTAGTAGCTATGTTTCTTTTTTACTTTTACCATGTAGCTTTAAAATATTAATCTCGTCATTGCAGATTCGGTTCTGCTAGAGCTGTTAACCGCCGGTATATCAGTGATTGTGTACCACTAAAAATCCGACTGCAGGCATCTGCTGGATTTGTTAGTGCCAGTGCTTTGGGAATGGCATGTGGTCCTGCTCTTGCTGGCATACTTCAGATAAATTTCAAGATTTACAAATTGACATTTAATGCAATGACTTTGCCAGGATGGGTTATGGCTGTTGCTTGGCTTGTATATCTGATATGGTTGTGGTTCTCATTTAAAGAACCATCTCGTGATGTTGAAGAGAACAATTCTCCTCATGCATCGGATTTTGGTTTGTTTTCTTATATTAATCATCTTTTGGCTTGATAGGGTTATGCTATTATGTTTTTATCACCTGATCAAAAGGTGTTTCCATCTGTTTAAATTAAAACCCAATAATTGGTTTTGGAGCTCTACCTTTTAAATTTTTCCACTGAGATTGTTTTATTTGGTAACTTGTCATCTTATGCAATGCATTAAAGTTATTGACATGCATGTTTCACCATGTAAATACAGAAACGGCTGAAAAGAATACACTTGAGAAAGGTCTGAAACAACCATTGCTGATTACTTCAGAAGAGCAGCAAGAAGATGATGAAGATGCAGAGGCCGATGGAAGTGAAGAAGTCTCTCAGGAATCTCGTCGACCAGCTACATCAATTGCATCAGCTTATAGACTACTTACACCCTCAGTCAAGGTATATGGTTTAATCAAATGCTGGCTTGAGTTTCAAAAGCCATTTGCAATATGATAGTAAGCATGCTTAAATGAGGAAAAGTAGACATGTAAGATGTTTACGTTTATCAACTTCTTGTAGTTGTGTATGAGTTTAGCCAAAGAAAATGAGCTTAGTTGTTTCGAAATTTTAAGAATAGATCTAATACATAACTACATAGCTTAATTATTTACAATATTTGAATGTTCTCTGACCTGAGTTCTAATAATATCATCAGGTTCAGTTGCTGATATATTTCATGCTCAAGTATGCAATGGAAATTTTACTCTCGGAGTCTAGTGTCGTCACTACATACTACTTCAGCTGGTCGACAAGCACAGTTGCTGTATTTCTTGCATGTCTTGGCTTAACAGTTCTTCCAGTAAACATTGTTGTTGGGAGCTACATTAGCAACATGTTTGAAGACAGGTATTTTTAAAAAGCCTGTGCTCTTTCAATTTATTTATTTAACATAACTTGGTATTCATATTTTTGTCGATCTTGAGCTCTAGAATTGTTTGTCTAATATCCATTTTCATTGGTTTATTGTAGGCAAATTTTGTTGGCATCTGAAATTATGGTTTGCATAGGCATACTGCTAAGCTTCCATGTAATAATACCATACTCCGTACCCCAGTATGTATGTTCAGGGCTCATCATGTTTGTTTCTGCTGAAGTACTTGAAGGTAGGTATTATTTTTGTTGTTTTATGTATGACATGGCATGATGTTGGCATATTTGAAATGCTGCTCCGTCATAGCTGTATCTCAAGTTGAAGCGATTTATTTATTAGAACCGAAGATTAAGCCATGCTAAACTAGCGTGCCATTCCTCTTTACATGAAAAATTGGGAACGTTTGTTTAGTTACATTTCACCCTTTTGTTCGAAGGAAACAGTCTGTTCATATTGACACTAGAATACAGCCGAGTGTGTCTTTGGTTGAATGGAGCTTTGTTGTTCAAAACCTTCTTGACCTTTGCAGGTGTCAACTTGTCACTGCTATCTCGGGTTATGTCATCTAGGCTGTCACGTGGAACCTACAATGGGGGACTACTTTCGACAGAAGCTGGGACTATTGCTCGAGTGATTGCAGATGCCACAATAACTTTGGCTGGCTTCTTAGGTCAGAGTCAGCTTTTGAATATCACTCTACTTCCTTCACTACTGATATGCATCATCTCTATTGCTGCTACATGCTTTACCTACAACTCTCTGTATTGATCGATTCTATAACAAGAAGAAGAAAAATCAGCATCTCCTTCACAATTCAATCATGATCCTTTACAGGTTTTACCTGTCCAAGATTTGTTTTCATCATCATCATCATCATTATCTTATCAATGCTGTGTATTGTGACTCACTGAGGGCATTGATTATCTCTGTAATTGTAGCTTTGATAAAATTTTGGTTCCATTCAATTGAGGGCTCAAATAGAGCCGAAAAGTTCTAGATCTATAGAATGCTTCCACTTCTTTTGCTTATAGTTTATTTTTATCCCGGCACGATAGATGAACTTTACCTATAGGTATGTGTACAAAACGAATATGTTCAATTTTTCGTCTAGATTTTTCCAAATGTTTTAAGTATCATATATCTTCTGCATCCACATCATCTGTTTCTGGAGCATATAAATGATCTCAAATATAGTCTCATTCTTTAATAGTTTGTTACTTAAAATAGTGACTTAAAACCACTAGTAAGGATGCTGGTGAGATTTGGGTAGAAAGTAGCATGTAGCTATAGCATTATGCGGTTATTTTTAATTAGCTCCCATTTAACTCTAGCTGGGATTTAATTAATTACAGCTCAAATGGTCGTATATATATTTTGTTTGAAAATTGGGTACCACTTTACTGACTACAAATAACTAATCTTAGTAGCAGTGACTAAGCCTACATAAATACCAATTAAAATGCTACCTCATCCTCGTGCATTATTCACTTGATGAATAAATTATTGTAGAAGCGCTTAAGGCTCCTTCGGGCCATTGCCTCAACTTGGAAGCAAGCTAAGCACTTGTCGGCGACAACTAGGCTCATGAATTCTTCGTATTTTATACATAATCACTACATTTTTAAGTTTCACAATTTCATAAATAAACAAATTAATATTTTTTTTTATAAATACTTATAGGAAAAAAAAGCATTAATAAATCTATTGGTGAAAATTTTAAATTGCACCGATCATATATGAAATATATATACACTCAAGAAACTACTTTTCTTGGCCTTAAATCTATTAGGGCACTTATATAACCAGCACGCCCAACTGCCCCCTCTACCTACTTGTCCGTACAATGTCTATGTCCATATATAACAAGCAAATAAATTCTGGTAGACACGGCAGAAATATATCATATATTTTAGGGGACGGGTTAATTCTACCAAACACCCTCAAATTTTTTTTAGATTTTAAATTGGTCTCAAACTTCAAAACATTTTAATTGAATCTTAAAAGTATTAAAATTTGTTTGATATTACTTTTCAAAAGTGTTTTTGAGACCATAAGCAATACTAAATAAACAACTTTTGAACTTAAATTAAAATTACTTACAATTAACTACTTACAAATATTTAAAACTTATATTACATATATTAAAATATTAATAACGAGTTATAACAATTTGTTTTTTTATATTTTTACTAAAATACCATAATATTAACAAATTTGAATAATACAAATGCATATTTTTTTTACTTCACAACATCATGTCTAAAATGGATATTTTATTTTTCAAAAGCACTTTTTGGAAGTAGTACTGAACACTTAAATTTAAACCAAATTTTTTAAAAGTACTTCTCATAAGCATTTTTTTACAATACTTTTCAAAAACAATGAGAAATTAACCCTTAATTAGTATTGTATCAATTAGATTCTCTCATCAAAGCTTAGCTATTAGCTTCGGCATAATACCAGCTCAAATATGATATGAAGCATATTTAAAATACATTGGTTAAATTATAAACACATATGTGTACCTATTGCATTGACGGCTTGGTTTCACTTTTTTAACGTGTTATGCTAAAGTTGTTCACGCAATAGGTACAAAATTGTTTACAATTTAATTTACGTGTTTTTGTTAGGTCCAAATTTGCAAGCAAAAACCAAGCAGTGTCAACTACTTCAAGTACTGGTGAAGAACAAAGCAAAAAAAAAATAAACACTTGGTATGTTTACGTAGTTCATTTCCACTATGGTTTTATCCAGAAAGATAATTCACTATCTTAACATCTCTCACAAGTGAGTACAAGCACTAACGCTTACCAGATTAGCAACCTAACTTTTGTACCTAATATAATCTAAGTTTTTCCCTTAAAAATTTTATAAAATCCAGTGACTCGCTTGATTACTTAGTACTTTGAAAAACAAGTTCTAAATAACAAAATAAGTGCTAAAATTTTCCACACACTTTACTTACACAAGCCTTTCAATATATACAAGTTTAAGGCTTTTAAGATAAAGATAAATTACAATCAATTTTCCCATCAAAATAGCAAAATAATAAATTTTCAGGATATGCTACCAAATTACTCGTTCCAATCCAATGATCTTCTCAAACTGGGGAAGTCAATTTGCTTGATTATGTTCCTATAACGGGTTTAGATATTATAGAAGAATTTGCACATGTTCAAAAAATCAACAAATATCATAGCCCAATAATTTTGTTACAAGAAATTACCTATTTCATACATGACAAATTATGAGGCTGAGTAATGCTAAAATCAATGGACATTATTGTGGCATCTTCAAAACTGCCTCAACAGTTTTTTCTGATACAATATTAGGGGTGAGGGATTGGGGTAACATGGTTTGAACCCGTGCCAAACGAATGTCTAACAAAAACTTTAATTACCTCTCCCCACAAGTCAAGATGTGTACAATTGAATTAAAAATTTAAGTTTTATATATACATTTGAACTATAATCAACAATTTAAAATATACTTTATGTCATATCTGAACTAGCATTTAAGACCAAAATTGATGCAATATTGATATTTTGAAAACTCAATTAGAAGGCTTTAAGGTTGATGGACCAATTTGGAATCCGGACAATACTTTCAGAAGATTAGTGAAATAAAGCCTAAAAAAAAGTAGATTTGAAAATCACCCCTCTTCGACTTTTATTGAGTATCCGAAGTTTCATTGTCCTAGGCCCTAGCCTTCTCTTTTTCCGGGTGAAAAAAAAAATGTAGTTAAACTTAATTCTGGGTGGATCTCCTGCAAATATGTTTGCTCCACCGAAATCACATATTGTGCATTTTCTTGAACATTTCCTTAAGCTTTTGCCTACAAGATTGGACATTCTTCACCTTGGTTTTGGCTTTTATGACCGATAAACACAATCAAGAATCTTTGTTCCCATAACCTATCTCCGTAGACATTGTTGCTGGATTGCCCTTCAACATTTTTTTCTGTTTGTTTTATGTAGTCTATAAGAGGCAAGACCAGGTTTTGCACTTTGTTGGTATACATGCATAGGACGATATATATATATCAAAGGCATTTGTTAACAATTTGTGTGGTATCATTTTGAGACAATGAGTACTCTTGGATCGTGGAGACTTGTTTACGCTGCCTTTGCTGGATTTCTCCTCTTTCATGGCTTTTCTGCCTCTGAAAACGGTACTATTTATTATGTTATACCTGAAATCTTAACATGAAGTTTATTTTTTAGTATAAAAAACAATTATTTTCATGCAAAAACGTCGTGAGGTCCTAAACTATATATGAATATATCTGCATCCCAACAGCCCCAAACTACTCCTTCATGCACAATGCAACATCAGCACCATTCTTGTCTTATTACGACTACATTGTTGTTGGTGGTGGCACCGCTGGCTGCCCCTTAGCTGCCACATTATCTCACCGGGCCAACGTCTTGCTCCTTGAACGAGGTGGCTCCCCCTATGGTGACCCCAACATCACTAAATTGGTTAATTTCGGTGCTTCCCTCTCCGACCTTTCCCCGTGGTCCCCGTCACAGAGGTTTATCTCCACGGACGGCGTCATTAATTCACGAGCACGCGTGTTGGGCGGCGGAAGCTGTCTGAATGCGGGGTTTTATACACGCGCTTCTCCTGAATATATCAGGTACCAAGTTTGCATCATATGCTCATGATATAATTTTTCATATATATGTGTGTATATGTATATCTGTTGTGTTGTTATTTTTAGGCAAGCGGGGTGGGATGGAAGATTAGTGAATCAATCATACGAGTGGGTTGAAAAATTAGTGGCATTTGAGCCACATTTGGGGCATTGGCAATCGGCTGTGAGGAACGGTTTGTTAGAGGTTGGAGTGGTGCCATTCAATGGGTTCACCTTTGACCATATTAATGGGACCAAAGTTGGTGGGACAATATTTGATGAACAAGGGAACAGGCACACAGCTGCTGACTTGTTGGAGTATGCCAACCCTCAGGGTCTCACCGTCCTTTTGTATGCTACTGTGCAAAAAATCTTGTTTAGATTTAGAGGTACATTATCTAATAACACAGCTCAAATGGTCAAATTCTATATTTATCATACTACCAAACCATTATGTCCCATTTCAAATAACAGGAAGAAGAAGCAGACCAGAGGCATATGGTGTGATTTTCAGAGATGGATCAGGGACTGAACATAGAGCATATCTTAAATATGGGTTTAAAAACGAAATCATTATATCTGCGGGAGCATTGGGAAGCCCGCAGCTGTTGATGCTGAGTGGAGTAGGTCCGGTTGCTCATCTTAGAGCTCACAATATCCCAGTGGTGTTAGACCAACCCTTGGTTGGCCAAGGCATGTGTGATAACCCCATGAACGCCGTTTTTGTCCCGTCTCCGATTCCGGTTGAGGTTTCGCTTATCGAAGTCGTTGGTATCACACATTTTGGGAGCTACATTGAAGCTGCAAGTGGTGAAACCTTTAGTGCTTCTGTTACTACTACTTCAAGAAACTATGGCATGTTCTCACCTAAGGTATAATAAGTTTTGGATGCAATTCATTTAAGCTTAGAAGATTGAACTTTACCCTACAATTTTACTATGCAGATTGGTCAGCTATCTACGGTGCCACCTAAACAAAGGACCCCAGAAGCCATTGCCAGAGCTGTTGAATACTTGGATAATCTTGACCAGGCAGCTTTACAAGGTGGATTCATCTTGGAAAAAATTATGGGTCCGATCTCAACAGGCCATTTGGAGCTCCAAACCCGTAACCCAGACGATAATCCATCCGTCACCTTCAATTATTTCCAGCATCCACTAGACTTGCAAAGATGTGTTCAAGGGATTCAAACCATAGGGAAAATCGTTGAATCCGAGTCATTCTCTAAATTCAGATATGATTACATGTCTTGGCCAGGACTCGTTAACTTGACAGAACATTCCCCAATAAACTTGCTGCCTAGACATTACAACTCCTCAATCCCACTTGAAACGTTCTGCAGGGACACTGTGATGACTATATGGCACTATCATGGTGGCTGCCAAGTTAGTAGGGTTGTTGACCCCGATTATAAGGTTCTTGGTGTCCAAGCTCTAAGGGTTATCGACGGTTCCACTTTCAACTATTCGCCTGGGACTAATCCTCAGGCCACTGTCATGATGCTTGGAAGGTAGTACATAAATTAATCACTAGCAAAAATATTCATTTTATGTTGGGTTTTTTAAAATTGACATTTTAGTTTGATGTGATGATGCAGGTACATGGGTGTGAAGATATTGAGAGAGAGACTAGGCAATTAAGAATCCGCACGATTCGTTATGGTTGATTTTTATTTCTTTTGATCAAGACATGATAGATGGATGGATGGATGGATGTTCTTGACTTGTCATTTCGTATTGAGTGGTCCAGAATTTGAAGTCTTTAAGTTAATACATTTGTCAAAGAGTTGCATTAATGGATGTTTGACATTGAGAAATGTTTTTTTGTTGTTCAATTGTTTTTGCCTTTCATGATAAATTTGGTTCAGTGATCGAACAATAATTAAAACACATATAAAAAATCAAAATGCTATAAGAAACTAAACAAAAATACATACATCTTACTTTTCTCCTAAATATTTTATAATCTCCATACCTACACAAAGTTATGGGTCAAACACAAAATGACTAAGGTTAAATGCTGCCATTGATTTTTTACTTTATGAAAACTGTGAATTTAATCCATGTAGTTTTATTTAATCAAATTTAGTTTTTATATTTTTCGAATTTTAAAATTTTAGTCTTGGCCCAAACAATAATATTTAAATTTATTTTGTTAAATTTAATTACTAGTCATGTGTTATGCATAGATTTGGTCCATATTTTTGGATTGGATTATTTTAAGTTTCAATATTTTCAAATTGCAGTCTTAATGCAAATAAAAGTCATTAATTCATTAATTGGAGTTTTAGTGAGTACTATGTGTAAATAACAAACTAACATGACATTATATATATGATAATGTGTCTGCCGCATCAAATTTTGGAAATAACATAGCTTTAACTTAATTAATTTTGAAGGTTATTGTTTAGAGAAACTGAAATTTTAAAATTTGAAAAAGAATAGGGACTAATAGTAGAATTTAACTAAAAAAATTAATGTAAGGAAGACATATACTAGTATGGGCCCAGTTTTTAATAGCACCTAGATAATATTGGGAAAAGCTAGGCATCTTCCCTTCTTTACGCTGGTTTCCCCCTCTTCCAATATTCAAGAGAATATTGACAGCATTCATAGGTCAAAATCATGCAAAGCGTAGAATCTGCCAAAGAGGCCCCTTTTTTTTTCCATGTAAAAGGAGTCTTTTGCGTAGAAAGCAGGCACCAAAGGAAAGGATATCCTCAGCATATGCTATATCCTATATGTGCCTTAAACAACTTATCCACCATTGGTGCATGTAGTTTTAAGCCCTACTTGTGCCACAAAATCAATAAATTGATCATCACTAAGTCCTGAACTGGTTGCAGGGCTTCTCTGCATTGGCAGGTAGATGATAACCCCACATCATGTAGTTAACCTGCCAAAGGAGAGTTGCCCTTTAACTGATTCAACTTAATAAATCATCCATGTATATAGCCCCTTTTGTTTGTAGCTCATTCAAAAAGGCAAGATATCTTCATTTTTCTCTGTGGCTTTTGCATTATGTTGCACACATTGTGTTAATCATAGCTTTTCTACAATATTGCCTGTTTTTGGATGGTAAGAGAAACTGTATTGTGTCATAGTTGGTAAAACTGTTATGGCTCACAGCATCCTTGATTCTGGTTTTGCTGTGTTAAGGAGTGTTAGTTAAAGATTTAGGTAGTCAGGCAGTTAGTAGTTATAACTGTGTTTGCTTTCTTTATATTAAATACGTGTAACTCATTTCTCTTTGTGTAATGAGATATGAAATCTATTCTTTCTCTATTCTGGATATCTCAACATGGTATCAAGAGCCAGGTTCTTTTAGCATAATTTTTTTTTTTTCTGTTTCCTCTTCTCTTTGTGTGCTAATGGCAACGGATGCTCCTGTTGACACACCTCGTGATTCTACCAATATTGGTGATGCTGTTCATTCTCCTAGTTCTGGGTTTCAAGCTTCCTCCACTGTGCATTACTTTTCCAAACATGATACTATCAAGCTCAACGAACATAATTTCCTCTTGTGGAAACACCAACTGCTGTTAATTCTTGAGGGATATGGGCTTGAAGGTTTTGTGTTAGGTACGGTTTCTTCCCCTCCTCCTTTTATAACTGGTGATGATGGTCTTCTTGTTGAAAATCCAGTATTTGTAGTTCATAAGAAGCAAGATAAGTTCTTGGCTTCTTGGCTTCTGTCTACTGTCACGGATGATCTTTTGGTTCATCTCACTGCTGCTACAACCAGCTTTGATATTTGGACTGCTATTAGCAGACGGTTTGGTGCCAAGTCTAGTATCAAACTATCCAGTATGCGTCATAATCTGTACTCGATCAAGAAGTCAAATCTTTCCATTAAAGATTATCTGGCTAAGGTTAAAAGTCTTAGTGATGGGTTGACAGCTGCTGGTAGTCCTGTTACTGAACAAGAACAAGTAAGTATAATCCTGGCTGGCCTTCCCATTGAATTTGAGTCTATTCGCATTTTTGCTTCTGCTACTCCTATTAGCCTTGACTTGGTCACTGAGATGCTTTTGGACTGTGAAGCTCGTCAACTAGCTCTGTTAACTGATGTCCCGTTGCAAGTTAACTTAGTTTCTCAGCAAAGTGACCAGACTTCTATGAAAGCGAGTTCTGACACTAATCGTGGTTCACATCAAGGCCACCGAAGCTATAGTCGTGGATGGTCTCGAGGTCGAACTCGTGGTTCTGGACGAGGATGGAATCGCTCAAAACCTCAATGTCAATTGTGTGGTAAAATAGGGCATATGGTGCAGACGTGTTATCATAGGTTTGATGAAAACTACTCTGGTCTTGGTTCCACGTCCTCACCTTCTGTCAATTATCATCATCTCAGTGATGTTCCTACACCTCCCTGTTCATCGTCTCAGTGTTGTGCAAATTTTTCTCAGTCACCTGCAACTTCTTCATCAGTTGTTCGGGCACCATCTGGGTCAACACAGCATTGGTATCCTGATTCGGGTGCAACAAATCATGTTACCCCGACATTAGCCAATCTCACTGATGTTTCTTCCTATACGGGTACTGGTCAAGTCTCTATGAGTAACGGTGAGTCTGTTTCCATTCATAATGTAGGCTCTTCGAATGTTTTAGTTGGTTCTCGGTTGTTGCATTTAAGGGATGTGTTGCATGTGCCTACAGTACATAAGAACTTGATCTCTGTAGGACAGTTTGCAAAGGATAACAGTGTTTATTTTGAATTTCATCCCGTTTTGTGTTTTGTGAAGGATATTCAGATAGGGAAGATTCTTCTAGTGGGTCGCATGCATGATGGCTTGTATCGTTTTGATTTTTCTCGCGGTGATTCATGTCGATCGAGTTCTGTTCATAGTCCGGCTTCTTCGTTGCTGAATAATATTCAGGCTCATTCCTCACTTGGTCTTTGGCACAATAGACTTGGGCATCCCTGTCCTAATGTTCTTACTCGTGTCCTACGTGCTTGTAATTTTTCTTTCAAGAATAGTGATTTACCTGTCAATTGCACACCTTGTAAAATTGGAAAATCTCATAAGCTGCCGTTTTCTACTTCACAAACAGTGTATTCGACTCCCTTTGAATTAGTAACAACAGATGTTTGGGGACCATCTCATGTTCTGTCCAGTGGCTATGCATATTATGTTACTTTTGTTGATGTCTATAGTCGGTTTACATGGCTGTATTTTCTAAAGAATAAATCAGAGGTTTCTCGGTGTTTTGCTCATTTTTACAAGATGGTTCAGGTTCAGTTTGGTCAGCATATTAAAATGCTACAGACAGATGGCGGAGGTGAATTTTGTTCTCTCTCAACTGAGCTTGCTAGGCTTGGTATTCAACACCGCATCACGTGTCCTCACTCTTCGGAACAAAATGGGATTGTTGAACGTCGCCACCGTCATATAGTTGAAATGGGATTGACTTTGTTAGCACAGGCTTCCATGCCTTTGGAGTTTTGGTGTGATGCTTTTTCGCATGCAGTTCATCTAATCAACAGGCTCCCAACTCCAGTTTTGCAGCATCTCTCTCCTTATGAGAAACTATACAAATGTCAACCTGACTATGATCGGTTGAGAGTGTTTGGCAGTGCTTGTTTCCCTCATCTTAGGCCTTTTCAACAGCATAAGCTTCAATTTCGTTCCAGCAAATGTGTTTTTCTGGGTTTTGGACCTCATCACAAGGGTTATAAGTGTCTTGCTGCTGATGGTCGTGTGTTCATCTCTCGGCATGTATTATTTGATGAGCTGGAGTATCCGTTTCAATCGGGGTTTTCTTCCTCTCCCGATTCTGAGTTGGTCAAGTTTAGCCATAAATATTCCTCTGTACCTGTGGTTGCAATGCCCGGTTCAGGATCTCGTTTGTCTTCTCTAAGAACAGATGGTCTTGGATCTGAATTGTCACCTGTCTCTTCTAACTTGGGTTCTCATGGCTTAGGCTCTTCTTCCAGGGTTGTTTCTGCTGATATGCCTTGTGCAGCAACTCGTATACAGTCTTCTTCTTCTGATGTACCTGGGGCTACTCATGATCGTTCTTCTGTTCTAGATGTTACTAATGCTCGATCTTCTTCTCCTAGAAATGGTCATCCGATGCAGACACGGTCGAAGAGTGGTATTTTTAAACCAAAAGTGTTTACTTCTACTTTAGATGAGATTGAGCCTTCCACGATAGCTGAGGCTTTTCGAAGTCCTCTTTGGACAGCTGCTGCAAAGGCTGAATTTGATGCTTTGCTAGCAAATGGCACATGGGATCTAGTTCCTTTACCTGCTGATCGTCGAGCTGTTGGTTGTAAGTGGATTTTTAAGATTAAGAGGCATGCTGATGGGTCGATTGCAAGGTATAAAGGTCGGTTAGTAGTTCAAGGTTATCTACAGGAGGCTGGGGTGGATTTTTATGAAACTTTTAGCCCGGTTGTAAAACCGACAACAGTTAGAGTGGTTTTGGCTCTTGCCGTTTCTCGGGGGTGGTCTCTTCGGCAGGTGGACGTTAACAACGCCTTTTTAAATGGAGACTTGTCTGAGGAGATCTACATGACACAACCACCTGGGTTTGAACAATTTAGTGCTGATGGGCAACGACTTGTGTGCAGGCTGCGTAAGGCACTTTATGGTCTTAAACAAGCCCCTCGAGCTTGGTTTCACAAATTAAGAGAATTTTTGTTAGCCTCTCAGTTTGTTGCCTCTAAAGCTGATACCTCGCTGTTCATTCGACGGACTAACACTCAGCTTCTTTATGTGCTTGTTTATGTTGATGATATCATCATCACCGGTACTGACTCAGGTGACATTGATAGGTTTGTAAAAGAGCTTGATGTTACTTTTTCCTTGAAAGATTTGGGACCTCTGACTTATTTCCTTGGAATTGAGGTTACTCGAAATCAGCAGGGTGTTTTCCTAAGTCAACGGAAGTATGTTCTTGACTTACTACGACGTGCTTCCATGGATAAGTCAAACTCGTCTCCTACTCCAATGGTATCTTCGTGCAAACTGTCTGCGCATGATGGGACTCGAGTTGAAGATGAGCAGATGTTCAGAAGCATCGTTGGGGCCTTGCAGTATGTGGTCATAACGAGACCTGATATTGCATTTTCTGTCAACAAGGTGTGTCAGTTTATGCATAAGCCTTTGGACACTCACTATAAAGCCGTTAAACGAATTTTGAGGTACCTACGTGGAACACTGGATTTTGGTTTACATTTTGCTCCAGCCTCGAAGTTACTTCTTGAAGGATATTCTGATGCAAGTTGGGCTTCAGATGCTGATGATCGCAGATCAACTTCAGGTTTTTGTGTCTTGTTAGGAGGAAATCCTATCTCTTGGAGTAGTAGGAAGCAGTCGGTTGTGTCTCGTTCAACAGCAGAGGCAGAATACCGGAGCTTGGCTCAAGTCACTGCTGATATGGTGTGGATCAAGTCTTTACTTTCTGAGTTGGGTATTTCAGCTCCTCACAAAGCATTGTTGTGGTGTGACAGCTCAGCTGCAGTTGCTGTCGCCAACAATCCTGTGATGCATTCCAAGTTTAAACATGTAGAATTGGATTTGTTTTTTGTCAGAGAACGGGTTGCAGATGGCTCCTTCCAGGTTGGTCATATATCAAGCCAAGATCAAGTTGCCGACGTATTGACCAAACCTTTGTCAGTTAGCATGTTTGAAAAGTTCAGAGCGAAACTTCGAGTTGTTTCCAAAACAAAAGGAAGTCTATCAGGAGGACGAGACTGATAGGGAAATGTTAAGGAGTGTTAGTTAAAGATTTAGGTAGTCAGGCAGTTAGTAGTTATAACTGTGTTTGCTTTCTTTATATTAAATACGTGTAACTCATTTCTCTTTGTGTAATGAGATATGAAATCTATTCTTTCTCTATTCTGGATATCTCAACATGCTGGAAGTTGGGGCAATCAATGCCCTGGTTTCACATTCGTTACAGTGGGGCCTGACATAATTAGTCAGCTTCTTACATATGAAATCTTAACTTTCTATCTTGGAAAAATGGAGTGTGAATATTTGAACTCTAAGCACATTATTTGAAGCCAGCTGTGAATCTTCCCTAACAAGGTGGGGCAAATTATTGAGAATTCACCCGAGAAGTTGGGCATGGAGTCACAAGTTATCTAATAATCAACCAGTCCATTAGTACTGTTCTACAAAGGATATCTTCTGACCACATCATAATTATTACCATCCATCATAACCAATCTTGGTATAGTTTTCACATTGTTATTACAATTTCTTTTTGCTTAAACTACATCCTGTCTTTTTGCATGGCCTAAATATCAATACCGCCGAGGATTTATTTTCTTTCAACCCTGTTACCAGAAATAGTAATATTCACGAGGATTTTTATTTAAATTCATTCACACGATTCAATCAAACCACATTTAACGAGTAAGATTATCATCTCATAACATGTAGTTCATTATAAAATCATTGAGTAAAACAAATTATTTATGTAGGTGCGTTGCATTGAGAAATATCTACTAAGCTATTATAATTTGATTGGAATGTTTTGACCAAAATTGTTTCTGACTTATAAGTGATGATTTATGAGAATTTTTAGCACTCATAGTTGAAGGTAATTCAAGCATGAATCAAGCAAAGTAAAGATATAATCAAAACTTTTAATGTGATACGAGATTTTATTTGAGGAACTGATTTATAGTATAAAATTGTATAATTAAGTTGGCGTGTTTATCATATTACATTTTCGGATGTTTGGTTCGCAAAAATGGAATAGAGTAAGTATTGAATAGTTATGTGATGAGAATAGAATAAGAATGTAATAAGTATTACATAATTTGGTTCACTAAACAAATGGAGAAATTATTTTATAGATCCTTCCCACCACATCATCTATTGTCTCTTCTAATAATTTAATGACATTTCATCAATTTTTTCATGCCATTAACACATAATTTTGGTAAATTTTTTTACCCAAAATCTCGAACCAAATTCTTAAACCCCAAACCTAAAAGCTTGAACCTTAAATCCCAAACTCAAATCCAAAATTCAAACCCTAAACCCCAAACCTAAACTTGAATCCGATCTTGAATCCTGAACCTTGAATTCTCTAAACCCCAAACTCAAACTCAGGATTCCAAGTTCAAGATTTAAAGTTTAGGGTTCAGGGTTCAGGCTTGGGGTTCGGAGTTTTAGATTCGAGATTTTAGGTTCAAAATAAAAAAAATTAAAATTGTGTGTCAATAATATGAAAAAATTTATTGAAATGTCATTAAATAATTGGAAAGAAACCATGAATTATGTGATGAGAAGGGGTACATAAAAATTATATATAAGTTACTTTAAAAAATTATATTTCAATAATTCATTCCTCTTAAATTAATGCAACATTACCCTACTAAATTATGTTTCCTAAAACTAAGGGTTTGCGTTTTAATTTTGGTAAAAGCGAGTACTTGTACTACCATATAAAGTTCATTTTAATCTCTCGGTTTAAAGTTGTTTTTAGTTAGTCTTTATATATTAAAAATTTATTCAAATCGTGACACTTTTACAATTTATTGTTAAGTTAGTGATAATTTTATATTAAGTTGAACGGCGTGCAATAGTTTAAAATACATAAATTCTTTGGGATGGTTGGGGTTTAATGGATCGGGTTAGATTATGGAAAAATTAGTTGGATATAATATAATTTTGTTCAAATTATCAATAATTTAACAATAAATTATAGTTATGTTATGATTTGAATTTTTTTTAACATACAAAGATTAATTTAAAGCAGAAACTAAAATAAACTTTATATAATAATATAGGATTCCCGGTAGATTTTGACCTTTAAATTTTGTTGCTCGCATCGGATAAATATGCGTTGTTGTTCCAAAATCATCCTATATTTGCTATAGTTAGGAAGCATAATGCTTTTGGAAGACGTTCGGCACACAATCCCAAATTTCAAATGCAAAAACAGAAAAACGACGACTTAGCCCAAGAGTCTTTGTTGATGCAATTATTGAAAATTGACGATAGCTCCCTGCATGGTGGGGGCAAGCACCTGCTGTTGAACTTGACTTCTCCAATATGCCTAATGTAAAACTCCGGGCCGAGTGGAAAAAACATACCATCATATAAGAGAGTGAATCATAAGAAATCAATAATGTGTACACAATTAAGGCAATTAGTAAGCTGTCAACCTTAAGCTACTTCTGATTTTGGAAATGGTCAAATTCTCATTCTGATTTGGAAACCTTGGCTTGTTTGTAACACTTCAATATTTCTTTTTTTTTTTTATGTTAAATATTATATGGATAATCATGTTGCTCGGATTTTTTTTATAGTATTCGTGTTTTAAAAATGGATATAAAAATATGATTTTTAAAAATTATTAAACAAAATTAAAAGAAAAAATTATACTTACATTATATATATATATATATATATCCGATACTTACACTTAAATTTAAGTAATTTACGAGTATCGACATGAGTCACAATACATTAAGGATTTCCTTTTCTAACATGTTTTGATTCATTTAATGTGTGTACATAAAAGAAATTTCTTCGAAAAGGGATCACTTCCTTAAGTTTCACAATTTGATCACTTAAATGTAATGAAGAAGCTTCGTTCATTATTCATTAGACAACACAAAGTTGTCGGTTTAGTCTTACAATTCAGTCTCCCTTCTTCCCTTCTTTTGATTTCTTTTCACTTTTACTTCGAAAGGAAGTACTTCATGTTTGAGATTAACAAAGAAAATGGATTTAATCAAAAACAATTGTGCATTAATTAGCAACACATTGGATCATGCATGTCTTTTATAAACTAAGTTGAAGAACATGCATTGAGTATGCTTCTTGCTGAATGTTGATGGGGGTTTCCATTAGGCAAACCTGTCCAATTCTCATAATACAAGACAATGCAATCACCATGGATAAGGGACGCCGCAAAAGCCTGCTGTTCCGGTTGTTGTCCGAATCCATTTCCAGGACTTCCCGAGTCTCATTCTGCGACGTCGGAGACTCCGATCTCCGCGGCCGAGGAATTTCGATACAAGTTTGAGGTAAGCACGGTTGCTACTCTCTACCCAAATTTCAACTTCACCAACCATGAATCCCTTCCTTCATTTGAGGAAACTTTTTCTTATTTCAACAAAGCGTACCCTCAATATTCCCAAACGGATGAAGCTGACAAAATCCGAGCTCATGAATACTATCATCTTTCCATCACCAATCATGTCTACCTTGATTACATTGGCCATGGCCTTTTCTCTTATTCTCAGCTTGAAAATCAATGTCCAGGATCTCCTGTTACTTCATCATCTTTAGAGTCCCCATTTTTTGATGTTTCCTACAAATCAGTAAGCTTGAAATCTCAGCTAATGTATTGTGGTGAAGAGTCGGAATTTCAGTCCAGTATGAGGAAAAGGATCATGGCTTTCATGAATATCTCAGAAGCAGATTACGACTTTATTTTCACTGCAAATCAATCAGCTGCTTTCAAGCTTGTTGCAGAGTCTTATCCATTTCAGTATAGTCGAAACCTTGTAACGGTTTATGACCATCAAAGTGAGGCCGTGGAAGTGATGATTGAGAGGTCTAAGAAGAGAGGAGCAAATGCCATCTCGGCTAGTTTCTCATGGCCTAATCTGGAAATACAGACGGATAAACTGAGGAAGAAGATAAGAAAGCACAAGAAGAAAGGACTTTTCGTTTTCCCACTTCAATCAAGGGTTACAGGGTCGAGATATTCATATACGTGGATGAGCCTGGCAAGGGAGAATGGGTGGCATCTTTTGCTTGATGCATCTGCATTGGGAGCTAAAGACATGGACACCTTGGGGCTTTCTCTCTTTAGCCCCGACTTCCTGGTTTGCTCATTTTACAAGGTTTTTGGTGAGAACCCATCTGGATTCTGTTGCTTGTTTGTCAAGAAATCCAGTACTTCAGTTCTGAAAGATTCAACCTCAAGTGTGGGAATAGTGAATCTTGTCCCTGTATCATGGCCAGCTCGAATCCCGGAAAAACCAGCTATAGTTTCTAGCATTGAAACAAAAAAGAAAGTGGATGAATTTCCTCCTATTCAAGGTTCATTCTCAGGCCCGTTATCTATCCAACAGAAGAACGAAGGAGATGAAGCCAGTCATGAAGTACAGAAACCTGAAGGAAAAGGAACCAAATCAAAGAAAAAGACTGTATCATTTTCTGAAATTGAAGAAGTGATAGAAGCATCCTTTGAACCTGGTAGCACCAGCAATACCCTTGAGAACAAAAACCCAAAATTCGAATGCAGAAGCTTGGATCATGCAGATTCATTAGGGGTGGTACTAATCAAGAGCAGGACAAGGAACCTGGTCAACTGGTTGGTGAATGCACTGACGAGCCTTCAACACCCACATTCAGAAACCGGAGTCCCTGCTGTCAGAATATATGGACCCCAAGTAAGGTTTGACCGAGGACCCGCCGTGGCATTCAATGTATTCGATTGGAAAGGAGAAAGGATCGATCCTACAATGGTGCAAAAGCTGGCTGATAGAAACAACATTGCCTTGAGCATTGGAACTTTGCACCACATTTGGTTCTCGGATAAGCATGAAGAGGAGAAGGAGAAGAAGGCATTGGAGACAGTGTTGTCGAGCAAGAGGAGAGACAATTTGGGTTGTGGAATAACAGTGGTCACTGCTGCATTGGGATTCTTGACAAATTTTGAAGACGTGTATAGGGTATGGGCATTTGTTTCCAGGTTCTTGGATGCTGATTTTTTGGAGAAAGAGAGATGGAGGTATAAAGCTATTAATCAGAAGACAGTTGAAATCATTTAGACTCTCAATCAATCATCAGTTTAATGAAACCTTATCCAACAAAATTGTAATCAGCCTAATGTTGAAATTCAACAATCAAAGGGTTTCCATTTATAGATAGTAACAAGTAGATTAAAGACAGATTTTAGTTTTCCAAGGCTACCTAATAGACAGACCCTATTTTAAGGGTTCAATTTGTCGAGTCGGCTTGGATCTTATCAACCTTGGAACTCATCTTTGCATTCATGACCCATTGATGCCATTAAAGCCCACTTCTTATCATCCCATTAAAAAAGTCATAGAGGCCCGATATATTGGAACATAAGCTACATTAAAATAATAGATTTCAGCCACCAAATTAGACCTCCACAAGCCGGTGCATTCCGTCTGTCGACGATGACCACGTTCTTTTTAGTGTAACCAGCGAAACCTTAGTAAATACCATCGAAACAAGCGTCATGACTTTAAAGATATTGAATCTATCACTGATTCAAAAAAAAAAAAAAGAGTCATAATCAATTAAAAAAACTTTTATTTTCTCCTGAATATTGTGTCTAACCCTTTTTTTTTTTTTTTAGTGCATTCAAGCCTAAGTAGTTGAATTAGTTGGTTTTCAATAAAATTATCCAAAATGTGATTGATATTTTTGTTGAAGAATTTTGGGCGAAGCTTGTCAAAGGAAGTGCCAAAAATGAGAGTGATGCACTAAGCCCTAACATAGGGAAGTAATAAATCAAAATACAAGTCAAAGCATAGGCTTTAAAGTCACACACTCAATTTGTTTACCACCTACCACTAACTTAATTTTTTTCCTAATCTTTTAAAACTATTAATTAATTGAATTGTTGTGGAATTGGGGAAGTATTATTCAATTTCAAGTGGGCAGAATTCAAGACTGCTTTAGTCCAAATGTTTGGGCTTGAATATTTTTTATTTTATAATTGATAAAATTGACAATTATCTGCACTGTATCTTGATCCACCGTTGTTGAAAAATAAAAATAATCATTAACTAATTAAATTAAAATTCATCAAAGCTTAATATTAATTAGAGATATATACAAGAGCTTAAGTGAGTTAATCACAATTATGTAAATAATTATTTACAAATTTTACAACAACATGAAAAAGTCAAAATTCATTAGACATGGTCTTATAGTTGAATAAGATTACCCATTATTGAGGTTATTTTAGACATTTCATTAATCACCTTACATTAAATTAATTAAAATACTGTACCAAAAAATCAATTAACAGACGTGCGCCTGCAATCTTACCAAACTAAATTAGGCTTACTTCACAAATTAAACACCGCATGCATAAAAAAAATTTTAGATTTATTTCTATATGGAATTTTATTGGGATTTCCTGTATGTAGATTCCCCAGATTCATGCATTACAAGCCTATTGAAAAATCAACGTGAAGAATAAAAGTAAATTGTTGGTCAATAAAACTTAGCCCGGCCCGCTTAATGTTTTTATTTTTTAAATGTTTATTGCATATCTTTTCTTCAATTCTATTTATATTACATATTTTAAAAATATATTTCATCTTAATTAGTAATATTATTAACATTGGTAGAACATAAAAAAAAAAAAAATAGGGTTTACATTCTGCACTCCTAATAAACACATATATTGATTGATTTTTGCCAGCCTTGGTATTTCTTTTGATCATATGCGCTTATATTTCTGTTCTGGTTAGATTTAATCATGAGTTGAGTAATTCAATTTGAAGGTTTGTCCGAAAAGTGAAAATGAATGGGTTTGGACAAAAAAATAGTCTCTGGTAAACTCTTTTTGTCTGGGCACGACTCGACCCAACTCAAAATTGAAAAAAAAATATTGTTGTTTCTATTGTTTTGATGTCATTTCGCTACTATATTACTACTATTTTATTGTTATTGTTTGGATATGGTATAATTCTTGTTTTATTACTAATTTTGATACTATTTTAAAGGCATTTGCTTGCTAAGTTGCAGTTATCTTAGTGTTATTTAAACATAAATATTAAATATTTTTTAAATTTATTTTAATGTTTTTAATGTTTTTTAAATTTATTTTTATATAATAATATAAAAAACTCAATTTTTAATATTTTTATTGAGAACGAACCTAAATTTATATTGAAACCTGAACTTGACCCGATGAGTTGGAATCTTTAAAAACACACTTAAAAGTGATAAAATTAAGGAAGAATTTGTAGGACTCAAAGAAAACAAATTCAAAAAAACTCTCAAGACACATGGCCCATGCTGCGAAGGTTAAGTTGGATAGTGACAATTGGTATCCATTCTAATAAAAATACACTCATACGTATGTTGTGCTGTAAGTTTAAATATTTGGAAGTAAATCTAAAATTAAGAATTCTTATGTAGTCCGATCATGACATCTTCAAAGAACTAAACCAAATTAAGAGGAAAGTAACCAAAACAAGAATAACTCATCAAAATCTTAGCTGCCAGAATAATAAAAACAAATTTATTCTCATTTGGATCGTCATGTAGTTTGACAATTATTTTACATTTCTTTTTATGTATATATTATTCATGCTTCCAAGTTTGGACTTCATAAGCATCTTACCAGTCAAGTAAGCCGTCTTTTGTTTTCATTTTTTTCTGTCAAAATCATCATCCTCTTTTTAAGTAATTGTATTTTGTGAAATATAATACATGAATAAAAATGGTTGAGTGGATTTTTAAGTGGAAAATAGAGTTTTTAAAGAAAATGTATAATTTTTTAAATTAGATAACCACTTATTTGCAATTGAAATTATACAAATAATTTAATTTTACGTTTATTAACATAATTATATTTTTATTTTATTTTTAATTTTTCTCTAATTAAAATGATATTATTTGACTTGTAGATTATCAATTATTACATAATACATTAATTGCAAAGTTTTTTAAATTTCCTGCGTGAAATTTAAAAAACCATAGATATCTTTTTTAATAGTAATTAAAAATACTTAACAATTTTCTAATCAGATTATAACTTTTAAAAAATACTCTTTTTTTTCTTAAATTAATACTTAAACATTTTTCACCCTGATATGACAAAATCTAAATATTAAAAAAATTAACATTAGCAGTCCACGTGCGGCGTGAAACGGAGGTCACATGCTGACATGCTTGACCCCATGTTTCAAACTACCCCATCCGGGTCCCACTTTATTACACTCTGATAAGAATTTCAACAAGTATATTATTTAATTATTCGAATTTAATCTAAACTTAATCCTAAATGTAAGCATAAATAATATCAATTATACTCGGATATATTTTAATTATTAATTTATTTAAATTTATAATTATTTTATCATAAATATTCTGACATATTATTTCTGACGGTAATTTTTAAGTATTTTAATAAAATAATATTGATAATAAAATAGTCGACATTAATAAGTCAATTAGGACTTTGGGTTGCACTTCTTTTTCTAGCTTGAGTTTTGACCAATCAACGTGATTTTTATTTCTTGCTATATACATATTTTTATAATAATTAATAATATTATTCCCAACGACTTAATGCTCTAGTAACCAAAAAAAAATATGCTGTCAATTTTGGATGGCAATAAAGACCTATTAATTTATCCTGAATTAAGTATTAGGAAAGTCCATCAAAATCCACGTAGGATATTCTCATCAACTATTAATAAAAAAGTCAAATTAAAAAATATTGTACACGTATATTATTTGATGAGTTAAAATGTTAATTTGTTAAAACCGTAAAATGATCTATTTAAAAAGATTGTTAGTTGCACCCTATGAAACATTAGAAGTTTTTTAAGAGGCTTCATTAGAAATGATTTTGAAGTCTTTCATTAGAAATGATTTTGAAGTCTTTCAGAAGGATTACTCCTGATATAGTATTTGAGCTTTAAGATGTTTTGTATGGAACAATGTTGAAGCCCTCAAAAGGTTTATGCCTCAAAGGGCATTGAGATCTTAAGAGGCTTCATTGAAAATAAGAAGAAAATTTTGTACACAATAATTGTTTATACAGTTCAGACTTAGTTTACGTGGGTAGAGCCTTTTTCTTAAACTACAACCTTACCTTTCTTAGATAACCAATACACTAAGATTAACTTTGTACAGAGAAACAACAATTTAAGTTTAACTCCTTTTCTCTTAAGTTGTTGTCTCACATTTGTACATTTAAATTTGATTTTTTCAACTAACCATAACTATCAGCTAGCAGGTGTATTCAAGTCATATAATGATGGCGCACTCTAAAAATAAAAGTGTTCCTAACACGAACAAAAATTTCAATTTCTCAAACTCTTTCCAAATTTCCACTTAAGTTAATATGATGTTCAATAGTCATTTTATTTGCCCATTCTTCATTTTTTTTATGATCAATTCTTAAAAAAAAAAAGAAGAGAAAGCTCTTCGTTGCATCATCCGCATAGTTTTCAAACCAAAATGAACTCTATTGTTGTAATCTTATTATCACATGAAATATCACAATCATGAGTATCTATTGCATATTAGAAAGAAGATTAAATAGGAATAAATGGTCAAAATTCATCAACTAAAAATTAATGTTGTGCCATTATATTACGGTTATTAATGTTGGTACAAGTCCAACAATGACATCGGTACAAATAAAATGATTCAACGTTTTTGTCGCGAAATTACTGATATCAATCAATCAATCATTCAGTTGTTGCCTTACTACTAAGATTTATAACTTGAATTTGGACAATTTATGCAATGGTTTGGTTGCTGTCTAGTAGACTTTCCCCAATATTATAATTGCAGATTATTTAAGCAACGATGGCTGCTATTTTAAACACTCAAAATGCAAAAATTTATTTAAAGCTTGATTAAAATAATTTGTCGCATATCAAAGTTGAATACATGAAAAACCACTAATGTCACTATTTTTTTTCGAAATAAATGACACAAAAAATAAATGGCATCGCCTTAAATACTTTATTTTTCATTTCATCACCTTACAAAATTGAATTTTTTTTCAATTATATTATTAATTAAATTATTGTTTTTAATATATTAAAAATGTATAAAATTACACTTTAATTTTAAATTCCATATAAAATATTCTTATAAATATAAATAATTTTAAGGAATATTTAATATCTTAAAAAACAAATATTTACGAACAAATCTCAAATTTGAATATTACATTATATGAATTCTATATGTGAATTTTCTTGGAATTCTTTTTTATTTAATTAATTGAATATATATATTAATCCTAGTTATACTTGAAAAGAGCATTGTTTACATGGAACATATAGGGAGAAAAAAAGGAATAAGAGAGAGCTGCGGAGATTCCAATGGAAGAAATTAAAGAACTGTCCATGGAATAGGATGTCAGACTTATTAAATTTGAATATTTGATTAAATAATTTATGTTGACCTTTGTTTATTTAAAGATAATATTTTTTTATAAAAATATTTAAAAAATAATTTTTTATATTTTTATATTTAAATTTAATTGATTTGGTTTTTTTGTTTGGTTTACTGTTTGTGAATAGACCTGATAATGGGTCGGGTTATCCGTCCAGGCTTGAATGTCTGTTCGAAATTTGGGAGGGTTTGGATAAAAATATTACGCCTAAAAAATGAGTTTGGGCAAAAAAATTAGGTCATTTTAAAATATAGGTTAGGCTCAAACTTGAACATTCAAAGCCCGATCCGATCTGTTTTTAAGTTTATAATACTTTATATAATGTTGTTTTTATATATTATGTAGTTTAGAATACATTAAAAAATAGATTTATACTAAATATATAATACTAATCTAATGTAAACATTAAAATAATGTTAAGATCACTATATAAAAATTTCAATAAAAATGTATAAAATTATTAAATATTAAACTAATATAATATAAATAATTTTTTTAAAAACTAAAAAATAATATGGGTGAGCCAAAAATAGGCTAAGCTTAGTGTTTTGTCAATATGGACAAGTTTAGGTAAAATTTTAGGCCTATATTTTGGGTCGAATTTGGCTTGAGCAAACGTAAAATATGTTAATATCATGCTTAGATTTGACTCAAACTGACTCGACCCGGCTCATGAGCACCTCTATTTGTGAATATGTTAATTTAATATTTATGAACATTAATTAAACATGTTCGTGAATATTAAATAAATGGAGCATGAACATGCCAAATAATAAATTAATTAAACATGTTCGTGAATATTAAATAAATGGAGCATGAACATGCCAAATAATAAATAAATCAAATTTAAATACGAACAACTTCAAAAATAAACAAATGAGCTGAACAAGAATAAATTATTTTTTATTTGGAGCTCGATTCGCGAGTAAATGATTCATATTATAAATAATATATTGTAATTAAAATAGATATATTTAATATTTACAATTAACCGAAAGATTAAAAAAATCATATATATAAATTATCAAATCTAATTATCAATTCCATAAAAAATTGAGACTTAAATGATAATAGAATACTTAAATTTATTGAATTAAATTAATAATTAAATTGAATTCAAATTATATTTAAATAAAAATTTACCTAGAATCTATCGTTTTTATGTAAATAATAATTTTTTAAATAGTTTTATTATATGTTCTTATTATATATGTTTTTTGACATATTTAGAACTATTTATAGTCATTTTCAATTCATAAATAGGAGGATGATGTACTTTGACGCACTCGAACTCATGTCTTCCTACATTAGCAACAATACCTACACTAATCAAGCCGATAAAATATTTTTAAATACTTTTTATCCATTTCTTTGGATCTTTTACTTCTAATTTCTATATTTGCAATTTATAAAGTTCTTTCTCCTACATTAACGAGTATCTTATAAAATTTAATTTATAAATAATTAAAATTTAAAAATGATGATTTTTAACTCACAAACAAAATTTTTAAAAAATTGTGATTCATTTTTATTTTCGATGTATCAATTCAGTTAAGAAATTACTAAATTATTTTTATATAGGCAAATTAAATTATTTTTATATAATAAATTAATAAAAATATGATTATATGTGAGACAAAACCCTAATTAATTTTATTATTATAATCAAGACTGATTCTATAAAAATTTTCATCTATATTGAAATTTAATAATTTTTGCAAATGTTCGCGGTATTGATTAAATAATCGAAAGCCAAAATTTTATACCATTTTCCACACTGTCATGAGGGCGAAAACCGTAAATAAGTGAAAAGAAGAGGGCGGAAACAGATACTGGAGTTTCCAACTATACACGTGAGACGAACTCATGAAGTCTGCATTTGCTTATATATAGTGGAACAACACCCACATCGGATTCACAGTTCCTCACCAACGTTGCTCTTAGCTGAGTTTCAGGGAAACAGAAAGGAAGCATCATTCTCTTAATCCAAGAAAAAATATCCCTTTCCGTTTTAATCTTTGTTGTAGCTAATCCATCTTCGTTCGTGTGAGAGAAAAATGGCTAAGAATGTGGGAATTCTTGCTATGGATATTTACTTCCCTCCTACCTTTGTTCAACAGGTGAGAAAATGGGGTTTCTGGGATTTTTTTGGGTTTCTGGGTTTTGGTTTCGTGGTTGATACAAGTGAGAAAATGGGTAAAAGGTGGATTCCTTGGGCTTTTTTTGCTTGCACTTTTCTTTCCTTTTCCCCCCTCTCTTGTTTTGGTCTTTTTTACGATTTTTAATTTTCTGTTTGCAAAGTTTATTCCAGTGTTCTTTTTATGTGATTTGAGTTGATGGGGTCATCTAAATCACGGTGTTTTGGGAACTCTATATACAGTTCAAAGTGTACATGTCTGCTACCTCACTGTTTGATGTGAATTCTTGTTCATTAGCTTTGGCTTTTCCTTTACCTGGATCGCAGATGGATAGTAATTAATAGTTTCTTGTATTTCACTCTTCTCTCTTATATGTTATGTCTGCATGATTGTCCTGAGTCTAAATACTTTTCTTAATTGATATTTTGGAGTTACTTCTATTTTTCTTTTAATACCAGTAGAATTATGGCCTTTTTGTTTTCTATGTTTATTTATAAAATTTTCGGGAAAATAGTGATGTTTCTTTTTTTCTCCTTTCCTCTTGGAAACCTTTTATTGCAGAATTAATAAATTAATAACATGAACAATCTCTTTATTGTTGTTGTTCTATAATAAATTAATGTAATAAATGGATCTTATGGATCCTGTCAATTACATTAGCATCACTTGTTTAGTTATTCCTTTCTTTGTCCTACATAAACAGGAAGCCTTGGAGGCTCATGATGGCGTGAGCAAAGGAAAATACACCATTGGACTTGGACAAGATTGTTTGGCCTTCTGCACTGAGGTCGAAGATGTTATCTCAATGAGGTTATTGATCCTACATTCTATACCTATTCTTCTTAATATGTGTTGTATGGTTCTTTTGCGTTTTTCTAACGCGGGATCTTTGATATGCAGTTTGACAGTTGTGACTTCACTCCTTGAGAAGTATAAGATTGACCCTAAACAAATTGGCCGTCTTGAAGTTGGCAGCGAGACCGTGATAGACAAGAGCAAGTCCATTAAGACTTTCTTAATGCAAATTTTTGAGGTAATATTCCCGATCATCATGATCTTATTACATTAGATAGTTGCCCCTTTCTTCATCTTAGATAGATAAAAGAACTAATCAAAACGTATGCTTTGAAACATCATCAAATTGCTTGAAATATTAATTGCAAATGATAGCTTTTGGCACTTATTTGGGATCATTTTTTCAAAAGCTTTAACATTGCTATATGGCAGCCATCTTAGTCAAAGATCTCATCCTATCTTAGTGGATGGAGCTATAGGCATATCAGTGAGAAGTGCATATAACTTCATATTGAATAACTTGAAAGTTCATGATTAAATCTCTATCTAGTTCTTAAGACAACTTTGTTGCAGTTTATGATTAAATGTCTGTTCTTCACTTAATGCTCTTTTCTCATGTTAAACAAACAGAAATGTGGAAACACTGACATTGAAGGGGTCGATTCAACTAATGCATGTTATGGAGGGACTGCAGCTCTGTTCAACTGTGTCAATTGGGTGGAAAGTAGTTCATGGGATGGACGATATGGCATTGTTGTTTGTACTGACAGTGCGGTATGCGCATTTCCTGTACTGTTACTTTTTAAAAGCAAACTTTCCCTTTCTTTTTAAATGCCACTCTGTGCATGGTTTTAGTTTTGGACTAAAGGGGATCGTAACATGCTTCTTTGTAAACACGATCATTGCACACTTCAGGAAGCCAAGCACGCGTTATGTTTCTCTTGAGTTTGTACATTTATTTAGGCAAGATATGTAGCTTTCAAGTCATTTGAGTACAGTTAAGTAAAACCTGAGGTCTTTTGTTTTTCAGGTCTATGCTGAAGGACCTGCCCGGCCTACTGGAGGAGCAGCTGCAATTGCTATGCTAATAGGGCCTGATGCTCCTATTGCTTTTGAAAGCAAATTTAGGGGCAGTCACATGTTCCATGCCTACGACTTTTACAAGCCCAACCTTGCTAGTGAATATCCGGTAAAGACATTTAAATTTGTTTATAGGGACCATTTACTTGGCATACAATCACCTATATTGGTATTTTTGTTCATCTTGAGTTCCTGTTTAGATAATGGTTCTATCTATTGACATGCATGTGTAGGTTGTTGATGGAAAACTCTCTCAAACGTGCTATCTCATGGCTCTTGATACTTGCTATAAATACTTCTGTCACAAGTAAGTCACTGTAGAAGTACTTGAAGTATTTTCTTTTTTTCCTTTATGAATGTGGAATATGTACTAGTTCTTATCTGCTAATGCCTCTATATTTGGTTGGCAGGTACGAGAAACTAGAGGGCAAGCAATTTTCCCTTTCCGATGCTGACTACTTTGTATTTCATTCTCCATATAATAAGGTAGCTAGTTTGACCAGTTATTGATAAATCGATAGAAACATCTTTCAAATAATTGTGGAATTTTGGAATTTATCTTAAAATTTTCCATTTGCATTGCTGCAGCTTGTGCAAAAAAGCTTTGCTCGTTTGGTGTTCAATGACTTTGTGAGGAATGCCAGGTTTTTCTTTTTCTTTGATGCTGTGAGATTTTATTGATTGATCCATCTCTGTTTGATTATTTACTCGGTTTACGTAATTTTGTAGTTCTGTTGATGACATTGCTAAAGAAAAGTTGGCTCCATTTTCAACTTTGACCGGTGATGAAAGCTACCAAAGCAGAGATCTTGAGAAGGTCTATTTTTAACTTCCTTTTTGGGTACTTGTGGTATCTAGGGTTAGATTCTAGTTAGCGATCAGTGAAAATTAGAAGTCTGATACTCTACCAACAAACTTGTGCTATAGTTGATACATGATTGTAATCCGTAATGAAAATGTCATACAGATTCTTAATTAGTTTGCTTGATAAACGGTAGATTTCTTGCTGATGCCACTTACTTTCATGCATTTGCAGGCATCCCAACAAGTTTCAAAGCCCCTTTATGATGCCAAGGTGCAACCAACCACCTTGATACCAAAGCAAGTTGGCAACATGTACACGGCATCTCTGTACGCTGCGTTTGCATCTCTTCTTCACAACAAAAACAGTGAACTGGTAATTGTTTTATTTCTTTTTTCCAAATATGAAAATCAGCTGTCTCTGCCCCTATTTCCACACACATCTGATATATATAACAACATGCAGGCAGGAAAGCGGGTTATACTATTCTCATACGGAAGTGGACTGACTGCCACAATGTTTTCATTGCGACTCCATGAAGGTCAACATCCTTTTAGCCTATCGAACGTTGCGACGGTGATGAATGTTGCTGGAAAATTGAAGTCTAGGCGTGAGGTAATTCTTGCACTTCCATTTTAGGCCTGATGTACTCAACTGAAAGGACAATTTTCTTCATTCTCGTATTAATTGTCACTGAAAAGATTGTAATAGAGGTGATTCTGTGCAGTTTGCTCCTGAGAAGTTCGTCGAGACTATGCACCTCATGGAGCATAGGTATGGAGCTAAAGACTTTGTGACTAGCAAAGACTCTAGCTTTTTGCCTCCCGGAACATACTACCTCACCGAAGTCGATTCTAAGTACCGGAGATTCTACGCAAAGAAGGACGGGAACTGTACTGGTAATGAGAATGGTTCTGTTGTCAATGGTCACTGAAGAACAACAGATTTACCAAGAACTGGGTTCCCATTTGTAAGTTGAAAACGACATAGTTCCAAGTAGCAGCAAATCCCTTTTTCAACCCTATTTTCATTTTTCAATCTTGTTTGTAATAAGTTCATTGTAAACCCAGTTTTACCTATGCTGAAACAAATAGTTGGCAATATATTTGGTGAATTTACATGAGATATATATTTTATTTCTAGCTAGTTGATGCATCGAAAAAAGCTTTAAAGGCTAACTTTTGTGTAGTAGTACGGAGACCACCATAGATACGTGGCATCAACCAATGAATCAAATTTGTTAACCCACAAAGATAAAGTCCTTTTTCAGACATTTCTGACACCACTCACAAGTTTATTGGTTGACAGTAGTGGCCACCTGTCCCATCATCTTGGTCACCCAGACCAATGGGACGCAATGCAATCACTGCCGTTGGATTTCTCTTCCAACTAAAAACAAATATCAGGACATAAAACCAAACCGAGTAGATGAAAAGTCCAACAAATATAAATAACTTTTTTAGGTTCAACTAGGCTTTTAGTCCCTGTACTCTTTGAGCAATTAGAATTTAGTCTCACAATTGAAAACAAATAAAAAGAATTATGTTTGTGACATTTTTAAAATAAAAGATTTATGACGTGAAAACCATGTAAAGAAAAAGAGTTTGCTCTATGGTGATGCTAAAAACCTTACTATTCGTGATTCAGAATAAAAAAATCTTGTAACTCCAAATTCAACATTTTTATTTGCTGGTTTAGTCTTTCGCACTTGTAATATTAATTAAAATAATATTTTTTTCATTTTAAAAATAACACATGATCCAATTTAATAAAAAAGTTTTTTTAAAAGTGTTATAAACTTAACTTCAATAATTAAATAGTAAAAGTAAGGGAACTATTTAATTCTGACTTTAAAAGTAAAGGGACTAAATTTTGAATTGTGAAAACTATAAAGATTAAGATCATAATTAAACCTTTCTATTATCCCAACACTTGTAATCATTTTCCATTTGTCTTTCTTTTCCATCATTTATGGGTTTAACCCTTTATAAATTACAATCCTCCGACCCCTGACTTTCTCTAAGCAACAAAGTCTCCCCCTTGATTCACTGACCAAAAGGCTAATACAATTCGGATCCAGGAAATGGATCCTTCTGAATACGGAGGTACATCTGATCTTAGCACCAGTGCCGGAGGACCTAACAACGCCACGCCCACCGACGTTAACAGTATCAAGAACGATGAGAATTGTGAAAACTCAGCGTTAATGGTTATGCCATTGAAAGAAGAGCCAATAGAACCCGACCCGGACCGGAAAACCCATCCTCCGCGGCCTATTCGGGTAGTCCCAGTTAGCAGGCAGATGTCAATGCAAATCCCTATCCCCACGCCTGTTACCACCGCTAAACGCTCCTACAACAAGGACCGTCACACGAAGGTTGAAGGCCGCGGTCGAAGAATCCGAATACCCGCCACTTGTGCTGCCAGGATCTTCCAGCTGACTCGCGAACTCGGCCATAAATCAGATGGGGAAACCGTCAGATGGCTCCTCGAACACGCTGAACATGCTATTATAGAAGCTACCGGTACCGGCACTGTGCCTGCTATCGCTGTATCAGTCGGCGGTACCCTCAAGATTCCCACGACCTCAGCCACTGACACTTCCAGTAATAATAGCCAAATAGATGACAGAACGAAGAAAAGAAAGCGCCCGGCGAGCAGCGAGTTCTGCGATGTAAATGATGGAATTCCGATCGCAGTTGCACAACAACAGCAACAGCAGCAGAGGTTAGTGACGCAATATTCAGGGCTAGCTCCGGTTGCTCAGCAAGCTCTGGTGCCAGTGTGGGCTGTCGGAAATACTGGAATGATGGTACCAGCTAATGCGTTTTGGATGATCCCACAGTCCACGCCCACGGCTTCCGGTGATTGGCTTACTAATCAGCGGCCACCGCCACAGTTATGGGCTTTCTCGCCAGCTTTGACATCGGTTTGTAACATAGCCGCAAGGCCCACATCTTCATTCGTTGCGACGACGACTGAAACTCAAGCTGTCGTGTGCGACGGTGTATCAACTCTGGCTGTGAGTACAAGCAGTACGCCAGTAGGAGCGACGGAGGCAAAGAAGTCTACAATGGCGCCAAGCGTGAGTTCGGGTGGTAACGGTGGCGGTGGTACTGGGGGAAAGGCTCAAATGCTTAGGGATTTTTCATTGGAGATTTATGATAAACAAGAGTTGCAGTTGATGGGTCGGTCATGGAATCATCATCAACAGCAGATAAAAGCTGCTTCTAAGCAATAAAATCCGTAGAGTTTAGTTTTCAGATTCTGGAACATTATATAATATATTCCAATGGAATAAATAATTACAATGCGAACAAAAGCGGAAAATAGTTCTGTAATCTGTGTGTTCTCAAAGTGATGGTGTTATTGTGAGAATTTGTTCATCTTGCAAGTTGCAAAATGCAAAGTATATAGTTCCTCCTCCATCATAACACCATATCTTCACACTTTTCCATGTTTTAGTGCGAAATTTGGTCAAGTTTAAATTCTGCTATTGTATAATTGTAACCGCGATTATACCTTCTTAACTTAAAGATTAACCATTGCTCCACTTCTGTTCTGCCCCTGCTTGTTTCAAATTAGTCATTTTAGTCCTTAAATTATTGGAACTTTAATTTTTCAGTCTTAACTCAACTAGTGGTTAAATTTACTTGGTTAATTTATGCTATTAGTCTTATAATATATGTAAAGTTATAGATTTATTTTTTAAATTTTTAAATTTTAGTCTTAACACAAACGATAACGATTAAAATTCATTAATCAATTTTTTTATGAGTAGTATGGGGAAATAGTTAAATTTTAAAAATTTAAAAATACAAAGATTAAAATTACCAAATTAAAACAGGTAAGCTAAATCCACATGCATAGTTGGAGGATTAATAGCAAAAGTTTCGATAGTAACCATGTGATTGGGGTTGTAATGGAAATGAATCACGATTAATTATTTACTTTTTTTGGAGAGTAAGCATTAATTACTATTTACTACACATACCCTAACTATGAAAAAAAACAAGTTTATTATCAAAAATTAGAAACGTTGCATACAAATTGTTATAAAGAAAATTGTAATTTACGGGTAGATGTAATAATAAGATAAATTATATTTTAAAAAAATATAAATTTAAATTTTAAAGATAATATTATTAAAAAAAATAATCGTGACCCTTAAACCTGATCCGTTATAAGGACATGCATAATGTTATAGAAAGGACTGCAAATTTGAAGGTATCAACTAGTGTATTACACGTGTAAGTAGGGGTCGTGGGGCAAGTTCCCGTTGGAGCGGTAGGCGGAGTTGGTCTGGACACTGGTACTTGTGGTGGGTCCGCTTCATATCCATACCCCGGAAACAATGCAGTCCACGCGCTCTAACATCATCACCTCCTTTCCTACCTTACACGCGCTGAAAAGGATAATGTAGGCTTTCAAATATAACCCGTGCAAGGGAGGGTGTGGGTCTACTACGTGTTACCCGTGGATTTGGGGTGCGCATGCACCATGGGACCTTGGGTCCCTACTTTTTGCTTCCATTTTTTATTTGTGGAATCCAAATTGCACTCCAAAATTTGGGTGGTTCAATTTCACTTCACTCTACTCTCTAGGCATTGGGTGGGGCAGGCAGCCTCACCGCTTTCACCCTTACTTTTCGGGTAGATGAACCCATGGTCTTTATCATGGACGGTTTACATTGGTCCAAAGTGGTCCATATTTTGGGGGGGGGGGGACATGGTGGTCCACCATATAAAAATGATCAAACAATGTACCCATGAATCCTGGCCGTCAATTGTTGGCTTTCTTTGGTGGGCCAATGCATGACAACATGAACCCTTGTTGGCTAGTTTGAGTTTCCATCAAATACAAAAATATGTATCTTTTTCTGCACTCCATTTGACAATTGTAAGCTTAATAGAGAGCTTTTTGAGTTCATCAAACTATAGAGACTTCACTATTTTCTTTTTCTTTACACTATAAAAGTGCAAAGCTCTTTTTGCCTTTTGCCTTCTAAGAAAGAAAGCACCTCTTTTTCTGGGGTGATTTTATATTTTATAACACTATAAAAGTGCATTATCAACTTATAATTTTCAAAATATTTTTAATCTATATTATAGAAATTTTGATACATTTTTTATTTATATATTATGATTGATTTTTTAATATTTTAATTATATTTATATCATATACATGTTGAATATTATTAATTATTTTTTTAACTTATAAGATATAAAGTAAAAAGAATTACTCAGATTAATATAATTAAAAACGTTTATCAACTTTTGCAGCCCAGTCATTGAATTTAAAAAAACTTTGATCTATCGTGAAAATTATATAAAATGTTTCTCAAAACTTGGTCATTACAAAAGTGGGCCCACATTTTTGTATTTATGGGCTCCATCTACATCAGAAATGGTCCTTAAATAGTTGGGCTGTCTGGATCGTTCCAACTGTGGAGCCACGGTTTTATTTTTTTTATTTAAAATGTCGTAATACAATATGTGGAAAATAAAAAAGATGAATTTTTAACTGATCACTGAGGTGCAATTATTTTTTATTATTAAATTTTCAAATAATGAGAAATATGATGAATCACGTGGGTCTTACGAGAATAAAAACCGGTGTTTTATTATCATAGTTATTATTTTAAACATCGTTTTACTCTGTATTGAGGAAATTTTACAAATTGGAAGTTTTAGTTGATATTGTTGTCAGTACAGGAAAACGTGAGTTGAGTACGTTAAAACGTATTATCATCTTATTTAAGGATTTGGAGAGATATAAAAAGACTATTTTACTCATTTTTTTTTTATAATTTATGAAACCTATTTCAAGTAAATGCATCAGAGAATATAGTACATAAACTTCTATGGCATTTTTACTCCACCAACCATAAGATGGTTGATAGTAAAGTTTAGTAAAATTTATAATTAATCTTGATTTTTACATGTCAGATATTTGTTCAAATGTATCCAAACAAAATAAAAAAAAAAGTTGTAAAAACATAGATGGACACGATCATTTTCCTACATTGTTGGTAAACTTGCTACAATTGAGAAGCATTGCATAGAGAATAATCCAATATATAATGATCAAGTACATATCAAAGTGCAACCTCATACCTATATTGTAGAGTAAATTGATGAACTCGATTCAACTTATTTATACCTTTTAACTTGAAAACAAATCCTAATAGAAGATATTAGTTGCCATCACTCTTGTAAACTTAACCTAAGCAAATCATAATATACAAGTACAAAATGTTTGTTAAAAGTATTATCAATATCAATCTTTAATTTTAGTAAAATACTTCAATAAAGTGTATATTTGTGAGACATCTTCTAGTCAATCAAATCTTCTATTTCAAGAAATTTGGATTGAGATGTTAAAGTTTTTTTTATAGATAATCAAAAAGTTCCTAATAAATTTAGTTAAAACACGCAATAAAATGTATGAAATGTATTCATATATAATCATATGGTGTTTAAAATATTAAATTGGTATAAAATTTGATAAATTAAAGGAAACATTAGAATTCTTAATCCACTTTTGAGTGGAAGCTGCATAGATGTTCCCAAAAAGAAAAAAGAATTAACGGAAAAAGTTGGAAAGAAGTTTCTGGAAATTATAGTCATGGGTAGAAATTTGACAAGAAGAGAATGAAAATTTTAATCTTTTAAATCTTAAAAAAAAAAGTGATTAAAATCATAGTATTTTATTTTTATCTAAAATTTAATTTTAAGATATATTTTCGTCAAGGTTTAATTAAGTTAGTCATTGCACTGAAAGTTTAGTGTAAAAGGAGAAGAAAGGTAAAACATTTTTGCTTGTCAGCTATTTTGTTTTGTATTACTGTGGTTTAATTATTTATTTTGGGTGAAACTATAAAGTGAAATTTTAATATATTTCAAGTTTTTATATTTTTTTACATTTAAAATTTAATATTTTTATTTTTATTTTTCCTTCTGTATTTTGAATTTAGGATAAATCACACCATTAGTCATTCAACTATGGTAAGCTTTCGTTTTGGTCACTTAATTAAAAAATGTTACAATTTGGTCATTGAACTATTCTAAAATTTTTATTCAATTCACTAAATTATTTCAAAGTTTTCATTTTGGTTCGTAGATTCATGATGTCTAAAGTTGTTTAATGACAAAAAAAATTAAATTGTAGAACATAAAGGGAGAAAAAAGTTTTCGATTGGTGCAAGCAGTGTGAATGGAAAAAGCCATATTGTGTTGATTTTAATAATCCGGTGATCTAAATGAAAACTTTTGGATAGTTCAATGACCAAATTATAATTTTTTTAGTTAAGTGACCAAAACGAAAACTTATCTATAAGTTAGTGACTAATAGTGCATTTTATCCTAAATTTTAAAATTCAGGTCCAATGCCACAACCGTCACTAGTGTGACACTTTAAAATTAAAAAAAAAAAAAAACACAAACACTTGGTAATAATGTGACAAAAAAGTAACGTTGAAAATGTTAATGTGGATTTCTTGTAATAGCTCGATTTTCAGAAATATCAGAAACAGTAGTTCGAGACCACCAATTTCGGTAAACAAGCTCGTAAATTTTTTTATTTAATAATTACGAGCCAAATGTGATTTTTAAGGGATATTTTAATTAGTAATTTGTGTTTTATAAAGATTTATTAAGTCAAGAAACTGAGGAAAAAAGGTATCGAGACCTCGATATTATAAACCAAGCCGTAAGGAGTGTCATTAAGGTAGTATTAAAATTTCGTCAGAAAATTTTAACGTTTTTGTAGTCAATTAACTAAAAAAGGACTAAATTGAAAAAGGTGCAAAACTTGCTAAAGTGATTAAATAGCTTAACCATTAAATAATAATGACTAAAAGGGAAAATAGACCATTTAAAATGGCTGAGGCGGCATAGCGTGAAAAAAATCAAATATTTTTATGTGAAAAGGATAAAATTGGAATTTAAATAAAAGTTACATGGCCAAAGTTGATTTTAATAATTTTTAGGCCATTTCTTCTTCAACTTTCTGTCAAAAATAGCCATGGAAGAGGGTTTTGGGCTAGTCTTTCATATTTTAGCTTCAAATAAGTTCAATTCTTGCTTTTTCCTTGAAATTTTTATATTTTTGGAGTTTTACAATTAGATCCAACTTAGTATTCTATTAGACTTTGATTTTGTTGAAAGTTTTGGAAGATACCATTGATAAGTTCGTATTATTTTTGTTATTTGATGATGAAAATGAGATGTTAATGGATGCTTAAAGGTGTTTTATTAAGGAATTTTGGGTGAAATCATGTTTTAGGGATTAAATTGAAAAGTATTGAATTTATAGAAAATTCTAAAATTTCATGAAATTCATGGGCTGTTATTGATATGTATGAGAATGATTAGGCCTGGAATAAGGATTAAATTGTAAGAATTTCATTTTTCGAGCCTAGGGATGAAATCGTCATGTATTAAAAGTTTAGGGGCAAAATGGTAATCAACATTTTACACTAAAACAGTTTTGGGCAGCAGCAGTAGTCTAACTTTGAAAAATCACCAAAAATTGAGGGAATCGAATTAGATGATGAATAAAATATGAAATTAAAGATTATTGAGTCTAGTTTCACATAGAAGAAACGATGTAAGTAATGGAATTGTAAATCATGAGATATAATAAATTTTGTAAGAAAAGTTCAGAATGATTTCGGGTTCCCCTATTCTGACTTTGGAAAATCATAAAAAATTGGAGAAAAATAATTAGGGGCTTAAATTTATATTTTTAAATTCTTAATGAGTTATTTTCAAAAGAAACAAATGAGAATATCATCCAAATTCTGTGCTAAGAGATAATTAAATTTAAGTAAGCAAAGGTCAAAGCTGTCAAATAGCAAAACAAGGATAAATTTGAAGATTTTACTGTACTAATTGACTAAACTATAAATTCTAAAATTTTTAAGGTAGAAAGATATATGAATCTAGTTTCAAAAACATCAAGCAGATCTTAATTTGGAGTTCTGTAGCTCAAGATAAAAATAATTTAGTGACTATGACGCAGATGGACAGCTTTGAATATACATATAAGTAAATAGTTAAATTATAGATAATGTTACTTGTAAGCGTGTTATATACATTAAGGATGTGGAATGGAAAGGAGGATGCGGAACATATATAAATGACTTGTGTATAAATTGGTCAGATGCTCGATTATAATTGATAAACGTTGAATTAGAAATGATATAATGTTTTATTTCAAATAGTTATTATGAAATTAGGATTATCGTTATGATATAAAAATCGAATTGTAAGTTCGTACGGTTAAATTATTAATGATTTAAATTGTTACTGAATGATAATTAGTATTTATTTATATTAATTGTTGAAAATAGTAATTATGTGATAAATCTATGAAGTTGAATCAAGTATTGAAAAGGAACGGAACGCGGGAAATAAGTACAATCGTTCAGTGCAAAAGAGGAATTGACGGTAATTTACCCAAGTAAATCGAGATTCAGCATTTGTTGTGAATTCTCTTGTTTCCTTTCCATTTAGCTCTATGAGCTTCCGTTAACTCATATGAGTTTCAGTTAACCCTTTTGGGTTTCAGTTCAGCTCTTATGAGCGTCAATTTAACCTTTTTAGGTTTCAGTTTAGCTCTTTTGGGCTTCAGTTTAACCCTTATGGGTTTCTGTTTAGCTCTGATGAGCTTCAGTTAGCCTTCGGGCTTCCGTTAGCACTTGTTTGCTTTAGTTAGCCTTTGGGATTCCGTTTAGCACTTGTGTATTTCAGTTAGCCTTCGGGCTCCCGTTTAGCACTTATGTGCTTCAGTTAGCCTTTGGGCTTCAGACCACGATATACTCAAATCTGTAAGTCGTTCCTTGCATGAACAAGTTGGTAAGTAGAAAGTGGAACATGTGTGAAAGAATGTGGAAAGTATTATCATGATTATTATTGAGCTCATTTACATGAATTTTTCATTTGAAATTATGATAGACAGGAAGAAATAGTGAATTGTATGCTTATGTATGGTTATATGTAATTATCTAAAATAAAACAAAATGATGGTTATTGATATTTGGAGACATGAGATTATGATATATAAACATGGAATATGTTTGATAAATGTGTTCATTCATAATGTAACAGCCCGATTTAGGGCCTAAACTAAACAGTGGTTTCGAAAGCCATAAATCCGAAGTATAAAAAATTATTGCGATTAAGTTTTAAAGTTTATAGTGTGATAGAATGATCATGTGAAATTTTCGTTAAGAAATTTTATCGATTGAGTGTCCAATTTGATGATTAGGACTAAATTGAAATAAATGAAAAATGTGTGTTCTAGTTCATAAAGGTACTTATTTGAAATGGGTTTTTAAAGTGGAGGTCCTTAAATGAGAATTAGACCATTATACTAATTTGGACAAAAATGGACATGGAAGGATAAAATACCAAAGGTTTTAATGAAGGACATTTTTGTCATTTGGTAATTAAAAGAAATAAAAAGGGAAAAATAGGCCAAAACATGTTCATCTTCTTCATGTAATGGCTGAATATTTCTATGGACACCATGGCTAGGGTTTTCAAGCTTTCAAGCTCAATAGTAAGTGCACCCAAGCCCTGTCTTTAATGTTCTTTACATTTTTGAGATCCTCGTAACTCGGTTTAGCTATTTCTACCATTATTTTGAGCTAGGGTTGAGATTTGAAAATTTACCCATAGGTGAAATGTTTGTATTTTGATGTCTAATGGTAGAATATGAATGTTCGGAGTGTAGTAAACGAATTTTACTAGGTGATTTTCGAATAAATCGCTAAAAAGGACTACTTTGTAAAAGTTGTGAAAATGTGTGATTAAGTGGAAATTGTGGACTGATATATTATGAAAATAGTTCAGCTAGGCCTAAAATACAAGAAAATTGAATAAAAATCATTTTACGAACCTAGGGGCAAAAGTGTAATTATGATAAAGTTTAGGGGCAAAAATGTAATTTTTCCATAATATGATTTTTGGATTGAATTGAACAGTATAATAATTCAATAATTCAAATGTGATATTTTAGATGAAGTAAAATGAGGTTCGGACTTAGAACGGGAGAAAATCAAAGAAAGTGACGATTTCATCCAATTGTCGTTTTTGTGTCAAGGTAAGTGCGTATGTTAAATATAAACTCATCTTTACTGAATTGATGAATAAATTGTAAATTTAATTATATTATTTGTGGTATAATGACAATCCGATGTTCGAGACTACTGAACATAAAGTTGAACATTTTCGTTCAGTACTAAAAAAATGTATTGACGGATGATCGTGATTGTGATGAAGTAATAAAAGTCTGATCGTACTTGGAAACTAACTAATATCACGATAAAAGGCAAGTGCCCCTATCGAATAGTAGTATAGTTAGTGGCAAGACCGGAATATCGAATCCAAGGAACTATGAGTACTAGTAATGACTTTCTTTCTATTATCTAGCCTAAAAATAAAGAGGGTTTGGTTGTAAACTAAACTAAACTAACTAAGGAACGACAAAGAGTAAATTGGAAAATTGCTTTTGGGAAAGACTGATTGATTAAGGCAATACCTAAGGAAGAATCCATCTAGACTTCACTTGTTATCTAACTCTGAACCAGATAATTTCTTCATTTGATTTGATCCGTAGAGATCCCTAAATTATGTTAATACCTCCGTCGAGGATAAGAACACTAATCCTAGGTTGATTAACATAAATCTCTTTCTAGTTAAAACCCCTAGTCTCGCATTAACTCGATCTATGGCTCCCCATATTAGATTTGACTCTAATCCAGCAGATTTTCGTCGTCCTATGTCTAGGATTGCGATCAACTCCTCTTAATTGTGTTGGATCTACTCCTATGCAGGGACTTTTGCTCCTCCACATAGGCACATTCGACTTAAATCAATATCTCGGACATAACAATTTAATAGTTAAAAACACTATTAAGAATAAATCAAATATTTATCACACAGCTTAGATAGCAATAACAAGATCTATCTTAGGTTTCATCCCCCTTAGATATTTGGGGTTTTAGTTCATAATTATAAAAGAAAACATCTCAGAAGAAATAAAATACCAAAACATAAGAAAACCCAAAACTCCTTAAAGGATTGAAGGGAGATCCTCTGTCTTGATGTAGATCCTGGCTTCTAAGATGGATCAATCGGCTTCCCTTCAAGTAATTCTCTGTCGTTAACTCCCCGTCTTGCGGGGAATAACGCCTTCTTGGAGGGGAAGCACACCTTCGTAGTTGCTTCCTAGGGTCTTTATATAAAGCTTTGGACTGCCTGTCTTAGCCCCTAAGTAGCCTTTTTTGAGTGAAATTGAACTTTCTTACAACAGGGACACGCCCGTGTGCCACGCCCGTGTGGATCAAAGCCCAGGTTGTGCTCGGGCCTGTTAAGGTGGCACGGCCGTATGGTCTGGCCATGCAGTCGAGGTTGGGCTGTGTTCAAGCTTAAGGTGGCACGGCCGTGTCACACGATCGTGTAGCGAACCTCCAGGCCGTGTTGTTTTCATACTTTGGCCTATTTTTTCTGTTTTCGGCCTGCTTCTCGTTCTTTTCACTTCTCTATGCTCACCTGAGTATAAGACACGAAATAAAAGGATTAGGAGCACCAATTTCCACAAATTCAATTATAATTCATCTAGAATTTAGGCTAAGCATGAGGTAAAAATATGTATAATTTATCATTTATCAAATACCCCCACACTTAAGCCTTTGCTTGTCCTCAAGCAAAATCTCAACTCACAATTAAGAATTATTCTTCTCAACTTATAATCCTTATTAATAATGTTTCAAACTAATCCACAAGTAATCATACAATGAAAATTCAACTAGAAGAACATTAAAGTTTCAAACACTCTAAGTTGAGAACTTTATCACAGAAACATAGGTTTTCTCCCTTCTCCTAAGTAATTACCTCTTAATCAAAATTAACAAGAATTGGCATCCTCACTAAAGATTCACTCTATCCACTCAAAGTGTTTAGGGTTCAAAAATTAAGCACTCTTTAGTCAACCAAAAAAGTTATTACCATAGGCTTGCAAGAAAATCAAACCTCCACCACTATAGATTGATATGACACACCGATCAAAAGGTCTTTCAATGGTTGTAATGTGGCTTTTGTTAGGGGTGTTTTCACAAGCTGAAAAAGAGGGTTAGAATTGAGATTGAATTGAAAAATCATCTAGCTAGAAAAATCTCTATCATTGGAACATATTTCTCGAGCTAAGTCTTATGATGACATCGTTCTGGATTTGATAGCTTATAATAAAAATATGCAAAAATATTAAACTATAACTAAAATATGAAATACAACTGAATTAACTGTATATATATATTTTTAAGAACAAATCAAATACAATAAACTGAATATTCACAAACTTTACAAACTGGAAAAGAGAACAAAGCTAGATAATAATTCAACTCAAATCTCGACAAAAATAGGGATCAAAATAATTGAATGGAATTCAACAAAAAAATGGGTTATAGGTTAATATTAGAGGTAAGTCAAAGAATGGGTTGTTAGGCTCAATGGGGTTCACTAGGGGTTAATTTATGGAGGTAGGCTTTTATGGAGTAAGTGGGTTAAACCTAGGTGCCTTTATCATTTTGGTAAATCAAATCAATGATGTGGTCTCGACAGCAAGTTCTAGAATAACAAATCAGTATTGACTTACTCAAAGCAACAATAAAAGTGAGCACGAAAGGATATATGCTCTAAAGGCTCAAAAATCTCACCAAAATTATGGCTTGTGATGTCAAGCCTATGAATTCCCAATCTTAATATAATACTTAAAATTAGGGAAAATAACCTAGAAAAAATTTAAATTCTCAAAAATTTCAACTTATCATGCTTGATTCCCTAATGTCTTAAAGTTTGAATAATCAAAGCATAAGTACCTATGTCTTAATTCTCAGCATATCAATAAAAATCATAAGCCAATCAGAATTAATTCCTAATAGGAGATTGAGACTCATGCAGAGAGTGAAAGTGAGAATTTGAAATTTTGAAAACAATGCAGAAAGTTAGTTATAAAAATTTTTCAGGGGTTCGAAGAGAATGCAATGCCTGAAAGTAAATTTCCTCCCCACACTTAAGATGTACATTGCCCTCAATGTACAAAGATACATTAGTAGCAATAGAAACATAAAATCATAAGATAGGGAGAGAAATAAAACTCCCTGAATTTTGGATGATTTTCTTGAAAGTAGTGAAAGCTGGATTGGAGAGAGGACTACTTGAAGTTCATGATCCTGGGTAACATGAAGCACAACTGCGTGGGGAATTTAAGTCTTAATCGATAAGAAGTGAAGTGTAAAATAAAAACAAAAATATAAAGTGAAGAGAATAAAAATAAAAATAAAATAAAATAAATAGAAAATTGGGCACACGGCCGTTGGGCACCGGCATGTGGCCTAGGTCTAGCCCGTGTGTTTCATGCTCCTGTCGGTGTGGCCACGGCTGGTTGGCATGGGCGTGTCCTATGCCCGTGGTAATTTCTTAGTCTCGCCCACGGTTAATTGGCACGGGTGTGTTGAGTCACACAGCCTTATAGCACGGTCGTGCCTTTTGGTGTTCGCTTCGCCCACAGCCGTGTTTGATGGTCACACGCCCGTATCTGAAATGGCAGGTTTGACCACGACTTTGGGGTATGGGCGTGTCGCACGCCTGTGTCGATTTAACAGGTTTGTCCATGGCCACTTCGCACGGCTGTGGCAAGTTATCGAAGCCCGTGTGTAGGAAGATCTTACCTTGCTTGTACATGGCCATTACGCACGGCCGTGTCTTTACTCGTAGTGGCCACACGGCTTTAGGCATGCCCGTAGGCATGGCCGTGTAGCTCACCTGTTCCTACATCAATTATTGTTCTAGCAGTTGCTAAAAAGGGTCGCCCTAAAATTAAGGGTACATTACTATCCTCATCAATGTCTAGAACAATAAAGTCAACGGGGAATATAAATTTATCGACTTTGACAAGCACATATTCAATTATTCCTTTTGGAAATCTAATGGTCTTATCAGCCAATTGGATGCTCATCTTAGTTTGTTTAGGTTTTCCTAGACCTAGTTGTTTAAACAGTTTATAAGGCATGACATTTATACTAGCCCCTAAATCAGCTAAAGCATTTTTAGCGTCTAAGCTATCTAGTAAACAAGGGATAGTAAAACTCCCTGGATCTTTTAGTTTGTTGGGTAGCTTATTCTGTAAAATGGCTGAGCATACTGCATTCAGCTCCACATAAGATTTCTCATCTAGCTTCTGCTTGTTTGTCAATAGCTCTCTTAAAAACTTAACAGCATTTGGCATCTGCGAAAGAGCTTCAATAAACGGTAAGTTGATATGTAATTTCTTTAAGAGTTTAAGAAATTTATCGAATTGCTCATCCGTGCGGTCTTTTCTTAGCACATTTGGGTATGAGATACGAGGTTTATATTCTCTGATGACTGTCTCGGTATTACTTGTCTCGGCCTTACCTTTACTTACTACAGTTTCCTTACATGGCTTTGGTATGGTTTTGGTTAACCCTTCCTCATCTATTGTATTCACGGTATTGAGTTGCTCCTTAGGGTTAGTCTCAGTGTTGCTTGGTAACCCACCTTGCGATCTTTCAGAAATTAACTTGGCAAGCTGGCCTATTTGTGTTTCGAGTCCTTGAATGGATGCTTGCTGGTTCTTCAGTGCTGTTTCAGTGTTTTAGAATTGGGTTTCTGACACAGCAATAAATTTTGTGAGCATCTCTTCAAGGTTTGGCTTTTTCTCTTATTGGAATGGTGGCTATTGAAATCCCAGAGGAGGTGGTTGTCTTTGATTTCCTTGTCCTCCCCAAGAAAAATTGGGGTGGTTTCGCTAACCTGCATTGTAAGTGTTACTATAAGGGTTATTTTGAGATATAGAATTGTTACCCATATAGTTGGCTTGCTCGGTTTCCATGCCATGTCCATAGGAAGAGTGATCAGGATTGTACATATTTCCCTGAATTGCGTTACACTGCATCACTAGGTGTGGCTGCATAGAACCAACAAAATTATCAATCTTTTTATTTAAGAGTTTTATAAACGATAAATTATACATATTTTTACCTCATATTTAGCCTAATTTCCGGATGGATTATCATTAATTTTGTGAGAATTGGTACTCTTAATCCTTCTTTTTCATGTCTTATACTCAGGAGAGCATAGGGAAGAGAAAAGAACGAAAAACGGGCCAAAAACGAGGAAAAATAGGCCAAAGTGTGAAAACGACACGGCCCAAGGAGTCGTCACACGGCCGTGCTACACGGCCGTGCCACTCGAAGTCTATATGGCCCAGCCCCGACAAGCACTGCCAGGCTACACTGCTGTGCCACGATCAACAGGCCCGCATACAGCCCTTATTGAAACCACACGGGCTTGGCACACGGGCGTGTCCCTGTCGTAAGGAAGTGTAATTTCACTCGGATTTGGATACTTAGGGGCTAAGAAAGCCATTCTAAACTCTATATAAAGACCCTAGGAGGCAACTCTAGAGATATACTCTTTTCTCTCAAGAAAGAGCGCCATAATTCTGTCAACACAAGTAGTGAAAGTAAGGAATTTGTGACAGCCTTAAGTTGCCCCTAGTCGGAATGTGGTTTCGGGACCACAAATCCGAGTCACGGGAATAATTTAACATTCATTTTGATGCTTATTATAAGTGCTAAATCATATATGACATTTGTGGTGACTTAATTTAGTCTTATCATAGTGAATTGCACTTAGAAGGGCTTAATTGTGAACTTTCAAAATGAGCTAGGTAATTATGTGATGACTAGTAAGTGCATGCAAGAGAATTAATGTCCTTGCATGTCAAATTTCCCTCTTTTCATTATGATGGCCGGCCAACTCATCTAATGATGAGGTTTTGGGTGTTTTGTTTTGTACTTTAGTGAATAAATGCTTACTTTATGCATAAAATAAAAGTTATTATAAATTCATAAAATAAAGATGAATAAAATAATAAGAGAGGTGATAAAAACAAAGTTATCCATTTTCTTTTGTTCCTCCTTTTTTGCCGAAACTAAAACAAAGAAAAGAGAGGTTTCAAGCTAGGCATTCGGTCATTATAGGCTTGATTAAGGTATGTTTCTATGTGATTTTTGTGTAATTTTTGGTGAAATTAAGCTCCTCATAAAGCTATTGATGGAACCCATACATGAATTTTTGATTTTTCTTTATGAAATTTCATTCGGTCATGGCCTTAAATTTGCTAATTTGATTATGTTTTGTTGTTCATGAGTTTCTTGTAATCTTATTTTAAATTCACCGATGCATTCTTTGATTTGGTAGTGGTTTCATGCTCGGTTTTGGTTGAGATTAATTTTGGAAATTTATGTGTTAAATGTTAGTATGTGTTAGAATGAATGCCAAATGAAGACTTAAATTTTGAGGTGAATAAATTGTTGCCATTGAAGATGAGACATGCATTCGGTCATGAGTAGGAAATTTATAAAATTTGAGTTTGATGATAGAAATGAAATTAGGGGTGCTTAATGGATTGTGTGATGCCTATATGCATGTGAAATTGAATTTGTAAGTGGATTTGTGAAAAACTTGTATTTTGTGTGGCCAAAAAGGTTATGAGAGCATTCGGCAGTAGCTATAATATGCTAGTTGCTGGAATGTTTTGCTGTTTTTGTTTAGAAATGGTAGTAAAGAGAGCTTTGAGCTAGCTAAATGCATTGATGTATGGATTTAATGATATTTGGGAATCGGATTGTTTGAATAAAGGGGGTTTTCGGCCATGGTAGCTTAAAATGCTTTTTGATAATCGGCTATCATGGTAAGATGTGGAATTAATGTTTGATAATAGAAACAATTTCCAAACCATTAGTAGTTACTATATGTTAGCCAAATTAGTTTCTAATTAGGGAAGTGAATAAATAGACATATGTGCCTTCGGCACTTTGCTAATTTATGTGAATTTGATAATTTTTAGGAGATGTTGTTTTGTTGATAATTTTGTTTAATAAATGGCCGATTGAGTGCTTGGTGATGGATGATTAAATTGAATCCATTCTTAAGTGGTATGAAGTAGAAATTGCTATATATATATATATATATATGTGATTATAAGAAAGGAAATTGTTTTGCTTAAATTAGGCATGCTCTTCGTTATATTGAGCTTAAAATTCACGAAATCTTGGTTAGGCGGCAAAACTAGAAATCGGCCATGTTGTTATGAGCTAAATTATGAATGCTTAATGTCTTGATTTGTAAATGGTGATGTGTTTGGTTTAAGCTTGTAATTTGACATATGTATGTTTTAAGAGTAAATCTGTAATAAATCTGCTTAAGACAGCAGCAGTAGCGTGATTTTAGAAAATCACCATAAATTGTTGGAGTTGAATTAGAGGCTGAATAAATTGTGTAATTAAAGCTTAATGAGTCTAGTTTCTTATAAAAGAAACCTTACAAGCAATGGAATTTCCGATAAAGAGATTTTTAAAGTTGTGTGAGACAGTGTCAGAATGACTCCGAAATCCCCTGTTCTGTTTTTAGAAAATCACTATAAATTGTATAAAAATTTTTATAAGACAAAATTTATATGCTTAGACTCCTTAATGAGTCTAGTTTCGAATAAAATAGGCGACGACATATTTTGAATTCTTTACAAGGAGAAATTTGATTCGTAGTATAGAGTGGTCAGTCTAGTCAAACAGTGAAATAGGGGAAACTTTAAGAAAATTCTGGTATTGATTGGCCAACCAAAAATTCTAAAAATTTTATAGATAGAAGATATATGAGTCTATTTTCAGGAAAAATTAACGGCACTTCATTTGGAGTTTCGTAGGTCCAGTTATGAGTAATTTATTGAATGTTGCTCAGAAAATCAGCTTGTTGCTACTTGTGATATGTGTGTGAAATGGCCGAATGTATGTGTGTTTGCTATGAGAAGTATATGCATGTATTATTTGTCTATAAGTGAAAATGATAAATTGATATGTTTGAATAATGATTAATAAAATTAAATATTCTATTTAGCTCAAGAGCATAGAGGGACAAGTTCGGATAAAGGGAAGGCTAAAGTGGTCGAATAGCCAACTCATAATTGCTCGGGAAATTTCAAGGTAAGTTTTGAGTAATTGATTTTGGTATTTAATTTAAATGCCATGATATACATGAATGATAAATGAATAATGTCCTATTGTCCTTACCATAGTAAGGTTATTGAGTAAGAAACCTTATACATGTTTGTTATATAGCCGAATGGCTATTAGAGAATTAAGTAAAGAACAAGATTGGGGATATATGGTTATGTGTGTTGCTTATTGAGCTGAAAGTTTAGTAAAAGAAGTATACATGCATTGGTCTTGAATGATGTTTACGACACAAAGTCAATGAGCATGCTATATGTCTATATGTGAATGAGTGGACTTGAATTATACATGTGATTTTGGCTATGTGAAATGTAGTAAAATGTGAATAGATATGCATGAAACTCTGGGATTTGAATCCGGGATTAAAGACCCAAAGGCTATATGCGGAGACTATGTCCGGGTTAAGACCCGAAGGCTATATGCAGAGACTATGTCCGGGTTAAGACCCGAAGGCTATATGCAGATACTATGTCTGGGTTAAGACCCGAAGGCTTGTGTGGAGATTTCATCTGAGCTAAAGGTCTCGATGTTGATGCGAATAAAGTCTAAGACTAAAATACTTCATAATAACTATTGCTAATGAATGCGCCTAAAGCGTTAAGTTATACAGGTATGTACCCTAAACTTATATGCAAGCTTGTCTTTGGACCAAATACTAAGGTCATTATGCGATTACATGTGTGTGCATGGAATGAGACTATTAATATGGTCAAAATATAATTAGTCAATGCGAAATGTTATGTGAAATTATGCGACATGTCTACGTTTACATGAGCTTACTATAAGTGGAAGTAATCTATTTTTTTTGTATATGATGAGAATGTGTATGTTCGGTTAAGGGGTGACGTACCCAAAAGAAAAGGGAAACAAAAATACGAACAACTATGCTATAATTTGAGTTTTATTTGTTGTCATTGTTTAAAACTTACTAAGCATTGTAATGCTTACTCTGTTTACTTTGTTTCCTCTGTTTTATAGATTTCTTTTTGGAAGCTACGGACTCGGGGATTGAAGCCTTAATCACCTACACTATCGCCGTTATTTTGGTACATTGATAGTTATTTTAGATTAATGGCATGTATAGGCTAATCTCCTTTTGTTGAACCAAATTACTTTTTAAGTTGTAATTATTCTAGCCATGCGAAAATGGCTTGCCTAGTCATCTAGTTTGAATATATGTTTTGATGATACTCATATGATTCGATGTTTGTGGCATGATCTTTAGTTAGTACCCCATATGCAATGAGTTTCGAATATAGTGTTCTGTTATTTGAAAATTTCGATTTGGCCAACTTGTTGGTAGCCACATAGTGGAAATTTGCTAGCATACTTATAAAACGAATTTAATGAGAGATGTAATACCTTAATACCCTATTCCGGCGACGGACAGGGGTATAGGGTGTTACAGAATTACTCTAAGGGAAGCCGATTGATTCATCCCAGAAGCTAGAATTCTACATCAAGATAGATGATCTCGCTAAATTCCTTCAGGGGTTTTTGGGTTCTTTATGTTTTGTTATCTTATTTCTTCTGAGATGTTTTATTTATTAGTTATGAACTAAACCCCTCAAATACTTGAGGGGGATGAAACCTAAGACAGATCTTATTATTATTTATTCTTGAATTATATGATAATTACTTGAATTGTTCTTAATTATGTGTTCTTCATTCTTGATTTAATAATCCTAGGTATTACTTCAAGAACTTGATGTGCTTAGGCAGAGGAGCAAAAGTCCCTGTTTTAAGAGTAGATCTACCATAATTAAGTGGAGTTGCATGCAACCCTAGACATAGGGCGACATAAATCTGCCGGATTAGGGTCAAACCTAATAAGGGGATCCATAGGTCGAATTAATGCAACCTAGGGGTGTTAATTACTAAAGAAACTTTAATTAACCACCTAGGATTAGTTGTTCTTATCCTCAACGGAGGTATTAACATAAGTTAGGGGTCTCTACAAATCAAGTCAAGTGAAGAAATCAAGTGAGGTCTAGGTGGATTCTCCCTTAAGTATTGCTCATATCAATCAGCTCTTCCCTAAAAGTTTTCCCCAATTTACTTTTTGTGCACTTTTAGTTAGTTTTAGAATTAGTTTCAACCAATCCTCTTTTATTTTTAGGCTAGATAATAGAAAGGAAGTAAGTATTAGTACTTTTGCTTTTCTTGGGTACGATAACTCGGTCTTGCCACTAAACTATACTACTGTTCGATAAGTGCGCTTGCCTTTAAAATCGTGATATTAGTTAGTTTTTGGTGTGATCAGTTTTTATAAATTTTATTACTTAATATCGCGAGTATCAAGTTTTTGGCGCTGTTGCCGGGGAACTAAAATATTAAGAAAACTCGATTTCTATTACTTTAGCCATTATTATATTTATTTATTCTCAGTTTTTATTTACTTTTATTTTGTTATTTTTCTTTTCTTTTATTTTATTCTATTTTAATTTTCTTTGCTTTTTCCTTCTAGGTATTTCTAGTTTATGACTAGAAACAACCCAGCAGGACCATTACTTTTCGACGAGGATTTAGAAGCAACAGTTTGCAGAACTCGTAGAGAGATCAGAAGAAGCCTACAGTATCCAGAACAATATCAAGAACAAAGGCCAGAACCTACAGAAGAGATGGAAGCAAATCAAAACATTCAACCACCTCCCGCAATAGTCGCGCCACCCTCAAATCAAGAAGAAGCTCCTCGTACTATGTATCATTATGCTAAACCTAGTTTGGCTGGTACCCAAACTAGCATTCTTAGACCTACTATTGCTGCTAATAATTTTGAATTAAAGCCTAACACTATTCAGATGATACATCAATTGGTGCAGTTTGATGGTTTACAGGATGAAGATCGAAATTCACACATAGCCAATTTTTTAGAACTTTGCGATATCTTTAAATTTAATGGCGTTTCTGATGATGCCATTTGTCTAAGGCTATTTCCATTCTCTTTGAGAAATAAAGCCAAACAGTGGTTAAATTCTTTACCACGAGGCTCAATCACCACACGGGAACAAATGGCCGAAAAATTTTTACTTAAATATTTTCCTCCAGCTAAAACAGCTAAATTACGAAATGATATCTCTTCTTTTGTGTAGATGGATTTAGAAACACTCTATGATGCCTGGGAGAGATACAAAGATCTTTTGAGAAGATGCCCTCATCATGGGTTACCTTTGTGGCTACAAGTTCAAACCTTTCACAACGGTTTGAACCCTTCAACAAGGAAAATAATTGATGCAGCCGCAGGAGGAATGATCAACAACAGAACACCCGAAGCAGCTTATGAATTTATTGAAGAGATGTCACTGAATAACTATCAGTGGCAAGTCATGAGGACAAAGCCGACAAAAGCTACAGGAGTTTATAATATTGATGCTGCCACTATGTTTACTAACCTAGTAGAACTTTAAAATAAAAAGTTTGATCATTTTGTTGGTTCTACGCAGGCACAGCCAGTGATGCAGTGTGACACAACTCCCGTAAATATGTTCAATCCAGACTACTCATCCTCTGGACACAGCATGGAAACTGAGCAAGCCAACTATATGGGTAACAATTCCAGACCTCAAAATAACCCTTATAGTAATACTTACAATGCAGGTTGGAGAAATCACCCCAATTTTTCATGGGGAGGACAAGGAAATTAAAGATAACAGCCTCCTCCGGAATTCCAGCAGCCACCACCACAACAAGAGAAAAAGCCGAATCTTGAAGAGATGTTCACCAAATTTATGGCCGCATCAGAAGCACGTTTCCAAAACACGGAATCGGCACTAAAGAACCAGCAAGCATCAATTCAAGGGCTTGGGTATCTGATAACGGCTCGCGATATTAAGTAATCAAATTTATAAAACTGATCACACCAAAACTAACTGATATCACGATGTTAAAGGCAAGTGCACCTATCGAACAGTAGTATAGTTTAGTGGCAAGACCGAGTTATCGTACCCAAGGGAACTAAAAGTACTAATACTTACTTCCTTTCTATTATCTAGCCTAAAAATAAAAGAGGTTTGGTTGAAACTAATTCTAAAACTAACTAAAAGTGCACAAAAAGTAAATTGGGGAAAACTTTTAGGGAAGAGCTGATTGATATGAGCAATACTTAAGGGAGAATCCACCTAGACCTCACTTGTTATTAACTTCTTGAACTAGATGATTTCTTCACTTGACTTGATTTGTAGAGACCCCTAATTTATGCTAAACCCTCCGTCGAGGCGAAGAGCAACTAGGCCTAGGTTGTTAACTAAAGTTCCTTTATTAATTAACACCCTAGGTTGCATTAATTTGATCTATGGTTCCCCATATTAGGTTTGACCCTAATCCGGCAGATTTATGTCGCCTTATGTCTAGGGTTGCATGCATCTCCGCTTAATTATGGTAGATCTACTCTTATCACAGGGACTTTTGCTCCTCTGCTTTTAGCACATCTGTTTCTTGAATTAATACCTAGGCTTATTAACACAAGAATTAAGCACACGTAATTAAGAACAACTTAAGTATTTATCATATAACTCAAGAATAAATAATAACAAGATTCGTCTTAGGTTTCATCCCCCTCAAGTATTTGAGGGGTTTAGTTCATAATAAAGAAAGAAAACATCTCAGAAGAATTAAGATAACAAAACATAAAGAACCCGAAAACCCTTGAAGGAATTTAAGGAGATCCTTGTCTTGATGTAGAATTCTGGCTTCTGGGATGAATCAATCGGCTTCCCTTGGAGTAATCCCTTGCTTTCACTCTTTGTGTTGGCAGAAATATGACGCTCTTTCCTGAGAGAAAAGAGTATTCCCTTAGCGGGAAATAAGCACACCCTAGAAGTTGCCTCCTAGGGTCTTTATATAGAGTTTAGAATGGCTTTCTTAGCCCCTAAGTATCCAAATCCAAGTAAAATTCCTCTTCCTCACGCATAGAACACGCCCGTGTGCCACGCCCGTGTACTTCGACAAGAGGCCGTGTGAGATTCTGTCGATTGAGGCACGGTGGTGTGGCCTGGCCGTGCTTGTCGAGGCTGGACCGTGTGGATTTCGTACAGACGCTCAAGGAAAACACTCAAGGAATACAAACCGCCCATTTTATATCCGGCAAAGTTAAAGAAAGACCGTACAGACGCTCAATTCAGTAAATTTCTTGAACTCTTTAAACAATTACACATTAACTTACCTTTTGTTGAAGCAATTTCGCAGATGCCGAAGTACGCAAAGTTCCTTAAAGAACTTCTGACAAATAAAAGGAAGTTGGAAGAATTAGCCACAGTGGAACTCAACGAAGAATGCTCAGCTATTCTCTAAAATAAACTACCGGCAAAACTGAAAGATCCAGGAAGTTTTACTATTCCTTGTTTAATTGGTAGTTTATTTATTGATAAAGCCTTAGCCGATTTAGGTGCTAGCATTAATCTCATGCCTTACAAAATGGTCAAGCAATTAGGTCTAGGGGAACCAAAGCCCACTAGGATGAGTATTCAACTAGCTGATAGATCTGTTAAATATCCTAGGGGAACCATAGAAGATGTGCTAGTAAAGGTAGATAAATTTATATTCCCTGTTGATTTTGTTGTGCTCGATATGGATAAGGATATTGATGTACCTTTAATTTTGGGACGTCCATTCTTAGCCACTGCTGGAACTGTTATTGATGTAGGGGATGGTAAATTAGTACTTAGAGTTGGTGAGGAAGAAGTCGTTTTTAAAATCTATGATGCTATGAAATTTTCTAAAGAACAAGATGATTCCTGTTATTTTGTTGATATTATTGATTACTTTGTTCAAGATAAGTTTCAGAAACTTTCTATCGTAGACACGTTGGAACTGTGTCTTGTTCAAGGTGGGGGAGAAGATGAAGTCACCACTGAAATTGAGGAACTAAGAAAGGAGTTAGATTCTAATGAAATCATCACAAGACACATAAGCTATGAAAGTATAAAGATGAATGATGAACTGAGACAGAAACCTTCCATTGATGAACCCCCTAAATTAGAATTAAAGCAACTGCCAGATCATCTAGAATATGCCTTTTTAGGGGAAGAATCAACTTTACCAGTCATTATCGTATCAGATTTGAGCATTGCAGAAAAAGAGGAACTACTCCATGTGTTAAGGGAACACAAGCATGCTATAGCTTGGAAAATTTCAGATATTAAGGGAATTAATCCGTCGTTCTGCACCCACAAAATTTTAATGGAAGATGAATTTAAACCATCAGCACAAGCTTAGAGACGATTGAATCCCAACATGAAGGAAGTCGTAAAAGCCGAGGTAATTAAACTTCTAGATGCAGGCATTATTTATCCTATTTCTGACAGTTCTTGAGTAACTCCTGTGCAGGTTATTCCTAAAAAGGGAGGCATGACTGTAGTGTCTAATGACAAAAAAGAGTTAATACCTACAAGAACAGTCATCGGATGGAGAGTTTGCATTGATTATAGGAAGTTGAATGACACCACTCGAAAAGATCATTTTCCCTTACCTTTTATTGATCAGATGTTGGAAAGATTGTCAGATCACATGTATTATTGTTTCCTAGATGGCCTCTCTGGTTACTTCCAAATTCTGATAGCTCCAGAAGATCAGGAGAAAACGACATTCACATACCCATACGGTACGTTTGCTTATCGTAGAATGCCTTTTGGTTTATGTAATGCTCCTGCTACTTTTTAGCGATGCATGCTAGCTATCTTCAATGAATTCGTGGAAGACATCATGGAGGTATTTATGGATGATTTTTCAGTTTTCGGTAATTCTTTCTAACTTTGTCTTAACAATCTAAAACGTGTTTTGATAAGATGTGAAGAGGCAAATTTAATGCTAAACTGGGAAAAATGCCACTTTATGGTTCAAGAGGGTATTGTTTTAGGACATAAAATTTCTAGTAAAGGGATAGTGGTAGATAAAGCAAAAATTGAAACCATTGAAAAATTACCTCCCCCTAATTCAGTTAAGGCTATAAGAAGCTTTTTAGGACACGCCGGTTTTTATCGCAGATTTATTAAAGATTTTTCTAAAATAGCTAAGCCTTTAACAAAATTGTGCGATGCAAGTGATTTTGCAGTAGGTGCAGTTTTGGGACAACGAAGAGACAAGCATTTTTAGCTGATTTATTATGCTAGCAGAACTTTGACAGCCGCTCAAGCAAATTATACTACCACAGAAAAAGAATTGCTAGCTGTTATTTTCGCATTTGATAAATTTAGATCTTATTTGATTTTGTCAAAAGTCATTGTTTATACTGACCATTCTGCTCTTTGTTACCTTTTAACTAAAACCGATGCAAAACCTCGATTAACAAGATGGATTCTATTGTTACAGGAGTTCGATTTAGAAATAAAGGACAAGAAGGGAGCTGAAAACTTGGCAGCAGATCACCTTTCCAGATTAGAAAACACGCAACCCAAGTACCTCGACAAAATAAATGATTTGTTTCCTGAAGAACAACTCCTATCCTTAGCAGATGTAACAGTTCCTTGGTTTGCTGATTTTGCAAATTATTTAACAGCTAACATAACCCCAAAAGGGCTGACCCATCAGCAAAAGAAGCGATTCTTCGCTGATGTGAAAAGCTACTTTTTGGAGGATCCTTTTCTTTTTTGAATTTATGCAGATCAGGTTATTCGAAGATGCGTTACTGAAACAGAAGCATACCAAATTTTAAATCACTGCCATTCAGGACCCACAGGAGGACATCACAGTGGAGCTAGAACCGTTCATAAGGTACTCGAATCAAGCTTTTACTGGCCTACACTTTTGAGGGATGCCAACAGGTATGTGACCTCTTGTGATAAATGTCAGCGAATAGGTAATATTTCTCAACATAATGAAATACCTCAGAACTATATACTTTCATGCAAAATATTTGATGTATGGGGTATTGATTTCATGGGTCCATTCCTTACTTCATTTGGGAATAAGTACATCCTAGTAGCGGTAGATTATATGTCAAAATGGGTGGAAGCCCAAGCCTTACCTACTAATGATGCTAGAATGGTAGTACGATTTTTAAAGAAACTTTTCTCTCGATTTGGAACACCTAGGATAATTATTAGTGATAGGGGCACACATTTTTGCAATGCCCAGTTTGAAAAAGTCTTAAAAAGGTATGGAGTACACCATAGAACAGCTACCCCTTATCACCCACAAACCAGTGGCCAAGTCGAAGTGACAAATAGGGAACTAAAACGCATTCTAGAGAAAACAATAGAAACAAATAGAAAGGATTGGTCAAGAAAAATAGACGATGCTTTATGGGCTTATAGAACTGCATTTAAAACACTCATAGGTACATCTCTTTATAAGCTTGTCTATGGAAAAAGTTGTCATTTGCCGTTTGAACTTGAACATAAAGCATTTTGGGCTATCAAACTTTTAAACCTTGATTTTAAGTTTGCAGGTGAGAAGAGATTAAAGCAATTAAACGAACTCGATGAATGGCGTTGCAATGCCTACGAGAGCTCACAACTATATAAGGAAGCCATGAAACGACGTCATGCCAAACAACTGAAACAACCTAAGCAGTTCAAAACAGGTGATCTTGTCTTACTCTACAACTCAAGGCTGAGACTATTTCCTGGAAAACTCAAGTCAAGATGGTCAGGTCCATTCACTGTTCAAACCATCTTTCCATACGGCACAATTGAGGTAACTCACCCCAACTACGGTATGTTCAAGGTAAACGGACATAGGCTTAAACACTACAGAGGTGAGAATTTTAAAGATTACAGGGAGGAGCCTCAGCTTCACGAAATCCCTTTGTGACACATCCAGGAAGAGTCAAGCTTAGACTCTAAATAAGCGCTTCTTGAGAGGCAACCCGAGCCCTAACTTAGTAACTTTTCCTTCTTTAAAATTTTTAGTATTTTTCATGCATCAACTAACCCTTTTAAATGCAAAAATTTAGGACCACACGGCCTGGCACACGGGCGTGCCTCAGGCCGTGTGTACATTTAAAGCAGAGACACGGTCGTGCACTTAGGCTGTGTACAAATAGAGTGAAAATTTTTCCCAAAACACAGGCTATCGACAAATCCCCACGGCCGTGCGACATGGTCGTGGAAAACCTTCAAACTGAAACACGGGTTGCACAAATCTCCACGCCCGTGTTCCCAGACCGTGGCCAACACTGCCAATTCTAACACTGCTGTGTGCCCTTCTACACGGTCGTGTGAATAACGAAACCTATATCGCAAACGGCCGTGTGACCTACCCACGCCAGTGGGAAAAGTGAGCACAATCGCAAACGGCCGGACGAAATATCAACATGGGAATGTACTTCGAACTGGGAGTGCCAAAACCACCGAATTTCGATTCACATGGGCAAACCCCGAGTCACACGGGCGTGTTCCATGCCTGTGTGACCCAAAAACTATAAATAGGAAGCCACTATTCATTCTCTTTTTCACTCAAACCCTAAAATCTCCTCTCCACAACCACCATAAACACCGTCGCCGACCTTAAAACCACTACCACGCTCACACACAGCCGACACACACCCGTGCAACCTCACCCCCACGACCGTTCGACCTCAACCCACGACCGTGCAACCCTATATTTGGTTCTATTTTCTCATTTTCCTTATTTTATTTATTTATATTTCATTTTTCAGTTAAATTTTACTTTCAAGCATTGAATTTGTCACATTAGGATAAATAATCTAGAATGTTAGAGAACATATTAGGATTGCATGCCATTTAAGTGCTCAATTACTTGCCATTTATCTCACAAATTTAGTATAAATACATACCTATATTGTTTTTTTTTTTACCACGTAGAACGGATTCTATATACTATTTTGGTTAGTCCCCATTTTATTTTTTTAGGCACATTGTTATTTTAATTCACACATTTAATTTTACTATAGTTTGCAATTTAACTTCGATTTTTAGAACTAATAATTCTAACTCTATTCTAGGTAACATGTCATCGCGCGGTAAGAAAGCTACCGTCCTAGCCTCGAAGAAACGAAAGGGACCAGGTGGTTCTTCCTCCAGACCCACATTCGAAGTTCGCCACCCATCCATCACATTCTCTCAAACCTCGCAAGAGGAATTATTTCAAATACTACGAGAACGTCTATTGAGTGCTGGCCGATGCATAGATTGGGCAGTACTAGAACGAGTAAACCTCGCTAATTTAGTTCGAGCCCTACTCATGACGGACCCTTGGGAGCAGTTCTTCCAGATCATCGAGCCTACATACATAGAGCTCACCCTCGAATTCTGTTCCACATTCCACCTTCAGACCGTCATGAATCGGTTTGATGATCCTGGAACGGTCCAGTTCCGTTTAGGAGGTTGCGTACGCCACCTGAGCGTACCAGAGTTCGGCTCAGCACTCGGGCTTTACACGGAGCAATTCATGGAAGAAGAAGACTTCCCTAACCTCTCCCGTCGCATCTATCTCAGGCCAGTTGACTGTTGGCACGAAATCGCCCAGGGGCATCAGACATACAATCCAGTAGCAGCAAGGCGACCGCCCTCGCCCCCTCTTTGAGGTGCATCTACGCCTTCCTTGCACATACTTTGATGAGTAGACGCGAAAGCACAGACATCATCAACACTCACGATGCCTATTTCTTATAGAGCATGGCGAACGCGCACCCCAACGACCTCGCCTACTTCATCGCGCACGCTATGCAGCACCAGACTGAGCGTCACCACCAGGGCGTCATATTCATGGGCCCTTACATCACACGCTTAGCTCGTCACTTCGGGCTCTTCAATACCGCAGTCCAGACATCCTCATATATATTGATAGGCCGGATGTCCCCTCAGGGCATCCAGACCATGTTACACATGAGGATGATCTAGCGCAGACCTGAAGGCGACCCCCTTTAATACTGCCTCATCCAGGAGGGTGAGGAGCTAGAGGACATTCCTGACGATGTCCCACCACCGGAGGAGGATGCACCAGCCGAGCCACCACCACCTTGCCGCCCATCTCGCGCAGCAGCCACCGATGCTGACATATCTGAGCGCTTATCTAGATTCGAGCAGCAATGCTTCCAGCGCCTCGATCACATCGACGCGACTTTACAGCAGATATGCCAGCATCTACACATCACTTCCCCACCACCGCCGCGTAACCCACATGAGGATTAGAGATTTCTATTCCTCTTAACTTTATTTTTATCTTAATTTTTATTTTAACACTGATATCTATTTTCACCTTCTAACTTCTTCTCCTTTATTTTCCTTTTGATTTTTATTTTTAATTCATTTTATCTTTTTCATTATTTGAATATTGGTATTTTTTAGAACTTAGTTTATTATTTTCCTTTTATTTCTTTTTCTATTTTTCATATCGGCCAATCCCTAATGAGTAATTTCTATTAATCTAAATTTCCCACGACTAATAAATACTTTCACAGTTTCAAAGGAGCTTTCTAGCTCAAATCTCTACGGAATTGGGAACACTCTGCCACAATTGCCGACTCTTTCGATCTCCGTCTCACTAATCCATCCAAAGCAGGGAGTTTCATGTCATTCCCTAACTTATGATCTTGTGCTTTTATTGATTCTAATGTTATCTTTGTACATTGAGGACAATGTATATTTTAAGTGTGGGGGGGAATTTATTTTTAGTCTTTACACTCTCTTTAAAATCCCTGAACTTTCCTAACATTTTGCATTGTTCTCAAATTCTCACTTTCACTGTTTGCATTATCTTCAATCTCCTATTAGTGATATATTCTGATTGATTTATGATTTTTATTAATATGTGAGAATTAAGACATGGGTGCTTGTACTTTGATTATTCAAACTTTAAAACATTAGGGAATCAAGCATGATAAGTTGAAATTTTTGAGAACCCTATTTTTTCTCATAAGATATTTTCCTTAATTCTAATTTTTATCTTGATATTTGAAATTCGCAGGATTGACATAAAAAGCCATAATTCTGGTGAGATTTTTTAGCCTTTTGAGCATACATTCTTTCGTGCTCACTTTTATTATTGCTTTGAGTGAGTCAACGCTGATTTGTTATTCTAGAACTTGCTTTGATTATACATGTCGAGACCAGATCATTGATTTGATACACTGAAATGATAAAGGCATCTAGGATTTAACCCACTTACTCCATAAAAGCCTACCTCTATAAATTAACCCCTAGTAAACCCCATTGAGCCTAATAACCTTTTCTTTAACTTACTTCTAATTTTAACCTTTCACCCATTTTTTCTTAAATTCCATTCAATTATTTTGACCTCTATTTTTGTCGAGATTTGAGTTGAAATTTTCATCTAGCTTTATTCTCTTTTCCAGAATGTAAAATTTTATCCAATTTATTGTATTATATTTGAATTGTTCTAAAAAAAAGTAATTCAGTTGTAATATGTAATAGTTCAAATGGTTTTTTGCATATTTCTATTTTAAGGCTACCAAGGTAAAAATGATGTTATCATAAGAATTAGCTCGAGAAATATGTTCCAGTGATAAAGATCTTTCTAGCTAGATAAATTTTCAATTCAATCTCGATTCTAACCCTCTTTTGCAGCCTGTAACAACACCCTTAACCAAGCCCCGTTACAACCATTACAAGACCTTTTGATCGATGTGTCATATTAATCTACAGTGGTGGAGATTTGATTTTCTTGCAAGCCTATGGTAATACTTGTCAGGTTGACTAGAGAGTGCTTAATCCTTGAACCCTAAACACTTTAAGTGGATAGAGTGAATCTTTAGTGAGGATGTCAACTCCTGTTAATTAAGATGGAGAGATAACTACTTAAAAAAAAAGGGAGAAAACTTATGTTTCAATGATAAAATTCTCAACTTGGAGTGATTGAATCTTTAATGTTCTTCTGATTGAATTTTCATTGTATGAATACCTGTGAATTAATTTGAAATTTTATAGATAAAGATTGTGAGTTGAGAAGAATGATTCTTAATTGTAGATTGAGATTTTACTTGAGGACAAGCAAAGGCTTAAGTGTGGGGGTATTTGATAAACGATAAATTATACTGATATCGCGTGATATAAAGTAATAAAATTTATAAAGAACTTGATCAAACCCAAACTAACTAATATCACGACGTTTAAGGCAAGCGCACCTGTCGACAGTAGTATACTCTAGTGATAAGATCGAGTATCGTACCCAAGGGAACCGAAAGTACTATTACTCACTTCCTTTCTATTATTTAACCTAAAAATTAAATGAGAGTTTGTTTAAAACTACTTTCTAAGATCTAAACTAAGAAAAACAGAAAAAGTAAATTGGGAAGACTTTTTGGGGAAAGCTAATTGTTATGATTAATACTTAAGGGAGAATCCACCTAGACTTCACTTGTTATTATTTTCTTGAATTATACGAGTTATTTGCTTGACTTGATCCGTAGAGATCCCTAATTTATGCTAAACCCTCCGTCGAGGTGAAGAGCAACTAGGCCTAAGTTGTTAATTAAAATTCCCTTATTAATTAACTCCCTAGGTTGCATTAATTCGATCTATGGTTCCCCATATTAGGTTTGACCCTAATCCGGCAGATTTATGTCGCCCTATGTCTAGGGTTGCATGCAACTCCGCTTAATTATGGTAGATCTACTCTTATCATAGGGACTTTTGCTCCTCTGCTCTAAGCACATCTAATTCTTGAATTAATACTTAGGACTATTAAATCAAGGATAAATAACACATAATTAAGAACAATTCAAGTAATTCTCATAAAAATCAAGAATAAATAATAAGATCTGTCTTAGGTTTCATCCCCCTCAAGTATCTGAGGGGTTTAGTTCATAAAGATAAAAGAAAACATCTCAGAAGTTATAAAATAACAAATCATAAAAGAAACCAAAAACCCCTGAAGGAATTTAGGGAAATCCTCTATGTTGATGCAGAACTTCGGCTTCTGAGATGAACCAATCGACTTCTCCCTTCGAGTAATCCCTTACTTCTACCTGTAGTGTGGTAGAAAGGTGAGAGGAAAAGAATATAGAATGTGTATAGAGGTGGAAGGAGCCCCCCTTCAATGTTGCCTTATGGGTTTTTTATATAGAGAACTTTTGGGGACTCTTTCTTAGCCCCTAAGCATCCTCATTTGAGTGAAATTTGTCTTTCCCACGACTAGAACACGCCCGTGTGCCACGTCCGTGTGGGTTCGATAGAGGCCGTGTGATTTAGCACGCCCGTGTGTAGTGGCCGTGCTTGTTGGGGCTTTGTCCGTGTGATCTTCGTGAAGCACGCCCGTGTGGCACGGCCGTGTGGCATCTCTTGGCCCATGTGGTTCGTGCTTTTTGGTCTATTTTTCACTGTTTTGGCTCGTTTTCTGTTCTTTCATCTTTCCTATGCTCTCTTGAGTATAAGATATGAAAAAGAGGGGTTAAGAGCACCAGTTCTCACAAAATTGATAAGAAACCATCCAAAATGTAGGCTAAATGTGAGGTAAAAATATGTATAATTTGGTGTTTATCAAATACCCCCACACTTAAATCTTTGCTTGCCCTCAAGCAAAATCTCAATCCCTAAATAAGAATCATTCTTCTCAACTTACAACCTTTATCAACAATGTTTCAAACTAATCCACGGGTAGTCATACAATGAATAATTCAATCAGAAGAACATTAAAGATTCAATCAATCTAAGTTGAGAATTTTATCATTGAAACATAAGCTTTCTCTCCTCTCTTAAGTAATTATCTTTCCATCTTAATTAACAGAAGTTAACATCCTCACTAAAGGTTCACTCTATCCACTCGAAGTGTTTAGGGTTCAAGAATTAAGCACTCTCTAGTCAATCTGAAAAGTTATTACCATAGGCTTGTAAGAAAATCACATCTCCACCACTATAGATTGATATGATACATCGATCAAAAGGTCTTTACTGGTTGTAACGGGTCTTGGTTATAGGTGTTGTCACAGGCTGCAAAAGAAGGTTAGAATCGAGATTGAATTTGAAAAATTATCTGGCTAGAAAAATCTCTATCACTTTGAAATATATTTCTAGAGCTAATTCTTATGATAATATCGTTTCTGGCTTCATAGCTTGAAAAATAGAAATATGCAAAAATTTATCGAACTATTTACAATTTACAATCGAATTTTACTGTATGTACTTTTTTTAAAAGAATTCAAGTAATACAATAAATTTTACAATCTGGAAAAGAGAATAAAGCTAGATGAAAAATTCAACTCAAATCTCGACAAAAATAGGGATCAAAATAATTGAATGAAATTCAAGAAAAATGGGTTATTGGTTAATAATTAGAGGGTGAGTCAAGGAAAAGGTTGTTAGGCTCAATGGGGTTTACTAGGGGTTAATTCACGGAGGTAGGCTTTTTGTGGAGTAAGTGGGTTAAATCCTAAGTGCCTTTATCATTTCGATATATCAAATCAATGATGTGGTCTCAACATGTATAATCGAAGCAAGTTCTAGAATAACTATTCAATGTTGACTCACTCAAAGCAATAATATCAGTGAGTACGAAAGAATGTATACTCAAAAGGCTCAAAATCTCACAAAATTATGGCTTTTGATGTCAATCCTGCAAATTTCAAATTTCAAGATAGTACCTAAAATTAGAGAAGATAACTTATGCAAAAAAAATGGAGTTCTCAAAAATTTCAACTTATCATTCTTGATTCCTTAATGTTTTTAAGTTTGAATTTTTAAAGTACAATCGCCTATTTCTTAATTCTCAACATATCAATACAAATCATAAATCAATCAGAAATAATTCCTAATAGGAAACTGAAAATTATGCTATTGAGGATAGTGCAATTAGTTAGAACTATTTCAAGGGTTTCAAAGAGGGTATAAAATTAAAAGTACTGTACCCCCCACACTTAAGATGTACATTGTCCTCAATGTACAAAGAAAACATTAATAGCAATAGAAGCACAAGATCAAAAGTTAGGGAAATGTATGAAACTCCCTGAAATTTGGATGGGTTTGTGAGACGGGAGTTGCGGCGCGGTATTCCTTTTTTCGTAGAGATTTGAGCTGTAGAGCTCCTTTGAAACTGCGAAGGGATTTATTAGTCGTGGGAGGTTAAGATGAAGAGGGATTACTTTTGTTAGGAGGTAGCTGTTATGAAAAAAAAAACAAAATACAAAAAATACTAATATTCAAATTAGGCAAAAGCTAAAACAAAAGCAATTAAATCTGAAAAAGAAAAGGAAAAGAAAGTTAAAGGAAAAAGGTTAAAATTAGGATCAGTGTTTACTAGTTAGAGAAAAAAATAAAAATAAAAGATAAATGATAAAAATAAAAGTAAAATAAAATAAAAATAAAAGATAAAAGAGGATCTAATCCTCTGATGGGTCTCGTGGCGGTGGGGCGATGCTCAAGTACTGACATATCTGTGCTAAAGTGGCGTCGATATAATCGAAGTGCTGGAAGCATTGCTGCTCAAATCGGTCTAGGCGCTCATGTATGTCAGCGTATGGGGCTGCTATCTGGGTTGGTCGTCTGGGGCGTGATGGCTCGGCGGGTGCATCCTCTGCTGGTGGTGGCGGTGGGACATCATCAGGAATGTCCTCTTGATCCTCTTGGTCCTCGCCTTCTCTGACAAGGCGGAAGTGATAGTGGTCGCCACCTAGACGTCATTCGACCATCCTCATAGAAAGCATGCTCTGGATGCCCTGAGAGGACATCTGGCCAAGTAAGGTATAGGAAGAGGTCTAGGCTGTAGTGTTGAACAGGCTGAAGTAACAGCCTAGTCGTGTAATGTATGGGTCCATGGATATGACTCCCTTGCGGTGTCTCTCCGTCTGATGTTGCATGGCGAGCGCGATAAAATATTTAAGGTCAATGGGGCGGCCATTCGCCATGCACCATAGGAAGTAGACATCGTGCGTGTTGACGACGCCTGTGCTCTCTCGGCGACCTGTAATAAGATGAGCGAGGAGTGCGTGGATATACCTGAGAGAGGGAGGAAGAGCAGAGGCCTTGCTGATGCTGGGGTTGTATATCTGTCTTCCTGAGGTAATCTCTTTCCAGCAATCAAGGGGTCAGATATGGATGCGCCTGGAAAGAGTGGGAAAGCTCTCCTCTGCCGTAAACTGCTAGGTGTAAAGCCCGAGTGCCACACCGAATTCTGGAACACTGAGTTGTCGTACGAGCCCTCCCAAATGAAACTGGACCGTCCCTGAATCATCGAACCGGGTCATCACCGTCTGGAGGTGGAATGTAGCACAGAACTCGAGAGTGAGTTCAAGATATGTGGGCTCCACGATTTGAAAGAACTGGTCCCAAGGGTCGGTGGCGAGCAGGGCTCGGACATCGTCTACCAGGCGTACTTGTTCGAGGGCCCTCTAGTCAATGCATCGGCCCATCGTGATATTACGAGCGCGTAGCAACTGGTAGCGCTCCTCCTGGGAGTCTTGTGAGAATGTAAGAAAAGGGTGATGTATCTCGGAAGTGTGCCTAGTCGAAGAACTTCCTGGCCCCTTTCGTTTCTTAGAGGCGGGGACGGCAGCTTTCCTGGCTCGGGAGGATGACATGGGATCTACAAAAAAAAACATTAGAAAAGAAAGAAAATGAATTTAAAATTGGAAATGCAAATATTAAAAAAAAAAGAAGGACTGAATAAAATAAAAATGTTCCTTAACATGAGTGGGAATTAACCTTGGTAGTAGAATCTAATCATTTTAAGAATTTGCATAAGAATTCTTTTCATGAATATGTGTATATATACTGAACTATATAGCAAATGGCATGCTAATGTGTGTTTAAGTGGCATATTTGCAATGGGTATTAGGTGGCAACTAGCTATGGGTTTAAATGGCACAAAATTGGCATATGGAATCAAAATGGCTAACAAAATCACAATTCCACATTATTCTAGATTGTTCTCTATTTCCTAGTTCCATAATTGCATAAATCAACTAATAAAATAAATAAATATGCAAGAAATGCAGTAAAAGTAAAATAAATGAGAAAAAGGGAGAAAATGGAACCAAATTTGGTGTTACACGGTCGTGGGTACTGATGCACGGGCGTGGGAATCAGAAAATCTAGTATGGTGGCATTTAGAGGACTGTGGTGGTGTTTGTGGAGGCTTGGGGAGGTTTTGAGTGTGAAATCTTAGGGTTTTGGATGAAAGGGGAAGTGAAAAATGGCCCCATATTTATACATTTTGGGTCACACGGGCATATCGCACGCCCGTGTGAGTCGTGTTTAGCCCGTGTTTTTCTAAAATCGGAGGTTTTAGCATGCCACGTTCGATGAGCACGCTCATGTCGATTTTGAGCACGACCGTGGAGATTGGTCATTCGTTAAAAGCACGGGCGTGGGAATGTATGCACGGCCGTGGAGATTGGTCCTTCGTTAAACACACGGGCGTGTAATAAAGTGCACGGGCATGTCTGAATTGACAGTAGCTTCCACGGGCTTATGGCATGGGCGTGTGTCTCTATGTTTGCTCGTGTTAAAGGTGCAGGGTTGCTACGGCCATAAAGCACGGGCGTGGGGTTTTATCGGTAGCCCGTGTTTTGGGGAAAAGTTACTCTGTTCGTGCACGGTCTATCCAGACAACCGTGTTTTTGTTTTTTAGGTAAGCGCATAGCCTTAGGCACGCCTGTGTGCCTGGCCGTGTGGTTCATATTTTCTGCAGAAAAAATGTTAGTTTATGTAATAAAACATTAAAAATTTTAAAAGAATGGGAAGTTACTATATTAGTGCTCGGGTTGCCTCCCGAGAAGCGCTTATTTAGAGTCTAAGCTCGACTCTTCCTAGAGATGTCAAGAAAAAACGGGGTGGAGCCTAAGCTCCTCCTTATTTTCTGTAAAATTCTCACTTTTATAATGTTTTAGCCTATGGCCATTTACCTTGAAAGTACCGTAGTTGGGGTGAGTTACCTCGATAGTGCCGTATGGAAAGACATTGAGAACGGTGAACGGACCTGACCACCTTGATTTAAGTTTTCCAGGGAATAGTTTCAATCTTGAGTTGTAGAGTAGCACGAGATCACCTGTTTTGAACTGCTTGGGTTGTTTCAGCCTTTTGTCATGACGTCGCTTCATGGCTTCTTTATACAGTTTTGAGTTTTCGTACGCGTTGTAGCGCCATTCATCTAGTTCATTCAACTGCATGAGCCTCTTTTCACCTACACTTTTAAGATCAAAGTTCAGAAATTTTATAGCCAAGAATGCTTTATGTTCGAGTTCAAATGGTAAATGACAGTTTTTTCCATAAATGAGTTTATATGGAGATGTTCCTATGGGTGTTTTAAAAGTAGTTCTATAGGCCTATAATGTATCATCTAATTTTCTAGACCAGTCTTTCCTATTTGATTCTATTGTTTTTTCTAGGATGCGCTTCAGTTCTCTGTTTGTCACTTCGACTTGGTCGCTAGTTTGTGGGTGGTAAGGGGTAGCTGTTCTGTGGTATACTCCATACCTTCTTAAGATCTTTTCAAATTGGGTATTGCAAAAATATGTGCCCCTATCACTTATGATTATCCTAGGTGTTCCAAATCGAGAATTTTTTTTTTCAAAAATCGTACTACCATTTTAGCATCATTTGTAGGTAAAGCTTGAGCCTCTACCCATTTTGACATGTAATCCACTGCTACTAGTATGTAGAATTAGGGAATGGTCCCATGAAATCTATACCCCATACATCAAATATTTCACATGAAAGTATATAGTTCTGAGGCATTTCATTAAGTTGGGAGATATTACCTGCTCGTTGGCATTTATCACAAGCGGTCACATACCTGTTGGCATCTCTGAAAAGTGTAGGCCAGTAAAAACATGATTCGAGTACCTTATGAGCGGTTCTAGTTCTGCTATGATGTCCACCTGTGGGTCCTGAGTGGCAGTGTTCCAAAATTTGATACGCTTCTATATCATCAACGCATTTTCGTATAACCTGATCTACGCAAATTCAGAAAAGAAAAGGGTCTTCCCAAAAGTAGTTTTTCACATTAGCAAAGAATCGTTTCTTTTGCTGATGGGTTAGCCCTTTTGGGGTTATGTTGGCTGCTAAATAATTTGCAAAATCAGCAAACCAAGGAAGTGTCGTACCTGCTAAAGTTAGGAGTTGTTCCTCAGGGAACATATCGTTTATCTTCTCGAGGTACTTGGGCTGTGTATTCTCTAGTCTCAAAAGGTGATCTGCTGCTAAATTTTCAGCTTCTTTCTTGTCTTTAATTTCCAAGTCAAATTCCTGTAAAAGTAAAATCCATCTTATTAATCGAGGTTTTACGTCAGGTTTGGCTAAGAGATAACGAAGAGCTGAATGATCAGTGAAAACGATCACTTTTGACAAGATTAAATAAGATCTGAATTTATCAAAAGCAAAGATAACAGCTAGTAATTCGTTCTCCATGGTGGTGTAGTTGGCTTGAGCAGCTGTCAATGTTCTGCTAGCATAGTAGATCGGTTGGAAGTGCTTGTCCCTTCGCTGTCCTAAAACTGCACCTACGGCAAAATCACTTGTATTGCACATTAGTTCAAAAGGCAGATTCTAATCAGGTGAAATCATAATTGGGGCGTTGACTAACTTGTCTTTAAGGGTGCTAAAGGACTCTAAGCATTCTTGGTCGAAGTTGAAAGGTATGTCTTTCTCTAGCAATTTAGTTAAAGGCTTAGCTATTTTAGAAAAGTCCTTAATGAATCTACGATAAAAACCAGTATGTCCTAAAAAACTTCTTATAGCCTTAACTGAACTAGGAGGGGGTAGTTTTTCAATGGTTTCAATTTTCGCTTTGTCTACCTCTATTCCTTTATTAGAAATTTTATGTCCTAGTACAATACCTTCCTGGACCATGAAATGACATTTTTCCCAATTTAGCACTAGATTTATCTCTTCACATCTTATCAGAACAAGTTTTAAATTATTTAGACAGTGTTGGAAAGAATTACCGAAAATGGAGAAATCATCCATGAACACCTCCATGATATCTTCCACAAATTCGTTAAATATAGCTAGCATGCATCGCTGAAAGGTAGCAGGAGTGTTACATAAACCAAAAGGCATTCTTTGATATGCGAACGTACCGTATGGGCATGTGAACGTTGTTTTTTCCTGATCTTCTGGAGCTATTGGAATTTGGAAGTAACCGGAGAGGCCATCTAGGAAGCAATAATACATGTGACTGGCTAATCTTTCTAACATTTGATCGATAAAGGGCAAAGGAAAATGATCTTTTCGAGTGGCGTCATTCAGCTTTTGGTAATCGATGCATACTCTCCATCCTGTGATTGTTCGTGTTGGTACGAGCTCTTCTTTGTCATTGGTTACCACGGTTAGCCCACCTTTCTTAGGAACAACCTGCACAGGGCTTACCCAAGAACTGTCAGAAATAGGATAAATGATACCAGCATCAAGAAGTTTAATTACCTCGGCCTTTACGACTTCCTTCATGTTAGGATTTAATCGTCTCTGGGCTTGCACTGCTGGTTTATATTTGTCTTCCATCAAAATCTTGTGAGTACAAAAAAAAGGCTTTATTCCCTTGATATCCGAAATTTTCCAAGCTATGGCCTGCCTATGTTTTCTTAGTACCTGGAACAGTTCTTCCTTTTCTTTAGAGCTTAAATTTGATGCAATAATGACCGGAAAAGTTGAGTTCTCCCCTAAAAAGGCATATTCTAAGTGTTCTGGCAGTTGTTTTAATTCTAATTTAGGGGGCTCTTCAATGGAAGGTTTCTGTCTTAGCTTATCATTCATCTTTAAATTCTCATAGCTTATATGTCTAGTGATAGTTTCGCTAGAATCTAATTCTTTTCTTACCTTCTCGACTTCTACGGTGGTTTCACCCTCCCCCTGAACAAGACACAGTTCCAGTGTGTCGGTGATAGAGATTTCCTGAAAATTATCTTGAACAAAGTGATCAACCATATCAACAAAATAACAAGAATCATCTTGTTCCTTAGAAAATTTCATGGCATCATAGATTTTAAAAATGACTTCCTCTTCACCAACTCTAAGAACTAATTTACCATCTCCTACATCAATAATAGCTCTAGCAGTGGCTAAAAATGGACGTCCTAAAATCAAAGGTACGTCAATGTCTTCATCCATGTCAAGCACAACAAAGTCAACAGGGAATATAAATTTATCTACCTTTACTAGCACATCTTCAATGATTCCCCTAGGATACTTAATAGATCTATCGGCTAATTGAATGCTCATTCTAGTGGGTTTAGGTTCCCCTAGACCTAGTTGCTTGAACATTTTATAAGGCATGAGATTAATACTTGCACCTAAATCAGCCAATGCTTTATTAATAATTAAGCTACCAATCAAACAAGGAATAGTAAAACTCCCTGGATCTTTTTAGCTTTGTTGGCAGTTTATTTTGGAGAATGGCTGAACACTCCTCGTTGAGTTCCACTGTAGCTAATTCTTCCAGCTTTCTTTTGTTTGTCAAGAGTTCTTTTAGGAATTTTGTGTATTTCGGCATCTGTGAAATTGCTTCAACAAAGGGTAAGTTAATATGTAATTGTTTGAAGAGTTCAAGAAACTTACTGAATTGGGCGTCTGTCTGGTCCTTTTTTAACCTTGCTGGGTATGGAATGCGAGGTTTGTATTCCTTGAGTGTTGGAGGAGCGTCGTCCTTAGATTCCTCTATTTTGTCTTTCGGTGGTTCTTGAACATGCTTCTTTTGTGGTTCTGCTAGCACTTTACCATCTCTTAGAGTGATCGCTTTAACATGTTCTCTGGGATTTGGTTCAGTGTTGCTTGGAAGCCCGCCATGAGGTCTTTCTGAGATTAATTTTGCAAGTTGACCAATTTGGTTCTCGAGTCCTTGAATCGAGGCCTGTTGATTCTTTAATGCTGTTTCAGTGCTTTGGAAACGAGTTTCTGAAGCGGCCATGAATTTGGTGAACATATCTTCAAGATTCGGCTTCTTTTCCTGTTGTGGTGGTGGCTGCTGGAATACCGGAGGCTGTTGTCTTTGATTTTCTTGTCCTCCCCATGAAAAATTTGGGTGATTTCTCCAACCTGCATTATAAGTGTTACTATAGGGATTATTTGGAGTTCGAGAATTATTACCCATATAATTGGCTTGTTCGGCTTCCATGTTGTGTAGATGGTCTGAATTAAACGTATTTCCTGGAGCTGCATCACATTGCATCACTGGTTGTGCCTGCGCAGAACCAACAAAATTGTCAAATTTCTTATTTAAAAGTTCTACTTGGTTAGTAAGCATAGTAACAGCATCAAGATTATAGACTCTTGCAGCTTTCGTCGGCTTTGTCCTCATGACTTACCATTGATAGTTATTCAATGACATCTCTTCAATAAATTCGTAAGCTGCGTCAGGTGTTTTATTATTGATGGTTCCGCCCGCGGCTGCATCGATCATTTACCTAGTTGACGGGTTTAACCCATTATGGAAAGTTTGAACCTGTAACCATAAAGGTAATCCATGATGAGGGCATCTTCTTAAAAGATCCTTGTACCTTTCCCAGGCATCATAAAGCGTTTCTAAATCCATCTGCACAAAAGAAGAAATATCGTTTCGTAATTTAGCAGTTTTAGCAGGAGGAAAATATTTAAGCAAAAATTTTTCGGACCTCTGGTCCCATGTAGTAATTGAGCCTCGTGGTAAAGAGTTTAACCACTGTTTTGCCTTATTTCTTAAAGAAAAAGGAAATAGCCTTAGACGAATGGCGTCATCAGTAACGCCATTGATTTTAAAAGTGTCGCACAGTTCCAAAAAATTGGCTAGATGTGAGTTGGGATCTTCATCCTGTAAACCGTAAAACTACACAAATTGCTGACTCATCTGAATAGTACTAGGTTTTAATTCAAAATTATTAGCAGCAATAGCAGGTCTAACAATACTAGTTTGAGTACCAATCACACTAGGTTTAGCATAATCATACATAGTACGCGGAGCTATTTACTCGAGTCATAGTCGCTAAATTATTTTTATCCAGGGCTACGGAACTCCAAATTAAGATCGACCAATTTTTCCTGAAACTATACTCACATATCTTCTTACCATAAAATTTCTAGAATTTTTGGTTTAGCCAATAAGTACAGTTTATTCATTAAAGTTTCCTTTCTTTCGCTATCCAATGGTTCCAACCCCTCTTCACTAAAGATCAAATATTTCATTGTACAGAACTCGAATGATGTTCTTATTTATTTCTCCTGAAAGTAGATTCATTAAGGAATTCAAAAATATAAATTATATCCCATTATTATTTTTTTACAATTTTTAATGAATTTCTCAAGTCAGAATAGGGGATCCCATAATCATTCTGACCATGTCTCACTAAAATTCAAATATCTCATCATATGAAATTCGTTTGCTCAATCTGTTTGTTTAAGTGAAAATAGACTCAATAAAATTTAATTTCATATCTTATTCAACCTCTAATTAAATTTCCACCATTTTAGGTGATTTTTTCAAAATCATGTGATATGCGTGATATGAAGTAATAAAATTTATAAAGAACTTGATCACACCAAAACTAACTAATATCACGACGTTGAGGCAAGCGCACCTATCGAACAGTAGTATAGCTTAGTGGCAAGACCGAGTTATCGTACCCAAGGGAACCAAAAGTACTAGTACTTACTTCCTTTCTATTATCTAACCTAAAAATAAAAGAGGGTTGTTTAAACTAATTCTAAAACTAACTAAGAAAGTTTAAAGAGTAAATTGGGAAAACTTTTAGGGAAAAGCTGATTGATATGGGTAATACTCAAGGGAGAATCCACCTAGACTTCACTTGTTATTATTTTCTTGAACTATATGATTTCTTTACTTGACTTAATCCGTAGAGATCCCTAACTTATGCTAAACCCTCCGTCGAGGCGTAGAGCAACTAGGCCTAAGTTGTTAATTAAAGTTCCCTTATTAATTAACTTCCTAGGTTGCATTAATTCGATCTATGGCTCCCCATATTAGGTTTGACCCTAATTCGGCAGATTTATGTCGCCCTATGTCTAGGGTTGCATGCAACTCCGCTTAATTATGGTAGATCTACTCTTATCACAGGGACTTTTGCTCCTCTGCTCTAAGCACATCTAATTCTTGAAGTAATGCCTAGGATTATTAAATCAAGAATGAAGAACGCATAATTAAGAACAATTCAAGTATTTATCAAATAAATCAAGAATAAATAACAAGATCTGTCTTAGGTTTCATCCCCCTCAAGTACTTGAGAGGTTTAGTTCATGATAAAGAAAAGAAAAATCACAGAAGATATAAAATAATAAAACATAAAAGAAACCAAAAACCCCTGAAGGAATTTAGGGAGATCCTCTATGTTGCTGCAGAATTCCAACTTCTGAGATGAATCAATCGGCTGTCTCCTTTGGAGTAATCCCTTGCTTCTATTCGTATCTAAAAAAAGTATAAAAAAAAGGATCTCCCCTAGTTGTTGCCTCATGAGGTCTTTATATAGAGCTTTTGGGGGGCCTTTCTTAGCCTCTAAGCATCCCAATTTGAGTGAAATTCCCCTTCCTCACGACTAGAACACGCCCATGTGCCACGCCCGTGTGACTTCGACAGAGGCCGTGTAATTTTCTCGGTGGAGGCACGGTCGTGTGACCTGGTCGTACTTGTTGGGGCTTTGACCGTGTGATCTTCATGTGGCACGCCCGTGTGGCACGGTCGTGTGGCATGTCTTGGGCCGTGTTGTTTGCACATTTTGGCCCATTTTTCACCGTTTTTAGCCTGTTTTCCGTTCTTTTCTCTTCCCTATGCTCTCCTGAGTATAAGATATGAAAAAGGAAGATTAAGAGCATCGATTCGCACAAAATTAATCATAATTCATCCAAAATATAAGCTAAACATGGAGTAAAAATATGTATAATTTAACGTTTATCATCATGTAACTGCTGTTGTTCAAAACTGTTTGATTGCTCATTCACTCTTTTATGATTTCTTTGTTTTAACTTCCTTTAAGCATACATATCACAAATCAAATTACCACATTTTCATACATCATAAGTATAGACCTATAATCAAAAGTTCATCATAAAATCATCATCATATGTATAACTTACTCGTTTGCAACCTTACCACATTTTGATCACATACCGAACACATCGCTCATACTGAATTCACACCTTGCCAAGGTTCATTCACATATTATAAACATTGCTTACAACACATATACACTTAGCCCTGCATTTTTCATAACAACATCACATGAAGTTCCATGTACTGAGTCTTTCTCGATGATCACTTCGGAATAATAATCGATACTCGATGGTTTTGTAACACCCCTATCCCGTAACCATCGCCGGAATAGGTAAGGGGCATTATCGGACTTGTAACACAGACTGGAACAGTAAAACTTTGAAATTTTCAAAAATCATCACAATTCATACAATAATCTATCATACCATGCTTAAAGCAATCATATAAAGCTTCATACATTCAATCACAAATGAAACCTAACAAATGACCACATTCAACCTTCTCATATGCCATGATCATTCTTCAAAATCACCATATAAAACATATCAAATATTACATTAAAAAATAAGTCAACCATTTTCAATTCAAGCCATGTCTCATGGCTTGAACAAGTGCCCAAAATCATACCACAATCATTAACATATATAACTAAAAACATTAACTTATAAACTAGCCTATATATGCCATATTACCTCATTTCAAAGAGTTCAAAAATACCAATCGTCTCCTGGATAGTGTGATGAAATCTTCGATGACTTCCAACCCGAGCGAGCATTCAAATCACTATAAAATACAGAGAAAAGACAGAGTAAGCTAATAAGCTTAGTAAGCTCGTATAATTATTAGCACTATATAAAAGATTTAACATTAAGCTTGTAATTTTAAGCAATAAGATTGCTTTTGAACCAGCCTCATTTAATTCAATATTTATTTCCTTAACAGTCATGTAATTCATGTGTAATTTATCACATCTACTCACGTATCATATAGATTATCAATGTCACTTACTTGTTAAGTGTACCACGTATACCTGTACTGTTTTGTATCATCATTTCTATTCTTGTAACATCATCTTTACAGTTGAACCCTTGAGACCAACATCAAAAACCCTGTATCTTGCATACTAAGTGCCATATATGTAACTAAACCATTTATATCACATATCACCTATACAACATCAATATCATATAATTCACATAGCATTGGTGTCGATTTATTTCATTACTTATAACCTGTAACACATTCATATAACCGATAGCAAAATTATATTTATATAAACATTAACTCATCAGTAACATCAGTAATTCATTTTCAAATATACCTTTTATATAAATCATGTCACTTTTCATAACTATATTTCATTTAAACCATGTATCAATTCATCTATATAAATCATTGATCTCATGTAACTTTTCAATACTCATATCATTTCATCAATCATTTACATATATATACTATATCACATATCATCTTTCATTTCAATAATTCATATGTGTACCATATAAATTTTCTTCTATACAATCATACATTTCATATATCATATAATCATATAAACATGTAATTATCTAAACATATTACGTATCTCATATAACGTATACATCTTGTATCATATACTTGTAAACATGTTCATGTAACATGTAATTCATGTATTCTATACCATTTCATATAAACATATACTTATATCATATAATCAATATGAATCATGTACATATATCATGTATTCATGTATTCCATATTCCTCTTATAACATACTACATGGTATCGTATATAGATATATATAATCATATCATTTTACTCATCCAATTCGTACATCTATCATGTAACCTTCTTTACCATTATCAATCACACAGATTTACGATCAATGACATTAACCATATAGGTTTGATACTCACCTGCTCAAATTCAATTTTATAAATCATAAATACTTCTCCAGAAATTCAAGGCACTAATACATTCGACTATTCCCGATTACTCGAAAAGTCACACACTTAGTGCTAATAGTTACTGTAACACTCATAACCCGTATCCGCCATCGAAATAGAGTTTCGGAGCATCACTAGAATTTGCAGATCACTTAAAAAAAATTTCAATTAAATACTTACTGATTCTATGCATCATATAAATATATTATCATACAATCAATAGCTTGGCACTTGTCTAAGCATCAAACCGCAACATTGCTAGTATACTAGTACATATTTCATATAAATTCAACATTGATGTACTTATTTTCTCGACATATCACACTTGAGTTTAATAATTGTTTTTACTTACATAATTTCCTTGTATCAACATATCAAAGATAATCATATATATACATGTCATGAATCATATCATTCTCTTACCGTTTCTTCATAAGTATATATCATTCTTTTCATGCTTCATCATTTCCATATATTTTATGTATATTTATTCCGGTAATAGTTTATATCAAACTTAACATAAATTATATTCCATGTACTTGTACTTAATTCGTTTATCTATCTTCATAATTATTTCATACAACTATTTTGTATATATATTTCCATATAACTAGTTCTTGTAAACATTTCACACAACCATTTCATATAACCATTCGTTATCTGACACATAGTACCTGAATATCAATTGTTTAACAGATGTCATAGCGTCTCCAATCCACGGTCTCATTTATCTTCGACATGATGCCATAGTGTCTTTCAACTATGGTCTTACTCATTTTCTGTCATGTTGCCATGGTATCTTTCAACCATGGTCTTATTCATGTCACGTTCCCATGGTATCTTTCAACCATGGTCTTTCACATTTCATTTCATGTTGCCATTGTATCTTTCAACCATGGTCTTACACATTTCATTTCATGTTGCCATGGTATCTTTCAACCATGGTCTTACACATTTCATTTCAGTAAGCACACTCCCGCGAACCTCACTCTCCTGCGAACCTCAATTCTTGGCACACTTCCGCGAACCTCAGCTCCCATGTATTCTTTGGAAGGCCAATACACATATATTCTTCGGGAGAGCCACCAGCACACTCCCGCGAACCTCATTTCCCATATATTCTTCGGGAGGGCTGATATTAGGATTACCCTTCTGGGCTTAATCCTTTTTCCTGTATTCTTCGGGAGGGCTATATCAGAATAGGATCACTCGTCCGGGCTAGATCCTTTTTACCGTCAATTCATCGCTTATCACTGGGCAGAAGTATTCAATTTGATCATTTATTCAATTTTCATGTTTTTTCATCATTCACGATTTTATCACCAATACATATGAAATAACACGTCATGAAATTCATAAGATTAACAAATGATCACTAAAATTTAGCCATATAAACTTACAAATTCGATCTCATATTATAACGATAATCATAATTTCATAATAAATATTCCAAATAAAACATTATATTATTTGTAATTCAACATTTATCAATTACAATCGGGCATGTGATCAATTTATACACAAGTCATTCACATATTTATTTTTCCCTCCTCCTCCTCTCCATCCACATCCTTAGTACAAATAACACACTTGTAAGTAACATTATCTATAATTTTTACTATTTACTTGTGTGAATATTCAAGCTGTCCATCCGTGTCATAGTCACTAAATTATTTTTCTCTTAAGCTACAGAACTCCAAATTAAGATCTGCTAATTTTCCTTGAAACTAGACTCACAATTCTTCTTACTATAATTTTTCCAGAATTTTTGGTGTGGCCAATTAGTACAGTTTATTAGTTAAATTTTCCCATGTTTTGCTACTCAACAATCCTGACCACTCTTCACTAAAATTTCAATTTCTCTTTATACAGAATTCAAAAGATGTTCACGTTTATTTCTAGTAAAAATAGACTCAATAAGGAATCCACTGGTATAAATTATATTCCATAAATATTTTTGTACAATTTTTAATGATTTTTACAATTCAAAACAGGGGATCACGAAATCAATCTGAACCAGTCTTACAAAAATGTAAATATCTCAAGATACAGAATTCCTTTGCTTTCTATGTTTCTTTTAAATAAAACTAGACTCAACAAGCTTTAATTCTATATCTCACTTAACTTCTAATTCAATTTCTACTATTTTTGGTGATTTTTCAAATTTAGACAACTGTTGCTGTCCAAAACTGCTTTAGTGTAACATGTTGATTTCTATTTTTGTCCCAAATTCCACAATTCATACAATTCAATCCCTGCTCAATTAACCCCTCAATTGAGATAATTTTCTCAATTAATAATTTATTCTATCATTTTAAACTACTTCATAATCTTTGGAAATCAGAATTTCAACACTAGTCTTTAATTTCAACTCTTTCATAATTAGGTCCTAAAATCAATTTCCATTAATTTTACTTGATAAAATCATCGTATAACAAAATTAAAGCTTCAGTTCTATGTTTACTCATCATATTATTCCAGCACTCATCCATAACAACTTTAAAAATTAGCCATAAAATCAAAAACTAATGAATTAATAAGTTGGACCCAATTGTAAAAGTCCAAAAACATAGAAATTTCAAGAAGAAAGTAAGAATTAAACTTACATGAAGCTTGAGTATGAAAACCAGCTTGAACTCTCTCCCATGGCTGTTTCTCAGCTGAAGAAAATGAAGAGAAATGGAGAGAATTCTAGATATTCCAATCTAGTCCCCTTTTTATTTTCGTGAATTTTGTTATTTTCCCATTTTACCCTTATTTCATCAATTCTCCTGATTTTTCTCAGCTTATGCCGCCCAAAATATCTCCTTTGGGCTTATTTTCACTTTAGGTCTCTCCTCATTTGACAATTAAGCTATTTCATCCTTCTAGCAACTTTTACACCTTTTTCAATTTAGTCCTTTTTATTTAATTGACCACCCAAACGTTAAGATTTTCGAACGAAATTTTAATAGTACCTTATTGACACTCCGTAAATATTCATAAAAATATTTATGACTCGGTTTATAACACCGAGATCTCGATACCTCTTTTTCTCAATTTCTTGACTAAATAAATCTTTATAAAACACAATTTACTATTTCAAAAATCTTTTAAAAAAACTACATTTGACTTGTAAATATTAAATAATATTATCTACAAGTTCATTTATCAGATTTGGTGGTCTTGAACCACTATTTCCGACATCACTGAAATTCGGGCTATTACAACTCTCCCCCCTTTAAAAATTTTCGTCCTCGAAAATTTCTTTAGTGGAGAGGTTCAAATATTTTTCACTAATCAATAATATCACCAGTTTCAAGACTAAAACATTAACTACCACGTCTAAATAATATATCAGGTAATTCTTTTCATACAATTTTTACTTTGTTTTACTACATCAAAACACAGTTTGCGCACTTAATGATATATCATTGTAAATCACAAATTTCTTACTTGATTTAGGCTAAACCAGAATTGATGTTTCGATCAGCAGAACTTTTATCTTTGTTCAATGAATATCTTTCATGAATAAATCATATTTGCAATTTGGAGCTTTGACCCAACAGAAGTAGAAAGCAATATTTTACAAACATTTTCATCAAATTTCACCTTTTCCATAAATTTCCTTATATCAATTTTCAAAATAACACTAATCCACATCATACTTGCCGAAGTTCGATCATTTATCGAACACATTGCTCGTGTACTTATACACACATATATTTGCACTTAGTCATTACATAACCACACTCATTTTCACTTGGCCATTTCAACCTTACCAAAAATTCAATTATATATCGAGCATATTTCTCATGAGTTTGCACACACACTTCTGCACTTATTCATCACACAATCATATTTAATTTCACTTAGTTATTTCAATTTAATTCTCATTGAACATATCGGAATAATAATGGATACATCGAAACTTAGAACATTTCACATAGTGCCACACTTGTAGCCAAAGCTACTTCACTTCACATAGTCATTTTCACTTAAATTTCACATAACACAATGCCATGAATTGAGACCACTTCGCACAATACCATGGACTTATTTCCATATTTCGAATGTTCAACTAGAAAATTTCTCTTTTGTCGATATAGTTTGTCAAATACATCAAATATTTGGCAACATTTCGTAAGGTACATCAAAATATGAAAACATAAATAGATAGTAATGCATTACATGCATACGAACTTACCTCGATACCAAAATGTTAAATTCACAATTTGGTCCAAAACCTTGCCTTTAGCTTTCATATATGCACACATAACATGATTTTTTTTTATTGTCAAAATATTCAGTACAAACATTTATTTCGTACCTCCATAAATCTTTACTTATCACAGGCAATTTTCCTTTTTCTATCAAATACTTAAATATCACTTTCATCACTACCAGAATTAGTTCGGTTGGAAGCATCTTTATTTATTAGTAAAATTATTCTTATCAAGGTCGAGAAATATCACATTAACACAGGTTTTATAATGACATGTATTTCTAAACTTCACATATGCTATATTCGGTCCGAGAATCGACTAAACCATAGCTCTGATACCACTAAATGTAACACCCATAACCCGTATCCACCATCGAAATAGAGTTTCGGAGCATCACTAGAATTTGCAGATCACTTAAAAAAATTTCAATTAAATACTTACCGATTCTATGCATCATATAAATATATTACCATACAATCAATAGCTTGGCACTTGTCTAAGCATCAAACCGCAGCATTGCTAGTATACTAGTACATATTTCATATAAATTCAACATTGATGTACTTATTTTCTCGACATATCACACTTGAGTTTTGTAATTGTTTTTACTTACATAATTTCCTTGTATCAACATATCAAAGATAATCATATATATACATGTCATGAATCATATCATTCTCTTACCGTTTCTTCATAAGTATATATCATTCTTTTCATGCTTCATCATTTCCATATATTTTATGTATATTTATTCTGGTAATAGTTTATATCAAACTTAACATAAATTATATTCCATGTACTTGTACTTAATTCGTTTATCTATCTTCATAATTATTTCATACAACTATTTTGTATATATATATTTCCATATAACTAGTTCTTGTAAACATTTCACACAACCATTTCATATAACCATTCGTTATCTGACACATATTTCCTGAATATCAATTGTTCAACAAATGTCATAGCATCTCCCATCCACGGTCTCATTTATCTTTGACATGATGCCATAGTGTCTTTCAACTATGGTCTTACTCATTTTCTGTCATGTTGCCATGGTATCTTTCAACCATGGTCTTATTCATGTCACGTTGCCATGGTATCTTTCAACCATGGTCTTACACATTTCATTTCATGTTGCCATTGTATCTTTCAACCATGGTCTTACACATTTCATTTCAGTAAGCACACTCCCGCGAATCTCACTCTCCCGCGAACCTCAATTCTTGGCACACTTCCGCGAACCTTAACTCCCATGTATTCTTCGGAAGGCCAATACACATATATTCTTCGGGAGAGCCACCAGCACACTCCCGCGAACCTCATTTCCCATATATTCTTCGGGAGGGCTGATATTAGGATTACCCTTCCGGGCTTAATCCTTTTTCCTGTATTCTTCGGGAGGGCTATATTAGAATAGGATCACCCGTCCGGGCTAGATCCTTTTTACCGTCAATTCATCGCTTATCACTGGGCAGAAGTATTCAATTTGATCATTTATTCAATTTTCATGTTTTTTCATCATTCACGATTTTATCACCAATACATATGAAATAACACGTCATGAAATTCATAAGATTAACAAATGATCACTAAAATTTAGCCATATAAACTTACAAATTCGATCTCATATTATAACGATAATCATAATTTCATAATAAATATTCCAAATAAAACATTATATTATTTGTAATTCAACATTTATCAATTACAATCGGGCATGTGATCAATTTATACACAAGTCATTCACATATTTATTTTTCCCTCCTCCTCCTCTCCATCCACATCCTTAGTACAAATAACACACTTGTAAGTAACATTATCTATAATTTTTACTATTTACTTGTGTGAATATTCAAGCTGTCCATCCGTGTCATAGTCACTAAATTATTTTTCTCTTAAGCTACAGAACTCCAAATTAAGATCTGTTAATTTTCCTTGAAACTAGACTCACAATTCTTCTTACTATAATTTTTCCAGAATTTTTGGTGTGGCCAATTAGTACAGTTTATTAGTTAAAATTTCCCCTGTTTCGCTACTCGACAATCCTGACCACTCTTCACTAAAATTTCAATTTCTCTTTATACAGAATTCAAAAGATGTTCACGTTTGTTTCTAGTAAAAATAGACTCAATAAGGAATCCACCGATATAAATTATATTCCATAAATATTTTTGTACAATTTTTAATGATTTTTACAATTCAGAATAGGGGATCACGAAATCAATCTGAACCAGTCTTACAAAAATGTGAATATCTCAAGATACAGAATTCCTTTGCTTTCTATGTTTCTTTTAAATAAAACTAGACTCAACAAGCTTTAATTCTATATCTCACTTAACTTCTAATTCAATTTCTACTATTTTTGGTGATTTTTCAAATTTAGACAACTGTTGCTGTCCAAAACTGCTTTAGTGTAACATGTTGATTTCTATTTTTGTCCCAAATTCCACAATTCATACAATTCAATCCTTGCTCAATTAACCCCTCAATTGAGATAATTTTCTCAATTAATAATTTATTCTATCATTTTAAACTACTTCATAATCTTTGGAAATCAGAATTTCAACACTAGTCTTTAATTTCAACTCTTTCACAATTAGGTCCTAAAATCAATTTCCATTAATTTTACTTGATAAAATCATCGTATAACAAAATTAAAGCTTCAGTTCTATGTTTACTCATCATATTATTCCAGCACTCATCCATAACAACTTTAAAAATTAGCCATAAAATCAAAAACTAATGAATTAATAAGTTGGACCCAATTGTAAAAGTCCAAAAACATAGAAATTTCAAGAAGAAAGTAAGAATTAAACTTACATGAAGCTTGAGTATGAAAACCAGCTTGAACTCTCTCCCATGGCTGTTTCTCAGCTGAAGAAAATGAAGGGACATGGAGAGAATTCTAGATATTCCAATCTAGTCCCCTTTTTATTTTGGTGAATTTTGTTATTTTCCCATTTTACCCTTATTTCATCAATTCTCCTGATTTTTCTCAGCTTATGCCGCCCAAAATATCTCCTTTGGGCTTATTTTCACTTTAGGTCTCTCCTCATTTGACAATTAACCTATTTCATCCTTCTAGCAACTTTTACACCTTTTTCAATTTAGTCCTTTTTATTTAATTGACCACCCAAACGTTAAAATTTTCGAACGAAATTTTAATAGTACCTTATTGACACTCCGTAAATATTCATAAAAATATTTATGACTTGGTTTATAACACCGAGATCTCGATACCTCTTTTTCTCAATTTCTTGACTAAATAAATCTTTATAAAACACAATTTACTATTTCAAAAATCTTTTAAAAAAACTACATTTGACTTGTAAATATTAAATAATATTATCTACAAGTTCATTTGTCGGATTTGGTGGTCTTGAATCACTATTTCCGACATCACTGAAATTCGGGCTATTACAGTTACTCGACATTATATATCGAATTCGCACACTTAGTGCTCAATACTTAAGCTTGCACGCTAAGTGCTCAATAATCAGGCTCGCACACTTGGTGCAATTTTCACATCCGTAACCTTTTATACTCGCACACTCAGTGCCGAAATTTAATTACTCCATATTCATCAATTCAAATTTATCAACTCTATTTGCATTCGGCAACCTCAACTTTTTATAAATTTCAATTCGGCACATATATGTATATATAGTATTTAAATTAATCAATGACAAATATTTTCTTAGTAACTTACCATATACAAGACATTTAATTTATCATATACTAAAACTCAACTAACTCCAATATACATTTACTCAACCCCAAAGTACTTCATTACTTCCAAACACAAGACCGAATATATTATGGCATTCTATCATCATGTAATATTAATATAATCAAGTACAAAGCCATTTAGCATATCTACCATTACATACTCACAATTTGGCCAATTATCCATCATTTCTTATAACATATAATTTTTTTGTATCAAATTTAATCATATAATTCAGTGGAGGCAACATATTGATAGAGCCGATAATTTTAGTAAATTATTCATTATGTATACAATTACCACCAATTAAAACAATTTCAGTAGCTAATAGTTTGATTTTTAACCATACGAACTTACATCGTGTATCCGTCGACTATTCGTCTACTTTTTTATTTTCCTCGATCAAATTCTTGAATTCGTTTGTCTTGATCTAATTTAACCAAATTTAACTCAATTATTCACTAACATAATCAATTAAACACATATACATGTAAATTTGGCAAATTACATATTTGCCCCAATACTAATATCCACTTTGCAATTTAGTCCTTATGCATCAAAAAAACAAATTATACAATTTTAATCACTAATTATCAAAACCGAATATTTCTATACACCATACAAGCCCATATCTTTCCTTTATTCATATTTCTAACCACAAAAATTCTATCTTTTTTAATTTAATCCCAAATACTCAATTTCATCAAAAATCTTTTTATAAAACTTGTATATCTATAAACAACCATCAATAATTTATCAAGAAATATCAAAACAAACATGTATTCATCAATGGAACATTTCAAAAACACAACCACTTTTAGAAATTGAGGTACGGGTCAACTATACCTAGCTGCAACGAGCTCCAAAACATAAAAATCATTAAAAACCGAGACAAAACCGTACCTTGATTGAGCAAAATGCCTTAGCCGAATGAAAAAACTTCCAACACCCTTTCTTTGTTTAGTTATTCGGTTGAAGATGATGAAAACATAACAAAAATATCATATGGTTTTATTTTATTAAACATTATTCCATAATTTACCAAAATACCCATGTTTAATAACCATATAAATTATGTAATTCAAGGTCCACTACCGTCCACTCAAATTTGCAATGGTATAATTACCATGCAAGGACTCCCATTTATAAAGCCATGACCAAATAAGTCACTTATGCAATAGAACTCATAATTATCGCTTTACGCGATTTAGTCCTTTTTACCGAATTAACAATTTAATCGGTAAAATTACTTTACGAAACTTTCACACAGTAATACTACCACACTGTAAATATTATTAAAATAATAAAAATAATATTTTAACTCTGTTAAGTGGTCCCGAAACCACTCGCTCCGATTAGGGTCCAAACCGGGCTGTTACAGGTTTCAGCACACAGCTCCACCCTTTTAACTCAATGCATACGTTCATGGTTACAGCACATAGCTCTACGCTTTTAAAACAATGCATATAGTCGTGGTTACAGCACATAGCTTCATGGTTTTAAATCTATGCATTTTATTCGTGGTTTTAGCACATAGCTCCACGATTTCAAATCAATGCATTATAGTCATGGTTACAACACACAGTTCCACGATTTCAAATCAATGCATTATATTCGTGGTTACAACACACAGCTCCACGATTTTAAATCAATGCATTATATTAGTGGTTACAGCACACAGCTCCACGATTTTAAATCAATGCATTATATTCTTGGTTACAGCACAGCTCCACGATTTTACTTAGTCACACTTGGCCATGACTCATTCATGGTCCTTTCCGTTGATAAACGATAAATTATACATGTTTTTACCTCATGCTTAGCCTAAATTCTAGATGAATTATCATTGAATTTATGGAAATTGGTGCTCCTAATCCTTTTATTTCATGTCTTATACTCAGGTGAGCATAAGGAAGTGAAAAGAACGAGAAATAGGCCAAAAACAGAGAAAATGGGCCAAAGTATGAAAACATTACGGCCTGGAAGTTCACCACACGGCCGACACGGCCGTGCCACCTTGAGCTCGAACAGGGCCCAGCCTCAACTCGCACGGCCAGACTACACGACTGTGCCACCTTAACAGGCTCGAGCACGACCTGGGCCTTGATCCACACGGGCATGGCACACGGGCATGTCCCTGTCGTAAGGAAGTTTAATTTCACTCGGAAAAAACTACTCAGGGGCTAAGAAAGGCATTCCAAAGCTCTATATAAAGACCCTAGGAGGCAACTACGAAGGTGTGCTTTTCCCCCCCAAGAAGGCTTATTCCCGCCAAGACGGGGAGTTAAACACAGAGAATTACTCGAATGGAAGCCGATTGATCCATCTCAGAAGCCAAGATCTACATTAAGACAGAGGATCTCCCTTCAATCCTTTAAGGAGTTTTGGGTTTTTTTTATGTTTTATTATTTTATTTTTTCTGAGATGTTTTCTTTTATAATTATGAACTAAAACCCCAAATATCTAAGGGGGATGAAACCTAAGACAGATCTTGTTATTGTTGTCTGAGCTGTGTGATAAATATTTGATTTGCTCTTAATTGTATTTTTAACTCTTAAATTGGTATGTCTGGGATATTGATTTAAGTTGAATGTACCTATGTGGAGGAGCAAAAGTCCCTGCATAGGAGTAGATCCAACACAATTAAGCGGAGTTGATCGCCATTTAGATTTCATTTTATTTTGCCACTTGGACACATATTTGCATGCCATTTTTCTCATAAGTTAATATATACATGCCTATAGTTCTTAGTTTTTGTTATAAGTTTTTAATATGATTAGATTTTACTATTCAGGTTACTCATTAGTTGTTATTTTAGGAAAAATATCAATTTACATTTTAAATCATTTTTAATCTCAATATTTAGGACTAATACTTTTGTTTTTTTCAGATACCATGTCATCATCGCGCGCCAGAAAGACTGCTGTCCCCATCTCCAAGAAATGAAAGGGGCCGGGAAGTTCCTCAGCAAGACCCACCTCTAAGACACTCCACCCGTTCCTCACATTTCCGCAGGACTCCCAGGAGGAATGCTACCAGCTACTCCGAGCACACACTATCTTGATGGGCCGATGCATTGACTGGGAGGCCCTCGCGCAAGTAAACCTGGTGGACAATGTCCGAGCCCTACTAGCTACCGACCCATGAGACCAGTTCTTTAGGATTGTAGAGCCCACCTACCTAGAACTCACTCTCAAGTTCTACTCCAAATTCCACCTCTAGACCGTCATGAACAGATTTGAAGATCCCGACACGGTCCAATTTTGATTAGGAGGTCTTGTGCGGCAGCTGAGTGTCCTAGAGTTCAGCATGGCTCTCGGTCTCTATACCGAGCAGTTCATGGCAGAAGAAGACTTCCCTACTCTTTCCAGGCGCATCCACATCCGACCCCTCGACTGCTGGAACGAGATTGCTCCAGGGCGACAGATCTATAATCCCAGCGTCAGCAAGGCATCCGCCCTCCCTCCTTCTCTCAGGTATATTCACGCCCTCCTTGTTCATACATTGACAGGTAGACGGGAGAGTACAGGCGTCGTCAACACTCACGACGTCTATTTCCTCTAGTGCATGGCCAATGGCCACCCCATCGACCTTGCCTACTTCATAGCGTTGGCCATGCAGCACCAGACTGAGAGGCACCACAAGGAAGTCGTATCCATGGGCCCGTACATCACACGACTAGGCCGCTACTTTGGCCTACTCAACACCGTAGCCCAGACATCCTCGTACACCCTACTTGGCCAGATGTCCTCCCAGGGCATCCAGAGCATGCTCTCCATGAGGATGGTAGAGCGACGGCCAGGTGGCGGCCATTTTTACTTCCACATTGTCCAGGAAGGCGAAGACCCAGAGGACATTATTGATGATGTCCCATCGCCACCACCTGAGGAGGATGCACCCGTCGAGCCATCACGCCCCATACAACCTACCCAGACAGCAGTCCCACACGATGACATACACGAGCGCCTAGACCGATTTGAGCAGCGCCTCGATTACATCGATGCCACTTTAGCGCACATATGTCAGCACTTTGGCATTTCCCCACCACCACGAGATCCAGCAGAGGACTAGATCTTCTTTTTATCTTTATTTTTATCTTTATTTTGTTTTACTTTTATTTTTTCTTTTATCTTTTATTATTACTTTATTCTAACTCTTAAACACTGATCCTTATTTTCACTTTATTTTCTTTTTTAGGTTTATTTTTCATTTTTTCTTTATTTGAATTTTTATTTTTTATTTATTTTGTTTATTTTATTTTCTTCGGCCATCTCCTAATGAAGTAACCCCTCTTCATCTTAACCTCTCACGACTAATAAATCCATTCGCAGTTCCAAAGGAGCCTTACAACTTAAATCTCTACGGAAATGGAAACACCGTGCCACATATGCCAACTCTTCCTATATCTGTCTCACAAAGCCATCCACATTTCAGGGAGTTTCATATCTCTCCCTCTCTTATGATATTATGCTTTTATTGCTAATATTATCCTTGTACATTCAGGGTAATGTACATCTTAAGTGTGGGAGGGAACGTACTTTAAATTTTATTTCATTCTCTTTGAAATCCCTGAAATTGTTCTAACTAATTGCACTGTCCTCAATAGCATGATCTTCAGTCTACTATTAGGAATTATTTCTGACTGATTTATAATTGTTATTGATATGTTGAGAATTAAGAAATAGGTGATTATACTTTAAATATTCAAACTTAAAAACAATAAGGAATCAAGAATGATAAGTTGAAATTTTTGAGAACTCCAATTTTTGTATAAGTTCTTTTCCCTAATTCTGAATAGTATCTTGAAATTTGAAATTCACAAGAATGACATCAAAAGCCATAATTCTAGTGAGAATTTGAGCCTTTTTGAGCATACATCCTTCCGTGCTCACTTTTATTATTGCTTTGAGTGAGTCAATACTGATTTGTTATTCTAGAACTTGCTTTGATTATACATGTCGAGACCACATCATTGATTTGATATACTGAGATGATAAAGGCACCTAGGATTTAACCCACTTACTCCACAAAAGCCTACCTCTATAATCTAACCCCTAGTGAACCCCATTGAGACTAACAACCTTTTCCTTGACTCACCCTCTAATTATTAACCAATATCCCGTTTTTGTTGAATTTTCCATTCAATTACTTTTGATCCCTATTTTTGTCGAGATTTGAGTTGAATTTACTATCTAAGCTTTATTATCTTTTCCAGTATGTAAATCTTTACTCAATTCATTGTAAATACTTGAGTTGTTCTTAAAAAAAAAAGTGTACATACAGTCAAATTCAGTTGTAATATGTAATAGTTCAAATTAAGTTTTTGCATATTTCTCTCTTAAGGCTACCAAAATGATGTTATTAAGCTTTGAAAATATGTTCCAGTGATAGAGATTTTTCTAGCTAGATAATTTTTCAGTTCAATCTCGATTCTAACCCTCTTTTTGTAGCCTGTGACAATACCCCTAACCAAGCCCCGTTACAACCATGAAAAGACCTCTTGATCGATATATCATATCAAACTATAGTGGTGGAGATTTGATTTTCGTGCAAGCTTATGGTAATAACTTTTCAGGTTGACTAGAGAGTGCTTAAAATTTTGAACCCTAAACACTTCGAGTGAATAGAGTGAACCTTTAGTGAGGATGTCAACTCCTGTTAATTAAGATAGAGAGATAACTACTTAGAAGGAAGGAAGACTTATTTTTTCAATGATAAAATTCTCAACTTAGAGTAATTGAATCTTTAATGTTCTTCTGATTGAATTTTTCATTGTATGATTACCTGTGGATTAGTTTGAAACATTATTGATAAAGATTATAGGTTGAGAAGAATGATTCTTTTTTAGGGATTGAGATTTTGCTTGAAGACAGGCAAAGGCTTAAGTGTGGGGGTGTTTCATAAATGCTAAATTATACATATTTTTACCTCATGTTTAGCCTATATTTTGGATGGATTCTTATCAATTTTATGAGAATTGGTGCTCTTAATCCTTCCTTTTTATATCTTATACTCAGGAGAGCATAGGGAAGAAGAAAGAACGGAAAACGGGCCAAAAACGATGAAAAATGGGCCAAAATGTGTGAACAACATGGGCAAAGAAATGCCACACGGCCATGCCACACGGCCGTGCCACATGAAGATCACACGGTCAAGCCCCCGACAAGCACAGCCAGGTCACACGGTCGTGCCTCCACCGATAAAAGCACACGGCCTCTGTCGAAGTCACACAGGCGTGGCACACGGGCGTGTTCTAGTCGTGAGGAAGGGGAATTTCACTCGAATTGGGATGCTTAGAGGCTAAGAAAGGCTCCCCACAAGCTCTCTATATAAAGACCTCATGAGGCAGAAGCAAAGAGATGTTTTTTTGAGATATTTTTCCTCTCATTTTTCTGCCACACTAAGGGCAGAAGCAAGGGATTACTCCAAGGGAGAAGGCCGATTAATTCATCTCAGAAGCTGGAATTCTGCAACAACATAGAGGATCTCCCTAAATTCCTTCAGGGGTTTTTGGTTTATTTTATGTTTTGTTATTTTATATCTTCTGAGATGTTTTCCTTCTTTATTATGAACTAAACCTCTCAAATACTTGAGGTGGATGAAACCTAAGACAGATCTTGTTATTTATTCTTGATTTATTTGATAAATACTTGAATTGTTCTTAATTATGCGTTCTTCATTCTTGATTTAATAATCCTAGGCATTACTTCAAGAATTAGATGTGCTTAGAGCAGAGGAGCAAAAGTCCTTGTGATAAGAGTAGATCTACCATAATTAAGCGGAGTTGCATGCAACCCTAGACATAGGGCGACATAAATTTGCCAGATTAGGGTCAAACCTAATATGGGGAGCCATAGATAGAATTAATGCAACCTAGGAAGTTAATTAATAAGGGAACTTTAATTAACAACTTAGGCCTAGTTGCTCTACACCTCGACGGACGGTTTAGCATAAGTTAGGGATCTCTACGGATCAAGTCAAGTAAAGAAATCATATAGTTCAAGAAAATAATAACAAGTGAAGTCTAGGTGGATTCTCCCTTGAGTATTGTCCATATAAATCAGCTTTTCCCTAAAAGTTTTCCCAATTTACTCTTTACGCTTTCTTAGTTAGTTTTAAAATTAGTTTAAACAATCCTCTTTTATTTTTTTAGCTAGATAATAGAAAAGAAGTAAGTACTAGTACTTTTGGTTCCCTTGGGTACGATAACTCGGTCTTGCCACTAAACTATACTACTGTTCGATAGGTGCGCTTACCTTTAACATCGTGATATTAGTTAGTTTTGGTATGATCAGTTTTTATAAATTTTATTACTTAATATCACGCGATATCACACTACATGGGAACAATGACCGAAAAATTTTTACTTAAGTATTTTCCTCAGCTAAAACAACTAAATTGCGAAATGATATCCCTTTTTTTTGTGCAGATGGATTTAGAGACGTTTTACGATGCTTGGGAAAGATACAAGGACCTATTGAGAAGGTGTCCTCACCATGGACTGCTTTTGTGGTTACAAGTTCAAACCTTTCACAATGATTTGAATCCCTCAACAAGGTAGATGATCGATGCAGCCGCCAAAGGAACAATCAATAACAAAACACCCGAAGCAGCCTACGAATTTATAAAAGAGATGTTATTGAATAACAATCAGTGGCAAGTCATGCGAACAAAGCCACAAAAAGCTGCAGGAGTTTTTAATATTGATGCCGTAACTATGCTTTCTAACCAGGTAGAACTTTGATACTCGCGATATTAAGTAATAAAATTTATAAAAAATGATCACACCAAAAACTAACTAATATTAAGATTTTAAAGGCAAGCGCACTTACCGAACAGTAGTATAGTTTAGTGGCAAGACCGAGTTATCGTACCCAAGGGAACCAAAAGTACTAATACTTACTTCCTTTCTATTATCTAGCCTAAAAATAAAAGAGGATTGGTTGAAACTAATTCTAAAACTAACTAAAGGTGCACAAAAAGTAAATTCGGGAAAACTTTTAGGGAAGAGCTGATTGATATGAGCAATACTTAAGGGAGAATCCACCTAGACCTAACTTGTTATTAACTTCTTAAACTAGATGATTTCTTCACTTGACTTGATCCGTAGAGATCCCTAACTAATGTTAATACCTCCGTCGAGGATAAGAACAACTAATCCTAGGTGGTTAATTAAAGTTTCTTTATTAATTAGCACCCCTAGGTTGCATTAATTCGATCTATGGATCCCCTATTAGGTTTGACCCTAATCCGGCAGATTTATGTCGCCCTATGTCTAGGGTTGCATGCAACTCCGCTTAATTATGGTAGATCTACTCTTAAAACAAGGACTTTTGCTCCTCTGCCTAAGCACATCAAGTTCTTGAAGTAATACCTAGGATTATTAAGTCAAGAATGAAGAACACATAATTAAGAACAATTCAAGTAATTATCATATAATTCAAGAATAAATAATAACAAGATCTGTCTTAGGTTTCATCCCCCTCAAATATTTGAGGGGTTTAGTTCATAACTAATAAAGAAAACATCTCAAAAGAAATAAGATAACAAAACATAAAGAACCCAAAAACCCCTGAAGGAATTTAGGGAGATCCTCTGTCTTGATGTAGAATTCTGGCTTCTAGGATGAATCAATCGGCTTCCCTTGGAGTAATTCCTTGCTTTCACTCCTTATGTTGACAGAATTATGGCACTCTTTCTTGAGAGAAAAGAGTACATCTCTAGAGTTGCCTCCTGGGGTCTTTATATAGAGTTTAGAATGGCTTTCTTAGCCTCCAAGTATCCAAATCCTAGTGAAATTGTACTTTCTCATGACAGGGACACGCCCGTGTGCCACGCCGGTATGGTTTCAATAAGGGCCGTGTGCGAGCTTGTTGACGGTGGCACGGCCGTGTGGCCTGGCCGTTCTTGTCGGGGCTGGGCCGTGTGGACTTCGTGTGGCACGGCCGTGTAGCACGGTCGTGTGGTGACTCCTTGGGCCATGTCGTTTTCACACTTTGGCCCATTTTTCCTCATTTTTGGCCCGTTTTCCGTTCTTTTCTCTTCCCTATGCTCTCCTGAGTATAAGACATGAAAAAGAAGGATTAAGAGTACCAATTCTCACAAAATTAATGATAATCCATCCGAAATTAGGCTAAACATGAGGTAAAAATATGTATATGATAAACACCAAATTATACATATTTTTACCTCACATTTAGCCTACATTTTGGATGGTTTCTTATCAATTTTGTGAGAACTGGTGCTCTTAACCCCTCTTTTTCCTATCTTATACTCAGGAGAGCATAGAGAAGATGAAAGAACAGAAAACGGGCCTAAAACGGTGAAAAATATACCAAAAAGCATGAACCACACGGGCCAAGAGATGCCACACGGCCGTGCCACACGGGCTTGCTTCACGAAGATCACACGGACAAAGCCCCGACAAGCACGACCACTACACACGGGCTCTATCAAACCCACACGAGCGTGGCACACGGGCGTGTTCTAGTCGTGGGAAAGACGAATTTCACTCAAATTGGTATGCTTAAGAGCTAAGAAAGAGTCCCCAAAAGTTCTCTATATAAAGATACCATAAGGCAACATTGAAGGGGGGCTCCTTCCACCTCTATACACATTCTATATTCTTTTCCTCTCACCTTTCTGCCACACCACAGGTAGAAGCAAGGGATTACTCGAAGGGAGAAGCCGATTGGTTCATCTCAGAAGCCGAAGTTCTGCATCAACATAGAGGATTTCCCTAAATTCCTTCAGGGGTTTTTGGTTTCTTTTATGATTTGTTATTTTATAACTTCTGAGATGTTTTCTTTTATCTTTATGAACTAAACCCCTCAGATACTTGAGGGGGATGAAACCTAAGACAGATCTTGTTATTTATTCTTGATTTTTATGAGAATTACTTGAATTGTTCTTAATTATGTGTTATTCATCCTTGATTTAATAGTCCTAGGTATTAATTCAAGAATTAGATGTGCTTAGAGCAGAGGAGCAAAAGTCCCTGTGATAAGAGTAGATCTACCATAATTAAGCGGAGTTGCATGCAACCCTAGACATAGGGCGACATAAATCTGCCGGATTAGGGTCAAACCTAATATGGGGAACCATAGATCGAATTAATGCAACCTAGGGAGTTAATTAATAAGAGAATTTTAATTAACAACTTAGGCCTAGTTGCTCTTCACCTCGACGGAGGGTTTAGCATAAATTAGGGATCTCTACGGATCAAGTCAAGCAAATAACTCGTATAATTCAAGAAAATAATAACAAGTGAAGTCTAGGTGGATTCTCCCTTAAGTATTAATCATACCAATTAGCTTTCCCCAAAAAGTCTTCCCAATTTACTTTTTCTGTTTTTCTTAGTTTAGATCTTAGAAAGTAGTTTTAAACAAACCCTCATTTAATTTTTAGGTTAAATAATAGAAAGGAAGTGAGTAATAGTACTTTCGGTTCCCTTGGGTACGATACTCGATCTTATCACTAGATTATACTACTGTCGACAGGTGCGCTTGCCTTAAACGTCGTGATATTAGTTAGTTTGGGTTTGATCAAGTTCTTTATAAATTTTATTACTTTATATCACGCGATATCAAGTTTTTGACGCCGTTGCCGGGGACTTAAACTGAAATATTACGAAAGCTCGATTTCTATTACTTTAGCTATTATTATTTATAATATTTATATATTACTCTAGTTACTTTATTTTTTATTTTTATTTTTAATTTTATTTTATTCTCTTTTTAGGTTTTTCTATTTTATGACTAGAAACAACCCGACAGGACCACTACTTTTTGACGAAGATTTGGAAGCTACAGTCCGCAGAAATCGTAGAGAGATCAGTCGAAGTCTACATTATCCAGAACAAGAACTTGAGGAAGAGCCAAAACCTACTGAAGAGATGGCTGCAAATCAAAATATTCACCAACCCCCGCACTACCCGCCGAACCAGAAGAAGCTCCGCGTACTATGTATGATTATGCTAAACCTAGTGTGATTGGTACTCAAACTAGAATTATTAGACCTGCTATTGCTGCTAATAATTTTGAATTAAAACCTATTACTATTCAGATGATTTAGCAATTCGTGCAGTTTGACGATTTACAGGATGAAGATCCCAACTCACATCTAGCCAATTTTTTGGAACTGTGCGACACTTTTAAAATCAATGGCGTTACTGATAACGCCATTCGTCTAAGGCTATTTCCTTTTTCTTTAAGAAATAAGGCAAAACAGTGGTTAAACTCTTTACCACGAGGCTCAATTACTACATGGGACCAGATGTCCGAAAATTTTTTGCTTAAATATTTTCCTCCTGCTAAAACTGCTAAATTATGAAACGATATTTCTTCTTTTGTGCAGATGGATTTAGAAACGCTCTATGATGCCTGGGAAAGGTACAAGGATCTTTTAAGAATATGCCCTCATCATGGATTACCTTTATGGTTACAGGTTTAAACTTTCCATAATGGGTTAAACCCGTCAACTAGGCAAATGATCGATGCAGCCGCGGGCGGAACCATCAATAATAAAACACCTGACGCAGCTTACGAATTTATTGAAGAGATGTTATTGAATAACTATCAATGGCAAGTCATGAGGACAAAGCCGACGAAAGCTGCAGGAGTCTATAATCTTGATGCTGTTACTATGCTTACTAACCAAGTAGAACTTTTAAATAAGAAATTTGACAATTTTGTTGGTTCTACGCAGGCACAACCAGTGATGCAATGTGATGCAGCTCCAGGAAATATGTTTAATTCAGACCATCTACACAACATGGAAGCCGAACAAGCCAATTATATGAGTAATAATTCTTGACCTCCAAATAATCCCTATAGTAACACTTATAATGCAGGTTGGAGAAATCACCCAAATTTTTCATGGGGAGGACAAGGAAATCAAAGACAACAGCCTCCGGTATTCTAGCAGCCACCACCACAACAGGAAAAGAAGCTGAATCTTGAAGATATGTTCACCAAATTCATGGCCGCTTCAGAAACTCGTTTTCAAAGCACTGAAACAGCATTAAAGAATCAACAGGCCACGATTCAAAGACTCGAGAACCAAATTGGTCAACTTGCAAAATTAATCTCAGAAAGACCTCAGGGTGGGCTTCCAAGCAACACTGAACCAAATCCCAGAGAACATGTTAAAGCGATCACTCTAAGAGATGGTAAAGTGCTAGCAGAACCACAAAAGAAGCATGTTCACGAACTGCCGAAAGATAAAATAGAGGAATCTAAGGACGACGCTCCTCCAACACTCAAGGAATACAAACCTCGCATCCCATACCCAGCAAGGTTAAAAAAAGACCAGACAGACGCCCAATTCGATAAGTTTCTTGAACTCTTCAAACAATTACATATTAACTTACCCTTTGTTGAAGCAATTTCACAGATGCCGAAATATGCAAAATTCCTAAAAGAACTCTTGACAAACAAAAGGAAGTAGGAAGAATTAGCTACAGTGGAACTCAACGAGGAGTGTTCAGCCATTCTCCAAAATAAACTGCCAACAAAGCTAAAAGATCCAGGGAGTTTTACTATTCCTTGTTTCATTGGTAGCTTAATTATTAATAAAGCATTGGCTGATTTAGGTGCAAGTATTAATCTCATGCCTTATAAAATGTTCAAGCAACTAGGTCTAGGGGAACCTAAACCCACTAGAATGAGCATTCAATTAGCTGATAAATCTATTAAGTATCCTAGGGGAATCATTGAAGATGCGCTAGTAAAGGTCGATAAATTTATATTCCCTGTTGACTTTTTTGTGCTTGACTTGGATGAAGACATTGACGTACCTTTGATTTTAGGACGCCCATTTTTAGCCACTGCTAGAGCTATTATTGATGTAGGAGATGGTAAATTAGTTCTTAGAGTTGGTGAAGAGGAAGTCATTTTTAAAATCTATGATGCCATGAAATTTTCTAAGGAACAAGATAATTCTTGTTATTTTGTTGATATGGTTGATCACTTTGTTCAAGATAATTTTCAGGAAATCTCTATCATCGACACACTGAAACTGTGTCTTGTTCAGGGGGAGGGTGAAACCACCGTAGAAGTCGATAAGGTAAGAAAAGAATTAGATTCTAGCGAAACTATCACTAGACATATCAGCTATGAGAATTTAAAGATGAATGATAAGCTAAGACAGAAACCTTCCATTGAAGAGCCCCCTAAATTAGAATTAAAACAACTGCCAGAACACTTAGAATATGCCTTTTTAGAGGAGAACTCAACTTTGCCGGTCATTATTGCATTAAATTTAAGCTCTAAAGAAAAGGAAGAACTGCTCCAGGTACTAAGAAAACATAGGCAGGCCATAGCTTGGAAAATTTCGGATATCAAGGGAATTAATCCCTCTTTTTGTACTCACAAGATTTTGATGGAAGACAAATATAAACCAGCAGTGCAAGCCCAGAGACGATTAAATCCTAACATGAAGGAAGTCGTAAAGGCCGAGGTAATTAAACTTCTTGATGCTGGTATCATTTATCCTATTTCTGACAGTTCTTGGGTAAGCCCTGTGCAGGTTGTTCCTAAGAAATGTGGGCTAACCGTGGTAACCAATGACAAAGAAGAGCTCGTACCAACACGAACAATCACAGGATGGAGAGTATGCATCGATTACCGAAAGCTGAATGACGCCACTAAAAAAGATCATTTTCCTTTGCCCTTTATCGATCAAATATTAGAAAGATTAGCCGGTCACATGTATTATTGCTTCCTAGATGGCCTCTCCGGTTATTTCCAAATTCCAATAGCTCCAGAAGATCAGGAAAAAAACAACGTTCACATGCCCATACGGTACGTTCGCATATCGAAGAATGCCTTTTGGTTTATGTAACGCTCCTACTACCTTTCAGCGATGCATGCTAGCTATATTTAACGAATTTGTGGAAGATATCATGGAGGTGTTCATGGATGATTTCTCCATTTTCGGTAATTCTTTCCAACACTGTCTAAATAATTTAAAACTTGTTCTGATAAGATGTAAAGAGACAAATCTAGTGCTAAATTGGAAAAAATGTCATTTCATGGTCCAGGAAGGTATTGTAATAGGACATAAAATTTCTAATAAAGGAATAGAGGTAGACAAAGTGAAAATTGAAACCATTGAAAAACTACCCCTCCTAGTTCAGTTAAGGCTATAAGAAGTTTTTTAGGACATACTGGTTTTTATCGTAGATTCATTAAGGACTTTTTTAAAATAGCTAAGCCTTTAACTAAATTGCTAGAGAAAGACATACCTTTCAACTTCGACCAAGAATGCTTAGAGTCCTTTAGCACCCTTAAAGACAAGTTAGTCAACGCCCCAATTATGATTTCACCTGATTGGAATCTGCCTTTTGAACTAATGTGCGATACAAGTGATTTTGCCGTAGGTGTAGTTTTAGGACAGCGAAGGGACAAGCACTTCCAACCGATCTACTATGCTAGCAGAACATTGACAGCTGCTCAAGCCAACTACACTACCACGGAGAAAGAATTACTAGCTATTATCTTTGCTTTTGATAAATTCAGATCTTATTTAATCTTGTCAAAAGTGATCGTTTTCACTGATCATTCAGCTCTTCGTTATCTCTTAGCCAAACCTGACGCAAAACCTCGGTTAATAAGATGGATTTTACTTTTACAGGAATTCGACTTAGAAATTAAAGACAAGAAAGGAGCTGAAAATTTAGCAGCAGATCACCTTTCGAGACTAGAGAATACACAGCCCAAGTACCTCGAGAAGATAAACGATATGTTCCCTGAGGAACAACTTCTAACTTTAGCAGGTACGACACTTCCTTGGTTTGCTGATTTTGCAAATTATTTAGCAGCCAACATAACCCCAAAAGGGCTAACCCATCAGCAAAAGAAACGATTCTTTGCTAATGTGAAAAACTACTTTTGGGAAGACCATTTTCTTTTCCGAATTTGCGCAGATCAGGTTATACGAAAATGCGTTGATGACATAGAAGCGTATCGAATTTTGGAACATTGCCACTCAGGACCCACAGGAGGACATCATAGCAGAACCAGAACTGCTTATAAGGTATCGAATCAGGTTTTTACTGGCCTACACTTTTCAGAGATGCCAACAGATATGTGACCGCTTGTGATAAATGCCAACGAGCAGGTAATATCTCCCAACTTAATGAAATGCCCCAGAACTATATACTTTCATATGAAATATTTGATGTATGGGGTATAGATTTCATGGGACCATTCCCTAATTCATTTGGAAATCAGTACATACTAGTAGCAGTGGATTACATGTCAAAATGGGTAGAGGCTCAAGCTTTACCTACAAATGATGCTAGAATGGTAATACGATTTTTGAAAAAAAAAATTTCTCGATTTGGAACACCTAGGATAATCATAAGTGATAGGGGCACACATTTTTGCAATACCCAATTTGAAAAGATCTTAAGAAGGTATGGAGTATACCACAGAACAGCTACCCCTTACCACCCACAAACTAGCGGCCAAGTCGAAGTGACAAATAGAGAACTGAAGCGCATCCTAGAAAAAACAATAGAATCAAATAGGAAAGACTGGTCTAGAAAATTAGATGATGCATTATGGGCCTATAGAACTGCTTTTAAAACACCCATAGGAACATCTCCATATAAACTCATTTATGGAAAAAACTGTCATTTACCATTTGAACTCGAACATAAAGCATTCTGGGCTATAAAATTTCTAAACTTTGATCTTAAAAGTGCAGGTGAAAAGAGGCTCATGCAGTTGAATGAACTAGATGAATAGCGCTACAACGCATACAAAAACTCAAAACTGTATAAAGAAGCCATGAAGCGACGTCATGAAAAAAGGCTGAAACAACCCAAGCAGTTCAAAACAGGTGATCTCGTCCTACTCTACAACTCAAGATTGAAACTATTCCCTGGAAAACTTAAATCAAGGTGGTCAAGTTCGTTCACCGTTCTCAATGTCTTTCCATACGGCACTATCGAGGTAACTCACCCCAACTACGGTACTTTCAAGGTAAACGGCCATAAGCTAAAACATTATAAAAGTGAGAATTTTACAGAAAACAAGGAGGAGCTTAGGCTCCACCCTGTTTCTTCTTGACATCTCTAGGAAGAGTCGAGCTTAGACTCTAAATAAGCGCTTCTCGGGAGGCAACCCGAGCACTAATATAGTAACTTCCCATTCTTTTAAAATTTTTAGTGTTTTATTACATAAACTAACATTTTTTCTACAGAAAATATGAACCACACAGCCAGGCACACGGGCGTGCCTAAGGCCGTGCGCTTACCTAAAAAACAGAGACACGGTCGTGTGGACAGACCGTGCACGAACAGAGTAACTTTTCCCCAAAACACGGGCTACCGATAAAACCCCACGCCTGTGCTTTATGGCCGTGGCAACCCTGCACCTTTAACATGGGCAAACATAGAGACACACGCCCGTGCCATAAGCCCGTGGAAGCTACTGTCAATTCAGACATGCCCATGCACTTTATTACACGCCCGTGCGTTTAACGAAGGACCAATCTCCACGGCCGTGCAGACATTCCCACGCCCGTGCGTTTAACGAAGGACCAATCTCCACAGCCGTGCTCAAAATCGACACGGGTGTGCTCATCTAACGTGGCACGCTAAAACCTCTAATTTTCAAAAAACACGGGCTAAACACGACTCACACAGGCGTGCGATATGCTCGTGTGACCCAAAATGTATAAATATGGGGCCATTTTTCACTTCCCCTTTCATCCAAAACCCAAAGATTTCACACTCAAAACCTCCCCAAGCCTCCACAAACACCACCACAGTCCTCTAAACGCCACCATACTAGATTTTCTGATTCCCACGCCCGTGCATCAGTACCCACGACCGTGTAACACCAAATTTGGTTCCATTTTCTCCCTTTTTCTCATTTATTTTACTTTTACTGCATTTCTTGCATATTTATTTATTTTATTAGTTGATTTATGCAATTATGGAACTAGAAAATAGAGAACAATCTAGAATAATGTGGAATTGTGATTTTGTTAGCCATTTTGATTCTATATGCCAATTTTGTGCCATTTAAACCCATAGCTAGTTGCGACCTAATACCCATTGTAAATATGCCACTTAAACACACATTAGCATGCCATTTGCTATATAGTTCAGTATATATACACACATTCATGAAAAGAATTCTTATGCAAATTCTTAAAATGATTAGATTCTACTACCAAGGTTAATTCCCACTCATGTTAAGGAACATTTTTATTTTATTCAGTCCTTCTTTTTTTTTTTAAATATTTGCATTTCCAATTTTAAATTCATTTTCTTTCTTTTCTAATTTTTTTTTTGTAGATCCCATGTCATCCTCCCGAGCCAGGAAAGCTGCCATCCCCGCCTCTAAGAAACAAAAGGGGCCAGGAAGGTCTTCGACTAGGCACACTTCCGAGATATGTCACCATTTTCTTACATTCTCACAAGACTCCCAGGAGGAGCGCTACCAGTATTGACTGGAGGGCCCTCGAACAAGTACGCCTGGTAGACGATGTCCGAGCCCTGCTTGCCACCGACCCTTGGGACCAGTTCTTTCAAATCGTGGAGCCCAGATATCTTGAACTCACTCTCGAGTTCTGTGCTGCATTCCACCTGCAGACGGTGATGACCTGGTTCGATGATCCAGGGACGGTCCAGTTTCGTTTGGGAGGGCTCGTACGATAACTCAGTGTTCCAGAATTCGGTGTGGCACTCGGGCTTTACACCAAGCAGTTTATGGTAGAGGAGAGCTTTCCCACTCTTTCCAGGCGCATCCATATCCGACCCCTTGATTGCTGGAAAGAGATTGCCCCAGGAAGACAGATATACAACCCCAGCGTCAGCAAGGCCTCTGCTCTTCCTCCATCTCTCAGGTATATCCACGCACTCCTCGCTCATACTATTACAGGTCGCCGAGAGAGCACAGGCGTCGTTAACACACACGACGTCTACTTCCTATGGTGCATGGCGAATGGCCACCCCATTGACCTTGCATATTTTATCGCGCTCGCCATGCAACATCAGATGGAGAGACACCGCAAGGGAGTTATATCCATGGGCCCATACATCACACGACTAGGCCGTTACTTCGGCCTGTTCAACACTACAGCCCAGACCTCCTCCTATACCTTACTTGGCCAGATGTCCTTCTAGGGCATCCAGAGCATGCTTTCTATGAGGATGGTCGAACGACGTCTAGGTGGCGACCACTATCACTTCCGCCTTGTCCAAGAAGGTGAGGACCAAGAGGATCAAGAGGACATTCCTGATGATGTCCCACTGCCACCACCAGCAGAGGATGCACCCGCAGAGCCATCACGCCCCAGACGACCAACCCAGACAGTAGCCTCATACACTGACATACATGAGCGCCTAGACCGATTTGAGCAGCAATGCTTCCAGCGCTTCGATTATATCGATGCCACTTTAGTACAGATATGTCAGTACCTGAGCATCGCCCCACCGCCACGAGACCCATCAGAGGATTAGATCCTCTTTTATATTTTATTTTTGTTTTATTTTATTTTTATTTTTATCATTTATCTTTTATTTTTTTTCTCTAACTAGTAAACACTGATCTTAATTTTAACCTTTTTCCTTTAACTTTCTTTTCCTTTTCTTTTTCAGATTTAATTGCTTTTATTTTAGCTTTTGCCTAATTTGAATATTAGTATTTTTCGTATTTTGTTTTTTTTTTTTTTCATAACAGCTACCTCCTAACAAAGTAATCCCTCTTCATCTTAACCTTCCACGACTAATAAATCCCTTCGCAGTTTCAAAGGAGCTCTACAGCTCAAATCTCTACGAAAAAGGGAATACCGCGCCGCAACTCCCGTCTTGCAAACCCATCCAAATTTCAGGGTGTAACAACCTCAAAAGTACAGATATCGGAGAATAAGTAATCGGATATCCGCTTTTGGTAAACGGACTCGTAAATATTTATTAAAAATTATTTATGAATTTAGTCATGTGTTTAATTAGATTTTGATTAAGTAAATTTAGCTTAATTGAGAGCAATTAGGAAAAAGGACTAAATTAAATAAGGGATAAAAGTTTAATTATGGAATAGAAAAATATTAAAGGACTAAATTAGTGATTAAACCAAATGGGTGACATGTGTATGTTAGAAAATAAATACATGTGTGCTTATATTATTGGTACAAGTGTATATTAGATATATATTTACTTAATTATTAAGTAAAAGATATTTATTTATTTGTTGTTATTATTATTAATAATTTTGTAAATATTATAATTTGTTTAATAATAAGATGATGACAAGTGTATGGTATAAGATTAGTACATGTGTAATAAAATGTGTGTGTACAAGTGTAATTAAAATATTGGTTATTAAATAGATTTTTATAACAACAATTATTATTATAAATTAATATATATATATATATATATATGTGTGTGTGTGTAAAAGAAAAAGAAAAGAAACAAAACATGAAGAAAGAAACAGAGAGCAAACGTGAAACAGGGGAGAAAGAAGGAGAAAAAGAAAGGAAAGAAAGAAAAGGGAAAATTCAAGGTTTGAAGCTTTAAAGTTTAATTGGTAAGTCAATTAGGCCCTTTCCTTTTAATTTTGATGTTTTATAAACTTTAGAATAAAGTTTTGATGAGTTTAAGTTGAGGTCTTTGAAGCTTTAAGGTTTTGAATATGGTTTATGTTAAATTAGAGAATGAATTAGGGGTTTAATTGAAAGAATTTTAAGTTAGAATTAGATAAATGATTTAGTAAGTTATAAGAAAACAGTTTTGGACAGCAACATAAGCTTAACTTTGAAAAATCACTAAAAATTGTAGGAACCAAATTAAAGGGTGAATAAGATATGAAATTAAAGCTTGCTGAGTCTATTTTTAGATAAAAGAAACAGAACAAGCAAAGAAAGTCTGTAGATTGAGATATTTGTATTTTTGTAAGACTGGTTCAGGATGATTCTGAAATCCCCTGTTCTGTTTTGATAAAATCATTAAAAATTGTACAAAAATAGTTATGAGTTGTAATTTAATTTTTAGAATCCTCAGTGAGTCTAGTTTCAAGAGAAATAGACTAGAACATTATCCGAGTCCTGAGCTATGAGATAATTGAACTTTAGCACAGGAGGGTCGGAACTATCAGACAGTAAATCAGGGGTAAATTTGAGGAATAAACTGTATTAATTGGTAAAACTAAAAATTTTGGAAATTTTATGGTAGAAAGGTACATGAGTCTAGTTTCAGGAAAAATTAACGGAACTTGATTTGGAGTTTCGTAGCTCCAAATATAAACAATTTAGTGACTGTTGCGCGGGTAGACAGCTTTAAAAGAATATATGAGTAAATAATAGGATTGTGTAAAAGAAAGTAGAATGAAGAGGAAGAATAGGAATTGAATAAAAGTTTAATTATTTCAAATTTTAATGCTGTAATTAATAATGCAAATTATTATTATTTCCGTAGTAAATAAAGAATTCGAGACATCGAGCAAGGAAGGAAAAGAGAGAAACAAATGGGGAGTAAAAATGAGAAATCTAGGTTAGTATTACTATAATTCAAATTTGATTATTTGTTAACTTTTAAATTGATATGTATATAATAAGCAAATTGAGGTAAGTAAAAGAATAAATTGTGTGTGAATTAAATGGAAATTTCTGATAATATGGTTTGAATGAGAAGAATTAATGTGGTATTGAATTATATATGTTGGATTGAGAAATTGATATGAATGTGAACATTAGAAATTATAAATTGAATAATATTGAAATGAAGTATGAACATATATAAGCATTTGATAAAACATTGATTGGAAAGTGGAAATGTATTGAATTGAATACATGAGGAATTTTGATTGGAATGCCTTTGAATTGAATCAAATTGAATTGAATGTGATTGAGTTGAAATGTGACTTGGAAGTAAATAATGTGAATATGTGAATTTGAACTTGAATCCGAATGATTGTGATTCAGTTGAAAGTGGAAGTGAAATGAATAAGTGATTCCGATACCCTATTAACTAGTCGGGCTTAGTGGATATAGTTGGCATGCCATAGGATCGGAACAGTTCAGAGATTCTTCGACCTCGAGTCGATGAGGCACTTGGTGTGCCATAGATTTGCTTCGGATAGTTTCGATGAGGCTTTGGTAGCCACTTTGCTTCGGCTATGCCGATGAGGTACTTGGTGTGCCATAGATTTGCTTCGGATAGTTTCGATGAGGCTTTGGTAGCCACTTTGCTTCGGCTATGCCGATGAGGTACTAGGTGTGCCATAGAATTACTTCGAGCTATCCGATGAGGCTTTGGTAGCCACTTTACTTCGAACTATCCGATGAGGCGTTGGTCACCATTCTGATATGTTTAATTAGATCCGTGTATCCGCCAGGGTCCGAGTCGAGTTAATAGGGGTAAATAAGTGAAATGATAAATTCTGAATGAATGTGATTGAGCTATTAAAAGAAATAAGAAAGTGAATTTAAGATATGAAATATAAAATGAGATTTGTGCTATGAGATTGAATGCTTAAATTAAAGATTCATGAAGTGTTCAAAGTTGGACTATGAATTGAAATATTATATGAGATTGAGAAATGAAATTAAAATCCATAATTTGTGTGAAAATTATATAAATAAATAATAAGAGAATTTAATTGAAAAGAATCGTATAATTGGATTATATAATTGAGTGTGAATCTGGTATGTGAAAATGAAATTGTAATATTATATTTTGGATTATGAACTAAATGGGTAAGAATTGATTAAAGCAAAGTGATGATTTATGAAAACAATTAGTGAAATTGTTATAATGGAGAAAAGGCTTTGGTAAACCTAAATTGCAATAAAACTAATATTGAATAAAGTGATAAAAACTTAGTGAATTATATATGATATGAAATGAGCTAATGAATTGAGATGTGAAAAATTCGATGAAATTTGGGTAGTGATCTAATGTATAAGTTTCATGAAATACAAGTTTGAAATAAGGCTTATAATTATTAAGTAATTTGATTAAAAGTATGAAATAATTATTAAGTAATTGAAATATAAATTAATGTATCTAAGTTATTGTATAATTTGAATTATGGTAATACTACTGAGTATTCCCATTCTCAGCGTACGGTTGTTTCCGTGGCAGGTTAGGTAAAATTGAGGTTCAGTCAAGCATCCAAGTTAATCCCGATCTCAGCTCCAATTCGTGGTGATGTATCTATCTTTTGATATTGTGGCATGTACTAGGTTTAGTATGAGTCACTTGTAATTTTTATGTTTGAATACAAATATAGTTCTTATGTCTTGTATAATGTTTGTAATGAAATGAATGTCAATTAGGTTAGTGTTATATGAAAATGAGTGGGATATGAATTGTGTATTTGAGTGCAGGAGGGCCAAGGCTTGGTAGATAGCCTCACATGGCCTGAGTGGTTGGTTACACGGGCGTGTGACCAGACCGTGTAGAATTTGACAGATTCTTCCACAGGCTGAGCACACGGGCGTGCCTTAGCCGTGGGAAGCACACGGCCTGACTCCACGGGCGTGTGAAATAGCTTGTGGCCGTGTCGGGTAAGTCAGAATGTTCCACGGTTCCTAGCATGGGCGTGTGAAAGCCACACGGTTTAACAACACGACCGTGCTAAAAGTCACACGGGCGTGTGTGACGATGCTTTTCATGAAAAATTTTCTAAGTCACGACTTGTTAGGATTCGAATCCTAACCATCCGAGATGTATGTAGATAGTCCGAAAACAGTTAATATGAACGTTTATACAATAAATTACACAATATTTTAGATTCATTTCCGATCAAGTTCTGTAAAGTTCTGTTAAGTCCGGTAATGCTCTGTACTTGATTCCGGCGACGGTCTCGGGTATAGGGTGTTACACAGGGAGTTTCATACCTTTCCCTAACTTTTGATCTTGTGCTTCTATTACTATTAATGTTTTCTTTGTACATTGGGGACAATGTACATCTTAAGTGTGGGGGGTACAGTACTTTTAATTTTATATCCTCTTTGAAACCCTTGAAATGGTTCTAACTAATTGCACTATCCTCAATAGCATAATTTTCAGTTTCCTATTAGGAATTATTTCTGATTGATTTATGATTTGTATTGATATACTGAGAATTAAGAAATAGGCGATTGTATTAAAAACATTAAGGAATCAAGAATAATAAGTTGAAATTTTTGAGAACTCTATTTTTTTTTGCATAAGTTATCTTCTCTAATTTTAGGTACTATCTTGAAATTTGAAATTTGCAGGACTGACATCAAAAGCCATAATTTTGTGAGATTTTGAGCCTTTTAAGCATACATTCTTTCGTGCTCACTGATATTATTGCTTTGAGTGAATCAACATTGAATAGTTATTCTAAAACTTGCTTCGATTATACATGTTGAGACCACATCATTGATTTGATATATCGAAATGATAAAGGCACTTAGGATTTAACCCACTTACTCCACAAAAAGCCTACCTCCATGAATTAACCCCTAGTAAACCCCATTGAGCCTAACAACCTTTTCCTTGACTCACCCTCTAATTATTAACCAATAACCCATTTTTGTTGAATTTCATTCAATTATTTTGATCCCTATTTTTGTCGAGATTTGAGTTGAATTTTTCATCTACCTTTATTCTCTTTTCCAGATTGTAAAATTTATTGTATTACTTGAATTCTTTTAAAAAAAAAGTACATATAGTAAAATTCGATTGTAAATTGTAAATAGTTCGATAAATTTTGGCATATTTCTATTTTTCAAGCTATGAAGCCAGAAACGATATTATCATAAGAATTAGCTCTAGAAATATATTTCAAAGTGATAGAGATTTTTCTAGCCAGATAATTTTTCAAATTCAATCTCGATTCTAACCCTCTTTTGCAGCCTGTGGCAACACCTATAACCAAGCCCCGTTACAACCAGTAAAGACCTTTTGATCGATGTATCATATCAATCTATAGTGGTGGAGATGTGATTTTCTTGCAAGCCTATGGTAATAACTTTTCAGATTGACTAGAGAGTGCTTAATTCTTGAACCCTAAACACTTCGAGTGGATAGAGTGAACCTTTAGTGAGGATGTCAACTTCTGTTAATTAAGATGGAAAGATAATTACTTAAGAGAGGAGAGAAAGCTTATGTTTCAATGATAAAATTCTCAACTTAGATTGATTGAATCTTTAATGTTCTTCTGATTGAATTATTCATTGTATGACTACCTGTAGATTAGTTTGAAACATTATTGATAAAGGTTGTAAGTTGAGAAAAATGATTCTTATTTAGGGATTGAGATTTTGCTTGAGGGCAAGCAAAGATTTAAGTGTGGGGGTATTTGATAAACACCAAATTATACATATTTTTACCTCACATTTAGCCTATATTTTTGATGGTTTCTTATCAATTTTGTGAGAATTGGTGCTCTTAACCCCTCTTTTTCATATCTTATACTCAAGAGAGCATAGGGAAGATGAAAGAACAGAAAACGGGCCTAAAACAGTGAAAAATAGACCAAAAAGCACGAACCACACGGGCCAAGAGAAACCACACGGCCGTGCCACACGGGCGTGCTTCACGAAGATCACACGGACAAAGCCCCGACAAGCACGACCACTACACACGGGCGTGCTAAATCACACGGCCTCTATCGAACCCACACGAGCGTGGCACACGGGCGTGTTCTAGTCGTGGGAAAGACGAATTTTACTCAAATGGGGATGCTTAGGGGCTAAGAAAGAGTCCCCAAAAGTTCTCTATATAAAGATCCCATAAGGCAACGTTGAAGGGGGGCTCCTTCCACCTCTATACACATTCTATATTCTTTTCTTCTCACCTTTCTACCACACCACAGGTAGAAGCAAGGGATTACTCGAAGGGAGAAGCCGATTGGTTCATCTCAGAAGCCGAAGTTCTGCATCAACATAGAGGATTTCCCTAAATTCCTTCAGGGTTTTTGGTTTCTTTTATGATTTGTTATTTTATAACTTCTGAGATGTTTTCTTTTATCTTTATGAACTAAACCCCTCAGATACTTGAGGAGGATGAAACCTAAGACAGATCTTGTTATTTATTCTTGATTTTTATGATAATTACTTGAATTGTTCTTAATTATGTGTTATTCATCCTTGATTTAATAGTCCTAGGTATTAATTCAAGAATTAGATGTGCTTAGAGCAGAGGAGCAAAAGTCCTTGTGATAAGAGTAGATCTACCATAATTAAGCGGAGTTGCATGCAACCCTAGACATAGGGCGACATAAATCTACCGGATTAGGGTCAAACCTAATATGGGGAACCATAGATCGAATTAATGCAACCTAGGGAGTTAATTAATAAGGGAATTTTAATTAACAACTTAGGCCTAGTTGCTCTTCACCTCGATGGAGGGTTTAGCATAAATTAGGGATCTCTACGGATCAAGTCAAGCAAATAACTCGTATAATTCAAGAAAATAATAACAAGTGAAGTCTAGGTGGATTCTCCCTTAAGTATTAATCATACCAATTAGCTTTCCCCAAAAAGTCTTCCCAATTTAATTTTTCTGTTTTTCTTAGTTTAGATCTTAGAAAGTAGTTTTAAACAAACCCTCATTTAATTTTTAGGTTAAATAATAGAAAGGAAGTGAGTAATAGTACTTTCGGTTCCCTTGGGTACGATACTCGATCTTATCACTAGACTATACTACTGTCGACAGGTGCGCTTGCCTTAAACGTCGTGATATTAGTTAGTTTGGGTTTGATCAAGTTCTTTATAAATTTTATTACTTTATATCACGCGATATCAGTATAATTTATCGTTTATCAAATACCCCCACACTTAAGCCTTTGCTTGTCCTCAAGCAAAATCTCAATCTACAATTAAGAATCATTCTTCTCAACTCACAATCTTTATCGATAAAATTTCAAATTAATTCACAGGTATTCATACAATGAAAATTCAATCAGAAGAACATTAAAGATTCAATCACTCCAAGTTGAGAATTTTATCATTGAAACATAAGTTTTCTCCCTTTTTTTTTTAAGTAGTTATCTCTCCATCTTAATTAACAGGAGTTGACATCCTCACTAAAGATTCACTCTATCCACTCAAAGTGTTTAGGGTTCAAGAATTAAGCACTCTCTAGTCAACCTGACAAGTATTACCATAGGCTTGCAAGAAAATCAGATCTCCACCACTGTAGATTGATATGACACATCGATCAAAAGGTCTTGTAATGGTTGTAACGGGGCTTGGTTAAGGGTGTTGTTACAGGCTGCAAAAGAGGGTTAGAATCGAGATTGAACTGAAAATTTATCTAGCTAGAAAAATCTCTATCACTGGAACATATTTCTCGAGCTAATTCTTATGATAACATGATTTCTGCCTTGGTAGCCTTAAAATAGAAATATGCAAAAACCATTTGAACTATTACAGATTACAACTGAATTACCATTTTTTTAGAACAATGCAAATATAATACAATAAATTGGATAAAATTATACATTCTGGAAAAGAGAATAAAGCTAGATGAAAATTTCAACTCAAATCTCGACAAAAATAGAGGTCAAAATAATTGAATAGAATTCAAGAAAAAATGGGTGAAAGGTTAAAATTAGAGGTAAGTTAAAGAAAAGGTTGTTAGGCTCAATGGGGTTTACTAGGGGTTAATTTATGGAGGTAGGCTTTTATGGAGTAAGTGGGTTAAATCCTAGATACCTTTATCATTTCAGTATATCAAATCAATGATCTGGTCTCGACATGTATAATCAAAGCAAGTTCTAGAATAACAAATCAGTGTTGACTCACTCAAAGCAATAATAAAAGTGAGCACGAAAGAATGTATGCTCAAAAGGCTCAAAAATCTCACCAGAATTATGGCTTTTTATGTCAATCCTGCGAATTTCAAATCTCAAGATAACAATTAGAATTAAGGAAAATATCTTATGAGAAAAAATGGGGTTCTCAAAAATTTCAACTTATCATGCTTGATTCCCTAATGTTTTAAAGTTTGAATAATCAAAGTACAAGCACCCATGTCTTAATTCTCACATATTAATAAAAATCATAAATCAATCAGAATATATCGCTAATAGGAGATTGAAGATAATGCAAACAGTGAAAGTGAGAATTTGAGAACAATGCAAAATGTTAGGAAAGTTCAGGTTTTCATACGGTCTAGTCACATGGGCATGAATTAGATGTGTTTAGTATGTGAAAATAGCTTAAAAATGATGAAAAATCAGGTTTTCATACGGCCTAGTCACATGGGCGTGTGCCCAAGCCGTGTGGAAAAGTCAAAATTGCCCACAGGCTAGTCCCACAGTCTTGTGTAACAAGTCAGATCTGCCCACGAGCTGGCCCCACGGCCATAGGAGCCCCACGGGCAGGCCACACAGGCATGTCCCATACCACACGGGCATGTGCCCTTATTCTCAAGGAAAAATTTCCAAAGTTCCTGTTTTAGTCCCAAATCACTTCCTAAGCCTATTTTGGACCTCGTAGGTCCATGTTAAGGACTTTTTGATAGAATTTGGAAAGTTTTAAATTGAAATACATTTTATGACTCGGTTTTATTTGTTTACTAGTGTTTAAGTTCGGTAATATCTCGTAACCCTATTCTGGCGATGGTTTGGGGTTAGGGGGTGTTACATCTCAAATTTGTTCTGTGCAAGTGTGATTGTCCAGTAACGCCTCGTGTCCTATTTCGGTATTGAACACGGGTAAGGGGTGTTACACATAATTATGGAATTATGTACCTCATGTGTATTATTTGCATAAAGATGATATTTCAAATACTTTGATGAGTAAAGCTTAAATATGAAATAGTATGAAATCAAGACAAGTTGTTATGAAAATGTATTTAAAATACAGAGATATGGTTGCTATATGTTATGTTATTACATAATGTAAAATTGTGTATATATATGAGAAATTTAATGAGAATTTAGCCCATACATGTTTCTTGGTAACAGCTCGATTTTTTTAGGTCTAATCAGAACAGTGGTTTCGGGTCCACAAATTTAAAATCAAAAAAATTATTTTATTATTTTATTAATGTTCACAGCTTGATGAAATTATTATGTGAAAGTTTTGTAAAGTAATTTTATCGTCTGAGTGCTTAATTATGAAAAATGACTAAATCGCGTAAAATGCAAAAATAGCATACTAATTGTTAAAAGTGCTTATGACTATTAAATTAAAAAGGAGGAGTCCTTATGTTGTAATTGGACCATGGATGGTGGGATTGGACATAAATGGCCTTGTAATGGATGCTTTAAATGTTATTTTAGCAAGGTTAATTTAGTAATTATATGATTTAATGAATATTAAATAAAAACAAAGATGAAAGCATGTTCATCTTTCTTATTTCCCAACTGAAAATTAAAAGAATAAGCTAGGGATATTGAGCTTCAATATTCGGCACCTGAAGGAACCAATTGGTATGTGATTTTTAATTCGTTTTTGATGATTCCTATGTTTTTGTGATTATTGCATTGTGTTTTAGCTAGCCCGTACCTTGATTTTTGAAAGTGTTGAAGATTTTGTGAACTGCCATTGATGAATATTCAAGCTTAATGTTGTTTGATGATGAAAAATGAAAGATAAATATTAGATTTATATGTTTTGTTAAATGATTTTTGATAAAAATGCTTATTAAGGATTAAACTGTAAAATTTGTAAATTGAGGGGTTAAATTGTGAAATAAATGGAATTAATGGGCTGCTAGGGACTAAGGAAGATTCAACCAAGCATGAGCATGTTGAAATTTTGTGTATTTCGTGTTGTTATGAAATAGGGACTAAATTGAGAAATTATGAAAAATTAGGGGCTAACATGAAAAATGCCCATTTATGTGTTTTTGGATGAAAATTAAATGATTATATGAATAAATAAGTTAATTTTGATTTTATCTAGATTGAGAAAAAGCGGAATTCAGATCTAGATCTAGGAAAAATCAAAGTATCGGATTAGTTGACTTAATTCGTCGTTATCGTGAACGAGGTAAGTTTGTATGTAATTATAAATGTTATAAAAATGTTTTAAATGTTTGATAATGCATAAATTGTGATAAACAATAAATTATACATATTTTTACCTCATGTTTAGCCTATATTTTGGATGAATTATTATCAATTTTGTGAGAATTGGTGCTCTTAATCTTTCTTTTTCATATCTTATACTCAGGAGAGCATAGGGAAGAGAAAAGAACAGAAAATGGACCAAAAAAGAGGAAAATGGGCCAAAATGTGAAAACGACACGGCCCAAGAAGTCACCACATGGCCGTGGCACACGGCCGTACCACACGAAGACCACACGGTCCAGCCCCCGACAAGCACGGCCAGGTCACACGGCCGTGCCACATCAACAGGCCCGCACACAGCCCTTATCGAAACCACACGGGCGTGGCACACGGGTGTGTCCCTGTCTTGAGGAAGTGCAATTTCACTCGGATTTGGATACTTAGGGGCTAAAAAAGCCATTCTAAACTCTATATAAAGACCCTAGGAGGCAACTCTAACATATACTCTTTTCTCCCAAAAGGAGCATCGTATTTCTGCCAACACAAGGAGTGAAAGCAAGGGATTACTCGAAGGGAAACCGATTGATTCATCCCAGAAGCCAGAATTCTACATCAAGACAGAATATCTCCCTAAATTCCTTCAGGGGTTTTTGGGTTCTTTATGTTTTGTTATCTTATTTCTTCTGAGATGTTTTCTTTATTAGTTATGAACTAAACCCCTCAAATACTTGAAGGGGATGAAACCTAAGATAGATCTTGTTATTATTTATTCTTGAATTATTTGATAAATACTTGAATTGTTCTTAATTATGTGTTTTTCATTCTTGATTTAATAATCCTAGGTATTACTTCAAGAACTTGATGTGCTTAGGCAGAGGAGCAAAAGTCCCTGCTTTAAGAGTAGATCTACCATAATTAAGCGGAGTTGCATGCAACCCTAGACATAGGGCGACATAAATCTGCTGGATTAGGGTCAAACCTAATAGGGGGATCTATAGATCGAATTAATACAACCTAGGGGTGTTAATTAATAAGAAAACTTTAATTAACCACCTAGGATTAGTTGTTCTTATCCTCGACGGAGGTATTAACATAAGTTAGGGATCTCTACGGATCAAGTCAAGTGAAGAAATCATCTAGTTTAAGAAATTAATAACAAGTGAAGTCTAGGTGGATTCTCCCTTAAGTATTGCTCATATCAATTAGCTTTTCCCTAAAGTTTTCCCCAATTTACTTTTTGTGCACTTTTAGTTAGTTTTAGAATTAGTTTCAAACAACCCTCTTTTATTTTCAGGCTAGATAATAGAAAGGAAGTAAGTATTAGTACTTTTGGTTCCCTTGGGTACGATAACTCGGTCTTGCCGCTAAACTATACTACTGTTCGATAGGTGCGCTTGCCTTTAAAATCGTGATATTAGTTAGTTTTTGGTGTGATCAGTTTTTATAAATTTTATTACTTAATATCGTGAGTATCAAATTGCGTAAATGAGATTATGGTTATGATCGAATAGTTTGAGCATTTAGTATGCGAAATTAAAGTAGCTTTGGCTACCTATTAATGAGTTTGCATTTAGTTTGAGATAATGAGATAGTTTTGGCTATGTGCCTGCATATTAGCACTAAGTGTGTGAGAACGTATTAGCTTTGAATGCGTAAATGTATTGTGGCACTAAGTGTGAGAGAACGTATTAGCTTTGAATGCGTAAATGTATTGTGGAACTAAGTGTGCGAGAATGTATCAGCTTTGAATCGTAAAAGTACTGTAGCACTAATTGTGCGAGAATGATATAGTACTGGCTACTTGCCTTTGCACTAAGTGTGCGATATATTTATATAGTTTCTGTTATTCATTAGGCACTAAGTGCATGATATATATTTATAGCTTTGGCTATTTATTGGCACTAAGTGTGCGATATCTTCATATAGTTTCGGCTATTTATTTGGCACTAAGTGTGCGAGTTCATTTAATACTTAAAGACTACCGAATGATATAGCATATTGATCAAAAAGGTGAAGTGAGAAATGTGATAGATAAATACGAGAAAGTACAGGTACGTACGAAACCTATGTGGTTGATGATACTTGTGTGTAAGTTTGAAGATATGATATGAAAATGGGATAAACGATAAATTATACATATTTTTACCTCATGCTTAGCCTAATTTATGGATGAATTATCATTGAATTTGTGGAAATTGGTGCTCTTAATCCTTCTATTTCATGTTTTGTGCCCAGGTAAGCTTAAGAGAAAAGAGCAAGGAACGGGCCAAAAACGAGCAAATTAGGCCCAATTCAATAAACAACACGGCCCAGAGATTCACCACACGGCCGTGTCACCTTGAGCCTAACACGGCCCAGCCCCGACAAGCACAGCCGGACCACATGGCCGTGCCACTATCAACAGACCCGACCACGGCCTGGCCCTCGATCTACACGGGCGTGGCACACGGGCGTGGCACACGGGCGTGTCCCTATAGTGAGGAAGTGCAATTTCACTTGGAAAAGGATACTTAAGGGCTAAGAAAGACACTCCAAAGCTCTATATAAAGACCCTAGGGGGCAACTACAAATATATACTTTTCTCTCCTCAAAAGGGTGCTTTTTCTCCCACAAAAGAGTGCCTTATTTCTACCAACACAGAGAGTGGAAGCAAGGGATTACTCCAAGGGAAGCCGATTAATTCATCTCAGAAGCCGAATTCTACATCAAGACAGAAGATCTCCCTTCAATCCTTCAGGGGTTTTTGGGTTCTTTATGTTTTTGCTATTTTAATTCTTCTGAGATGTTTTCTTTATTAATTATGAACTAAATCCCCCAAATACTTGAAGGGGATGAAACCTAAGACAGATTTTGTTATTATTTTATCTTGAGTTATATGATAAATACCTGATTTGTTCTTAATTATGTGTTCTTAATTCTTGTTTTAATATTCCTAGGTATTAATTCAAGTATTGATATGCTTATTCAGAGGAGCAAAAGTCTCTGTTTAATAGTAGATCTAGCATAATTAAGCGGAGTTTCATGCAACCCTAGACATAGGGCGACATAAATCTGCCGGATTAGGGTCAAACCTAATAAGGGAATCCATAGATCGAGTTAATACGAGACTAGGGGTTTTAACTAGAAAGAGATTTTAGTTAATCAACCTAGGATTAGTTGTTCTTATCCTCGATGGAGGTATTAACATAAATCAGGGATTTCTACGGATCAAGTCAAGTGAATAAATCGTCTAGCTCAAGAATCGATAACAAGTGAAGTCTAGGTGGATTCTTCCTTGAGTATTGTCCAAATCAATCAGTTTTCGCTAAGAATTTTTCCCCAATTTACTTTCTGTGCATTCATAGTTTAGTTTTAGAATTAGTTTTGTTTCATAAAAACCCCTTTTATTTCTAGGTTAAATAATAGAAAGAAAGTTAGTACTAGTACCTTTGGTTCCCTTGGGTACGATATCTCGGTCTTGCCACTAAGCTATACTACTGTTCGATAGGTGTGCTTGCCTTAAAATCGTGATAATAGTTAGTTTCTGGTTTGATCATTATTATAAATTTTATTACTTCATATCACGAATATCAAACTGAGTAATGATTCATGAGTAAGAATTGAGTAGTAAGACTTATTGATATTGATTTGAAAATATGTGTTTCCGATGATGTTTAGATGAGTCAATGGTGTAAATCAGTTTAGGTGCTCATACAGACAGTGACAAGTAAGTCATATATGTGAAATTCTTTAATACCCTTACTCGTATCCATCGCTGGAATAGGGTACAACGTATTACTTAACTTAAACACATATATCCGATCACTCTAGCATTATAAAATTCCACTCCCATTTTAAAAACTTCTCAAATTTCTCTTTTTAGTCCCTAGTGAGGACCTGTGAGGCCCAAAATCCCCTTTAAAACGATTTGAGACTTCTCCGAACACTTAGAAAGCTCTTCAAAAGTTTCACTTAAAAAAATAGGGCACACTGGTCGTGATTTGATGAAGTAATAAATATGATCAAACCCAGAAACTAACTATTATCACGATAAAAAGGCAAGCACACCTATCGAATAGTAGTATAGTTAGTGGTAAGACCGGAATGTCGAACCCAAAGGAACTAAAAATATTACTAACAACTTCCTTCTTATTATCTAGCCATAGAAATTAAGAGGGATTGTTCGTAACCTAAAATCTAACTAAGCTAAGGACGTGACAAAGAATGAATTTGGGAAAATGCTTTAGAGAAAACCGATTAATAAAAGCAATACCCAGGGAAGAATCCACCTAGACTTCACTTGTTATCTAACTCTGAACTAGACGATTTCTTCATTCAACTTGATCCATAGAGATCCCTAAATTATTTTAATATCTTCGTCGAGACTAAGAACAACTAACCCTAGGTTGATTAATTGAAATCTCTTTCTAATTAAAACCCCTAGTGTCGTATTAACTCGATCTATGGATCCCCATATTAGATTTGACTCTAATCTGGTAGATTTTCGTCGTCCTATGTCTAGGATTGCGAGCAACTCCTCTTAATTACATTGGATCAACTTTTAAATAGGGACTTTTGCTCCACTGAATAAGCACATTCAACTTGAACTAATAACCCAGAAATAGTAATTCAAGGATTAAAAATACAATTAAGAACAAGTCAAATATTTATCATATAGCTCAGATAACAATAATAAGATTCATCTTAGGTTTCATCACCCTTAGGTATTTAGGGGTTTAGTTCATAATTATAAAAGAGAACATCTCAAAAGAGGAAAAACAACAAAACATAAAGAAAACCCAAAACCCTGGAAGAATTGAATGGAGATCTTCAGTCTTGATATTGATCCTTGCTTCTGAGATGGATCAATCGGCTTCCCTTAAGTAATTCCCTACCTTCTACTCCTCGTACTCGTGCCTCCCCCTTTTAGTTGCCTCCTAGGGTCTGTATATAGAGTTTGAAATGTCTTTCTTAGCCCCTAAGAAGACTTTTCCACGTGGAATTAAAACAAGTCACGATAGGGGCACACCCGTGTGGCACGCCCGTAGGAATCAGACTCAGGCCGTGTTCAAGACTGTAGAATAGGCACGGGCGTGTGGTGTACCCGTGTGAGAAACTCTAGGCCGTGTTGTTTTCTCACTCTGGCCCATTTTCTCCGTTTTCGGCCCATTTCTTGTTCTTTTCACTTTCCTATGCTCTCCTAAGTATAAAACATGAAATTAAAGGATTAGGAGCATCAAATTCCACAAATCAAGGGATAATTCATCCAAAATTGTGCTAAGCATGAGGTAAAAATATGTATATATTACAGTCTATCAAATACCCTCACACTTAAGTATTTGCTTGTCCTCAAGTAAAACCTCAACTCACAATTAAAAATTCATTCTTCTCAACTTATAATTCCTATCAATAATGTTTCAAACTAATCCACAAGTTATCATACATTGAGAATTCAACTGAAAGAACATTAAAGTCTTAAACAATCTAAGTTGAGAGTTTTATCACAAAAACATAGGTTTTCTCCCCTCTTCTAAGTAATTACTTTGGATTCAAAATCAACAAGAGTTGACATCCTCTCTAAAGATTCACTCTAATCACTCAAAGTGTTTAGGGTTTAGAAATTTAATCACTCATTAGTCAAAGTGAAAAGTTATTACCATAAGCTTGTATGAAAATCAAATCTCCACCACTATAGATTGAGATGATACATCGATCAAAAGGTCTTTTAATGGTTGTAATGGGGCTTTGGTTAGGGGTGTGGATACAAGCTGAAAGAAAAGGTAAGAATCAAGATTGAACTAGAAAATTATCTAACTAGAAAAATCTCTATTACTGAAACATATTCCTAAGATTAAGCTTTTTCTTCATGAATAACTTATTTAAGATCAAGAGCTCATAATTACATAATAATATGCTAACATCAAATTACATAATAAGATTGAGTTTTTTTTTTTTTTAAGAACAAGTCAAATATTTTATGAACTTACTAACTGAAAAGGAGAACATAGCTAAATAATTATTCAATTCAAATCTCGAGAAAAATAGAGATTAAAATAATCAGGGGGATTTCAACAATAATGAGTTATAGGTTAATATTGAGGGTGAATAAACAAAAAATGGTTTGTTAGCCTCAATGGGGTTCACTAAGGGTTAATTATGAAGGTAGGCTTTTCTGGAGTAAGTGGGTTAAACCTAGGTGCCTTTATCATCTCGGTATATCAAATCAATGGTGTGGTCTTGACATGTATAATCGAAGTAAGTTCTAGAATAACAAATCAATATTGACACACTCAAAGCAACAATAAAAATGAGCACGAAAGGATGTATGCTCAAAAGGCTCAAAAATCTCACCAGAATTATGGCTTTTGATGTCAATCCTATGAATTTCAAATTTCAAGATAATACCTAAATTTAGGGAAAACAACCTAAAAGATTTTTAAATTCTCAAAAATTTCAACTTATCATGCTTAATTCTTTAATGCCTTAAAGTTCGAATAATCAAAGCACAAATACCTATGTCTTAATCTTAAACATATCAATAAAGATCATAAATCAATCAGAATTCATTCTAATTGTTAAGGCCAAGATTCAGGGATTTGAAAATAATGCAAAAAGTGAAAGTGAGAAGAATTCAGAGATAGTAAACTTAATAACCCCCTACACTTAAGATGTACATTGCCCTCAATGTACAAAGATAAATTCACTGAAAATATAAGCATAAATCCTAAGATAGGGAGAGAAGTGAAACTCCCTGAATTTTGGAAGAATCATTAGAGTTAGAAGTATGGAAACTTGTAGGAAAGGGTGTCGTGGTGACTATGACCGTGGTCGAGTAGGACATGGCAGTGTGGAGTACTTTTCCCATTACAGTTAAATTTGAGCTTTTAGGCTCTTTTGAAACTGTGATAGCATTAATAAACTTTAGGGAATGTAAATTAGCATAGTTTACTTGTTAGGAAATAGCCGATATAAAATATTCAATAAAAGTTAAGTTGTTAGAACATAAAAATTGAAATAAAGATAAAGATAAAGAAAAGCTAAATGACCTAGAAAAGAAAAATAAAATTAAAGAGAAGGTAAAAATAAAGATCAAGAAGGAAATAAAAAAGAAGATAAGAGGACTAGAAAATTCTAATCCTCAGATAGTTCATGAGGTGGGGGCGGTGATGAAATGTGGAGATGCTGGCATATTTGCTATAGATTAGCATTAATATGATCAAAGCGTTGGAAGCACTGCTGCTCGAATCGTGTGAGGCACTACAATATGTCAGCATATGAAGTAGCCGCATGAACTGGATGATGAGGCTGTGGTTGTGGTTGAGACGGTGGCTCCTCATGTGATGGAGGGACATTATCAGTAATGTCCTCTAGGTCCTCCTGCTCAGTGGATTGAGCGAGACGGTACTAGGGAGGATCGATTCTACAAAGTCGCTCGATAATCCTCATATGGACCATACTTGAGATACCTTGTGGGGACATCTGGCCTATCAAAGTGAGGGAGGATGATTGCGCCATGGTGTTGAGGAGACTGAAGTGTCTCGCTAGACGCGTCACATATGGGCCCATGGAGATTACCCATTTCTTATGTCTCTTGGTTTGATGCTGAATGGTGAGGGCGATGAAATAAGTAAGATCAAACATGTGCCCATACGCCATGCTCCATAGGAAATAGGCGTCGTGGGTGTTGACCATGCTGGTGCTCTCTCATCTACTTGTTAATGTATAAGAGAGGATAGAATGTAGGTACCTCAGTGATGGGGAGAGAGCGGTCGCCTTGGAGCGACTAGGGTCGTAGGTAGCTGAGATAGGTACGAGGGCCTTCCAACATTTTGCTGGAGAGTAGTGGATGTGACGATGCAGCTCAGATAAGTCTTCCTCCTCCATGAATTGTTTAGTGTATAGGCCCAGGGCTATACCGAACTCGGGCACACTAAGCTGTCGAACTAGACCTCCGAGGCGGAACTAGATTGTTCTAGGATCATCGAACTGAGACATGACTGTCTGAAGGTGGAAGGTAGAGCATAACTCGAGGGTGAGCTTGAGATATGTTGGTTCAATGATCTGAAAGAAGGATTACCATGGGTCTATCATTAATAAAGCCCAAATCGCGTCTGCCAGTTGGACCTACTCTAAGGCGGCCCAATCAATACATCTCCCTACTCCGAAGGGCCTTACCCTAAGAATTTGAAACAGTTCCTCTTGGGAACCTAGTGGGGACTGAAGGAATAGATGTCGAACCTCTGTGGTGGCCCTAGAAGAGGTCGAACTAGGCCCTTTTGCTTCTTGAAAGCGGTGACAGCGGTCTTTTTCCCACATGGAGGTGTCATTGTTCTTGAAAGAAAATAAGAGTAACAGTTGTTAATGAAGTAGAAAAAATTGACATATATTATCAGTATTCATAAGTTACTAAACTAAATAATGAATAAAGCTAATCAAGACTATGTCGTTCAATCAAGAACTAATAAATACTCAATGCAAAAGTTAGTTTCAAGAAATAAATTCAGTGTTTGGATTATCCTCATCATAGAACTTAACAAAACAATGAAGATAATGGTTGCTATGGTGAGTTTTTAACAGCAATGTACACTAGGAATCAATTGCTTAAGATAGCAAAAAATGGCAGCAAAAGGGTAATGCAAAATGGCATTATTATTCCAACTCAATACATCATGATAATCATATAAGAAGAAATTGAGTAATGAAAAATATAGGGAATAAATAGATAAATAAATAAATAAAGGGAAAATAAAAATAAAATAAAAATAAAAGTTAAAAGAAAGGGGAGAAAGGAGAGCCAATGGGTATGTGATGGTGGTGCACGATCATGGTGGTGGCACACGGTCGTGGTGGTGGCACACGGTCGTGGAGAGGGAGAGAATGGGTGTGGCTTGGTGTTTTGGTGGTGGGTAGGGGAAAAATGGGTGATTGAAGGAGTTAGGAGGTTATTTTTGAGGTGTGGTAGTCTGGGCTAGGTCGTCGGCGGTACAGGAAGTGGTTGGTGTGAGCGGCGGTGGGATGGGGTTAGGGTTTGAGTGGAGAAGATAATGAATAGTGAGGGGTTTATATAGGAATTAGGGTACACGGGCATGGCACGCGCCCGTGTGAATCGTTTTTAGCCCGTGTGGTTCGTGGTTTTCGAATTTTGGCGCATCAAATCAGTGGCCCACGCCCGTGTTATTTGGGCGTGTTAAGGCACACGGTCGTGTCTCACGGCTGTTGTCGGACTCGTTCACTTCTCCCACGCCCGTGTTCGTATGTGTACGCCCGTGTTAAAGTAACAAGCTCGACCACGGCATATGGGCACGGGCGTGTCGAACGCCCGTGCTGCTTTCTCAGTGTCTTCCACGGGTAAGTAACACGGGCGTGTCACACGCCTGTGTTCAATTAACAGGATTGCCCACGGCTATATCAGACAGCAATAGGTATTAGTCGGAGCCTGTATTTAACCCTTGGTTTTGGGGAAATGTTACCCTGCTTTCACACGACCGAGGACAGACCCGTGTGTCCAGGTCATGTGGGTTAAAAACCTGCACTAAAAACATGAAAGAGATGGGTTAATAGTGTTAGTGCTTGGGTTGCCTCCCGAGAAGTGCTTGTTTATAGTCTAAGCTCGACTTTTCTCAAGCTCGTATGGTCACGGTGGTTTGAGGAGTTGAAACTCCTCTTTCCTGTTATTAGTTTCTGTATCAAAATAAGGTTTAAGTCGAGTATAATTTACCTTGAAGGTACCTAATTCTTTATGTGTTATCTCAATTGTACCGTAGGGAAAGATTTTTATTATCTTGAAGGGAGGTGTGTCAACTGTATGAAGCTTTGAATTTGAATTTGAGGGTCCTTCTCCTTTAATAGTACCTTGTCCCCTACCTTAAATTGATTTTTTTTACCTTAGGGTCGTCATGGTGATGCTCTGGGTTGGTGCGACATACTTTAGATCCCTTCTTACTATGGCTTAGCCACTCGTCGAGTTCATCAATCTGTAACATTCGCTCTTCATGGAAAGATCCCTTGCTGTAGTATGAATTCAACTGTGGCTCAATTGCACTTTCGCTAATAGTATCCTGCAAAGAAGGTTGGGAAGTGAGATTTTTCTTATCACAATTACTCGTAATAACATCTTTATCATTAAAAGTTCTATTAGAATTACGAGCCTGTAGAGTGATCGTATCATCGCCTACACGAAGTGTGAGTTCACCTGTGCCTACATCAATTATAGTCCTAGCAGTTGCTAAAAAGGCCGCCCTAGAATTAATGGCACATTGCTATCCTCATCTATGTCTAAAACAAAAAAGTCTACTGGAATATAAATTTATCAATCTTAATAAGCAAATCTTCAATTATACCCCTAGGAAATCTAATGGTTTTATCAGCCAATTGAATGCTCATCCTAGTTTGTTTATAGGGCATTACATTAATATTGGCCCCTAAATCAGCCAAGGCATTTTTAACATTTAAGCTACCAATTAAACAAGGAATCGTAAAACTCCCTGGATCGTTTAGTTTGTTGGGTAGCTTGTTTTGCAGAATGGCTGAACAAACTACGTTTAACTCTACATGCAACGACTTATCCAACTTTTGTTTGTTTGCTAAAAGCTCCTTTAAGAACTTAACGGTATTTGACATCTATGAAAGAGCTTCAATAAACGGTAAGTTAATATGTAATTTCTTTAAGAGTTTAAGGAATTTACCGAATTGTTCATCTGTGCAGTCTTTCCTTATCGCATTAGGATATGGGACATGAGGCTTATACTCTTTAACGATTGGTTCTTTTCGACTTACCTCATCCTTACCTTTACTTACCTCATCTTCCTGGCTTGGTCTGATTTGTCTTTGACTAGCCCTCCTTCGTCAATCGTATCAATGGTGTGAAGTTGCTCCCTAGGATTAGTCCCGGTGTTGCTAGGCAAACCGCCGTGTGGTCTTTAAGAGATCAACTTAGCAAGTTGACCTATTTGAATTTCAAGTCCTTGAATGGAAGCCTGTTGGTTCTTAAGTGTTGTCTCAGTGTTTTGAGAACGAGTTTCTGACACCGAGATGAATTTTTCCAATATCTCCTCAAGGTTCGGTTTCTTTACCTGTTGGTAAGGGGGTTGCTGAAATCCCGGCGGAGGTGGTTGCCTTTGATTTCCTTGACCACCCCATGAGAAATTAGGTTAGTTTCTCCAACCTGCATTATATGTGTTACCATAAGGGTTATTTTAAGATCTAGAATTATTATCCATATAGTTGGCTTGCTCATTTTCTGTGCTAGGATTATAGGATGAATAGTTTGTGTTGTACATTTCTCCACCGTTTGAATCACACCTCATCACTAGATGTACCTGTGTAGAATCAACTAAACCATCAATCTTTTTGTTTAACAGTTCTACCTGATTAAACAGCATGGTGACCGCATTAACGTTAAAAACTCCGGCGGCTTTTGTTGGCTTTGTCCTCATGACTTGCCACTGATAGTTATTCAGTGACATCTCCTCAATAAATTCATAAGTCGCCTCAGGCGTTTTATTATTTATGGTTCCACCGGCAGCTGCATGAATCATCTGCCTTGTTGAGGGGTTCAAACCGTGGTGAAGGCACATTCTCAATAAATCCTTATATCTCTCCCAAGCATCATAGAGTGTCTCTAAATCCATCTGCACAAAAGAAGAGATATCATTCCTCAACTTTGCCGTTTTAGCCGGCAAAAAAAATTTAAGTAAAAATTTTTCGGTCATTTGTTCCCAAGTAGTGATTGACCCTCGTGGTAGACAGTTCAACCACTGTTTTGCCATATTTCTCAAAGAAAAGGGAAACAACCGAAGGCAAATGGCATCATCAGAAACGCCATTAATTTTAAAGGTATTGCAGTGTTCCAAAAACTTAGCTAAATGTGCGCTAGGATCCTCGTCCTGCAAACCATCAAACTGAACAAATTGTTGAATCATTTGAATAGTGTTAGGTTTCAGTTCAAAATTATTTGCAGCAATAGTAAGCCTAACAATACTTGATTCAGTACCAGCTAAATTAGGCTTAGCATAATCATACATAGTACGAGGAATAGGATCTGCGGCTACCACAAGAGGTAGAGGATTATTTGGATTTGCCTCCATCTCTTCAGTAGATTCGGTTTCGTCCTCTTGTCCTTGTTCTGGTATTGTAAGCTTCGCATTATTTCTCTTTATTTTTTGCGAACTGTAGCTTCTAGATTGTCATAAAAAAGCTAAGGCCTTGACGGGTTTCTTCTAGCCATAAACTAGAGACACCTGTTAGAGAAAAACAAAAGAAAGAAAAATTTAGTAAATAAAACCTAAAATAAAAATAGAAAATAATTTGCAATAAAAGTAAAAATGGCTAAAGTAATAGAAATCGAGTGTTCCTAATATTTCAATTCCCCGGCAATGGCGCCAAAAACTTGATCGCGATTTGATGAAGTAATAAATATGATCGGACCTAGAAACTAACTATTATCATGATAAAAAGGCAAGCACACCTATCGGATAGTAGTATAGTTAGTGGCAAGACCAGAATGTCGAACCCAAAGGAACTAAAAGTACTAGTAATAACTTCCTGCTTATTATATAGACATAGAAATTAAGAGGGATAGTTTGTAAACTAAAATCTAACTAAGCTAAGGACGTGACAAAGAATGAATTTGGAAAAATACTTTAGAGAAAACCGATTAATAAAAGCAATACCCAAGGAAGAATCCACCTAGACTTCACTTGTTATCTAACTCTGAACTAGACAATTTCTTCATTCGACTTGATCCGTAGAGATCCCTAAATTATGTTAATATCTCCGTCGAGACTAAGAACAACTAACCCTAGGTTGATTAATTGAAATCTCTTTCTAATTAAAACCCCTAGTGTCGCATTAACTTAATCTATAGATCCCCATATTAAATTTGACTCTAATCGGCTTCCCTTGAGTAGTTCCCTGCCTTTTACTCCTCGTCTCGTGCCTCCCCCTTTTAGTTGCCTCCTAGGGTCTTTATATAGAGTTTGAAATGTCTTTCTTAGCCCCTAAGAAGCCTTTTCCATGTGGAATTAAAACAGGTCACGGCAGTGGCACGCCTGTAGGAATCGGACTCAGGGCGTGTTCAAGACTGTAAAATAGGCACGGACTTGTGGTGTACCCGCGTGAGGAACTCTAGGCCGTGTTGTTTTCTCACTCTGGCCCATTTTCTCTGTTTTCGTCCCATTTTCTATGTTTTCGGCCCGTTTCTCGTTCTTTTCACTTTTCTATGCTCTCCTAAGTATAAAACATGAAATTAAAGGATTAGGAGCATCAAATTTCACAAATCAAGGGATAATTCATCCAAAATTGTGCTAACATGAGGTAAAAATATGTATATATTACAGTCTATCACACACGCCCATGTGACTCTTAAGCACGGCCGTGTTGTCAAACCGTTTGACTCACATCTAGGGACACGCCCGTGTCCCATGCTTGTGTGGATTTAATTTCCAAAATTCAATTTCCAGATGTTTTCACACGGCCTAATCACACGCCCATGCCCTTGGCCCGTGTCCCTCACATTGGCAAGACACGCCTGTGCCTTCATCCCGTGAAGCTCTCTGACTTGTGCACTAAGAATAAATGGAATTCACGCGGTCGAGGCACACGCCCGTGTGTGACACTGACTTGGCCATCTTCATGTACAGGGGACACACGGTTGAGCCACACACCCATGGACATCTCGTGTGTCACACACGTCTTAGACACACGCCCATGTGCCTACCCATGTGGACAATATAGGGCTATTTACCAAGCCTTTTGCTACCCTGAAACGCATCCAACCATAGTACAATATTTTTACAACCTAATATGACATCAATACTCTTCTACATGTCCACAATTAGGCATCCACGCATCAATCAAACATATTTAATATGCATGCATCAAATGGTTAGGCACACAACTTGTATTTTTCCATGAATTTTATCATGATATCATTAGACTAACTTGGTTGATTGTGGCCAATTCCAAGGGCCATTTACATAAGGATCCATTTAACATAAATGATTAACCCAATTGGCTATTTAAATTAACACATTACAATCTACCAGGTTTTCTATACATGCCACACTCAAAATAGCTAACTTGCTATACCAAAATGAATTGTTTGATAGTGTGACTTCGAGCTCCGACTTTAACAATCCCTGAGCTAGCTTGGCAAAACTACAAGGGAAAAGGGAAAAGAAAAGGAGTAAGCACAAAGGCTTAGTAAGTTGCATAGAATAAAATAGCAATATAAATCATGCCATAACAATTAACTAAGCATCATGTACATCATATAAATTATTCCTCATCAATGTGATCTACTCATGCTATTTCTTACTGATATTCACATATCATAATTGATTTCGTTTTTCTCGTGACTTAATCACATACACCTATATCACTCACACACAAAGCTTAGTCTTTCTCATTAGCTCATTCACTAGAATATTTTCTCGTTAAACTTCTTAGAACACCGAAGGATACTCAAATGGTCTTAGACGGGATCACATGTCGATATCGAAGCCATATCCCAGATATGGTTTTACACGAGATCTCATAGTGATGTCGATGCCATGTCCCAGACATGGTTTTACACGAGATCATAAACTAATGCCGACGCCATGTCCTAGACATGGTCTTAGACGGGATCACTCTTCCTAGACATGGTCTTACAAGAGATCAAATCTAATCTCGGTGCTGACACCATGTCCCAAACATGGTCTTATACAGGACTACATATCGATGCCAATGCCATGTCCCAGACATGTTCTTACATGGGATCTCATATCGATGCCAATGCCATGTGATATCATGTGATATGTAGTAATAAAATTTATAAAAACTGATCACACCAAAAACTAACTAATATCACGATTTTAAGCGCACCCATCGAACAGTAGTATAGTTTAGCGGCAAGACCGAGTTATCGTACCCAAGTGAACCAAAAGTACTAGTACTCACTTCCTTTCTATTATTTAACCTAAAAGTGAAAGAGGTTTGTATGAAACTAATTCTAAAACTAAACTAAGAATACACAAAAAGGAAATTGGGGAAAAACTCTCGGGAAAGCTAATTGATATAGGCAATACTCAAGGGAGAATCCACCTAGACTTCAATTGTTATTAACTTCTTGAACTAGACGATTTCTTCACTTGATTTGATCTGTAGAGATCCCTAACTTATGTTAATACCTCCGTCGAGGATAAGAATAACTAATCCTAGGTTGATTAATTGAAATCTCTTTTTAGTTAAAACCCCTAGTATTGCATTAACTCAATCTATGGATCTCCTATTAGCTTTGACCTTAATCCAGTAGATTTATGTCGCCCTATGTCTAGGGTTGCATGCAACTCCGCTTAATTATGGTAGATCTACTCTTAAAACAGGGACTTTTGCTCCTCTGCCTAAGCACATCAGTTTCTTGACTTAATACCTAGGATTATTAAACCAAGAATTAAGAACACATAATTAAGAACAATTCAAGTATTTATCATATAATTCAAGAATGAATAATAACAAGGTCTATCTTAGGTTTCACCCCCCTCAAGTATTTGAGGGGTTTAGTTCATAATTAATAAAGAAAACATCTCAGAAGAAATAAGATAACAAAACATAAAGAACCCAAAACCCCTTGAAGGAATTTAGGGAGATCCTCTGTCTTGATGTAGAATTCTGGCTTCTGGGATGAATCAATCGGCTTCCCTTGGAGTAATCCCTTGCTTCCACTCCTTGTGTTGGCAGAAAGAATGCGCTCCTTTTGGGAGAAAAGAGTACCCCCTTAGAGTTGCCTCCTAGGGTCTTTATATAGAGCTTTGGGATGCCTTTCTTAGCCTCTAAGTATCCAAATCCGAGTGAAATTGCACTTTCTCATGACAGGGACAAGCCCGTGTGCCACGCTTGTGTGGTTTTGACAAGAGGCCGTGGGCTTATTGAGGGTGGCACGGCGTGTGACCCAGCCGTGCTTGTCGGGGCTGGGCCGTGTTGGACCTCATGTGGCACGGCCATGTGCCACGACCGTGTGGTGACTCCTTGGGCCGTGTCATTTTCACACTTTGGCCTATTTTCTTCGTTTTCGACCCGTTTTTCATTCTTTTCTCTTCCCTATGCTCTCCGGAGCATACAACATGAGATAGAAGGGTTAAGAGCACCAATTCTCAAAAAATTAATAATAATTCATCCAAAATATAAGCTAAACATGAGGTAAAAATATGTATAATTTATCGTTTATCAAATACCCCTACACTTAAGCCTTTGCTTGTCCTCAAGCAAAATCTCAATCCCTAATTAAGAATTTTTCTTCTCAACTTAGAATCTTTATCAATAATGTTTCAAACAAATTCACAAGTAATCATACAATGAAAATTCAATCAGAAGAACATTAAAGATTCAATCACTCTAAGTTGAGAATTTTATCATTGAAACATAAGTTTCCTCCCTGTTCTTAAGTAATTATCTTTCAATCAAAATTAGCAGAAGTTGACATCGTCACTAAAGATTCACTCTATCCACTCAAAGTGTTTAGGGTTCAAGAATTAAGCACTCTCTAGTTAACCTGAAAAGTTATTACCATAGGCTTGCTAGAAAATCAAATCTCCACCACTGTAGATTAATATGATACATCAATCAAAAGGTCTTTCAATGGTTGTAATGGGGCTTGGTTAGGGGTGTTGTCACAGGCTGCAAAAGAAGGTTATAATCGAGATTGAACTGAAAAATTATCTAGGTAGAAAAATCTCTATCACTGGAACATATTTCTCGAGCTAATTCTTATGATAACATTATTTCTGCCTTGGTAGCCTTAAATAGAAATGTGCGAAAACTATTGAACTATTACAGATTACAACTGAATTAATACATATGGAGTAAGTGGGTTAAATCCTAAGTGCCTTTATCATTTCAGTGTATCAAATCAATGATGTGGTCTCGACATGTATAATCAAAGCAAGTTCTAGCATAACAAATCAGTATTGACTCACTCAAAGCAATAATAAAAATGAGCACGAAAGAATGTATGCTCAAAAGGCTCAAAAATCTCACCAGAATTATGGCTTTTGATATCAATCCTGCGAATTTCAAATCTCAAAATAACACTTAAAATTCAGGAAAATAACTTATGAAAAAAATGGGGTTCTCAAAAATTTCAACTTATCATGCTTGATTCCCTAATGTTTTAAAGTTTGAATAATCAAAGTACCAGCACCTGTGTCTTAATTCTCACATATCAATAAAAATCATAAATCAATCAGAATGAATTCCTATTAGGAGACTGAAGATAATGTAGATTTGAGAACAATGCAACAAGTTAGAAAAAAGTTCAAGGATTTCAAAGAGCATGTAATGTCTGAAAGTAAGGTTCCCCCCCACACTTAAGATGTACATTGCCCTCAATGTACAAATATAACATTAATAGCAAAAGAAACACAAAATCATAAGTTGGGGAGAGAAGTAAAACTCCCTGAATATTGGATAGAACCCTTGAATTGTGAAAGTTGTCTTGGAGGAAGGAATACTTAAAGTTCATGGTTTTGAAACTGTGATAGCACTTAAGGGATTTTAGGTATTTCAGGATTAGAACAATTACTCGTTAGGAAATAATCGATATAAAATAACTGAAATAACATAAACTGGTTCTGAGAATACTAAAATTCAAATAATGAAAAAGAGAAAATAAAATAAAATGGAAAAACAAAAATCCCAGGGATTCACACACGCCCGTGTTGCGAGGGCATATTGAGATACATGGTCGTGTCGGTAGTCATACGGCCGTGTCTAAATCGACAGTGTTGGCCACAGTCTGGGGACACAGGCGTGTGGCTTTGTGCAAGCCCGTGTCTAAGTTGAAAGGTTGCCACGGCCATGTCGCACGGCCATAGCGATTTGTCGGTAGCCCGTGCTTTTGAGAAAATTATGCTCTGTTTGCACACGGCCTGAATGCACGACCGTGTATCTGTTTTAAATGTTCACACGGCCTTAGGCACGCTCGTGGGCGTGGTCGTGTGGTCCTAAATTTCTGCATTAAATAGGGTTAGTTGGTGCATAAAAATACTAAAATAAAAAATAAAAGAAAATTTACTAAGTTAGTGCTCGGGTTGCCTCCCGAAAAGTGCTTATTTAGAGTCTAAGCTCGACTCTACCTAGATGTATCACGGAGGGAATTTATGGAGCTGAAGCTCCTCCCTGTTATCTTTAAAATTCTCACCTCTATAGTGTTTAAGCCTATGGCCGTTTACCTTGAAAGTACCGTGGTTAGGGTGAGTTACCTCAATGTTGCCGTAGAGAAAGACTTTCATTACCGTAAAGTATGGTGTATCATTTGTATGTTCTTCCGAGTTTAAGGTTCGAGGATCGTCGTCCCTTAAAATTACCTTATCCCCTATCTTGAACTGATTCGTTTGTTCTGAGGGTCATCTTGGTGTAGCTCTGGGTTGATGTGGCATATTTTAGATTTTTCCTGATAATTCAGCCACTCATCTAATTCCTCAATCTGAAGTATTCGCTTTTCGGGTGCATATCCCCTGGATGGACTTCTCTGTTGGTTGGTTGCCTCTATGTAGGGTGTATCCTACACAGAAGATTGGGTGGTGTGTTCAGTGTTTTTACAAGGACTCATAGCTATATTATTATCTGCTGTCTTAATCGAGTTCTGAGCTTGTAAAGTGACTGTGTCATCACCTACCCGTAATGTGAGTTCTCATGTTTCTAAATCAATTTTTGCCCTAGCGGTTGGTAAAAAGGGTCGCCCTAGAATTAGGGGTACATTATTGTCCTCATCAATGTCTAAAATAACAAAGTCGACTGGGAATATAAATTTATCAATTTTGACAAGTACATCTTCAATTATTCCCTTAGGTGCCCTAATAGTTTTGTCAGCTAGTTGAATGCTCATCTTGGTTTTCTTAGGGTTTCCAAGACATAGTTGTTTAAACAGCTTATATGGCATAACATTTATACTAGCCCCTAAATTAGCTAAAGCATTTTTGGCTTCTAATTTACCAAGTAAACAAGGAATAGTAAAACTCCCTAGATCTTTTAGTTTGGTTGGCAATTTATTCTGTAGAATGGTTGAGCATACTTCATTTAGTTCCACATGAGGTTTCTCATCCAGCTTCCGCTTATTTGTCAAGAGTTCTCTTAAGAATTTAACAGCTTTTAGCATCTGCAAAATTGCTTCAACAAATGGTAAGTTAATATGTAATTTCTTTAAAAGTTTAAGAAATTTACCAAATTGCTCGTCTGTGCGGTTTTTCTTTAGTACATTTGGGTATGAGATACGAGGCTTGTGTTCTTTGATGTCTGGCTTGTTATTGCTTACCTCCACCTTACCTTTACACACCTCCGGCTCCTTGCATAACTTTGGGTTGTCTTTGGTTAACGCCTCCTCATCTATTGTGCTCATGGCATGAAGTTGTTCTTTAGGGTTGGTCTCAGTGTTACTTGGTAGTCCACCTTGTGGTCTTTCTGATATTAACTTTACGAGTTGACCAATTTGATTCTCAAGTCCTTTAATTGATGCTTGCTGGTTCTTTAATGCCGTCTCAATGTTTTGAAAACAGGTTTTTGACATGGCCATAAATTTGGTGAACATCTATTCGAGATTTGGCTTTTTCTCCTACTGTGGAGGTGGCTGCTGAAATCCCGAAGGGGTTGTTGTCTTTGATTCCCTTGTCCTCCCCAAGAAAAATTGGAGTGGTTCCGCCAACCTACATTATATGTGTTACTATAAGGATTATTTTGAGATCTAAAATTGTTACCCATATAATTGGCTTGCTCCGTTTCTGTGCCATGGTCGTAAGATTAATAGTTTGGAGTAAACATATTTCCTGGAGTTGCGTCGCACTGCATCACTTGTTGTGCCTGCGTAGAACCAACAAAATTATCAAACTTTTTATTTAGAAGTTCTACTTGGTTAGTAAGCATAGTGACAACATCAATATTATAAACTCATGCAACTTTTGTCGACTTTGTCCTTATGACTTGCCACTGATAGTTATTCAGTGACATCTCTTCTATAAACTCATAAGCTACTTCGGGTGTTTTATTGTTGATTGTTCCTCCTGCGGCTGCATCGATCATTTGCCTTGTTGACGGGTTCAAACCGTTGTGGAAGGTTTGAACTTGTAGCCACAAAGGTAACCCATGGTGCGGGCATCTTCTCAACAGATCTTTGTATCTCTCTCAGGCATCGTAAAGTGTTTCTAAATCCATCTACACAAAAGAAGAGATATCGTTTCGTAATTTAGCTATTTTAGCTGGAGGAAAATATTTAAGTAAAAATTTTTCTGTCATCTGTTCCCATGTAGTGAAGAATTTAACCACTGTTTGGCTTTATTTCTCAAAGAGAATAGAAATAGCCTTAGACGAATGGCATCATTAGAAACGCCATTAATTTTAAAAGTATCACAAAGTTCCAAAAAATTGGCAATGTGTGAATTTGGTTCTTTATCCTGTAAACCATCAAACTGCACAAATTGCTGTATCATCTGAATAGTGTTAGGTTTTAATTCGAAATTGTTTGCAGCAACAGTAGGTCTAATAATACTAGATTGAGCACCAGCCAAACTAGGTTTAGCATAATCATACATAGTACGAGGAGCTTCATCTTGTTCTGCAGGTAATGCTGGAGGTGGTTGAATGTTTTGATTTACTTCCATCTCTTTTGTAGGTTCTAGCTCTTGTTCTTGTCCTTGTTCTGGATAATGTAGGCTTCGTCTGATCTCTCTGCAAGTTCTGCAAATTGTCACTTCTAAATCTTCGTCAAAAAGTAGTGGTCCTCTTGGGTTTCTTTTAGTCATAAACTAGAGTAATGGCTAAAGTAATAGAAATCGAGTTTTCGTAATATTTTAGTTCCCCGGAAACGGCACCAAAAACTTGATATCACGTGATATGTAGTAATAAAATTTATAAAAACTGATCACACCAAAAACTAACTAACATCACGATTTTAAGGCAAGCGCACCTATCAAACAATAGTATAGTTTAGCGGCAAGACCGATACCCAAGGGAACCAAAAGTACTAGTACTCACTTCCTTTCTATTATCTAACCTAAAAGTAAAAGAGGTTTTTATGAAACTAATTCTAAAACTAAACTAAGAATACACAAAAAGGAAATTAGGGAAAAACTCTCGGGAAAGCTAATTGATATAGGCAATACTCAAGGGAGAATCCACCTAGACTTCACTTGTTATTAACTTCTTGAACTAGACGATTTCTTCACTTGACTTGATCCGTAGAGATCCCTAATATGTTAATACCTCCGTTGAGGATAAGAACAACTAATCCTAGATTGATTAACTAAAATCTCTTTCTAGTTAAAACCCCTAGTCTTGCATTAACTCGATCTATGGATCCCCTTATTAGGTTTGACCCTAATCTGATAGATTTATGTCGCCCTATGTCTAGGGTTTCATGCAACTCCCCTTAATTATGGTAGATCTACCCTTAAAACAGGGACTTTTGCTCCTCTGCCTAAGCACATCAGTTTCTTGACTTAATACCTAGGATTATTAAACCAAGAATTAAGAACCCATAATTAAGAACAATTCAAGTATTTATCATATAATTCAAAAATGAATAATAACAAGGTCTGTCTTAGGTTTCACCCCCCTCAAGTATTTGAGGGGTTTAGTTCATAATTAATAAAGAAAACATCTTAGAAGAAATAAGATAACAAAACATAAAGAACCCAAAAACCCTTGAAGGAATTTAGGGAGATCCTCTATCTTGATGTAGAATTTTGACTTCTAGGATGAATCAATCGGCTTCCCTTGGAGTAATCCCTTGCTTCCACTCCTTGTGTTGGCAGAAAGAATGCGCTCCTTTTGGGAGAAAAGAGTACCCCCTTAGAGTTGCCTCCTAGGGTCTTTATATAGAGCTTTGGGATGCCTTTCTTAGCCTCTAAGTATCCAAATCCGAGTGAAATTGCACTTCCTCACGACAAGGACACGCCCGTATGCCACGCCCGTGTGGTTTCGACAAAAGGCCGTAGGCTTGTTGAGGGTGGCATGGCTGTGTGGCCTAGCCGTGCTTGTAAGGGCTGGGCCGTGTTGGACCTCATGTGGCATGGCCCTATGCCACGACCGTGTGGTGACTCCTTGGGCCGTGTCATTTTCACACTTTGGCCCATTTTCTTCGTTTTCGGCCCGTTTTTCGTTCTCTTCCCTATGCTCTCCTGAGTATACAACATGAAATAGAAGGATTAAGAGTACTAATTCTCACAAAATTAATAATAATTCATCCAAAATAAAGGTTAAACATGAGGTAAAAATATGTATAATTTGTCGTTTATCACCATGTCCCAAACATGGTCTTACATGGGATCTCAGTTCGGTGCCGAAACCATGTCCCAGACATGGTCTTATACGGGACCTACAATTTCACATGTCATGACTACGGTATCCCTTGTATTCTAAAAATTTAACCGGAACTTCTCTTTTTTAACTTAGTCAATTCTTATTAAACTTCTTATCAATAAATTTCATGAAATTCTCATGGTATAAATGAAACATCATCATCATAAATTTTTCACAATATTTAAAGATAATTTATTACATACAACTTACCTCGGATCCAAAATACGGGTGAATCCGAGATTAATCCACCACCTTGCTTTTCCCTCGGTTTCGATCTGGGCTTCGTGTTTCTTGATTAGTGAGCTTGAAATGTCAAAACCCTAGCTATGGAGGTCCCTTGAATTTTCGGCGCATATGGGAGGAAGATGAACACATTTTTGACTTATTTTCCTTTTTTATTTCATTAATAATCCAAATGACCAAAATGCCCTTATGCCCTCTCTTTAAATTTTTCCTCATTCCTTGGGCATTTTTGTCCATAATGCTAATAAATGGTCTAATTACTAGATAAGGGCTTCTACTTATTTTTCTAATGCCAATTCATCCTCAAAATCTCTAGAAACTCATATTTTAACATTTTGCGATTTAGTCCCACTTTCCAATTTAAGCACTAATACTTAGTATTTTTTAGCTATATTCTCACACATGTATTTAATTCACATAATGAACCTTAAAAACTTATTGAAATAAATTTTCTACTTCAGATTCATGGTCCTGCAACCACTATTCTGACTAGGCCCTAAACCGGGCTGTTACAAATCTCCCCCTTATGGATTTTCGTCCCCGAAAATCTTACCGATGAATAAGTTTGGATATTGGTTTCTCATAGCCTTCTCAAGCTCTCATGTAGCCTCCTCTACCCCGTGCCTTTGCCACAATACTTTCACAAGGGATATACTTTTGTTCCTTAACTGTTTGGTTTCTCGAGCCAAAATTTTAACCGGTTCTTCACCATAAGTCATGTTCACTTGAATCTCAACCTCTGTCGGTACTATTGCATGTGAAGGGTTTGATCGGTAGCATCGCAAAATCGACACATGAAATACATCATGAATCTTTTCCAACTTTGACGGCAAAGCTAGCTGATAAGCTACCGGTCCTATCTGTTCGGTAATCTCATATGGTCCGATAAAACGTAGACTCAATTTAACCTTTCGGTCGAACTTGAGAACTTTTCTCCAAGGAAGAACCTTCAGGAATACTTTATCCCCAATTCGAAACTCGATTTCTGTAATACCCCCTAACCCCAAACCATTGCCGGCATAGGGTTACGAGGTATTACCAGACATATCAGGCAATTTATGAATATTTCATAAATAAAATAACATTTGTAGTCTAATTTATTAATTAAGTCTCTATAATGGATTCTTAAAGCTTAAAGCATGTATTAAAAGTGGAACGGGACTTGTACGAGTACATCTGATTTTTTTTTTAATTTCGACAGCATTTCTGCTTATTTTTATATAAACCCCCTGCAATTTCAAATCGAAAACAAATCAATACCAATGTCAATATTTCAACCAATGACGAGGCATACTTGAATACATCTAATTCATATCTAAATATTAATTTACTAACTTAATTTAAACAACATAACATGATAGTATATATATTTACAACTCATAATTTCATTCCATTTCAAATTTAGTACCAAATTTACTATTTCATAATTTAGTATTTCATTCATCATCTAAAATATCATAACCATTTATTTACAACCAAAATTATTTAACCTAAATATATATATATATATATATATATATTACTTATGTACAACCACCTAGTACATGCCACTTAAACAAAAAGAAGAATTACATCACCAAAATTTTCTTGCTGGAGTCGGGATCATTCTGGATGTTGAACCGGAACTGAAACTCTAATGACCTGCGCACGGAAACAACCATACGCTGAGTATGGATATACTCAATGGTATCACTATAATTCAATTTATAATTAAATGCAAGAAATTATTCATATATTTCTACTTTGTAATAATCATCATTTAAGTAAACAATTCAAATATTTTACGTTTATCATTTAATTATACATACATATTATTCACATTTCTTTATTTCAACTCTTACTTCTTTCATTGCCTTATTGTCCAAATTTGGTTTTATCAGTAGTTCATTCATTTAACCTTATTAACTTGACTCAGACTCGGCGGATACACAGATTCCAACCAACACACCAGTACGGCACATTGTACCCTAACGGTACACAGTACCAGAACAGTAATCAGAAACATTGTACAAAGTGCTGAATCAGTAATGGTAACAGTAGCAATATTCGACACACAAAGTGCCGAATCGGTAACAGTAGCAGTAGCGGTAACAGTAACCAGCACATAAGTGCCTGATCAGTAAGCCGGCAAAACCCATACTCTTCCATATCCTATGGCATGCCAACTATATCCGACTAGCCTGACTAGTTAATAGGGTATTCAAATCACTTTTCAGTGCAATTTCCATTTCAATTCAGTATTAATTATAATTTCTTATTTCAATCAATTTTCATAGTAATACAGTAATTCGTTTCATCAGTAGTTTTACAATTCAATTCGGTATTCAAAATAATATTCGGTATTCCATAATTCAGTTCAGTATCAGTCCAAATTTTAGTACCCAATCACAATTTTATCAGTTCATTAAATTCTTACCTTAAAATATTTACCACACATACATTCTAAATTAAACACATAGTAACTATAAAGCTTGAATTATAGTGATACAAACCAGAATTCTCTTCGGATTTAATCCTCGACGATATTTTCTTTTCCTTTTTAGGCCGGTGCTTCAGGCTCAATATTAGCAATTAAACTTCAAGCTTTAAAACCCTAATTTTCCCTTTCTTCTTTCTTTTCTCCTTTCTTTCCCCTGACTTTCGAAATGCTCTCTGTTTCTTTATGCTTTGTTTTGTTTCTTTTATATTTTATTTACTTTATATTTCGTTTACTTTCTTTAATTTGTTTTCTATTTAATTAATTAATAAATATAAAATATCTATTTAATAGCAAATATATATATTGCAATTGTATCCCATATCCACCCTACATTTGTCTTGATCTAATCTATTTCATAATATAATAATTAATAATTTTAATATTAATAATAATTATTTAATTAATATCTATTTAATAACAATATAATTAATACATTTGTATACATGTATCTTTGTACATTTGTACACTATCATTACCATCCATTTGTATTTCTTTTATTTATTTAAAAAATAAAAATCTTATAATATCAATATTTAATTAATAAATATCTTTAACTTAAAATTTAAGTAAATAAATAATTATCATACAAATGTATATACATATCTTATTACATTTGTATTTAATCAACACATTACACTTATCTTTTCTTAATTTATTTCATAATATAATAATAATTAATATAATTTTATAACATAATAATAATATTAACTAATTAAATAATAAATAAATATATAAGAAAATCTTAGATTTTTGTTACCCATTTGCCGCATCATTTTTATGGATAGGTTAATTACCATTTTGCCCCTTTATATTTTTTTCTAATCTATAATTAAACTTACAACCTTTATTTAATCTAATATTTTTCACTAATTTCTTTAAATTAAGCTAAATTCACCTAATAAAAACCTAATTAAACACACTACTAGACTCATAAATATTTCTAATAATTATTTTCGAACTCGGTTTACTAAGACGGAGGCCCGATTTTATACTTTTTCGGTGCCCAAGGATTTTGGGTCGTTACAATTTCTTTATGTTTCAAATCAGCATACGATTTTTGTCTATCAGAAGCAACTTTCAAACATTTTCTAATCACTTTTACCTTCTCTTCTGTTTCCTTGACTAAATCAACCCCATGAATCTGATTTTCTTTAAGTTCAGTCTAATACAAAGGTATTCGACACTTACACCCGTATAATGCCTCATAAGGCACCATTTTCAAACTCGATTGAAAACTGTTGTTGTAGGCAAATTCGACCAAAGGTAGATATTTTTCCCAACTACCTTGGAATTCCAATACACAACATCTGAGCATATCTTCAAGCACCTGTATTACTCTCTCCGACTGTCCGTCGATCTGCGGGTGGAAGGTAGTACTGAAATTCAATTTCGTGCCCAAAGCTTCTTGTAGTTTCTTCCAAAATCGTGATGTGAATCTCGGATCTCTATCCGAAATGATCGATAAATGCACTCCATGTAACCTTACAATATCAGAAATATATAAGTCAGCCAACTTGTGAAGTGAATAATCTGTACGCACTAGTATAAAGTGGGCTGACTTCGTAAGCTTATCGACCACTGCCCAAACAACATCTTTCTTTTTCGGTGTCATCGGCAAACCCGTCACGAAATCCATGGTAATGCAGTCACATTTCCACTCGGGAACCATGATAGGTTGTAACAAACCGGAGGGTATTTGGTGTTTTGCTTTTACTTGTTGACAAATCAAGCATCTCGATACGAATTTAGAGATATCTCTTTCATCTTTGGCCACCAATACCATTTCTTCAAATCATTATACATCTTGGTACTGCTGGGATGGATAGGTATATGGCTACTATGTGCCTTCTGTAGAATTTTCTGAATGAGCTCATCATCCTTTGGTACACAAATTCGGCCTCTAAACTTTACACAACCATCTGAATCTACTTGAAAATTTGAATTGGTACCCGACTCCCATTGAGCTTTCTTCACTTGCAAGTCTTTGTCATTTGACTGTGCCTCACATATCTCTTGTATAAACATCGGTCTAGCTCTCATTTAAGTTAAAACTGAACCATCTTCGGTTATGGACAACTATGCATTCATAGCTCTCAAAGTAAATAGTGATTTTTGACTTAAGGCATCGGCGACAACATTCACTTTCCCGGGGTGGTAGTCAATAACCAACTCATAATCTTTTAAAAATTCGAGCCATCTCTATTGTCGTAAATTCAAGTCGTTCTGTGTCATCAAGTACTTAAGACTCTTATGATCAGTGAACAATAGGCATTGCTTACCGTATAAATGGTGCCTCCAAATATTTAACGCAAACACTATTGTGGCCAACTCTAGGTCGTGCGTCGAATAATTCCTTTCATTAGGTTTTAACTGTCTCGAGGCATATACAATTATTTTACCTTCTTGTATAGCTACACAACCTAATCCATTTAAGGATGCATCACTCTAAATTACAAACTTCTTCCCGAGCTCAGGTTGTACTAGAATAGGAGCTTCAGTCAAGAAGGTCTTTAATTTCTTGAAACTCTGCTGGCACCCTTCTGTCCACTCAAACTTAACGTCTTTTTGCAACAACCTTGTCATCGGACTAGCAATCATAGAAAATCCCTTGACAAATCTACGGTAATAATCGGTCAATCCGAAAAAGCTTCTGACCTCAGATACATTTCTCAACGGTTTCCAATCAATAATTGCTGAGATTTTACTTGGATCGACTCTAATGCCATCACCCAAAATGATGTGTCCTAAAAATCCAACTTCCTTAAACCAAAGTTCACTCTTACTAAATTTGGCGTAAAATTGCTTATCACGTAAAATTTGTAAAACTGTCCTCAAGTGCTTAGCACGTTCATCCTCATTACGAGAATAAATTAAGATGTCATCAATAAAGACTATAATGAACTTATCCAAGTATAGCCGAAAGATACGATTCATCAAATCCATGAACATTGCAGGAGCATTAGTTAGACCAAATGGCATGACAAGGAATTCGTAATGACCATACCTCATCTGAAGGGTAGTCATCGACACGTCAGACTCCTTAACTCTTAACTGATAATACTGATATGTGTGATATGAAGTAATAAAATTTATAAAAACTGATCGCACCAAAAACTAACTAATATCACGATTTTAAGGCAAGCACACCTATCGAACAGTAGTATAGTTTAGCGGTAAGACCGAGATATCGTACCCAAGGGAACCAAAAGTACTAATACTTAATTCCTTTCTGTTATTTAACCAAAAGAATAAAAAGGGTTTTTATGAAACTAAACTAAGTTTAAAACTAAACTAAGAATGCACAGAAAGTAAATTGAGGAAAAACTCTTTGGGAAAGACTGATTGATTGGGCAATACTCAAGTGAGAATCCACCTAGACTTCACTTGTTATCAATTCTTGAACTAGACGATTTCTTCACTTGACTTGATCCGTAGAGATCCCTAATTTATGTTAATACCTCCGTCGAGGATAAAAACAACTAATCCTAGGTTGATTAACTAAAATCTCTTTCTAGTTAAAACCCCTAGTCTTGCATTAACTCGATCTATGTCTATGGATCCCCTATTAGGTTTGACCCTAATTCGGCAGATTTATGTCGCCCTATGTCTAGGGTTGCATGCAAATCCACTTAATTATACTAGATCTACTCTTAAACAGGGACTTTTGCTCCTCTGCCTAAGCACATCAAAACTTGAATTAATACCTAGGATTATTAAAACAAGCATTAAGCACACATAATTAAGAACAATTCAAGTATTTATCATATAATTCAAGAATGAATAATAACAAGATCTGTCTTAGGTTTCATCCCCCCCAAGTATTTGGGGGATTTAGTTCATAATTAAGAAAGAAAACATCTCAGTAGAAATAAAATAGTAAAACATAAAAGAACCCAAAAACCCTTGAAGGATTGAAGGGAAATCCTCTGTCTTACTGTAGAATTTCGACTTCTGGGATGAATCAATCGGCTTCCCTTGGAGTAATCCCTTGCTTTCACTCTCTGTGTTGGCAGAAATACGGCACTCTCTTGTGGGAGAAAAGGCACTCCCTTAGCGGGGAATGAAGCACACCCTTGAAGTTGTCTCCTAGGGTCTTTATATAGAGTTTAGAATGGCTTTCTTAGCCCCTAAGTATCCTTTTTCGAGTGAAATTACACTTCCTCACGACAGGGACATGCCCGTGTGCCACGCCCATGTGGATCGACAAGAGGTCGTGTGCGAGACTGTTGATGGAGGCACGGCCGTGTTGGACTTTATGTGGTACGGCCATGTGCCATGACCGTGTGGTGAATCCTTGGGCCGTGTCGTTTTCACACTTCAGCCCATTTTCTTCTTTTTCGGCCTGTTTTTCGTTCTTTTCTCTTCCTTATGCTCTCCTAAGTATACAACATGAAATAGAAGGATTAAAAGCACCAATTTTTACATATTTAATGATAATTCATCCAGAATTTAAGCTAAGTAAGAGGTAAAAATATGTATAATTTATCGTTTATCAAATACCCCCACACTTAAGCCTTTGCTTGTCCTCAAGCAAAATCTCAACCCACAATCAAGAATCATCCTTCTCAATTCACAATCTTTATCAATAATGTTTCAAACTAATTCACAAGTAATCATACAATGAAAATTCAATCAGAAGAACATTAAAGATTCAAATACTCTAAGTTGAGAATTTTATCACAGAAACACAAGTTTCCTCCCTTCTCCTAAGTAATCAACTTTGAATCAAAATCAACAAGATATGACATCCTCACTAAAGATTCACTCTATCCACTCAAAGTGTTTAGGGTTCAAGAATTTAGCACTCTCTAGTCAGCCTGAAAATTTATTACCATAGGCTTGCAAGAAAATCAAATCTCTACCACTATAGTTTGATATGATACATCGATCAAAAAGTCTTTCAATGGTTGTAATGGGGCCTTGGTTAGGAGTGTTGTCAAAAGCTGAAAAAGAAAGGGTTAGAATCGAGATTGAACCAAAAAATTATCTAGCTGGAAAAATCTTTACCACTGGAATATATTCCTCGAGCTAGTTCTTATGATAACATCCTTTCTGCCTTGGTAGCCTTAAAATAGAAATATGCAAAAAGAAATTTAAACTATTACAACTGGATTAATTGTCTATTTACACACTTTTTTTAGGAACAATTCAAGTACAACACAATATATTGAAACTTTACAACCTGGGAAAGAGAATAAAGCTATATGATAATTCAACTCGAATCTTGACAAAAATAGGATTCAAAATAATTGAATGGAATTCAACAAAAACAAGTTATGGGTTAATATTAGAGGTAAGTCAAGGAATGGGTTGTTAGGCTCAATGGAGTGCACTAGGGGTTAATTTATGGAGGTAGGCTTTTATGGAGTAAGTGGTTAAATCCTAAGTGCCTTTATCATTTCAGTGTATCAAATTAATGATGTGGTCTCGACATGTATAATCGAAGCAAGTTCTGGAATAACATATCAGTATTGACTCACTCAAACCAATAATAGAAGTGAGCACAAAGAATGTATGCTCAAAAAGGCTCAAAATCTCACCAGAATTATGGCTTTTGATGTCAATCTTGCGAATTTCAAATTTCAAGATAACACTTAAAATTAAGGAAAATAACTTATGAAAAAAATTAGATTCTCAAAAATTTCAACTTATCATGCTTGATTTCCTAGTGTTTTAAAGTTTGAATAATCAAAGTACAAGCACCTATGTCTTAATTCTCAACATATCAATAAAAATCATAAATTAATCAGAATTAATTCCTAATAGGAGTTTAAAGATAATTTTGAGAACAATGCAAAATGTTAGTAGAAAAATTCAGGGATTTCAAAGAGAATGTAATGACTGAAAGTAAGTCCCCTCCCACACTTAAGATGTACATTGCCCTCAATATACAAAGAAGCATTAGTAGAAATAGAAGCACAAGATCATAAGATAGGGGAAGACATGAAACTCCCTGAATTTTGGATGAATTTATGAGATGGAGATTGGAATTAGAAGAGCTGGCAGTTGTGGCAGGGTTGTCCTATTTCCATATAGATATGAGCTGTAAGACTCATTTGAAACTGCGAAAGTATTTATTAGTCGTGGGGAATTTGGATTAAAAGAATATGTTTCTTAAGTGGGGAGTCGATATGAAAAAATTAAAAATAAAGAAAGAAAATAAATTAAATTCTAAAAATACTAAATCCAAATAATGACAAAGATAAAATGAAAAAGTAAAAGTAAAAAGGAAAATAAAGAAGAAGAAAAGAAAAAGTAAAAATAGATATTAGAGTTTAAATAAAAATTAAGATAAAAATAAAGTTAGAGGAATAGAAGTCTTTAATCCTTAGATGGATCACGCAGTGGCGGTGGTGAAGTGATGTGAAGGTGCTGGCATATCTGCTGTAGTGTCGCATCGATGTGATCAAAGCGCTGCAGCATTGTTGCTCGAATCGGGATAGGCGCTCAGATATGTCAGTATGAGAAGCTGCCGTATGAACTGGTCGGCAGGGTGGTGGTGGATCGGTAGGTGCATCATCCTCCGGTGGTGGGACATCATCAGGAATTTCCTCTAGATCCTCAGCCTCCTGGATGAGGCGGTACTGAAAAGGGTCGCCTCCTGGTCTCCACTGGATCATCCTCATATGGTGCATAATCTGGATGCCCTGAGGGGACATCTGGCCGACGAGTGTGTATGAGGATGTCTGGGCCACTGTGTTGAGGAGCCCAAAGTGACGGGCCAAGCGTGTAATGTACGGGCCCATGGATATGACGCCATTGCGATGTCACTCGGTCTGGTGCTGCATGGCGTAACGATAAAGAAGGCGAGGTCGATGGGGTGCGTGTTTGCCATACTCCATAAGAAATAGGCGTCGTGGGTGTTGACGACGCCTGTACTCTTCCGTCTACCTGTTAGAGTATGCGCAAGAAGAGCGTGAATGTGCCTTAATGACGGGGTGAGGGCGGTCGCCTTCGTGTGACTGTGGTTGTAGGAGGGATACCCCAGGGCGATATTGCGCCAACAATCAACTGGTTTGAGGTGGATGCGATGGGAGAGTGTAGGAAAGTCTTCCTCCTCCATGAACTGCTCTGTGTAGAGGCTGAGAGCTGAGCCGAACTCTGGTTCGCTAAAATGGCATACACAACCTCCTAGGCAAAACTAGACCGTCCCGGGATCATCGAATTGGCTCATGACGGTCTGAAGATGAAAGGTAGAGTAGAACTCTAGAGTTAGTTCAAGGTATGTAGGCTCGATGATTCAGAAGAACTGCTCCCAAGGATCCGTCATCAGTAGGGCCCGGACTGCATCTGTGAGGTTGACTTGCGCTAGCACATCCCAATCAATGCATCGGCCAGCGCTTAATGTACGGGCTCGTAGTATCTGAAACAACTCTTCTTGGGAGTCTTGGGGAAATATAATGAACGGGTGGTGAGCCTCGGAGGTGGGCCTCGATAATGAACCACCTGCCCCTTATGTTTCTTTGAAGGCGGAGCAGCAGCTCTTTTTCCACGTGATGATGACATAATGCCTAAAAACAAAATAATAAACATTAGTCCTAAAAAAATTTTGAAATTAAATCGAATCAAAAACTATAAATAAAATAATAAATATATAGATTGAAATGACAATGTGCCTAAAAACAATTTGAAATAAGATGGGAACTAACCTAAATAATATAAATTATCCATCCTAATATAATATCAAAATTAAGAAACATGGGTATGTATTTATACTAAATGCATGAGATTTTAGATAGGAAAAATGGCACTCAAATGTAACTCTAAGTGGCATGAAATCACAAGGTTCTCTATAACATTCTAGAGTGTTCATGCTAATTCAATCAATTCCATGCTTTGAAATAATGCTAATCTTAAATATAACATGGTATAAAAAGAAAAATAGAAATAAATTAGTAAAAATTAGAAAGAAAAATGAGAAAATAGAACCAAATGGGAGATGGATGAGGCGGAGCACGGTCGTGGGTGAGGCAGCATGGTCGTGAGAGCACTGTAGACACCGGCAGAGGCGCTTAAGGAGGGTTGGGGTAGGGTTTGGATGGGAGGATTTAGGGTTTAGAATAGAAGATGATGATGGATAGTGGCCCCTATTTATAGTTTTTGGGTCACACGAGCATGGCACACGCCCGTGTGACTCGAGTTTTGCCCGTGTGATTTGAAATTCGGTGGTTTTGGCCCGCCTGGTTCGAGGTACATGCTCGTGTTGGCCATCTCGCACAGCCGTTTACGATTTAGTTTGCTTTTCACACAGTCGTGTGGTTGATCACACGGCTATTTACGATGAGGCTTCGTTATTCACATGGTCGTGTAGGCAGTCACACGGCCGTGTCTAAATTGACAGTGTTGGCCATAGTTTGGGGACACGGGCATATGGTTTTGTGCAAGCCCGTGTCTAAATAGAAGGGTTGCCACGGCCATGTCGCACAGCCGTGGCGATTTGTCGTTAGCCCGTACTTTGGGAAAAATTATACTCTGTTTGTACATGGCCTGGGTGCATGACCGTGTCTCTGCTTTAAATGTTCACACGGCCTTACACACGCCTGTGTGCGTGGCCGTGTGGTCCTAAATTTCTGCATTTAAAAGGGTTAGTTGATGTATTGAAAGACTAAAATCAAAATAGGAAGAAATTTTACTGAGTTAGTACTCAGGTTGCCTCCGGAGAAGCACTTATTTAGAGTCTAAGCTCGAGTCTACCTGGATGTATCATGAAGGGATCTTGTGGAGCTGAAGCTCCTCCCTGTTATCTTTAAAATTCTCACCTCTATAGTGTTTAAGCCTATGGTCGTTTACCTTGAACGTACCGTGGTTTGGGTGAGTTACCTCAATTGTGCCGTATGGAAAGACAATTTGGACAGTGAATGGACCTGACCAACTTGACTTGAGTTTTCCAGGAAATAGTTTCAGCCTTGAGTTGTAGAGTAAGATAAGATCACCAGTTTTGAACTGCTTAGGTTGTCTCAGTTGTTTGTTATGGCGTCGCTTCATAGCTTCCTTATATAGTCGTGAACTCTCGTAGGCATTGCAACGCCATTCATCTGGCTCATTTAACTGCATTAATCTTTTCTCACCTGCAAGCCTAAAATCAAGATTTAAAAATTTAATAGTCCAGGATGCTTTATGTTCAAGCTCAAATGGTAGATGACAGCTTTTTCCGTAGACAAGTTTATAAGGAGATATTCTTATGGGTGTTTTAAATGCAGTTCTATAGGCCCATAAAGCATCGCCTACCTTTCTTGACCAATCTTTTCTATTTGTTTCTATTGTTTTCTCTAATATGCGTTTTAGTTCCCTATTTGTTACTTCGACTTGGCCACTGGTTTGTAGATGATAAGGGGTAGCTGTTCTATGGTGTACTCCATACCTTTTTTAAAACTTTTTCAAATTGAGCATTGCAAAAATGGGTACCCCTATCACTAATAATTACCCTAGGTGTTCCAAATCGAGAGAAAAGTTTCTTCAAAAATCGTACTACCATTCTAGCATCATTAGTAGGTAAGGCTTGGGCTTCCACCCATTTTGACATATAATCTACTGCTACTAGTATATATTTATTCCCAAATGAGGTAGGGAAAGGACCTATGAAATCAATACCCCATACATCAAATATTTCACATGAAAGTATATAGTTCTGAGGCATTTCATTATGTTGAGAGATATTACCTATTCTCTGGCATTTATCACAAGAGGTCACATACCTGTTGGCATCTCTGAAAAGTGTAGGCCAGTAAAAACCTAATTCGAGCACCTTATGAGCAGTTCTAGCTCCACTATGATGTCCTCCTGTGGGTCCCGAATGGCAATGATCTAAAATTTGGTATGTTTCTGTCTCAGTAATGCATCTTCGAATAACCTGATCTGCACAAATTCGAAAAAGAAAAGGATCTTCCCAAAAGTAGTTTTTCCAATCAGCGAAGAATCGCTTCTTTTGCTGATGGGTCAGCCCTTTTGGGGTTATGTTAGCTACTAAGTAATTTGGAAAATCAGCAAACCAAGGAACTGCTGCCTCTGCTAAGGCGAGGAGTTGTTCTTCAGGAAACAAGTCGTTTATTTTATCGAGGTACTTGGGTTGTGTGTTTTCTAATCTTGAAAGGTGATCTGCTGCGAAGTTTTCAGCTCCTTTCTTGCCCTTTATTTCTAAATCGAATTCCTGTAACAATAGAATCCATCTTATTAATCGAGGTTTTGCATCAGTTTTAGCTAAAAGATAGCGAAGAGCAGAATGGTCAGTATAAATAATGACTTTTGACAATATTAAATAAGATTAGAATTTTTCAAATGCAAAAATAACGGCTAGCAATTCTTTTTCTGTGGTAGTATAATTTGCTTAAGCGTTTGTCAAAGTTCTGCTAGCATAATAAATCGGTTGAAAGTGCTTGTCTCTTTCCTGTCCCAAAACTACACCTACTGCAAAATCATTCGCATCGCACATTAGTTTAAAAGGTAGATTCCAATCAGGTGAAATCATAATCGGGGCATTGGCTAACTTTTCCTTGAGAGTGTTAAAAGATTCTAAACATTCTTGGTCAAAGTTGAAAAGCACGTCTTTTTTTAGTAATTTTGTTAAAGGCTTAGCTATTTTAGAAAAATCTTTAATAAATTTGTGATAAAAACTGGCATGTCCTAAAAAGCTTTTTATAGCTTTAACTGAATTAGGGGAGGTAATTTTTCAATGGTTTCAATTTTTGCCTTGTCTACCTCTATCCCTTTACTAGAAATTTTATGTCCTAATACAATATCTTCTTGAACCATAAAATGGCATTTTTCCCAGTTTAACACTAGATTCGTCTCTTCACATCTTATCAGAACACGTTTTAAATTATTAAGACAAAGTAGAAAAGAATTACCGAAGACTGAAAAATCATCCATAAATACCTCCATGATGTCTTCCACGAATTCGTTAAAGATAGCTAGCATGCATCGCTGAAAAGTAGCAGGAGCATTACATAATCCAAAAGGCATTCTACGATAAGCAAACGTACCGTATGGACATGTAAATGTCATTTTCTCCTGATCTTCTGGAGCTATCTGGATTTGGAAATAACCAGAGAGGCCATCTAGGAAACAGTAATATATGTGACCTGATAATCTTTCTAACATCTGATCAATAAAAGGTAAAAGAAAATGATCTTTTCGAGTTGTGTCATTCATCTTTCTATAATCAATGCAAACTCTCCATCCAGTGACTGTTCTTGTAGGTATTGACTCTTTTTTGTCATTAGACACCACGGTCATGTCTCCCTTTGTAGGTACAACCTGCACAAGACTTACCCAAGAACTGTCAGAAATAGGATAAATAATACCTGCATCTAGAAGTTTAATTACCTCTGCTATCTGAAATTTTCCAAGCTATAACCTGCTTGTACTCCCTTAACACATAGAGTAGTTCCTTTTTTTCTACAGTGCTCAAATTTGATGCGATAATTACTGGTAATGTCGAATCATCCCCCAAAAATGCATATTCTAAATGATCTGGAAGTTTCTTTAACTCTAATTTAAGGGGTTAATCAATCGAAGGTTTCTGTCTCAACTCATCATTCATCTTTATACTTTCATAACTTATGTGCCTTGCGACAAATTCGTTATGGTCTAATTCGTTTATTACTTCTTTTACTTCAATGGTGGCTTCATCTTCCCCCCACCTTGAACAAGACACAGTTCCAACGTGTCTACGAGAGAAATTTCCTGAAAATTATCTTGAACAAAGTAATCAATAATATCAATAAAATAATAGGAATCATCTTGTTCTTTATAAAATCTCATAGCATTATAGATTTTAAAAACGACTTCTTCCTCACCAACTCTAAGTACTAATTTACCATCCCCTACATCGATAACAGCTCTAACAGTAGCTAAGAATGGGCATCCTAAAATTAAAGGCACCTCAATATCCTCATCCATGTCAAGCACAACAAAATCAACAGGGAATATAAATTTATCTACCTTTACTAGCACATCTTCGATGATTCCCCTAGGATATTTAACAGATTTATCAGCTAGTTGAATACTCATCCTAGTGGGCTTTGGTTCCCCGAGACCTAGTTGCTTGAACATTTTATAAGGCATTAGATTAATGCTAGCACCTAAATCAGCTAAGGCTTTCTCAATAATTAAACTACCAATTAAACAAGGAATAGTAAAACTCCCTGGATCTTTTAGTTTTGCCGGCAGTTTATTTTGGAGAATAGCTGAGCATTCCTCGTTGAGTTCCACAGTGGCTAATTTTCTAACTTCCTTTTATTTGTTAAAAGTTCTTTAAGAAACTTCGCGTACTTTGGCATCTGCGAAATTGCTTCTACAAAAGGTAAGTTAATGTGAAATTGTTTAAAAAGTTCAAGAAATTTACCAAATTGAGCGTCTACGCGATCTTTCTTCAACTTTGCCGGATATGGAATAGGCGGTTTATATTCCTTGAGTGTTGGTGGAGTGTTTTCCTTGGGTTCCTCTACCTTGTCTCCTGCGGATTCTTGAATAGGCTTCGTTTCTGGTTCAACCAGTACTTTCCTATCTCTTAAAGAAATTGCTTTGACATGTTCTCTGGGATTTGGCTCAGTGTTACTTGGTAATCCACCTTATGGTCTCTCTGAAATTAATTTTGCAAGTTGACCGATTTGATTCTCAAGCCCTTGAATTGATGCTTGTTAGTTCTTTAGTGCCGTTTCAGTGTTTTAAAAACGGGTTTCTGATGCGGCCATAAATTTGGTGAACATCTCTTCAAGATTTAGCTTTTTCTCTTGTTGTGGTGGTGGCTACTGAAATCCCGGAGGAGGCTGTTGTCTTTGAATTCCTTGTACTCCCCATGAAAAATTGGGGTGATTTCTCCAACCTGCATTGTAAGTATTACTATAAGGGTTATTTTGAGGTCTAGAATTGTTACCCATATAATTGGCTTGCTCAGTTTCTATGCTGTGTCCATAAGATGAGTAGTCTGGATTGAACATATTTCCTGGAGTTACGTCACACTGCATCACTGGTTATGCCTGCGTGGAATCAACAAAGTTATCAAACTTTTTATTTAAAAGTTCTACCTGATTAGTAAGCATAGTGACAACATCAATATTATAAACTCCTGCGACTTTTGTCGGCTTTGTCCTTATGACTTGTCACTGATAGTTATTCAGTGACATCTCTTCTATAAACTCATAAGCTGCTTCGGGTGTTTTATTGTTGATCGTTCCTCCTGCGGCTGCATCGATCATTTACCTTGTTGATGGATTCAAACTGTTATGGAAGGTTTGAACTTGTAACCACAAAGGTAGTCCATGGTGAGGGCACCTTCTCAAAAGATCTTTGTATCTCTCTTAAGCATCATAAAGTGTTTCTAAATCTATCTGCACAAAAGAAGAGATATCGTTTCGTAATTTACCTGTTTTAGCTAGAGGAAAATATTTAAGTAAAAATTTTTCTGTCATCTGTTCTGATGTAGTGATTGAGCCTCGTGGTAAAGCCACAGAAAATTCTAGATCTGGCACAGAAAGCTGCATGAGTTTTTAATATTGATGCCGTAACCATGCTTTCTAATCGCGTAGAACTTTTAAATAAAAAGATTGATAATTTTGTTGGTTCTACGCAGGCACACCCAGTAATGCAATGCGACGCAATTTAAGGGAACAGTTATAATCCAAACTACTCCAACTACGGATATGGCAAGGAAAACGAACAAACCAACTATATGGGTAACAATTCTAGATCTCAAAATAACCCCTATAGTAACACGTACAATACAGGTTGAAGAAATCACCCTAACTTCTCATGGAGAGGACAAGCAACCAAGGAAATCAGAGACACCACCTCCTCTGGGATTCCAACAGCCACCATTCCAACAAGAGAAAAAGCAGAACCTTGAAGAAATGCTCACAAAATTTATTGCCGTATCAGAAACCCGTTTTCAAAACACCGAAACAGCACTGAAGAATTAGTAAGCATCCATTCAAGGACTCGAAACTCAAATAGGCCAGCTCACTAAGCTAATTTCTAAAAGACCGCAGGGTGGATTACCAAGCAACACTGAGACTAACCCTGAGGAGCAATTCAATGCCATGGATACAATAGATGAGGAAGAGTTAACCAAAACCAACTCAGAGCCATGTAAGGAGACTGTAGCAAGTAAAGCTAAGGATGAGGTAAGTTCCAAAGAAGTAACTATCAAAGAGTATAAACCTCGTATCCCATACCCAAACGCGTTAAAGAAAGACCGCACAGATGAGCAATTCAGTAAGTTTCTTAAACTCTTAAAGAAATTACATACCAACTTACCGTTTATTGAAGCTCTTTCGCAAATGCTAAATGCTGTTAAGTTTTTAATAGAGCTCTTAACAAATAAGCGGAAGCTAGACAAGACATCTCATGTGGAACTAAATGCAGTGTGCTCAGCAATTCTACAGAATAAGCTACCCAACAAACTAAAAGATATAGGGAGTTTTACAATTCCTTGTTTACTTGGTAGCTTAGACGTCAAAAATGCTTTAGCTGATTTAGGGGCTAGTATTAATGTAATGCCTTATAAATTGTTTAAACAACTAGGTCTTAGAAAACCTAAACAAACTAAGATGAGCATCCAATTGGCTGATAAGACCATTAGATTTCCAAGGGGAATAATTGAAGATGTGCTTGTCAAAATTGATAAATTTATATTCCCAGTCGACTTTGTTGTGCTAGACATTGATGAGGATAGCAATGTACCCTTAATCCCAAGGCGTCCCTTTTTAGCAACTGCTAGAACAATAATTGATGTAGGAACAGGCGAGTTTACACTACATGTAGGTGATGACAAAGTTACTTTACAAGCCCGAAACCCGATTAAAATTGTTGATGATAAAAATACTGTTTCGAATCCTTGTAAGAAGAATGATCTCACCACCCAACCTTCTGTGCAGGATTCATTCCACATAAAGGCAACCCAACCACAGACAAGTCCATCTAAGGAAGACGCACATGAAAAGTGAATGCTTCAGATTGAGGAACTAGATGAGTGGCTAAACTATCAAGAAAAACCCAAAATATGCCACACTAACCCAGAGTATCACCAGGACGATCCTCAGGTAAAAACAAATCAAATCAAGGTAGGGGATAAGGTAATCTTAGGGGAAAATGATCCTCGAATCTTGAATTCAAAAGAACATACAAGTGATACACCTTACTTCACGGTAATGAAAAACTTTCCCTATGGTACAGTCGAGATAAAACATGAATCACTCGGCACTTTCAAGGTGAATCACATTCGACTCAAATCTTATGTTGATGATGAAATTAAAAGCAGGATAGAAGAGTTTCGACTCTTCAAACCACCATAATCAAACAAGCTTGAGAAAAATTGAGCTTAGACTATAAATAAGTGCTTCTCGAGAGGCAACCCGAGCACTGACTTAGTAAATTCTTTTATTTAGGTTCTTTAATACATCAACTAATCCTTTGAATGTAGATTTTTCAAGCCACACGGCCAAGACCACGGGCGTGCCTAAGGCCGTGGTCACACCATGGCAAAACACGGGCTGAGACAAAGAGCCACGCCCGTGCGATATTGCCGTGGCCAAACCTGTTACTCCAAACACAAGCGTACGATACGCCCGTACCTCAAGACTGTGGTCGAACCTGCTATTTCATACACGGGCATGTGACCTCCGACATAGTCGTGGGAAAAGCGAACATCGAAGGATACGGCCGTGTGCCCCAATGATATGCGTGATATGAAGTAATAAAATTTATAACAAATGATCACACCAGAAACTAATTATTATCACGATTTAAGGCAAGTGCACCTATCGAACAGTAGTATAGTTATGGCAAGACCGAGATATCGTACCCAAAGGAACCAAAAGTGCTAGTACCAATTTTCTTTTTATTATTTAACCTAGAAATAAAAAGGGATTTTTATTAAACTAAACTAATTATTAAACTACGCTTAGAGTACACAAAAAGTGAATTGGGGAAAAACTCTTAGGAAAACTGATTGATTTGGACAATACTCAAGGGAAAATCTACCTGGACTTCACTTGTCATCAACTCTTGAACTAGACGATTTATTCACTTGACTTGATCCGTAGAAATCCCTAACTTATGTTAATATCTCTCTCGAGACTAAAAACAACTAACCCTAGGTTGATTAATTGAAATCTCTTTCTAATTAAAACCCCTAGTGTTGCATTAACTCGATCTATGGACTTCCTTATTAGGTTTGACCCTAATCCGGTAGATTTTCGTCGTCCTATCTCTAGGATTGCAATCAACTCCGCTTAATTGTGTTGGATTCACTCCTATGCAGGGACTTGTGCTCCTCTACATAAGTACATTCGACTTAAATCAATATCCTAGAAATATCAATTTAAGAGTTAAAACCAAAATTAAGAACAAATCAAATATTTATCATATAATTCAAGAGAAAATAATAACAAGATCTGTCTTAGGTTTCTTCCCCCTCAAGTATTTGGGGGATTTAGTACATAATTATAAAAGAATACATCTCAGAAGAATAATGATAACAAAATATAAAGAACTCTAAAACCCCTGGAGGTAATTGAAAGGAGATCTTCAGTCTTGAGAGAGAATTCAGCTTCTGAGATGGATCAGCCGGCTCCCCTTGGAGTAATTCCTTGCTTCTACTCTCTGTGTTGGCGGGAAAAAATGCATACCCTTAGTGGGGAATAAAGCACACCCTTGTAGCTGCCTCCTAGGGTCTTTATATAAAGTTTTGGAATGCCTTTATTAGCCCCTAAGTACCCTTTTCTGAGTGAAATTGAACTTCCTCACGACAGGGACACGCCCGTGTGGATCAAGGCCCAGGCCGTGCTCAGGCCTATTAAGGTGGCAAGGTCGTGTGGTCTGGCCGTGCGAGTCAGGGTTGGGCCGTGTTCGAGCTCAAGCTGGCATGGCCGTGTGACACGACCATGTGGCGAACCTTTAGGCCGAGTTGATTACTGAACTAGGCCTAATTTGCCCTTTTTTTGGCCCGTTTCTTGCTCTTTTCTCTTCCCTAAGCTCACCTGAGTATAAAACATAAAATAAAGGGATTAAGAGCACCAATTTCCACAAATTCAATGATAATTCATCCAGAATTTAGGCTAAGTACGAGGTAAAAATAGGTATAATTTATCGCTTATCACCTAACACGCCCTAGGAACAAGGGCGTGTGACACGAATCCGACGCGCCAAAACCCCCAAATTTCGAACCACACGAGCTACCCCTGAGTTATACGGGCGTGTGCCATGCCCGTGTGCCCCAAAATTCTATATAAACCCCTACTATTCATCTTCTTCTCCACTAAAACCCTAAAATTTTCTCCCACCACCATTCATACCAGTTATCTCATTCTGCCGAGTAGAAGGACCCCGAGGACATTACTGATGATGTCCCACCACTGAAGGAGCCACCTATTAAGCGACCACTCACTCGCCACCTAATTCATGCAGTAGCTTTAGGCTACATCACTTCTGAGCAATTCGCCCAATTCCAGCAACAATGTTTTCAGTGATTCGATCACATTGATGCTATATTAGCTCAGATTTGTCAGCAACTCCATCTCGCACCACCGCCCTCACCTCGCGGACCATCTGAGGACTAGAACTCTCTATTCCTCTTATCTTCTTTTTTATTTGCTTTCTTGATCTTTATTTTTACCTTCTCTCGCATTTTATGTTTCTTTCGAACTTCTAGATTTTTCTTTATCTTTATTTCGATCTTTATGTTTATTGAATATTTTAGTTTAGTTTTCAATTTTATTTTCATATCGACTATTCCCTAACGAGAAAATTCTGCTTAACTTAAATCCCTAAACACTTATTTATGCTATCGCAGTTTCAAAGGAGCTTTACAGCTCAAATCAATCTGTAATGGGAAAACCCTGCCACAACTGCCAGCTCTTACAATTCCAATATCCATCTCTACAAAATCATCCAAAATTCAGGGAGTTTCATTTCTCTCCCTATCTTATGATTTTATGCTTCTATTGCTACTAATGTATCTTTGTACATTGAGGGCAATGTACATCTTAAGTGTAGGGGGAAACTTACTTTCAGTCATTTTATTCTCTTCGAGCCCCTGAAAAATTTTGACAACTCACTTTTTGCATTGTTCTCAAAATTTCGAATTCTCACTTTCACTCTCTGCATGAGTCTCAATCTCCTATTAGAAATTAATTCTAATTGATTTATGATTTTTATTGATATGTTGAGAATTAATACATAGGTACTTGTGCTTTGATTATTCAAACTTTAAGACATTAGGGAATCAAGCATAATAAGTTGAAATTTTTGAGAATTTAAATTTTTTCTAGGCTATTTCCCCTAATTTTAAGTGTTATCTTGAGATTTGAAATTCGCAGGATTGACATCAAAAAAGTCATAATTCTGGTGAGATTTTTGAGCCTTTTGAGCATACATCCTTTAGTGCTCACTTTTATTGTTACTTTGAGTGAGTCAATACTGATTTGTTATTCTAGAACTTGCTTCGATTATACATGTCGAGACCACATCATTGATTTAATATACTGAGATGATAAAGGCACCTAGGTATAACCCACTTACTCCATAAAAGCCTACCTCCATAAATTAACCCCTAGTGAACACCCTTGAGCCTAACAACCCATTCATTTAACTTACCCTTAAAATTAACCAAAAACCATTATTGTTAAAATCCCCCTAATTATTTTGATCCCTATTTTTGTCGAGATTTGAGTTGAATTATTATCTAGCTTTATTCTTTCTTCTGTTCGATTTGTAAAGTCCATAAATATTAAATTTGTCGTTATTTGATTTGTTCTTAAAAAAACGTATGTATACTTCAGTTGTAATTCAATATTTTTGCATATTTCCATGTAATTTTTGGGCTGCTGTTCTTAGACAACATTATCCAAAAGAAAGGCTTTACACTAGAAATATGTTCAAGTGATAGAGATTTTTCTAGCTAGACAATTTTTCAATTCAATCTCAGAGATTTTTCTAGCTAGACGATTTTTCAATTCAATCTCGATTCTAACCCTCTTTTTCAGCTTGTGACAACACCCCTAACCAAAGCCCCATTACAACCATTGAAATACCTTTTGATCGATGTGTCATATCAATCTATGGTGGTGGAGATTTGATTTTCTTACAAGCTTATGGTAATAACTTTTCAGGTTAACTAAAGAGTGCTTAATTTTTTAACCCTAAACACTTTGAGTGGATAGAGTGAATCTTTAGTGAGGATGTCAAATATTTTTGATTTTGATTGAAAGGTAATTATTTAGGAGAAGGGAGAAAACCTATATTTCTGTGATAAAATTCTCAACTTAGAGTGTTTGAAACTTTAATGTTCTTCTCATTGAATTTTCATTGTATGATTACTTATGGATTGATAAGGATTATAAGTTGAGAATAATAATTCTTAACTGTGAATTGAGATTTTGCTTGAAGACAAGCAAGGGCTTAACTGTGGGGGTATTTGATAAGCGATAAATTATACATACTTTTTCCCCATGCTTAGCCTAATTTCTAGATGAATTACCCCTTGATTTGTGTAAATTGATGCTCTTAAACCTTTAATTTCATGTTTTATACTCAAGTGAGCTTACGGAAGAGAAAAGAGTAAGGAACAAGCCAAAAACGGGCAAATTAGGCCCAGTTTAGTAATCAACACGGCCTGAAGGTTTGCCACACGGTCGTGCCATACTGTCGTGCCACTTTAACAAGCTCAAGCACGGCCTGGGCCTCGATCCACACGGGCATGGCACACGGGCGTGTCCCTTTCGTGAGGAAGTTCAATTTCACTCCGAAAAGGCTACTTAGGGCTAAGAAATACATTTCAAAACTCTACATAAAGACCCTAGGAGGCAATTACAAAGGCGTGCTTTATTTTAGCCAAGACGAGGAGTTAAATGAGGGAATTACTCGAAGGGAAGCCGATTGATCTATCTCAGAAGCCAGGATCTACGTCAAGACAGAGGATCTCCCTTCAATCCTTTCAAGAGTTTTGGGTTTTCTTATGTTTTGTTATTTTATATCTTTTGAGATGTTTTCTTTTATAATTATGAACTGAAAACCCTAAATACCTAAGTGGATGAAACCTAAGACAGATCTTGTTATTGTTATCTGAGCTGTGTGATAAATATTTGATTTGTTCTTAATTGTGTTTTTAACTCTTAAATTGATATTTTCGGGATATTGATTTAAGTCTAATGTGCTTATGTAGAGGAGCAAAAGTCCCTGCATAGGAGTAGATCCAACACAATTAAGCGTAGTTGATAGCAATCCTAGAGATAGGATGACGAAAATCTGCCAGATTAGAGTCAAATCTAATATGGGGAGCCATAGATCGAGTTAATGCAAGACTAGGGGTTTTTACTAGAAAGAGATTTCAGTTAATCAACCTAGGATTAGTTGTTCTTATCCTCGACGGAGGTATTAACATAATTTAGGGATCTCTATGGATCAAATCAAATGAAGAAATCATCTGGTTCAGTGTTAGATAACAAGTGAAGTCTAGGTGGATTCTTCCTTACGTATTGCCTTAATCAATCAATCTTTCCCAAAAGCAATCTCCCACTTTACTCTTTGTCGCTTCTTTAGCTAGTTTAGTTTAGTTTACAACCAAACCCTCCTTATTTTTAGGCTAGATAATAGAAAGAAAGTCATTACTAGTACTCAAAGTTCTTTGGATTCGATATTCCGGTCTTGTCACTAACTATACTACTATTTGATAGGTGCTCTTACATTTTATCGTGATATTAGTTAGTTTCCAAGTACGATTAGATTTTATTACTTTATCAAATCACGATCAGGGTCTCGCAGTCTGCTCTCTGGGTGTACTTTTACTACTCGCTCCTGTCCTCGGGTTTCTCTGGGGTCTACCTTTAGAGGGAGCATTGCCCGATCTTACACTTTGATCTCTATCTTTTTCAACCATTTCGGGGCATTCTCTAATAAAGTGGTCTTGAGAACCACACTTGAAACAAGCCCTCTCATGTGTTCGACATTCACCGAGGTGGCGTTTGCCACACTAGGGACATTCAGGTCTACTAGGTCGAGTATTACCCACACTTGCAACTGAGGTGGTCTGAGCTTTAGAAACGTAATACTATTTAGCTTTGCCCTTGCTTGAAAATCTTGTTGAATTTGCTGATCGAGTAGTAAATTCTTTTAATTTCTCTTGGAGGAGGATTGAAATGACTTGCCTCACTATCTCTTTCATGAGTCATGAGACTCCATCTCAACTTTCCTTTTCTCCTTGGCCAATTCTTCGGCCTTACAAGCTCTATCCACTGACACCATGAACTTTTTCAATTCTAGAATACCCACCAATAGTCGAATATCTTCATTCAATCCATCTTCAAACCTTTTACACAAGATGGCTTCGGTGGATACACATTCTCGAGCGTATTTACTAAGTCTCACAAACTTAAGCTCATATTCTGTTACTGTCATCCGACCTTGCTTTAAGTCTAGAAATTCTTTGCGCTTTTGATCAATATACTTTTTATGAAACTCTTCTTGAAAAAATTCCCAATTAACTCTTTCCCTGGGTACCACCGACACAAGGGTGTTCCACCACTAGTAGGCTGAGTCTCGAAGGAGCGACACAATACACTTCATGCACTCTTCAGGTGTGCAAGACAATTCATCAAATACTCGAATGGTATTCTCTAGCCAAAACTCATCTCTTTCCAAATCGTCATCTTTATTAGCCCGAAACTCCCCTGCCCCTTGTTTCTGAATTCTATCAATTGAGGGTTTTTCTTGTCTTACAACCTCTACTATTTTGGGAGCCACCGGGGTAGGTTGAGGATTTACAGAGGGTGGAGCTTGTTGTTGAGCGGCTGGGTTCGTTCAAACGAACTCTAAGAACCACTCGTTCATCATTTGGAAGAAGGGCTTCCAGGCCTTTCCTCCTTGACTTACAGTAGTTGGTCTATTTTTTGTTCCAGATGGCACCGTCCATTCTGCGGAGAGCAGGTACATTATTTTTTACATCATCTGCCGCAACCTGTTCGGGATCCATTTACGATAAGAAAAAAATTTAAATCATCAGGAGCCGTCACACTATCATATCACATAAATATACATAAGTATGGCATGTATAGATATACTCGTGCATATGCTAGGTTAGTCTTAGAATCAACTAAACACTAGCTTTGATACCACTAAATGTAACACCCCCTACTAGTATATGTCACCGAAATATTACTTAACTTAAACACATACATTCAACTACTTTAGCATTATAAAATTCCACTCCCATTTTAAAAACTTTTCAAATTTCTCTTTTTAGTCCCTAGTGAGGACATGCAAGGCCCAAAATCCCCTTGAGAATGGTTCGAGACTTCTCCGAACCCTTAGAAAGCTCTTCAAAAGTTTTACTTAAAAAAACAGGGTACACACCTGTGTGACTCTTAAGCACGGCTGTGTTGCCAAACTGTGTGACTCAGACGGCCTAGGCATCTAGGGACACGCCCGTTTCCCATGCTTGTGTGGATTTAATTTCTAAAATTTAACTTTCAGAGGTTTTCACATGGCCTAATCACATGCCCGTGCCCTTGGCCCGTGTGTCCCTCACAAGGCCAGGACACGCTCGTGCCTTCATCCCGTGGAGCTCTTTGATTTGTGCACTAAGAATAAATAGAATTCACACAGTCGAGGCACACGCCCGTGTGCTCAGTTCGTGTGCGACATTGACTTGGCCACCTTCAGGTGCAGGGGACACACGGTCGTGCCACACACCCTTGGACATCTTGTGTGTCACACACTTTTTAGACACACGTCCGTGTGCCTACCCATGTGGACAATATAGGGCCATTTACCAAGCCTTTTGCTACCCCGAAATGCATCCAACCGTAGTCTAATATTTCTACAATGACATCAAAACTCTTCTACATGTCCACAATTAGGTATCTACACATCAATCAAACATATCTAATATGCATGCATCAAATGGTTATGCACACCACTTACATTTTTCCATGAATTTTATCTCATATCATTAGACTAACTTGGTTGATTGTGGCCAATTCCAAGGGCCATTTACATAAGGATCCATTTAACATAAATGATCAACCCAATTTGCTATTTAAATTAACACATTACAATCTACCAAGTTTTCTATATATGCCATACTCAAAATAGCTAACTTATTATACCAAAATGAATTGCTTGATAGTGTGACTTCGAGCTCTGACTTTAACGATCCCCGAGCTAGCTTAGCAAAACTACAAGGGAAAAGGGAAAAGAAAAGAAGTAAGCACAAAGGCTTAGTAAGTTACATAGAATAAAATAGCAGCTAAATCATGCCGTAACAATTAACTAAGCATCATGTACATCATATAAATTCTTTCTCATCAATGTGACTTACTCATGCTATTTATTACCGACATTCACATATCATAATTGTTTTCATTTTTCTCGTGACTTAATCGCATGCACCTGTATCACTCACACATAAAGCTTAGTCTTTCTCATTAGCTCATTCACTGGAATACTTTCCCGTTAAACTTCTTAGAACACCGAAGGATACTCAAACGGTTATTCTCATGTCAAGATGCCAATACCATATCCTAGATATGGTCTTATATGGGATCACATGTCGATGCCGGAGCCATATCCCATATATGGTTTTACACAGGATCTCATATTGATGTCGATGCCATGTCCCAGACATGGTCTTACACGAGATCATAAACTGATGTCGATGCCATATCCCAGACATGGTCTTATACGGGATCACTCTTAGATGCCAACGCCATGTCCCAGACATTGTTTTACAGGGGATCAAATCTCTTCTCGGTGCCGATGCCATGTCCCAGACATGGTCTTATACGGGACCACATATCGATGCCAATGCCATGTCCCAGGCATGGTCTTATATGGGATCTCATATCGATACCAATGCCATGTCCCAGACATGGTCTTACATGGGATTTCAGTTTGGTGCCGAAGTCATGTCCTAGACATGGTCTTATACAGAACCTACAATTTCATATGTCATGACTACGGTATCCCTCGTATTTTAAAAATTTAACAGAAACTTCTCTTTTATAACTTAGTCAATTCTTATTAAACTTCTTATCAATAAATTTCATGAAATTCTCATGGTATACATGAAACATCATCATCATAAATTTTTCACAATATTTAAAGCTAATTCATTACATACAACTTACCTCGAATCTAAAATATGGGTGAATACAAGATTACTCTACCATCTTGCTTTTCTCCCAATTTTGATCTGGGCTTCGTGTTTCTTGATTAGTGAGCTTGAAATGTCAAAACCCTAGCTATGGAGGTCCCTTGAATTTTTGGCACATATGAGAGGAAGATGAACACATTTTTGACATATTTTTCCCTTTTTATTTCATTAATAATCCAAATGACCAAAATGCCCTTATACCCTCTCTTTAAATTTTTCCTCATTCCTTGGGCATTTTTGTCCATAATGCTACTAAAAAGTCTAAATGCTAAATAAGGACTTCTACTAATTTTTCTAATGCCAATTCATCCTTAAAATCTCTAGAAACTCATATTTTAACATTTTACAATTTAGTCCCATTTCCAATTTAAGCACTAATACTTAGAATTTTCTAGCCATATTCTCACAGATGCATTTAATTCACATAATGAACCTTAAAAACTTATTAAAATAAATTTTCTACTTCAGATTCGTGGTCTCACAACCACTATTCTGACTAGGCCCTAAATCGGGCTGTTACAAATTCAAATAATGAGTAAGTGGGAATTTATGAGATTTTATGTGGATCATTTGGCTATATACAGGTAATAGTTATTGGATTGATTATAGTATATCTCTAATTGCTTATGCATATGAAGGTGTGGATGAATGGATAAGATATGCTAAAATCATACAAGTATGGAATTGAATAGTCGAGAGATATACATGGTTAATTTTGTAAATAAATATACAAAAGAACGATGAAATCATATGAGCTATATTATATTTTTTGTGATTGTTTAAAATATGGTTATATCGATATGTGAGTTTATTATTCATACGAGCTTACTAAGCTTTATAGCTTACTTTTTATTAACTTTCCCGTGTTTATAGTACTGCGGAGGCTCACTCAGGTTGAAAGTCGATAGAGATTTCATCACATTATCTAGCTATCATTTCGGTATTTTTAAAAGCTTTTCGATTTAGGTTATGTGGCATGTATGGGCTAGTTAGTTTATGAAGTGTATAGGTCTTTTTGGTTATTAAAGTTTAAATGAGATTGAAATGTATGTCTAAGTGATTTGGCTCAGTTTGATATGTTTGATGCTATTAGATGATGGTCTTGAAATGGCTTGTAAATGATATAAGGTTAAGTGTGATTTTGGCTAGGTAAATTAGCCTATTTTGGAGACTTAGTATATGCTATGTAATGTGCTCATGTTGCCATTTGGTTTGACATGGTTGACTTAAAATGTGTTTTGCCTATGTGGTAAAGCTTGTGATATGAGATGATATGGCATGTGATGTATATATTTGCCTTGTACTTTGGCAAGCTCAATATGGCTAATGTAGTGTAGTTAAATTGTGATTTTGATTATGATTTGTGTATACAAAATGAATAGATTGGTAATGGTATGAAATGTACATGAAATGGTTTTGTTTTGGTTGTCTATTGATGTGTGGAAATGGTATGAAATTGATGTGTTTTAAGTTTTCATGAGGAAGGTAACAAATGTGGCTTAAACCAAGCCTATTTTCGTGCTATACGGCTTGAGCACACGGGCGTGTGACTCGACCGTGTGACCCCTACACCTTAATTAAATAAGATAGTGAGTAGCCATGTATGGCACACAGGCTGACACACGAGTGTGTGGTCGATCGTGTGGCCAAGTCAGTATGTATGCCCTATTTTCACACGACCTAGACACACGGGCGTGTTCCTCACACGGCCCATTCACACGGGCATGTGACACTTAGATGCTCAAAATTTTTATATGTTTCCCAAGGTTTGCAAATGTTATCAGTTTAGTCTCGAACCACTTCTAAGCATGATTTAAGGCCTCGTTGAGCCTTGTAAGGGATGATATGATTATGTTTGCTGAAAATTATGTGATATTGATTTATGAACGAGAATTATGTGTTATAAACTGAGATTTGATTGGTAATGCCTCGTAGCCCTATTCCGGCGACAGATACGGGTTGGGGTGTTACATTCTTAGTATTTATATGAAGTGTACGACTAACAAGGGTGATGAGGTTATGTGTTAGGGCTCGTGATCAAGATGATTGAATGTGCCTTGTATGTTTATATTGAATTTAAATGAATGGTAAGTTAATTACTAAGTTATACGGACTTACTAAGCATTATATGCTTACTCTGTTTCATTTTTCTCTGTTAAATAGAGTTTTTGGAAGTTCGTTAGTGGGGAAGCTCGATAGAGATCACTCACACTATTTATCGGCCTATTTTGGTATGTATGGTAAATGAATTTTGATTATAATGACATGTATAGGTTGATTAGTCAATGTTGGCTTATAAATGATCTAACTGTAACTAGCCATTGGTATGACTCGTATTTAGTAAGTTTTGAGTTACATATAATTATGATTTTATCATGTTTGATATAGGTTTAAAATGAACAAATGATGAGATGGTATAAGTATAATGATGATGGTTAAGAATGCTATAAAAAATTATGAATATGTCTATATATATATATGAATAGTTGATTGATAAATTTAGATATTTAACCATATAAATTGATTTTTGAACATATTTAAGTATTGATGTAGGTAAAAGACCAATTGGGTAAGAAATAAGGCTTGGAAAATAGCCTAATTTTTGTCCACATTAGTAGACTATAATTAGAATTTGAATTAATTGATAATTTTATAAATATAATGATCAAATTTATGTTAAAAAATAAAAAATATATATTAAATTTTAAAATTCAGAATTAAAATTGAAATTTAATAATTTTCTTTTATGTATGGTAGGTATATAGATAGTTTGATGAAACCTTTGGAATCCCTTTAATATGTAGAAGAATCTCTTGTTCTAAACGAAAAAAGAAAGTAAAAGATGTCTTTGAAAAAGAAAACTGGACACGTGTTACCTCTACAAATCTTGGATATTATTCCTACTTTTTAGTGTATTCATATTTGAACGCAATTGCTTTTTCTTTGATACTTTAAATAGGACGATGTCGATAGAAAAACACGAATACAATTCGAAAACATGGGCAATTCAGCACTTGGAGGCTTGTTATAAAATTATAATAAAATATATTATAACTTTACTTAAAGTCCAATTCGCTTTGATGACTCGGAATTCGATTTGAAAAATCTTTTTTTCTATTTTTAAGGATTCTCAAGGGTTGTTGTTTATACGATATCTTTGATCTGTTTCATCATCAGAATATTCGTTCCTCTTGCTACATTTTCATTGATATTATACATCAAGAAGGCAAAAGATGAAAGGTTACACACGTGAGATAATGACAAGCTAATTTTAATGTTTTATGAGGCTCCTACATGCCTTATGAGAGGAAAATGTGGGACTTTGTTGGTTTGGAGCCCAGCTTGGAGGAGATAAGAGTCATTTGGGCTTCTTCATACACCTGAACATATAGATGAGTGCTTCAGCTGTTTCTTAACATAAAATCATATATAAATATAGCGATTTATCCTGGTCAACGAAGCCCGTCTAGCTCAGTCGGTAGAGCGCAAGGCTCTTAACCTTGTGGTCGTGGGTTCGAGCCCCACGGTGGGCGTCAGTTCTACATTTTTTTTCTAAAATCCCCGACTAGGTAGTGGCTACCTGCCTTGTTCGTAGCGACGTCGTTTTGAACACATAAGAAACTAAATTTGTTGTCTTTTTTCACCCACTCAAGTCTGACCAGTCCAGGCAACAGCTTCTGAAAACCCTAAGCCCCCCAAAAATAAAATCCCTCAAAGAGTTGAATCCAAAGAACAAAGAAAAGGAATTCAAAGTTTGAATAAGATGCCGAACCTTGAATGTCGTATGTACGAAGCGAAGTACCCTGAGGTGGACATGGCGGTGATGATACAGGTGAAGAACATCGCCGACATGGGTGCCTACGTTTCGCTCCTTGAATACAACAACATCGAAGGCATGATCTTGTTCTCGGAGCTCTCCCGCCGCCGTATTCGTAGCGTCAGCAGTCTGATCAAGGTGGGCCGAACCGAGCCTGTGATGGTCCTTCGTGTCGATAAGGAAAAGGGTTACATTGATTTGAGTAAGAGGAGAGTTAGCGAGGAAGATATTCAGGCTTGTGAAGAAAGGTATAATAAGAGTAAGCTTGTTCACTCCATTATGCGACATGTGGCGGAGACTTTGGGTATCGATTTGGAGGTAATTTGTTTATGTTTCTTTTTACATTTTGATGTTTAGGAACTATTATGATTGCTGTTTACTCCAGTTTAATGTGCATGATCCCGTTTTTTGCCATTCTAGCTACTCAGTCGGCAGCCCTATTATAAACACGATAAACATGAGAAAACCCAAGCGGTGAATTCCCATTGAGCTTTGCTTTTACTGGACAAGCAATTAATGATAGTTTTGTTGTCAGACTCAAGAACAACATTCTGCCATTTTTGTGTTTTTACTAGAAGGGAACCTAACCGGACAGCATAAGACTCAATTGCTGTATTTTTAGCCATGCTTTATGGGCAGTGAATTGGCAGTAAATTTAAGGATTTTTATCTCTTTTCGATGAGTTTTTGCTTTTAAAATTTGGTTCTGTGGATTTGATGTTTAGTGAGAATTAGGGGATGCTTTCCAATTGTTTTGTGATTTAATGTTTATGAGGAGAATTGTTTTTTGTTACTGAACTGCATAATCAGAAATCAAATTGGATGATTTAGAAAATTTTGGACAAGCTAATAGGAACAACCTTTAATATTAAGGTGAAGATTACTATGCAAAGTCGAGTGAAATGAGGAAATAAGTATACAGTTACTTGATGCTAATGAGGCCTTAGCAGTGTTGGCAAAGACTAATGCTCTGGGACTTTGATGTCTCAGGTTCGACTCTGAACTTACGTAAAACATGCGTGGGTTGTATCCAAATCTATTTTGTGTTAAATCCACCATGTGTGGATCTTCTCTGGAGTTATTCTAGTTTGGCTCCGGATATATTCCAGTTATTAGTCTTATTTTCTGATTATAATTGATTCGGATATGTATTGTTTACAATTATTATTACTTGTAAACTTCAAAATAGAAAGGTACATGGTTACTTGATCAAATTATCTATATGTGTAGTCGGTGTTGGAAGTGATTTCTGTCACCAGCATGCAACTGACTAGTGCTAATTACTTGTGACAGGAGCTGTACATTAAAATTGGTTGGCCTCTATACCGGAAATATGGCCATGCTTTTGAGGTATGAATATCTGCTTTCTTTTGAATTGCTATTTTATTTACACATAATGTTATCTTGGCCTCAAGTTTTATGTCTGCAGGCATTCAAAATAATTGTGACTGATCCTGATTCAGTCTTGAGCACCCTCACCTGCGAAGTCAAGAAGCCTGGCCCAGATGGACAGGAGGTAAAGTTTTTATTTGTGAGTTGCAAGTATCATTATTTCTTCTTCCGGTTTGGGTCTCTAACCAAATCTTTCTTTAGGTAACTGAAGTGGTTCCTGCCGTTACTGAGGAAGTCAAAGATGCTTTGGTAAAAAACATTAGGAGAAGAATGACTCCACAACCTTTGAAGATTCGGGCTGACATTGAAATGAAATGTTTCCAGTTTGATGGTGTTCTTCACATTAAGGTCTTATTCGCTGAAACTCTCTCTGTGTCTCTATCACTCTGCTTTGTTCGTTGCTAAGAGAGGTTATTTTCTGAATTTGCAGGAGGCCATGCGCAAAGCTGAGGCTGCTGGGAATGATGATTGCCCTGTTAAAATCAAGCTTGTTGCTCCTCCACTTTATGTTCTTACCACTCAAACCCTTGACAAGGTCAGCTTAAAATCTTTTTTCGTCCATCAACAGTGAGTTATTTTCTCTAACTAGTCGCTGCAGTTCTTAAGTTCTGAAAGCTTTTGCATGAATATAGTATGCTTTATGGTATTTTCCTGTTGGTTCCCGTCCAAGCTTTTCAGTTGTCCATGCCAAATTCATCTGTTGACATTGATTGCATACATGTCTGTTTAGCCCTTTTTTTTTTGTCTCTAAAATTATGTAAATTCTTTATGGTGCTGTTCAGGAGCAAGGTATAGCTATTCTCAATAAAGCAATTACAGCTTGCACCGAAGCAATAGAGTATCACAAGGGAAAACTTGTTGTCAAGGAACAGCCTAGAGCAGTGAGTGTCCATCTTATTTCAGATTTGTTATTTAATTCAGTGTTAATGTTCTTACTGTTGGAGATTCTCATCATGGATTCATTCTTGTCATTAGTATTGAAATTGTCTGGATTCATTCTTGTAATCTTTCTCTGGAGTCTCTCACATGTTGGATTGATTTAGGTGAGTGAACGAGATGATAAATTGCTTGCTGAGCACATGGCTAAATTGCGTAATGACAACGAAGAGGTAAGTGGTGACGAAGATAGTGAAGAAGAGGAAGACACAGGCATGGGAGAAGTTGATGTTGAAAGTGCAGGTCACGGAATAATGGAATGACGCTATTGCATTTATGAACATGATGGTCACCAATTCTTTTTTACAACTCGATTTTCTTTTTGCCCCATTTCCCAGGCAGTTCAAAACCTAAAAAGTGTTGTTATTTTGACTTTTTTTTTCCTAATATTCGATTTAATGGAGAGTATACAGATGTATTAGCCTATTCAAAATCTTGGTTGGAAGGTGGTCTTGTTCAATTCTTTAGATTCCTTTGAGTTGTTTGATTTGCAAGAGAATGCACTTATTTGCAGGGAAAACTTTGGTTTTGAGTTGCTTAATATAATTCTCACAATCCCAAGATCTCTCAAAATAAGGAAAAAAAAAAAGAAAGAGATTCTGACAGGGAAAACTTTGTTGGAAAACCGAATCTATTACAACCACCTCAGCTCAGCTGTATTTTTGTTTTTCATTAGCATGTTTATAAAATTTATTGTGTCTATCTTTTCCTCTTGGACTTTAAGGAGGTTGCGGATTGATAATTGGTATGCCAGTTTCGTTTCCTTTGGTTGATGAACCAGTTGTTGATTTGCTTTAGCTGCAATCCCGTATCCTCCACGAGTTTTGCTTTGTTGTCTTCCTGTATATTATGATACACATACAGAGCCATGGTGAAACTACAAGTTCAAGGACATGAACATAAATAACATGAAACCCATGGTTGTATGTAATCCGTTCCTTACAGTGGGGTATGGCCACTTAGAGTGTTGCTGCCGCCAGTTTTTGAGCACTGAAGTTGTCTCACCCGGCAACTTCCTAGCCCTTCTTTTTCGTAAAATTTCCTCCCTCACATCTTCAATCTTTGATTTGTAACCCTGCAACCCACATTTTATATACGTTTGTCATTGTTTAATTTTATCTGGTGATCAAACTTTAAACATTGCGGTGACAGAGACATGGTTTAATATTTACAATTTGATCATCACCTGTTTTAATTCAATCTTAAGCTCTTTACGAACTCTTTCCATCAAAGTTCTTTCGGATTCAGTAGGAAGATGAGGACCAAAACCCATTAAATCATTTGCTTCAACACCAGAATTATTCAAAGGAAAGTCCATTTGCAGCTCATCCTCATCATCCGACATTGTTGCACCCGTACTTTCACCCAAGGTTATTCCTGAAAATTATGTGAAATAAAATATGGATATCAGGAAAAAAAAGAAAAAAGAAAAAAACTTAAATTGATAGATAAAGAGGAGATGTATTGGGCCCAAAGATCGAGAATTACTTGGCTGAGAGAGGGTGATAAGAATACCAGATTTTTCCATGTGAGAGCTTCAAGTAGAAGGAAAAAGAATACTATAGAAAGGTTGAAAGATATTCATGGGAGCTGGAAGAATAACACCGAAGATATTAGTGCGGCAGCTAGAGAGTATTTTCAAAATTTATTTTGGTCAACCCTGCAGACTAATAATGATTTTAATGTTGACTTCATTGATAATTACATTTCAGGGGAAATGAATGTTAAGTTGTTAGAGGAATTCAAAGATGAGGAAATTATAAGAGCTTTCAACCAAATGGACCCAAGGAAAGCCCCAGGCATTGATGAACTGTCGGGGAGTTTCTTCGAGTATTGAGAGGTGGTGGGAGCGAATATTTTAAAATTGTGCCATGAAATCTTAAGAGGGATAGAAAAGTTGACATTCTCAATGAGACTATTATTGTGCTTATCCCTAAAATAAAAGATCCGATAGATATGACTAATTTTCTTCCAATTAGTCTTTGCAGAGTGATCTACAAAATTATTGCTAAAGTTCTTACTAATCAATTGAAAGATACTCTTTCGAAGAGCATTAGTCAAAATCAGAGCGCTTTTGTGCATGGACGTATGGTTCACGACAATATTTTGATCGCCCACGAGTTAGTTCATTATCTTCAAAGTGGCCCTAACAAAGGTTGTGTTATCAAACTCGATATGAGCAAAGCCTATGATCGGGTTGAGTGGAAATTTATTGAAACGGTGATGAAGAGAATGGGCTATGCGGAGGCTTGGGTGGAAAAAAAATTATGAGCTGTATTTACACGGTTCGATATGTCGTCAAGCGCAATTCTACCCTTTCAGACACTATTGTGTCGGAAAGAGGCCTCAGACAAGAGATCCTCTCTTTCCCTACCTTTTTCTTTTCTGCATGGAAGGGTTGTCTAAATCACTTATTCGGACTCAAAATGATAATTTGTTGAAAGGAATTAGGGCTAATATTAATGGGCCGCGTATTAATCATCTTTTTTTTTTGTTGATGACGCACTCATTTTCATCCGTAATAAAAAAGGGGATGCAGAGGAGATCGTCAATATTCTAAAATAAAATTCTAATATCTCGGGACAATGGAGTAATAATGATAAGTCGATGATTATGTTTAGCCCGAAAACTTCTTTGGCTCAAAAACAAAATATTAGCTCTTTCCTTGGAATGAATATGGTTGAAACTCTTGACAACTACTTAGGCTTACCTTTACTTATTAATAGAAAAAAATCAAATGCATTTACTAACATTATTAATCGTTGTAATGGCAGGGTAAATAGCTGGTCAAAAAGGTTGCTGTCTTATGGAGGGAAAGAGGTGTTCTTGAAAGCTATTATTCAATCTATTCCTACATATGCCTTCTCGGTCTTCCTTACACCTAAAAAAAACATTGAGGAGCTCCATTCAATAATGGGCCGAATGTGGTGGACGAGTAATGAGAAAACCTACGGATGGGCGATGATGGCTTGAAATCGTTTATGCTATCCAAAAGGGATAGGAGGTATGGGTTTTAAAGATATACATGTGTTTAATATGGCTCTCCTAGGAAGATAAGTGTGGAGACTTGTGAACTTTGAAGACACTTTATGCTTCATAGTCTTGAATGCTAAATACTTTCTTGAGGGTAATGTCTTCAGACCCAAAAGATGTGATAAACCGTCTTTTACATGAAGGAGTATTGCTAAAGCAACGGCTAATTTAAAAGATGGGTATATGTGGCAAATCTGGGATGGTAGTACAATAAATATTCGATGGGATCAATGGGGCATTGAGGGGCTGAATGGGACTTCGCTGGATCAGTCTTTGTTGACCAATGATGAGAACAAAGTTAAAGATTTGTGGGACCGTCATAATAAGATGTGGAAAAAAGAAAGGGTTATATGTAATATCCCGAATTAAGGCCTAATTGGAATAGTGGTTTTGTGACCACAAATCCGAGATATAAATAATCATTTTATAATTATTTTGAGGTTTATGATATGATTGCATGATTGTGTAAAAATTTCGTGAAGAAATTCTATGCATAATGTGCTTAATTTGAAATTAGGGACTAAATCGAATAAGTTGCAAAACTTTCATTCTAGAAGCTTTTAGTATGAAATTGCTTTGTAATATTAATTAGGAGGTCTGAAATAGCAATTTGACCAATTTCTAAAATTTTGGACAAAAATGGGCTTGTACATGAAAAATTACAAAGAAAGGCATTAAGGGCATTTTTGTCAAATGGTAAAGGTGTTAAATTGAAATGTGTTTTATTTATATTTTTATAGTTTACATTTTTATGAAATTATTTTTTAAAAAAATTTCGTAATAAAATTTTGACGTTTGGGCACTCAATTTAGTCAAAAGGACTAAATTGTAAAAAGTGCAAAAGTTGAGTTCTATATGTTAGAGGTGTCCAATTGTTATGAAAATTTAAATTGGAGGTCCCTAAATGGTAATTAGACCATTGGTTAATTTATTGGACAAAAATGGACATGAAATGGGTGAGAAAAAAGAATATTTTTAAGTTAGGGGCATTTTGGTCATTTAGTGATTAAATGAATTAAAAATCAATTTAAAAGCCAATTTTTGCTCATCTTCTTCCTCAAGGCCGGAAATAGCATGGAGAAACCATGGCTAGGGTTTTTCAAGCTTCCAAGCTCGATTGTAAGTCCGTTCTAGCCCGGTTTTTAATGATTTTTACGTTTTTGAAATCCCGGTAACATGATTTCTCTATTTCTACCATTTATTTGAGCCAGGGTTTGATTTCAAAAATTTACCCATGTTGAATAATTGTGTATTTTGATGTTTTATGATAGAATATGAGGTTTTAAATTATGTTAAACAACTTGTGCTACTCGGTTTTAAGTAAAAACGAGTAAAACGACTTAATTGGTAAAAATACCAATTGTTTATAAGTACATGTTGTAGTTGGAATTTGAGCTTGCTAATGGTAAATAAATGATCAGCATGTCCTAAAACATAAGAATTTGGGATAAAGTTTAATTTCCGAGCCTTGGGGCAAAAGTGTAAATATGTAAAAGTTTAGGGGCAAATTTGTAATTTTGAAAAAGTTAGGGTCAAGGACCGTTTTGATGGATGTGAGTATTAAATAAGCTAAATGTGCTATTTTAGATCAAGAGAAACGAGATTCAAGTCGTGATCGACGGAAAAACAAAGTTTACGAGGAACAGGCCGATTGTTGATATTTTGGTATCGAGGTAAGTTCATGTGTAAATAATGTAACATAATTGCTATTTTGAGTGATTTAATGCTATTTATATGATATGATACTTGTTATTATGAATATTATGCTTTGTGAAATATTATGTATTGGTATGAAAAGCATGTGATTAAATTGATAAGTATGAGATGCAAGCAACGTATTCGTTCCGATATTCCGAGGAGAACAACTGGGAAATGTGTGATTGAGGAAAATCCCGTTTGAACCTTGGGAATAGATTAGGATACAAGTGACATGTCACTAGAATGGTTGGGCATCCGAACTCGTTGAGTTGAGTCCGAGTTCACTTATGGATGCAAATGTCCAAACTCGTTGAGTTGAGTCCGAGTTTGTGAGATGTAACTAGACATCCGAGCTCGTTGAGTTGAGTCCGAGTTCACTTATGGATGCGAACGCTTGAACTCGTTGAGTTGAGTCCGAGTTCGATTATGGGCGGGTTACATGGTAGCTTGGCTACGGATATGACATTTATGTGTATATAATTCGAGTATCCGAGTAATATTCCTATGTGTTCAACGGGTAAATTGATAAATAAGCAATGAGAGCGTCTAAGCGACCGAGGTATGTTGTGACGTATTGTGAAAGAGGAATTGAACAGGTATGATCCTAAACTATATGTGAGAACATGGTAAGATGATGGTGTGGTAAGATAACAAATGTTCTTATGCTATGTATGTTTGAGTGTTGTTATTGAATTTGATTCCCATGTTGAATTCCATGATTATATTACTTGTTATTTACATGTGAACTTACTAAGCATTTATGCTTACTCCCTCCTTTTCATTCATTATAGTTTTGGACAAGCCGGCTTAGGAATCGGGATAGGTCGAAGGCTTGTTCACACTATCCGAAGAACTTTTTGGTAACATGGCTTGTATAACTTAAATATGGCATGTATAGCAATATATTTGTTTTGTGTAATTAATCTTGTGATATGGTTGTGGTTTGGTTGAGAAAATGCCTGAAAATGATTAGTCCTTGGAATGGTTAATTTAGATCATGTATGAGACCATGTATGTTCAAAGTGTTAATAGTTCATAAATTTCCATAGAAAAGTGAAAATTTGTCATAAAACAGAATGTTGTAATAGCAGTGACGTGAGTTTAAAAAATCACTAAAAATAGTAGGAACCAAATTAGGTGATGAATTAAATATTAAATTGAAGCTTAATGTGTTTACTTTCATATGGAAGAAGCGAAACATGTAAAGGAGTTATATGTTATGAGATATTTGAGTTTTAGTGAAACAGGGCCAGAGCGATTTCTAGATCCCCTGTTCCAACTTTGGAAATTCACTAAAAATTGTACAAAAAAAATTAGGAGTCATGCTATATATGTTCAGAATCCTTATTGAGTCTAGTTTTAATAGAAACAAACCCATAGTCACATGAATTTTGTATAGAGAGAAAAGTGGTTCGTGGTAAGCAGAGGGTAGTGCAGTCGAGTCCTGAAACAGGGGTAACGTTAACTAATAAACTGTACTGATTGGCCCAACCAAAAATTTTAGAAAAAAATTAGTAAATATATAAATGAATCTATATTTAGGGAAAATTTACGGATCTTGATTTTGAGTTTCGTAACTCGAGATATGATTTTTTTTGTAACCATGACGCAGATAGACAGCAGGTTGCAAATGTAGAAATAAAGGATTCAAAGTTCTTTAAGTGGTAAATTATGTTCAGTAACACCTCAAGCTCGACTCCGGCGACAGTATCGGGCGTGGGGGCGTTACATTAGGTGGTATCAGAGCAAGTTTAGTCGGCTCTCAGACTAACGTGTTTTATGTACGGATTTCGCTATACATGCCATATGTGTATATTGTGATAGTGTGACGACTTCTGACCTTTTAAATAATTTTTTTATAGTAAATAGATCCCGATCCAGCTGTGGCAGATGAAGTAGAGAGTAATGCGCCAGCTCCGGCTGAAGGGGCAGCGCTGACTGAAAATCCACCTCCTACTGTTGGTCAGGGAGGAGGAGAAAGGGGTCGAGAAGCCTTTCTCCAAATGATGAGTGCATGGTACACTGAGTTCGTTCATACGAACCCGAATGTACAACCTCCCCCACCTCCCCCAATTCCTCAACTTGTACCCCCGATGCCTCAGGGTGTGGATATGATGAAATTTCAAAGAACTCCAGTCGATAGAATTTGTAAACAAGGGGCTGAAGAATTCAAGGCAAATGTTGATGATGATGCCGAGAAAACAGAGTTTTGGCTTGAGAATTCTATTCAGGTATTTGATGAATTGTCTTACACACCTGAAGAATGCTTGAAATGTGCAATATCTTTGCTGAGGGATTCAGCCTATTATTGGTGGAAGACATTGGTCTCTGTGGTACCGAAAGAGAAGGTGACTAGGGAGTTCTTTCAAGAAGAATTTCGGAAGAAGTACATCAGTGAAAGATTTATTGATCAGAAGCATAAGGAGTTTCTTGAATTGAAACAAGGCAACATGACAGTTACCGAATACAAAAGGGAGTTCGTTCGGTTGAGTAAGTACGCTAGAGAATGTGTTCCTTCAGAGGCTAAAATGTGTAGACGATTTGAAGATGGACTTAATGAAAACAAAAAAGTATTTGTTGGAATTCTTGAATTAAAAGAAATGGTAGTACTTGTTGATCGGGCTTGTAAGGCTGAAGAACTACTTAAAGAGAAGAAAAAGGCAGAATCTGAGACACGAAATTGGAAGAAAAGACCAATGAGTAATGCACCCTCACAGCAACCCAAAAAATCAAGAAATATGAATCCTCGTTCCCAAGTTTCAGCTGGACAATCATATGGAAATTCTAAGAAGCAAAATGTGAGTTTTAAGTCTCAAACTACTTCTGTGGCTTGTGTGGGAAACTCGAGATTTGTTAAGCCTGAGTGCCAGCAGTGTGGTAGAAATCATTTTGGTCCATGTAGAGCAAATGAATGTTTTCGATGTGCCCAGATCATTTTATTAGAGACTGTCCAGAGAGAATTAAAAAAGAAAAATTTCAGAGTACAAAAGCAAGTGGTGCAGATTCGAGGAGAAGGTATTCAAGAAAAGCTGGGAGTGAAGCAAGCAGTAAGAATGCAGCCAGAGATACAGCAGTTAAATCTGAAGGAAGGGCCCTGGCTAGAACTTATGCTATTAAAGCGCGTGAAGATGCTTCCTCACCCGACGTGATCATCGGTATATTTTCTCTTTATGATGTTAATGTTACTGCTTTGATTGATCCCGGTTCTACTTATTCCTATGTGTGCATAAAATTGGTGTCTAGTATGAAAATACCTGTTGAAAATACTGAATTTATGATTAAAGTATCAAACCCGTTAGGTAAATGTGTTATAGTTGATAAAGTATGCAAGAAATGTCCTTTAGTGATTCGGGGTTATTACTTTCCGGCCGACTTGATGTTGTTGCCGTTTGATGAGTTTGATGTTATTTTTGGCATGGATTGGTTGACATTGCATGATGTTATAGTAATTGTAAACAAAAAGTTATTGAATTAAAGTGTGAAAATAGTGAAATTCTGCGGGTTAAATCAGACAAATCAGAGGCATTATCTAGTGTGATTTCTTCGATGTCGGCTCAAAGATATTTGAAAAAGGGTTATGAAGCTTATTTGGCGTATGTATTGAATACAAAGGAAATTGAAAAGAAAGTGGAATCAGTGCCGATTGTGTATGAGTTTGCGGATGTATTTCTAGAAGAGTCGCCAGGTTTGCCTCCAGTCAGAGAAGTAGAGTTTGGTATTGATTTGATGCCGGGAACAACTCCGATCTCGATTGCTCCGTATAGAATGGCACCAACGGAGTTGAAAGAATTAAAGTCACAGTTACAAGAGTTGACAGACAAAGGCTTTGTGAGACCGAGTTTTTCGCCTTGGGGTGCTCCTGTATTGTTTGTGAAAAAGAAAGATGGTTCAATAAGACTGTGTGTAGACTATCAGCAATTAAATAAGGTGACAATTAAGAACAAGTATCCATTGCCTAGAATTGATGATTTGTTTGATCAGCTAAAAGGAACGACATGGTTTTCAAAGATTGATTTGAGGTCTGGATACTACCAGCTGCGAGTAAAAGAGTCAGATGTGCCTAAAACTGCTTTTAGAACAAGGTATGGTCATTATGAATTTTTAGTTATACCATTCGGGTTAACAAATGCTCCTGCTGTGTTTATGGATTTGATGAATCGCATATTTCGACCATACTTGGACAAGTTTGTTGTGGTATTTATAGATGATATCTTAATCTATTCAAAAGATGAGACCGATCATGCTGAGCACTTGAGGATAGTTTTGCAAACCTTGCGAGACAAGCAGTTATATGCCAAGTTTAGTAAAAGTGAATTTTGGCTTCGTGAAGTTGGATTTTTGGGTCATATTATTTCAGGTGATGGTATACGGGTTGATCCTAGTAAAATTTCAGCTATTGTTGATTGGAAACCACCGAAGAATGTGACTGAAGTTAGAAGTTTCTTGGGGCTAGCTGGATATTATCGATGGTTTGTAAATAGATTTTCTATAATTGCTGCTCCTATGACTAGATTAGTCCGTAAGGATGTTAAATTTGAGTGGACGAAAGAATGTCAACGAAGTTTCGAAGAATTGAAAAAGTCATTAACAGAGGCACCAGTGTTAGTACAGCCCGAGTCAGGTAAAGAATTTGTGGTATATAGTGATGCTTCTCTAAATGGTTTGGGATATGAACTGATGCAAGAAAGAAAGGTTACGGCTTATGCTTCGAGATAGTTAAAACCTCACGAGAGGAATTATCCTACTCATGATTTGGAATTGGCTGCTATCGTGTTTGCTTTGAAGATTTGGCAACATTATCTATATGGTGAAAACTGTCGAGTATATACCGATCACAAAAGTCTTAAATACTTGATGTCACAAAAAGACTTGAACTTAAGACAGCGAAGATGGTTAGAATTGTTGAAAGATTACGAGCTTGTGATTGACTACCATCCAGGAAAAGCAAATTTAGTTGCCGATGCCTTGAGCAGAAAGTTATTGTTTGCTTTGGGAGCTATGAATACTCAGTTAATGGTGTCAGATGATGGTTCGATTTTAACAGAGTTGAGAGCAAGACCGATGTTTTTACAGAGATTTGTGAAGTTCAGAAAAAAAACAAAGATTTGCATGCTAAAAGGAAACAATATGAGATTGATATAGGATCAGATTTCAGAATCGATTCTGATGGTTGCTTGATGTTTAAAAATTGGATTTGTGTACCGAAAAATGATGAGTTGATTCAAAAGATCTTGCGTGAAGCACATAATGGTTGTTTGTCGATTCACCCAGGCAGTACGAAAATGTATAATGACTTGAAGAAAATGTATTGGTGGAATGGAATGAAAAGAGATATATCGGAGTTTGTATCGAAATGCCTAATTTGTCAACAAGTGAAAGCTGAACATCAAGTACCTTCGGGGTAGAAGAGACTACATGGGAGCCTGAGAAAACTATGAGGAAACAATACCCACATCTGTTTACCGGTAAGATTTTCGAGGACGAAAATCCCTAAAGGGGGGAGAGTTATAATATCCCGAATTAGGGCCTAATCGGAATAGTGGTTTCGTGACCACAAATCTGAGATATAAATAATTATTTTATAATTATTTTGAGGTTTATGATATGATTGCATGATTGTGTGAAAATTTCGTGAAGGAATTCTATGCATAAAATGCTTAATTTGAAATTAGGGACTAAATCGAATAAGTTGCAAAACTTGAATTCTAGAAGATTTTAGTATGAAATTGCTTTGGAATATTAATTAGGAGGTCTGAAATAGAATTTGACCAATTTCTAAAATTTTGGACAAAAATGGGCTTGTACATGAAAAATTACAAAGAAAGGCATTAAGGGCATTTTTGTCAAATGGTAAAGGTGTTAAATTGAAATGTGTTTTATTTATATTTTTATGGTTTACATTTTTATGAAATTATTTTGTAAAAAAATTTCGTACGAAAATTTTGACGTTTGGGCACTCAATTTAGTCAAAAGGACTAAATTGTAAAAAGTGCAAAAGTTGAGTTCTATATGTTAGAGGTGTCCAATTGTTATGAAAATTTAAAGTGGAGGTCCCTAAATGGTAATTAGACCATTGGTTAATTTATTGGACAAAAATGGACATGAAATGGGTGAGAAAAAAGAATATTTTTAAGTTAGGGGCATTTTGGTCATTTAGTGATTAAATGAATTAAAAATCAATTTAAAAGCCAATTTTTGTTCATCTTCTTCCTCAAGGCCAAAAATAGCATGGAGAAACCATGGCTAGGGTTTTTCAAGCTTTCAAGCTCGATTGTAAGTCCGTTCTAGCCCCGTTTTTAATGATTTTTACGTTTTTGAAATCCCGGTAACATGATTTCTCTATTTCTACCATTTATTTGAGCTAGGGTTTGATTTAAAAAATTGACCCATGTTGAATAATTGTGTATTTTGTTGTTTTATGATAGAATATGAGGTTTTAAATTATGTTAAACAACTTGTGCTACTCGGTTTTAAGTAAAAACGAGTAAAACGACTTAATTGGTAAAAATACCAATTGTTCATAAGTACATGTTGTAGTTGGAATTTGAGCTTGCTAATGATAAATAAATGATCAGCATGTCTTAAAACATAAGAATTTGGGATAAAGTTTAATTTCCGAGCCTTGGGGCAAAACTGTAAATATGTAAAAGTTTAGGGGTAAATTTGTAATTTTGAAAAAGTTAGGGTCAAGGACCGTTTTGATGGATGTGAGTATTAAATAAGCTAAATGTGCTATTTTAGATCAAGAGAAACGAGATTCAAGTCGTGATCGAGGGAAAAACAAAGTTTACGAGGAATAGGCTGATTGTTGATATTTTGGTATCGAGGTAAGTTCATGTGTAAATAATGTAACATAATTGCTATTTTGAGTGATTTAATGCTATTTATATGATATGATACTTGTTATTATGAATATTATGCTTTGTGAAATATTATGTATTGGTATGAAAAGTATGTGATTAAATTGATAAGTATGAGATGCAAGCAACGTATTCGTTCCGATATTCCGAGGAGAACAACTGGGAAATGTGTGATTGAGGAAAATCCCGTTTGAACCTTGGGAATAGATTAGGATACAAGTGACATGTCACTAGAATGGTTGGGCATCCGAACTCGTTGAGTTGAGTCCGAGTTCACTTATGGATGCAAATGTCCGAACTCGTTGAGTTGAGTCTGAGTTCGTGAGATGTAACTAGGCATCCAAGCTCGTTGAGTTGAGTCCGAGTTCACTTATGGATGCGAACGCCCGAACTCGTTGAGTTGAGTCCGAGTTCGATTATGGGCGGGTTACATGGTAGCTTGGTTACGGATATGACATTTATGTGTATACGATTCGAGTATCCGAGTTATATTCCTATGTGTTCAACGGGTAAATTGATAAATAAGCAATGAGAGCGTCTAAGCAACTGAGGTATGTTGTGACATATTGTGAAAGAGGAATTGAACAGGTATGATCCTAAACTATATGTGAGAACATGGTAAGATGATGGTTTGGTAAGATAACAAATGTTCTTATGCTATGTATGTTTGAGTGTTGTTATTGAATTTGATTCCATGTTGAATTCCATGATTATATTACTTGTTATTTACATGTGAACTTACTAAGCATTTATGCTTACTCCCTCCTTTTCATTCATTGTAGTTTTGGACAAGCCGGCTCAGGAATCGGGATAGGTCGAAGGCTCGTTCACACTATCCGAAGAACTTTTTGGTAACATGGCTTGTAAAACTTAAATATGGCATGTATAGCAATATATTTGTTTTGTGTAATTAATCTTGTGATATGGTTGTGGTTTGGTTGAGAAAATGCCTGAAAATGATTAGTCCTTGGAATGGTTAATTTAGATCATGTATGAGACCATGTATGTTCAAAGTGTTAATAGTTCATGAATCTCCATAGAAAAGTGAAAATTTGTCATAAAACAGAATGTTGTAACAGCAGTGACGTGAGTTTAAAAAATCACTAAAAATAGTAGGAACCAAATTAGGTGATGAATTAAATTTGAAATTGAAGCTTAATGTGTTTACTTTCATATGGAAGAAGCAAAACAGGTAAAGGAGTTATATGTTATGAGATATTTGAGTTTTAGTGAAATAGGGCCAGAGCGATTTCTAGATCCCCTGTTCCAATTTTGGAAATTCACTAAAAATTATACAAAAAAAAATTAGGAGTCATGCTATATATGTTCAGAATCCTTATTGAGTCTAGTTTTAAGAGAAACAAACGACATAGTCACATGAATTTTGTATAGAGAGAAAAGTGGTTCGTGGTAAGCAGAGGGTAGTGCAGTCGAGTCCTGAAATAGGAGTAACTTTAACTAATAAACTGTACTAATTGGCCCAACCAAAAATTCTAGAAAAAAATTAGTAAATAGATAAATGAATCTAGATTCAGAAAAAATTTACGGATCTTGTCGTAACTCGAGATATAATTTTTTTTGTAACCATGACGCAGATAGACAGCAGGTTGCGAATGTAGAAATAAAGGATTCAAAGTTCTTTAAGTGGTAAATTATGTTCAGTAACACCTCAAGCTCGACTCCGGTGACGGTCTCGGGCGTGGGGGCGTTACATTATGGCTCTTTATGGCAAATGTATAGGGAAGCAGATCTGCCATGGGAAAGGATTGTATGAAACAGTGACGCCACGATGAAAATGCTAATGTGGCATAAAACTATTGGAAAGGGATACAAATGACATGGCATCACTGTTTCATACAATCCTTTCTCGATCTGCAATTTAACCATTTCTCATAATGATATTAAAGATAGCATTACGTGGATTCAGAACCCTCATGACTTTTATACTTTTAAGCCTGCCGTTATCCCTCAAGAGAATCGGTTTAGGCCCTCACAGATTGTTTTGGAGTGACATATGGAAACTCAAAATGCTCCTAAAGATTAAAATTTTTAGTTGGAGAATTGGCCACGACTTCTTATCAACCTACGACAATATTGCTGGTATCCACCAAAACTTCTCCACTTGCCAGAAATGCAAAAATAATGTTGAGACGCTGCTTCATGCCATGAAAGATTGTCCCAAGGTCAAGGAAGTTCTTATTCTTGGGGGGTTAAATAATAGATTCATTGATGGCAAATATGATCGTTGTATTGACTGGCTGGAAGATAACTCTTCGAGAGCTCGATTCCAAGGTCGCTGCTGATTTCTTTACTCTCCTATGGAACTGTTGGAATAGCAGGAATAAGATGGTCTTCTAAGGCAAGGAGGAACCTGCTAGGGTGGTTTGTGAGAGGGCACAGGCTCTTAGTAATGAGTTCAGAATCTTCAACCTTAATGACCCTCCAATGATTCCCCCTAAGCCTGTGCGTAAATGATGGAAGAAGCCACCGAAGGAGTTTGTAAAGGTTAATGTTGATGCTGAGATTTTAGATGGAAGCATTGGATATGGAGTTATAGTGAGAGACTGATGGTTTTGTTCAGGGGGACTGTTATGGTTTGGTTAACAAGACAATTGATGCAATTTGGGCAAAGCTACAGGCTTTAACCAAAGGATTAAAGCTGGCTGTTTCCTTAAAACTTTTGAAGTTAATCGTGGAGTCCAACTACGCATTACTATCAACAAGTGTGAGAAGGATGTTACTATTTTGGGTCACTGCGTTAATAAGAAGTGCATGATTCTTAGGAATTTTGATTCGGTCCGTTTTAATTGGGTGGACCGTAATAGTAGTGGTATTTAGGGGTGAACAAAACTCGATTCGAATCGAAAAAATCGAAAAAAATTGAATTTCGAGTTAAACGAATCGAGTTATTCGAGTTATTCGAATTATTCGAGTCAACTCAATTTTTTTCGAATTTCGAGTTCGAATCGAGTTGAGTTTTCGAATTCGAATAACTCGAATAATTCGAATAATTCGAATATTAAACTATAATATTTTACATTTTTACCCCAAACACCCAAACCTTTTTACTTTTCCCTCAAAACTTTTTTTCCTTCCCACTTTTCCCCCAAAACTTTTACTCTCCTCCCATCCCAACCCCCAACTACTCAAAATTCATTTCTCACCAAAATTTTACCCTCCTATTTACTTTTCCTCAAAATTTTACTCCCAAAACTTTTTATTTTCCCCTAAAATTTTTACTCCCACTCACTTTCCCCTTAAAACTTTTACTCTCTTCCTATCTCACCCCCATCTACCCCAAACCCATCCCCCCTCTAATTTTTTTAATATTTTCGCTCCAAAATTTCACCCTCCTATTTACTTTCCCTCAAACTTTTACTCTCCAAAACTTTTTATTTTGCTCCTCAATTTTTACTTCTCACCATTTACTCCTAAATAAAAAGTCAAAATTGTCCAAAAAAATCCCTAAACATAAATAGTAATGATTTTATTTATATCTACTATTTATATTATTAAAAATAACTAAGCAAGCAAAAAAGCTAACCCATATATAAAAGATTAATAAATAAATTATGAGGTGATGAAAGTTAATAAAAAATTTGATTACGGTAGACAAATTTGATTACGGTGGGTGACATTGGTTAAAAGGACCTAAAATTATTTTTTAAAATTTAACTTGAACAAATATATTCGACTCGATTCGATTTGAATTCTATTCCACTTGACTCGATTCGAGAAAATTTCAAATCAAATTAGGATTATAAAATATGATTCGTCAACTCAAAATTTTTTCATTCAATTCGATTCGATCGAACACTATCCCTAATGGTATTTGCTACTTACTTAGTAAGTTTGCTAAGAATACTTACTTAGTAAGTTTGCTAAGAATAATTGTACTGTGAATTTTAATATCAATTATCATATAAATCTACAATGTTATTATTCGTGAAGCTATGAAATGAAGTTGACCCTCGGGTCGTTTTTTTGATTAAAAAAAAAAAAGGTCTGAGCGGTCCAGGCAACAGCTTCTGAAAGCCCTAAGCCCCCCAAAAATAAAATCCCTCAAAGAGTTGAATCCAAAGAACAAAGAAAAGGAATTCAAAGTTTGAATAAGATGCCGAACCTTGAATGTCGTATGTATGAAGCGAAGTACCCTGAGGTGGGCATGGCGGTGATGATACAAGTGAAGAACATCGCCGACATGGTTGCCTACGTTTCGCTCCTTGAATACAACAACATCGAAGGCATGATCTTGTTCTCGAATCTCTGCCGCCGCCGTATTCGTGGCAGTCTGATCAAGGTGGGCCGAACAGTGCCTGTGATGCTCCTTCGTGTCGGTAAGGGAAAGGGTTACATTGATTGTCTGATTAAGGTGGGCCGAATCGAGCCTGTGATGGTCCTTCGTGTCGATAAGAAAAAGGGTTACATTTATTTGAGAAAGAGGAGAGTTAGCGAGGAAGATATTCAGGCTTGTAAAGAAAGGTATAATAAGAGTAAACTTGTTCACTCCATTATGCGACATGTGGCGGAGACTGTGTGTATCGATTTGGAGGTAATTTGTTTATGTTTCTTTTTACATTTTGATGTTTAGGGACTATTTTGATTGCTGTTTACTCCAGTTTAATGTGCATGATCCCGTTTTTAGCCATTCTAGCTACCCAGTCGGCTGCCCTATTATAAACACGATAAACATGAGAAAACCCAAGCGGTGAATTCCCATTGAGCTTTGCTTTTACTGGACAAGCAATTAATGATAGTTTTGTTGTCAGATTCAAGAACAACATTCTGTCATTTTTGTGTTTTTACTAGAAGGGAACCTAACAGAACAGCATAAGACTCAATTGCTGTATGTGGTTCATGGGACTTAGTTTTCTAAATTTAGATAAAAATAAATATTTTTAGCCATGCTTTATGGGTAGTGAATTGGCAGTAAATTTAAGGATTTTTATCTCTTTTCGATGAGTTTTTGCTTTTAAAATTTGGTTCTGTGGATTTGATGTTTAGTGAGAATTAGGGGATGCTTTCCAATTGTTTTGTGATTTAATGTTTATGAGGAGAATTGTTTCTTGTTACTGAAATGCATAATCAGAAATCAAATTGGATGATTTATAAAATTTTGGACAAGCTAATAGGAACAACCTTTAATATTAAGGTGAAGATTACTATGCAAAGTCGAGTGAAATGAGGAAATAAGTATACAGTTACTTGATGCTAATGAGGCCTTAGCAGTGTTGGCAAAGACTAATGCTCTGGGACTTTGATGTCTCAGGTTCGACTCTGAACTTACGTAAAACATGCGTGGGTTGTATCCAAATCTATTTTGTGTTAAATCCACCATGTGTGGATCTTCTCTGGAGTTATTCTAGTTTGGCTCCGGATATATTCCAGTTATTAGTCTTATTTTCTGATTATAGTTGATTCGGATATGTATTGTTTACAATTATTATTACTTGTGAACTTCAAAATAGAAAGGTACATGGTTACTTGATCAAATTATCTATATGTGTAGTCGGTGTTGGAAGTGATTTCTGTCACCAGCATGCAACTGACTAGTGCTAATTACTTGTGACAGGAGCTGTACATTAAAATTGGTTGGCCTCTATACCGGAAATATGGCCATGCTTTTGAGGTATGAATATCTGCTTTCTTTTGAATTGCTATTTTATTTACACATAATGTTATCTTGGCCTCAAGTTTTATGTCTGCAGGCATTCAAAATAATTGTGACTGATCCTGATTCAGTCTTGAACACCCTCACCTGCGAAGTCAAGAAGCCTGGCCCAGATGGACAGGAGGTAAAGTTTTTATTTGTGAGTTGCAAGTATCATTATTTCTTCTTCCGGTTTGAGTCTCTAACCAAATCTTTCTTTAGGTAACTGAAGTGGTTCCTGTCGTTACTGAGGAAGTCAAAGATGCTTTGGTAAAAAACATTAGGAGAAGAATGACTCCACAACCTTTGAAGTTTCGGGCTGACATTGAAATGAAATGTTTCCAGTTTGATGGTGTTCTTCACATTAAGGTCTTATTCGCTAAAACTCTCTCTGTGTCTCTATCACTCTGCTTTGTTCGTTGCTAAGAGAGGTTATTTTCTGAATTTGCAGGAGGCCATGCGCAAAGCTGAGGCTGCTGGCAATGATGATTGCCCTGTTAAAATCAAGCTTGTTGTTCCTCCACTTTATGTTCTTACCACTCAAACCCTTGACGAGGTCAGCTTAATATCTTTTTTCGTCCATCAGCAGTGAATTATTTTCTCTAACTGGTCGCTGCAGTTCAGATCCACAGCTTTAAGTTCTGAAAGCTTTTGCATGAATATAGTATGCTTTATGGTATTTTCCTGTTGGTTCCCGTCCAAGCTTTTCAGTTGTCCATGCCAAATTCATCTGTTGACATTGATTGCATACATGTCTGTTTAGCCCTTTTTTTTTGTCTCTAAAATTATGTAAATTCTTTGTTGTGCTGTTCAGGAGCAAGGTATAGCTATTCTCAATAAAGCAATTACAGCTTGCACCGAAGTAATAGAGTATCACAAGGGAAAACTTGTTGTCAAGGAACAGCCTAGAGCAGTGAGTGTCCATCTTATTTCACATTTGTTATTTAACTCAGTGTTAATGTCCTTGTTATTGGAGATTCTCATCATGGATTCATTCTTGTCATTAGTATTGAAATTGTCTGGATTCATTCTTGTAATCTTTCTCTGGAGTGTGTCACATGTTGGATTGATTTAGATGAGCGAATGAGATGATAAATTGCTTGCTGAGCACATGGCTAAATTGCATAATGACAACGAAGAGGTAAGTTGTGACAAAGATAATGAAGAAGAGGAAGACACATGTAACAGCTCAAATTTTTAGTAGTATCGGAACAGTAATTAAAGATCACTAAATCTGACGAGAAAGTTAAAAAAATATTTATTAATTAATAATTATAAGTTAAGCGTGATTTTAGAAATATTTTTGAATTAGTAAATTTTGTGATTTAAAAGAAATTATTAGGTAAATTAGGTCGAAAACGAGGTATTGAGACCTCAATAATATAAATTAAGACGTAAATATTTTTATAAATTTTTATGGAGTGTCATTAGGGTGGTATTAAAATTTCGTTAAGAAATTTTAATGTTTCGATGATTAATTAATTAAAAAGAACTAAATTAGAAAAAAAATGCATTCCCAGGACTCCGTTTTGGTAAATCGGATTCTTAAATATTTTTAATAAATATTTACGAAGTTAGTTCTGTAGTTAATTAGGTTTTGGTTAAGTGAATTTGTTTGAATTAAAATAATTAGATAAAAGGATTAAATTGCAATAAAGGAGAAAGTTTAATTATAGATTAAAGAAAAGTTAAAGGGACTAAAAAGGTAATTATGCCATTTGATAGAATTAAGGCGGCAATTAGATTGAAAAAAATATGAGATTTTTCTTGGGTATATATTATATATTATTATTATATGTAATAATTAATATATTAAGATAATAGATATTTATTAGTATTTAATAGATATTATATTACTAAATTAATGAAATAAATTAAAATAAAGACAAATGTAAGGTGAATAAATTGTACGAGTGTAATGCTTTGTAATATATTCATTTAATTACTTTTTATTTAAGTAAATAGATTTTATTATATTAAAATATTAAATTACATAAAATAAATAAAATCATGACAAATATATGGTAATGATAAAGCTCAAGTGTATTAATTAAAATAAATATAATTATAATACAAATATTTGTTATTAAATAGATATTTGTTATAATATTATATACTTTATTATTAAGCTAATTAAATAAATAAAAAAAGAAACAAATAAGAAAAGAGAACAGAAGCAATTCGAAAGTGGGAAAGAAAGAATAGGAAAGAAAAAGAAAAGGAGAAACTAGGATTTGAGAGCTTGAAGCTCTAATAGGTAAGTCAATTACTTTTGATATTTTAGAAGTTTTAGAATAAAGTTTTGTTGAAATTAAGTTGAAGTTTTGAAAGTTCATATGTTTTTTAATATAATTTATGTTGAATTAATAGGTGAATTGAGGGTTAAATTGATAGAATTTCAAGTTAGAATTGAGTAAATGATTTAATTGTAAAATAAGTTATAAGAAATAGTTTTGGATAGCAGCAGTAGGCTAACTTTAAAAAATCACTAAAAATTGTGAAAATCGAATTAGAGTATGAATAAAATATAAAATTAAAGTTTATCGAGTCTAGTTTTTCATAGATGAAGCGGTGTAAGCAATGAAATTGTAAATTATGAGTTATAATAAGTTTTCTGAGACAAGGTCAGAATGATTTTGAGATCCCCTGTTCTGATTTTGAAAAATCATCAAAAATTATAAAAAAAATTAGGGGCTTAATGAGTTTATTTTCAAAAGAAATAAACAAAAACATCATCCAAAATCCTTACTTAGAGATAAATAATTTTTAATAAGGAAAGGTCGAAGTTGTTAAACAGCAGAATATAGGTAAGTTTAAAAATTTTACTGTACTTATTGGCTAAATTATAATTTTAAAAATTTTATGGTAGAAAGATATTTGAGTCTAGTTTCAAAAACATCAAGCGGATCTTAATTTGGAATTCTGTAACTTAAGATATAAATAATTTAGTGACAGTGACTCAAATAGACAATTTTGAATGAACATATAAGTAAATAGTAGAATTATATATATTAAGGATGTGGAATAGAAAGAAAGAGTAGGAAAAAAATATATAAATATTTAGTTAGCATGAATTACATTAAAAATGGTTAATTTGCAAGTTTTACGTTCAAGCACTAAATTGAATAAAAGTAAAACTTTAGGGATAATTTTGTAAAAATGTCAAAAATGATCAAATTACATGAAATGAATCGTTTTTATTGTCTAAATTAATATATTGAAAGAAATTATCAATATCAAGTAGGTTTAGAGCTTTAATTCTGTTGTATGATGATATTATAAAGTGATTTTGTTAAATATTGATGTTAGGATCAAATTGTGAAAATTTCAAAATTTGTGGATTTAAGTGAAATTAGGGAGTTAAATTTAGTTTAAGGTAAAATTTGTATGAAAATATAAAATTAATTGTGAAGAAATAAAGTTAGTCTCGGTTTAAGGATTAAATTGGAAATTAGGTAAAAGTTGAATAAAAATTGAAATATTCAATGTGAAATTGTATTGTATTGATGAATTTTAGTTGTTTTAATTTCAGTAGCTAACATCGTACAGGAAACATCACCAAAGAAAGGAAAGGAGAAAGTTGACGAGGAGTAGCTCGAAAATTCTGGTTTGTATTACTAGAATTTGAACTTAATTATTATTAATTATTGAATTTTAATTGTTATACATGGTAAGTAAAGGTTGAGGTAAATATTTGAAATTGATATGAATATCGAGTGAAATTGAAAAATGAATTGAATTGAATTTAAATGAAATTATGATTATATGTGATTAATTGAAATGTGTATTGGTTGGATATTGTAATATGGGAAATTGTGATTGATATGAATTTGATTGAAAGTGAATTGAGAAAGTGAATCGAATACCTTATTAACTAGTCGGGCTAAGTTGGATATAATTGGCATGCCATAGGATTGGAAGTGTTTAGAAATACTTCGACCTTGAGTCGATGAGACATCGCGTGTCATACTGTTACTTCGGATAGATTCGATGAGGTATCGGGTACCAACTTTCTTCGGCTTGGCCGATGAGACACTGGGTGTTAACTATTGTTTCGAACTATCCGATGAGGCACTGGGTGCCATATTGGTGTGTTTGGTTGGATCCGTGTATCTGTCAAAGTCCGAGTCTTGTTAATAAGGTTAAACAAGTGAAATAAGAAAATTGAATGAATTTGATTGAATCAAATTATTGAAAAGAAATGAGAAATTTGATATGTGAATTGCAATTAAGATATCGAAATAAGAAGTGAAAATAGAAAGAATTTGAAATAATGAAATAATGTATGAGTTAATTAACTATAATCTTGTGAATTAATTATAATAATTATTATTGAAATATGTTGGTTTAAATGTTTGAATTGATTATTAAAAGACTAATGTTGCAATATTTTAGATATGAAAACGAAATAAGATATTGAATAGGGATATGTAAATGATATGTTTAAACCATAGGTTCGTGAAATGGTTATGATATAGTGAAATGTTGAATGGAATAAGTAAAAAAAAGCTAACTAATATAGTTATTTTTAATATATATAATGTTAAAGTATATTTTGATAATTTGAAGGATTAATATGGTAAATTTTAATAAATATATGAAATGGAAAGAGTTATTGAAATGAGATGTGAAATATAAAATGAATTTGAGATAGTGAAATAATGTATAAATTCAATTGAATAGTTATTATTATTATTGAAACAAGTTGATTTAATGTATAAAATGGTTATTGAAAGATTATAGGCGAAAATTAAATATACATATTTTTATTGTATAATATTATGAATTTAAATTATAGTAATACCATTGAGTGTATATACTCAGCGTACGGTTTATTTCCGTGCACAGGTTAGTTGAAGATAAAATTTTTAGTCCAGCATCCAACGCCGATCCCGAACTTATTGTGGTGAAGTACTTTTCTTTTGATAATGGCATGTACCTAGGATATTTGTGTTGGTCATCTTAAGTAATGGTTGTATATTAGGTAATAATATGATTTTGAACGGTTAAATACAACATATATGAATACAAGATGATAAATTTATGGATATGGCATAATTTGGTACAAACTTGAATTGAATTAAATGTGATAGATTTGAATTGCTTTGAATATCAAATATGAAACATTTTTAGAGCAACAGAATTGGTCCTGGTTGATTTTTAATACGTGTTTTGGGCTTAGAGGACCCATAAAAGAGACATTATGATTTAATTATGAAATGTTTGTTAATTATTTTCTTAATGATTTGTAATTGTTCTGAAAAGTCTGGTAATACTCCGTAATCTTGTTCCGGCGACGATTTAGGATTAATGGGTATTACAACGCAGGCATGAGAAAAGTTGATGTTGAAAGTGCATATCACAGAATAATGGAATGACGCTACTGCTTTTATGAACATGGGCACCAATTCTTTTTTACAACTCAATTTTCTTTTTGCCCCATTTCCCAGGCAGTTTAAAACCTAAAAAGTGCTGTTATTTTGACTTTTTTTTCCTAATATTCGATTTAATGGAGAGTATACAGATGTATTAGCCTATTCAAAATGATGATGTTAGCTCTCCATGCAGCTCATGCAACAACATGCTGATCAGATTGCTCAAGCCATGCAGGGAGCTGTCAAGCCAAGTGTTGCTGCTAACTTTCTTTTGTTTATTTTGTAATTCAAGTTAATGTAATGTAGTCTAGTTCATTTTAAACATAGTTTACTTTATGTTTGATGTAAGTTGATAGTGATAGAGCTGATTACCAGCTTTGTTATTGTGTGCAAGCAAACTTCATGTAATTCCAATGCATCAAGTGGAGTTAGGTAATTGTTAGGTATGATTTTGTATATTTTGACTTACCATTGATTGGTATATGTAATGGCTACAAGCTAATGTTTAATGTTAATGAAAATTTCAGTTTTCATCATATATACTTCTCTATTTCTCTTTGCTTCTTTCGTTTTTCTATTTTTAATTCTATTTGTTTCTTCTCCAAGCTTCAAAGGCTTGTTGCACAACGCTTCTGATGTGCTTACCTTGCAGTAGCTTACAGCACTAACAATTGGTATCTAGAGCCTTTATCTTAGAGGACCTGTTTCACTTGAATCAAAAATTTAATGGTTTCTTTAGGATTTTCTCCAATAGCCCCACCAGTCTTCAATGGAGAAGGCTTTCACATATGGGTGGTTAAGATGAGGACTTACCTACAGGCCTTTGATCTGTGGGAAGTTGTGAACACCGATGCTGAGCCAGCACCACTTAGGGCTAATCCCACAGTGGCTCAAATTAGACAACATGCTGATGAGAGAACTAAGAGGCACAAGGCCATGTCCTGCATTCAAAAATGTGTTTCTGATGTAATTTTTACTAGGATCATGGCTTGTGAAACTCCAAAGTAAGTCTGGGACGAGCTCAAGGAAGAGTTCCAAGGCACTGAAAGAACAAGGTAGCAGCAGTTGCTAAATTTGAGAAGAGATTTTGAGAATTTGAAGATGAAAGAAGAAGAAATAGTAAAGCAATACTCTGATAGGATCATAGCAGTGGTCAATAGCATAAGGCTCATTGGTGAGCAGTTCGATGAAGCAAGGATTGTGGGGAAGGCTCTCTCAACATTGCCTGAGAGATACGAGGCAAAGATTTCATCTCTTGAGGATTCGAGAGACTTAGCAAGCATCTCCTTAACTGAGCTCTTTAATGCCCTCTATGCTCAGGAACAAAGGAGAGCTAGCAGGATGGATGAGCACCAAGAAGTTGCTTTTCAAGCTAAGACCAAAGCTGCCTCGACCACTTCTGCCTACAAAGGCAAAAAGACTTGGAAAAACAGGCCTAAGCCTGATGTCGAAACCATTTTTTAAAACGGATGTCGACTTATTTTAAAAACGAAAATGGGAGAGTCGCCACCAACCTTTTTAGGTGCAATTGGATCACCTTATAAAACATTTTGGTCTATGAAGAATCGAGAAAACAGGTTCGGGAGTTGGTTACGCACGGGGAAGGATTAGCACCCCCGCAACGCCCAAAATTGGTACCAAATTGAGTAGTTTTCTGTCTTAGATCAAAAATTTGGAAAGATTTAAAAATAGGATCCCTTTTTAAAGCTGGGATAATTTGAGTTGAAAAACCGAGATTCCCTTGCTCCGAAAGAATTCGAACATCACATCCAGCACGATTGGACACGAGGCTCTTAAACTCTTCGAAACTAAAATCATCACATGAGTTGCAAAATTTATTTAGAAGGATATCTTAGGTATTTAGACAAACGGGAAATTGCAACCCAGCACGTTAGGGCACCATTTCCTGAATCCCTAAACGCGAAAAATATTACCTCGTTTTCTTTTTAAAACATTTTTTTTGATTATGTGAAATATATATTTTTTAAAACAATGATGCAATTGATAAAAATATTAAAACATGATATTAGAATATTAAAATGATAATAGCAATGATATTTACAGTAAAAGAAAATAAAAAGGGGAGTGTATTTAAAAGAGTATATACATAGTATTTAAAAATGTACACATAATATAATATTAGAGTATTTACATGATATAATATAAAAAGTATGTAACTAACAAAATGAAAAATACGTATATAGTATATACGTAATGTATAAAGACATAATATTGAAAAAAATATATATATATATATATATACGCGATATACAAAAATGTACATAATAGCATCAAAAATATATACATAAGATAGTATAAAATAATATATAACTATAACATTAAAATCTCTATATATATAAATATAATATATACATAATATATGTTAAAAAAATAAATAAATATTGAAAATATATATACATAATAAGTACATAAAAACATTTATATATATATATAGGTAAATAATAATAACATGATAATAATAACGAAAATAACAAGTAAAATAAATATAATATGTTAATAATAATAATAATATATATACAATAGTAAAAATGATAAAAAAAAGAAAATAATAATGTGCATAAATAATAATATTAATGATAGTAAATGCAATAATAATAATAATAATAATAATAATAATACATTAACTAGAGAAAGAAAAAAAGAAAAAGAAAAAAAGAAAATATAATGAAATAAAATAATAAATAAAGAAATATAAGGATAGAAAAATATAATAATAATATGGGTTGAAACAGTGGAAAACAACAATACTAATATGATAATAATCGGTGTGGCAATAATAATAATACAGCAAAAACAATAATAACATTAATAATACGAATACGTTAATAATATATTCGAATAACAAAGATAATAAGTTAATAAGTATAATAATAATAGTACAGTAAAAATAACGATAATAATATTAACATAAGAATAATTATAATAGAAAATATAATAGAATTAAAAATATAATAATATTAGTTGTAATAATGAAAGATAATAATACCAATAATAATAAGTAAGATAACAATAATAATAATAATAGATAATAATAACGAAATTAATTGATAAAATATCAAAATAATGAAAAAGGATTGAATTGAAAAAAAAATAGAGAGTTTGGGACAAATTTAAAAAAATGGATAATGAGAAAAGGACCGATTTGAACGCGTACGAACAGTGGAGGGACTAAAACAGTGAATAACCCCTCCTTCCAAAATGCACAGCAACATGGGGGTTAACTTAGAAAGCGAAATAAATTAGAGGGCCAAATTAAATACAAAAGGAAATCCAATCACAGATTAATCAAAAAGCGGAAGGGCCAATTCAGAAATTAGCCCATTTGGGATTTAAAGCACGCTCTTTATAAAATAAAAAGTTTCTTTTGCAATCTGCTGTTCATTTTTCTTAAAACAAAACACCCCTCCCTTCCCTTTTTTAATCTACTCTGCTAGGGTTCAAAGGCCGCCGCTGCGCCAGCTCCTCACACCATCGCAAATCCATCGCCACCCACGACGGCGGATGCTTTTAAAAGGTAAGTTATTTTCCCTCTTTTTTATTACATATATGTGTATGTACATGCAGCAGTGGAGGAGAAAAACCAAAAGACTCAGAAAAAGAAAAAAAGGAACAAAAATCACCTTTAGGCTTACTATTTTCGATCTTTGTTGATTCGTGTTTTTTTTGTTAATCTCTGCTTTGATAACTAGTTTCCTAGTTTTTTTGAATGTTTGTGATTGGAATATATGTTTCTTGTATTGATATCAAAAAATGGCCGACCCCTTACAATTGGTTTTTGATTCAGCTTTATAGCCATTTACAAATCGTTTTTTCTTTATCATTGTTGCTGTCCCTTCGCTTTTAATGACTTGCAGGTGCTGTGACGTAAGTGGGTGACGGCGGCAACAGTGGATGGGACGTAGGCGGTGGTGGCAGAGGCTGAATCGGCAGCAACTTGGTTTAGGGTTTCCTGCTTTGTGTTTTTCTGATTTGGGTTAGGCATTGGGCTTATTTGGTTTGGGCTTGATTGTATTTTGGGTCTGTTGGGTCTTATTGCAATTGGGTCTGAATTGGGTTTGATGGTATTTGGGTTTGATGGGATTTAGAAATGGGGTTTGATGGGTTAAGGTTAATGGGGGCAAAATTGGGCTTACAACACCTGATGTTACAAGAAGTGGGGATCAAGCCTGCAAACATTGCAAAAGGCCTGGTCATCCTGAGGCCAAGTGCTGGTTTAGACCAGATGCATTCTGCCAACAGTGCAAGAAGAGGGCCCATGTAGAAAGGGTATGTAAAAGCAAACCAAGGTAAAACCAAGCAGAACAATCAAAGGCTGAGGCTTAAATGGCTGAAGGCAGTTGTGATAATGAGGAGCAGGTCTTCGCTGTGACATGTTCATCAGGACATAAGAAGGCTCAAAATGAATGGCTCCTTAATAGTGGCTGCACTAATCACATGTCACCATTTCCAAAGATCTTAAGACTTTGGACAAGAGCTGTCAAACAAAAGTCAAGATCGGGAATGGCCAGTTCATAAAAGCTGAAGGCAAAGGGAATGTGTTAATATGCACACCTACTGGCAATAAGATCATTCAAAATGTGCTTTTAGTGCATCAAATTGACAGAAATCTTCTCAGCATAGCTCAATTGCTAGAGAAAGGTTATTCTGTTATGTTCAAGGGAAATGAATGCCAAATTAATGATCCAAATGGATCTCAGCTTATGTCAGTCAAAATGTCTGATAAAAGCTTTGTTGTTGATTGAAACAAAGAGTTAAATTTAGCCTATTCTGCTTCTTCAAATGAATCTAAGTTATCACATCAAAGTTTCGACCACGCCAATTTCAGAGCATTAGCTCAGATGGTCCAAGAGGATCTGGTGGAAAACTTCACAAACTCGGTTGAAAATCATGATGTTTATGAGATATGTCAGGTTGGAAAACAGACAAGGTTACCATTTCCCATCAATAGGGCCTGGAGAGCCTCAGAAAGATTATAGCTTGTACACACTGATGTGTGTGGTCCCATGAAGACCGAATCACTAAATGGAAGCAGGTGCTTCATCCTCTTTATTGATGATTATAGTAGATTTTGCTGGATTTTCTTTTTAAAACACAAATCTGAGGTTGCACAAGTGTTTTTAAAGTTTAAAGTTGCAACTAAAACTGAATCAGCTTGTAAATTAAAAGCCATAAGGTCTGACAATGGAACTGAGTATACTTCAGCTCAGTTTCAAACTCTTTGTGATGATGCTGGGATCAAACATCAGTTAACCAATTTTTACACTCCTCAACAAAATAGGGTCAGTGAAAGAAAGAATAGAAGCCTACTAAATATGGCAAGATGTCCCTTGTTTGAGAAGAAGCTTCTTAAGACCATGTGGGCTGAAGCAGTTAATACTGCTATGTATATTCAGAATAGGCTTCCAACAAAAGCACTGACTCATAAAACACAATTTGAGGCTTGGTTCGGTTTCAAACCTTCTTTGGCTCATTTAGAAGTCTTTGGCTGCTTGTGTTATGCTCATACCCTAGCTGTGAAGAGAGATAAGTTATCAGAAAGGGCTCAACCTAGCATTCTGATAGGGTACAATTCAGTCAAGAAAGGTTACAGAATATTGGATCCTTCAACTAATAAAGTGCAAGTAAGCAGAGATGTGGTATTTGATGAGTTAGCATACTGGAATTGGGAAAGAAATGAACCACAGGAGGCTTCTGAGGAAGTGTTTGCAAATCAGTTTGAACCTGCTCAAGTTGGTCGAGAAATGGACATCGATGATAAACTAGTTAGGGGCACTAGACCCTTAACTGAGATTTATGAAAAGGCTCATGTTGCTCAAGTAGAACCTAGCTGTTTTGAAGAAGCTGAAGAACAACTAGAATAGAAGCAAGCTATGGCTGATGAAATTGCTATGATCGAAAAGAATCAGACTTGGGAATTAGTAGAGAAGCCTGACAACAGAAAGGTCATAGGTGTAAAATGGGTTTATCGAGCAAAGCTTAATGCTGATGGGAGCCTCAGAAAACTTAAAGCTCGGTTGGTTGTTAAAGGATTTAGCCAAAGGTATGGCATCGACTACCTAGAGACACCTGTGGCTAGGCTTGATATTATCAAGTTGCTGGTGGCCTTAGCAGCTCAAATGAAATGGAATGTTCATCAATTGGATGTGAAATCAGCTTTTCTAAATGGACTTCTTGAAGAAGAGATCTATGTTGAACAACCTCAAGGGTTCCAAGTGCCTGGTCAAGAAGATAAGGTGTACAAACTGAAGAAGGCTTTATATGGCTTAAAACAAGCCCCTAGAGCCTGGTATAACAGAATAGACAGCTATTTGACCAGCTTAAAGTTTGAAAGAAGCTCCAGTGAGCCAACCTTGTCTGTCAAGAAGGTAGGAGCAGAAACTCAGCTCATTGTATCATTGTATGTTGATGATTTATTGGTAACTGGTGGAGATGAAACAGTATTGACAGAATTCAAAGCAAAAATGATGGAAATGTTTGAAATGTCTGATTTGGGGCTGATGACATACTTTCTAGGAATGGAAGTGAGCCAAATGCAAGAAGGGATCTTCTTAAGACAAAAAATTTTGCCTTGAAGGTTTTGTCCAAGTTTTCAATGTTGAACAGTAAACCAACTATTACACCTCTTGTTGCTGGAATGAAGTTATCAAGTCAAGAATATCATGAGAAGGTTTGCGAGTCTTGATATTCGTGATATGAAGTAATAAAATTTATAATAAATTATCACACCAGAAACTAACTATTATCACGATTTAAGGCAAGCGTGTAACAGCCCGATTTTGGGCCTAGTCGGAACAGTGATTTCGAAACCACTATTTCGAGGCTGGAGAAAATTATTTTAGTATTAACTGATGTGTTATATTATAATTTTATAAGTGCTTGTAAATTTTGGTAAGTTAATTTTAGCGATTTTTAGTCCAATTTCGAAAAAGGGCTAAATCGCGTAAAAGGTAAAAGTTGTGTTTTGTTGCCTAAAGGTGTTAGATTGCTTTGTACCTTAAATTAGGGGTCTTTAAAGTGAAATTAGACCCTTTTTAAATGTGTGGCCAGCCATAAGAGGCAAAAAGAGGGTTGAAAAGTCAAAGTTGGGAGTTAGGTGGCTAATTTGAGTAATAAAATAAGGTAAAAAGAAAAGTTGTCATTTTTCTTTCTCTTTTCTTCATCCCTTCCACGAAAATGGCAGCAAAATGGGGGTTTGAGAGCTGGAAAATTCAGCAGCATATTTCCCTAATTAGTAAGTGATTTAGATACCTTTCTTGATGATTTTTACATTTTTGTAACCCCCAAAGCATGAGCTTTCAAAAGAGGAGACTATTTTGCAAAATGATTAAGAGTCTAGGGTTTTACCATGAACATATATGTGTTGTTTGCTGAGTTTTTTATGGAAGAACATGAGTTGTAGTTGCCTAATAAACAACTTTGTGAAGGAGATTTGCATGAAAACACCTTAAAAAGTTTATTATGCAAAGTTGTTAATTGAGTTGTTAATGTGTGTAATAATGATGGTTGTGAGTTGCTAAATTTGTGAATTTGGATTGTTTTAATTAATTTAGTGATTAAATGGGTGAATTTTATCATGTTAGATCAAGAAAATCGAGATTTGGGCATAAATCAGAAATTATGAGATTATGGACTAAAATAGAGTAATTAACCGGAATTGTCTTCGAGGTAAGTTCGTATGATTAAATAAGCATGATATTCATGTTATTGCTAACATATTTGGAAATTATCTTGCGATGATGGTATTGAATTTTTATATTGGAAATATTGTATATGGGAAAGTGATGCCAAGTGTTGAAAACAATTATGTGATGATGGAATGCATTGGGAATTTGATGGAATATGATATTCCATTGGAACAAGTAAATTCGTTTGGTATCAATAATGCAAAATTTATGCTTGAATTATTTTCCTTATTATTATTGCATATATTATATGGTAACTATATATGGAAAGTTGTATTATCTGTAAATTCCGATTGGTCACTGTATGTGCTTCTAAAACTACTGATATTACGAAATGTTATATCAACTGTAAATCCCGATTGAGCAAGTAGGAATAGACATAGATATAAGTGGCTTGTCACTAGAGGGTCTGATGATTCTGTCTGATATAGTTCCCGGGTGCTGGGTGGTCTAGCATGTGTTGCGGATACCTGTCAGCTTGTGTGAGCAGGCCCGTGGTAACTTCTGTTCTGTTTTTTATAGTAGCTCCGGCTACCCTTCTGATTTGTAGCTTCGGCTACCTATCTGTTAGTAGCTTCGGCTACCTATCTGATATGGCTCTGCCACTTTCGTATAGCACTTATGTGCTAACCTCTGCTTATCTGGTTATATTCCAAAATTGCTCAATGGGATTAGACTAACTGTATTGTATGCTAAGTGAACATGCAGGTGAAATAAAATGGTTCTTTATACTGTGATTGGCATCATTAAGTATGTGTGTAATTGATGTACGGAAAGTGTTCAGTGAGTAAGTATAATTATTCAATGATATGTGATAATCTATGATGTATATAGCATTTGGCGAATAGTATGAGAATGGCATAATTGGAATAAGTCTTTGATTCTTGTTGACATTGAGATTATGGGTCCATGCTTATGTTGCATAGCTATGTGTTCTTATCATGATGAATGAAATGATATTGTATTGATTGGTGAACAATGATAATGAATTGGTAATTTAGCCTGGACAGTTTTGGGTTACTGCAGTGGTGTAAATTTGAAAATACACTAAAAATAGTGGGAGATGAGTTATAGGCTGAATAAAATATGGAATTAAAGCCTAATGAATCTAATTTCACATAAAAGAGACCCTGAAAGCAAAAGAATTGCCTATAATGAGATATTTAAAATTGTGTGAGATAGAGTCAGAATGACTCCGAAATCCCCTGTTTTGTTTTGAGAAAATCATCAAAAATTGTACAAAAATAGTTATAAGTTGTAAATTATATGGTTAGAATCCTTAATGAGTCTAGTTTAAGAGAAGTAGACGAGAATATTATCTAAGTCCTGAGATTTGAGATAATTGAACTTTAGTACAGAAGGGTCGGAACTGTCAGATAGTGAATCAGGAGTAACTTTTAGAAATAAACTGTATTAATTGGAAAAACCAAAAATTTTGGAAATTTTATGGTAGAAAGGTACATGAGTTTAGTTTTAAAGAAAATTAACGGAACTTGATTTGAAGTTTTGTAGCTCCAGATATAAATAATTTAGTGACGGTTGCTCAGGAAGACAACTTGTAGTGAACTTGTGATTATGTTGTAAACATTGATAAAACTTGTTAATGAGTTGCTTATTGTTTTCATATGAACTTACTAAGCATAAAGCTTACTCCCATTTTCTTTCCCATTTTCCCTAGGTTGTCAGGTTAGCTCGAGTTGGAGGCCGTCAGAGATAATATCACACTGTCGAGTTTACGTTATCGGCGTAAGTAAATCCAAGTGTTTCCGAGTCTATGCCATGTATAGGGTTGTAATGTTGAGTATATAATATTATGATTTAGCCAAAGGTATTGGCTTGTGGTTAAGATAGTATGTATTCTTGTAAATTGGCCTATGTCGGCTAATAATGTTATGGACCTATATGATTATTCTTATGCTTGTATGTTATTATCTCTTGTGATGTGGTTCATAGCATGATTGTTTAGGGATTGAATTATGATCCACTGATGAGTAAGCTACTAATGTAAGACTAAAGTATTGGTAAATAGTTAATATTACCTCATGAATGGTTTATGGATATGATTATGCATGCTTAGTGATGATCATGACAATATTGTGGTAATGGTGTGAGTAAATTCTATTATATTTGGTGCATAAGGATCTGATATGATCATAGCATGGTTGTAAATGTTTAAGAGCTCATTTATGCCAAGTTGTATGTTATTGGATAAGTATGTGTGCATACGTCGTAAGAGAGACAATTGGCTTAGAAAATAGCCTTGTAATTGTCCATACGGGTAGACACACGCATGTGTCTAAACCGTGTGTGACATACGGTCTGCTCCCACGGGCGTGTTGTGCAACCGTGTGTCCCCTGCATTGTGTTGCTTGAAATTTTTAAGTTTGGGAGAGTAGCACGGGCAGCTCACATGGGCGTGCGCCTTGGCCGTGTGTGTTTGGACAGATTGCTCCACGGGCTGTTAGCACGGCCGTGTGGGAGGTTCACACGGGAGTGTGGTGGAGTCACACGGGCGTGTGACGTGATTGTTAGCAAATTTTAAAGATAACTTCTTAAGTGCTTGAGAGTCCTCGGTTTGGTCCCGAACCATCTCGAATGTATATTTTAGGCTTCGTAAACCCGTTTAGGGGACAGTATGCTTGTAAAGTGAAAAGTTTTAAATTGATCAAAATTTTACGGCCCGATTTTACATGATTGGTTGAGTTTAAGTCCGGTAGCACCTCGAACCCTGTTCCGACATTGAATACGGGCGAGGGGTGTTACAAAGCGCACCTATCGAACAGTAGTATAGCTTAGTGGCAAGACCGAGATATCGTACCCAATGGAACCAAAAGTACTAGTATTAACTTTCTTTCTATTATTTAACCTAGAAATAAAAAGGGATTTTATTAAACTAAACTAATTATTAGTGTAACACCCCGAAAATTTCTACAGTAAGATTATATTATGACATATTAATTCAAGAAAGGACTAAATTGTAAAAATGAGAAAAGTTTTGTTGCTCAAGAGTAAATACTCAAAATTTGAGGGGTTAAAGTATAAATATGAAAAGTTGAAGGACCAATAGTGCAAATATTTTAGGGGTGGAATAATCTAGAAACTAAGGAAAATGAATGAATTAGGACCAAATTGAATAGGTGAAGAATTTTGAGGGACTAAATTGTAATTCTACCCAATTAAGTGATGACTCAAGGATGGAATTTTAAAAGATCACAAAGGGCAAAATGGTCAATTGGAAGAGAGAGAAATCTAGAAAGTAATTATGATGTTGATGATATTTTATAATTATTTTATTAGAAAAATATTATTTTAATAAGATATTTATTATTATTTTATTTAGTATATATGTGTGTGTGTGTGGAAAGAAAAAAAAGGGAGAAGGGGGAAAAGAAACAGAATAGCAAACGGGAAAGAAGGGAAGAAAAAGAGAAGGAAAAAGAAAAAAGAGAAATTGATGATTTAAAGCTTGGATGTTTAATAGGTAAGTCAATTAAGCCATTTTCTTTTAATTTTGATGTTTTAAAAGGTTTAAAACAAAGTCTTGTTAAGATTAAGTTGATCTTTTGATAGTTCATAGATTTCTAAGAGTAGTTCATGTTGAGCAAGAAGATGAAATAGGGGTGTAATTGATAGAATTTTAAGTTAGAATGAAAAAGAGGATTAAATTGTAAAAGAGGCCATAAGTTTTATATAGTAGGGATTGAATTGGAAGAAGTTTTAAATTTGAGTTCTAATATGAACATTGGATGGTTAAGTTAAATATGGGAAGAGATTAAGTAGAAATGAAGTATGAATTGAGTTGTAAAAGTAAGTAAACTTAGTTAGGAATTAATTGCAAAATAAATTATAAGAAACAGTTTTGGGCAGCAACATAAGTTTAATTTTGAAAAATCACCAAAAATTGTAGAAATTGAATTAGAGGATGAATAAGATATGAAATTAAAGCTTATTGAGTCTATTTTCATATAAAAGAAACATAAAAAGTAAAGGAATTCTGTATTTTGAGATATTTATATTTTTGTGAGACTGGTTCAGAATAATTTTGAGATCCTCTGTTCTGAATTGGGAAAATCATTAAAAATTGTATAAAAATAATTTTGAGACATAATTTATACGGTTAGATTCCTGAATGAGTCTATTTTCAATAGAAATAAATGAGAACATCATTTGAATTCTGTACAAAGAGATAATTAAATTTTACATAAGAGTGGTCAGAACTGTCGAATAGTAAAATAAGGGAGATTTTAATGAATAAACTGTACTAATTGGCTAAACCAAAAATTATAAAAATTTTATGGTAAGAAGATATGTGAGCCTAGTTTCAGGGAAAATTTACGGATCTTAATTTGGAGTTCTGTAGCTCAAGATATAAATAATTTAGTGACTATGACTCAAATAGACAGTTTTAAAAATAGATATAAGTAAATAGTGAAAGTTTTGATAATGTTACTTATAAGCATGTTATAAAAATTAAGGATGTGGAATGGAGTGGAGGAGGAGGAAAATATGTATGAATATTCAACCAGCATGGCTAATTTGCATGTTTTAGGCTCAGGGACTAAATTGAATAAAAGTAGAACTTTATGGGCAATTTTGTAAAAATGTCAAAAATGATCAAATTGCATGTAATGGATTATTTTATCATTTAAATTACAAAATTGAATGAAAATATTAATTTAGATCAAGATCAAGCGAAAACATGTTTTACGGATTAAATTGAAAAGTGTTGAAATTATGGAAAATTTTGATATTTCATAAAATTCATGGGCCGTTATTAATATGTATAAGAATAATGGCTGTAAACAAGGATTAAATGACAATACTTTTATTTTTCTGGAATCAAGGATGAAATTGTAATTAATTAAACGTTTTAAGGGTAAAATGGAAATTTTGCCTAAAACATTAATTAAATGTATTAGAATATGAAATGAATGAAAATGACGATTAAATTTATTTATAAAGATTCGTGCAACTAAAATACGAGACTTGAACGTGGAAAAGAAAAGATATCGGATTGGTGAAATTATAAACATAAACAAGTAACGAGGTAAATTAATGTAGCTTGAATTGTATTTTTAAATACATGAAATCTTGATATAATGTATTACCTGATTTAAGTTTATGAAGAAATGGAAAGAAAATGATATTCATCTTGACATGTAAATATATGATTATTTTTTTACGATGATACAAGAAAATTAAGCATACTGAGGCGAGTAATAAAATTCAAGTAAAACATGTCGAGAAAAATAAGCACGTTTAAGCGACAACATGTACTAATTGGTTTCAAATATGAATGTTAGATGAAATAAAATATTTGATAGATAAATTAGTAACTACGGTAATGCTCCGTAACTCTATTCCAGTGATGGATTCGGGTTGGGGGCGTTACAATTAGACTAAGCTAAGAATGTACAAAAAGTGAATGGGGAAAACTCTTTAAGAAAACTGAATGATTTGGACAATACTCAAGGAAGAATCTACCTAGACTTCACTTGCTATCAACTCTTGAACTAGACGATTTATTCACTTGACTTGATCCATAGAAATCCCTAACTTATGTTAATATCTCTCTCGAGACTAAAAACAACTAACCATAGGTTGATTAATTGAAATCTCTTTCTAATTAAAACCCCTAGAGTTGCCTTAACTCTATCTATGAATTCCCTTATTAGGTTTGACCCTAATCCGGCAGATTTTCATCGTCCTATCTCTAGGATTGCAATCAACTCCACTTAATTGTACTGGATCTACTCCTATGCAGGGACTTTTGCTCCTCTACATAAGCACATTCGACTTAAACCAATATCCCGGAAATATCAATTTAGGAGTTAAAAACACAATTAAGAACAAATTAAATATTTATCATATAATACAAGAGAAAATAATAACAAGATCTGTCTTAGGTTTCATCCCCCTCAAGTATTTGGGGGATTTATTTCATGATTATAAAAGAAAACATCTCAGAAGAAATAAAATAACAAAACATAAAGAACCCAAAACCCCTAGAGGTAATTAAAGGGAGATCTTTAATCTTGAGGCAGAATTCGGCTTCTAAGATGGAACAACCGGCTTCCCATGGAGTAATTCCTTACTTCTACTCTCTGTGTTGGCAGAAATAAGGCACTCTTTTGTGGGAGAAAAAGCACACCCTAGTAGTTGCCCCTAGGGTCTTTATATAGAGCTTTGGAATGCCTTTCTTAGCCTCTAAGCATCCTTTTCCGAGTGAAATTGAACTTCCTCACGACAGGGACACGCCCGTGTGCCACGCTCGTGTGGATCGAGGCCCAGGCCGTGCTCGGGCCTGTTAAGGTTGGCACGGCCGTGTGGTCTGGCCGTGTTCATCGAGGTTGGGCCGTGTTCATGCTCAAAGTGGCACGGCCGTGTGGCACGGCCGTGTGGCGAATCTCCGGGCCGTGTTGTTTTCATACTTTGGTTTGTTTTCTCCGTTTTTGGCCCGTTTCTCGTTCTTTTTACTTCCCTATGCTCACCTAAGTATAAAACATGAAATAAAGGGATTAAGAGCATCAATTTTCACAAATCAAGGGTTAATTCATCCAGAAATTAGGCTAAGCATAAGGTAAAAACATGTATAATTTATCGTTTATCAAGTCTACATACAAAAGTTTGATTGGTTGTCTTCTATACTTAACTGCAACAAGGCCAGATATCATGTTTGCTATGAGTCTGCTTTCGAGATTTATGCATTGTTGCAATGTACAGCATTTTCAAGCAGCAAAAAGGGTACTGAGATATATTAAAGGTACTCTAAACCATGGTTTGTTGTTTAGCAAAACAGAAAAATTGAAGCTAGTAGGCTACACAGATAGTGACTGGGCTGGTTCTAAAGATGATATGAAAAGCACTTCTGGTTATGCATTCACATTAGGCTCAGCAATGTTTTGTTGAAGTTCTAAGAATCAATCAATGGTGGCTCAATCTACAGCAAAAGCCGAATATGTCGCAGCTGCTAATGCAGTCAATCAAGCCATCTGGCTGAGAAAAATTCTAGCTGATTTAAACTTGTTTCAAAAGAAAGCAACAGAGATTTATTGTGATAACAAGTCTGCTGTTGCAATTGCAAAGAATCCTATCTTCCATGGTAGAACAAAACACTTTAACATAAAGCTGCATGTTGTAAGGGAGATGGAACAAGCTTGTGAAATAAAGCTGGTTCATTACAATTCAGAGGACCAAGTAGCAGATATTCTGACAAAGGGTCTTAATGCATCAAGGTTCAGCATGGAAGCTAAGGAGGAGTGATGATGTTAGCTCTCTATGCAGCTCATGCAACAACATGCTGATCAGATTGCTCAAGCCATGCAGGAAGCTGTCAAGCCAAGTGTTGCTGCCAACTTTCTTTTGTTTATTTTGTAATTCAAGTTAATGTAATGTAGTCTAGTTCATTTAAAACTTAGTTTACTTTATGTTTGATGTAAGTTGATAGTGATAGAGCTGATTACCAGCTTTGTTATTGTGTGCAAGCAAACTTCATGTAATTCCAATGCATCAAGTGGAGTTAGGTAGCTGTTAGGTATGATTTTGTATATTTTGACTTACCATTGATTGGTATATGTAATGGCTACAAGCTAATGTTTAATGCTAATGAAAATTTCAGTTTTCATCATATATACTTCTCCATTTCTCTATGCTTCTTTCGTTTTTCTGTTTTCAATTCTGTTTGTTTCTTCTCCAAGCTTCAAAGGCTTGCTGCACAAGGCTTCTGCTGTGCTTACCTTGCAGTAGCTTACAGCACTAACACAATCTTGGTTGGAAGGTGGTCTTGTTCAATTCTTTAGATTCCTTAGAGTTGTTTGATTTGCAAGAGAATGCACTTATTTGCAGGGAAAACTTTGGTTTTTAGTTGCTTAATATAATTCTCACAATCCCAAGATCTCTCAAAATAAGGAAAAAAAAAAAAAAAAAAAGAAGAAAGAGATTCTGACAGGGAAAACTTTGTTGGAAAACCGAATCTATTACAACCACCTCAGCTCAGCTGTATTTTTGTTTTTCATTAGCATGTTTATAAAATTTATTGTGTCTATCTTTTCCTCTTGGACTTTAAGGAGGTTGCGGATTGATAATTGGTATGCCAGTTTCGTTTCCTTTGGTTGATGAACCAGTTGTTGATTTGCTTTAGCTGCAATCCCGTCTCCTCCACGAGTTTTGCTTTGTCGTCTTCCTGTATATTATGATACACATACAGAGCCATGGTGAAACTTCAAGTTCAAAGACATGCAACTTAAATAACATGAAACCCATGGTTGTATGTAATCAGTTCCTTACAGTGGGGTATGGCCACTTAGAGTGTTGCTGCCACCAGTTTTTGAGCACTGAAGTTGTGTCACCCGGTAACTTCCCAGCCCTTCTTTTTCGTAAAATTTCCTCCCTCACATCTTCAATCTTTGATTTGTAACCCTGCAACCCACATTTTATATACGTTTGTCATTGTTTAATTTTATCTGGTGATCAAACTTAAAACATTGCAGTGACAGAGACATGGTTTAATATTTACGATTTGATCATCACCTGTTTTAGTTCAATCTTAAGCTCTTTACGAACTCTTTCCATCAAAGTTCTCTCGGATTCAGTAGGAAGAAGGGGACCAAAACCCATTAAATCATTTGCTTCAACACCAGAATTATCCAAAGGAAAGTCCATTTGCAGCTCATCCTCATCATCAGACATTGTTGCGCCCGTACTTTCACCCAAGGTTACTCCTGAAAATTATGTGAAGTAAAATATGGATATCAGGAAAAAAAAAAAAAAAAGAAAAAAACTTAATTACCAATCAGCGTAGTTTAAAGTTTGAACCACATGCTTGCAATTAGATGACTAAATTGTTCCAGTGCATATTGTTATTGTTATTATTTGGATAGGTGACGTTCTCGAAGCTCCCCCAAATCTAAATCTCGGTTTCTTTATGATTTGTTCCATCCGTAATCACCATGGAAATGGAAACCTATCTCAATCGTGTGGGACTGACGCAATCACTACCGAACGAGATTGGTGCATGTCGTATGGGAAATTTTTTAATGAAAATTTATCGTAGGAAAAAAGAACCAACCCTGGAATACAAATATTCCAATGCACCCTTTAAATGGCGGTTTCTGCATAACCAACCTCTCTCTCCATATATATATCCCTCCTAATGTCCTACATGGCTACTGGCTAATCTACCAACCGTTTTAAAACAAGAAGATAATCAAACTTCAAACAACATTAGATACTTAATTAAGACTGGAACGGTATATATCTATGATTATTGATGAATTATTTAGTATTGTGAGAGGGAGACAAGAAGGGGGACAAACCAGTGAGAGCATGTAAGTTATTTTCGATTTCACGGCAAGCCATGACAGCTTCAACGGCATCGACTCTCACATGTTGTTGAAGCTCTTCTTTGAACCTACACAGCATTATCAAATATTGTGCCTACAACAACCAAGTAAGAAGAAGAAAAAAAACATTAAACAACAACACACTTTCCTATATTAGCTGAGAAAAAAATATCTTAAAAAGGAAAGGAACAATTCTATCATGAACTGACCAAGAAGTTGTCGAGGTCTTGTCTGTGATGGGGTGAAAGGGAGTGGCCATGTTGGGGATGCTGTGAAGCATAGGACCTAAGAACATTATGAGACTGTGCTAACTGTGCATCGATCAAAGGCAACTGTTCGATCGTGGTAGCAACACGGAGACAAGAGACGTGAGCAGTTAAAAGCTGGTCGTAGAGCGGATGTGTGGCTATCTCAGCCTTCAACTGACGGTGGTTCTGGTCGAGGGGAACGGACAATTCGCGGCTGCTTAGCCCTCCAATTGCAGCTGTCGTCGTCCCACCAAAATTCGCCATCATGTCTAACTCTGGTTCTTGCATTTCACGGAATTTATGTTCTTTCATTATTGTTTAAATAAGGGACAGTCCACCAAAACTGGTTGGAGATAGATTGGATAACAATAGCCTTTTGGGTTACGTGAGAAATATAATTATTTAAATTTATTGTTAATTTTTTATATAATAATAAAAAATATGCTACATCAAATATATATTCTAAATTAAATTACATGACAAAAAACTTGCATGTTTGGTGTTCCCAAATTCCAAATGGTGATGATGGGCCCATTTTTAGCACAAATATCGGCAATGGGTCCTAACAGTTAAGAGCATTAAAACAGAAACAATGGTCGGGAGTTAATTTGAAGCAATAAAAACATGAGAAAAACTCTATAATATGGAAAATATAATTTATGGTTTGCTTGGGTTCGGTTGGCTTCCCCTATGGTTTTTGGTGGGAAATGTTTGCGTTGGAAGCAAGAAAAGTGTATATATATATATATATATATATATTCATTATAAATATACAGAAGAGTTTATAAGATTATAGAGACTAAAATATAAAAGAAAATAGTGGAAAGAGATTGAAGGTTAATGACTTAATCCCCAAGAAAGTTAGAGAGGGGAAAAAAGGTGCGGCATCGACGTTGTGGTGGTAGGAAAGACGAAAGTAGAAGTGGAGTCACCGTCACAGCTGTAGGATTGCAACACCGTTAAGGGATCACTTTTCTTTTTCTTTTTCTAATTATTATTATTAGAATATTCTAGTTTGGAATATTTGTTTATATATAATACTATATGTAATTATCTAATAGGTAAATTACACTCAAAGTCTATAAATTATTAGTAGAATTAATATAATGTTCGTTAGAATTTCATTAAAACTCTTCAATTTTTCAAACATTTTTCTAAAAAACATTTCTTCAAGCTCTTCAATTTCTTCAGAGATCTTTGATATTATCACTTAATTATTTTATTTTAATTAGTGATAATATTTTTTATTATTTATCTAAATTTCAATTTCTTCAGAGATCTTTGATATTATCACTTAATTATTTTATTTTAATTAGTGATAATATTTTTTTATTATTTATCTAAATTAAATTTAAATTAATTTAAGAAAAATAATTATGACATCAATATGACGTCGTATTTTAATCTCATGGTAACTTCAACTTGACTCATTATAATTTTGACTTGATATATGAGTTTTGTAATTGGTTTGAGAATTTCTTCGTCTACAATGTAGGTTTATTATTTATAAAAAAAATGGTAAATATTAAATTTATACATCAACTCTCATGATTGACCTAGTGATCAAGAGCAATTCACCCGTAGACTTTATTCAGATTCAAACCACATTGTATCAAAGTTTAATAATGGTTTTGATATTTAGAAGGGAAAAAAAAAAAGAAGTTTGGGATTTAAGTTTGTACTTACATTGTTTATGAAAAGGTCATTTTACTACACACGTCTAGAGCATGAGTTGGGCAAGTTTACACTGAATCTAGAGCATGAGTTGGGCAAGTTTACAATGAAACCGAATATAAAGCCTACAAGTTCTAGAGAAAGCGAATAGAGTCCATAAAACATGAGTTGCCAATGCCATTTCCAGCTTTAATTCGGTAGTTCTGATTCATTTTGTTTTTGCAGCCCATTGCCAATTAGGGCAACTACTACTCGGTCCACGTTCTGCCTGATTGCCCGCACAAAACCTTGTGGGGCAAAGGAAACTATAACAATAATATTGTTTAAATTATTTTTGTTCACTATACCTTTACCTTACATTAATAGTTTTACGAAAATTTAACGTGACTGTGATTCGTTAAATGCTAATATGGCTTCAATGTCAGTATCACATTTCTACCTTTATTCATCGTTAGAACCGACTAATAAAGAACCCAAACCCCCTTAACTTGTCAAACCTGAAATGGGTTGTGCTCCTCCCTCCCTTTACTTTTTTTCTTCTTTTGGATTTTGTCTTTCATTGTAGAGTGAAGATTGATTGTTGGTGGCTAATATCATGGGTGATGGTGATGGATAGAGGGTTTCGAGAGTAAACAGATAGTATGGGTTTCGGAGTTTGGATTGTAGATAGTGTGAGGATGGTGAACTCAACTAAATATAGTTCATATTTAATTTTTTAATTCGATTTAAACTCTTTGAATCTCTCTCATTAATAATCTTCTTGTATTTGTCGATGACTACTCTTAACTGTAACTAAACACTTTTTTATTGCTTTTTAGTGCATATTATTGCAAAACCTTGTGAGAAACATCTTGCCATTTTTTTTAACATTTTTTTTCAACAATTGCATGATGTGTAAGGAGACTTATGTTGGTGAATGGTTTTTTTTTTTTTTTTTTCTTTTTCTTTTTGCAGCAATAAAGATATTGGCATTTCATCATAAGTTACAAAACTTTATTGGTGGATTCCCCATATATTCCTTGCTCCTTCACTAGTTAAAACTAATCAAAATTTGGAGGTCTAGTGAAGATCCAAGGCTTTCAAGGTCGGTTAGAGAAAGAAGATAGAAGAAGAAAGGAAAAAATAAAGAAGAAAAAAAAGAAAAAACGGTTAATTTTTTTAAACTAATTTTAAATAACGTGGTGCTGACATCAAAGCTGTGTCAACATTTAACGGCCCCATGATATTTTCGTAACCCTACTATCGTTAACTGTACAATTATCAAAATTATTTAATTGCACAATAAAAGTAATCATGGATTGAGTTGAGTTGTGTTTCAATATAATTATAGGTTCATTTTTTAGGTTTGGGTTTGACCCAAAAAATGAGTTTAAAATTTTGTCAAACCCGATCTGCTCGTATTTATTTTTAATAATAATATTATTATATAAAAGTAAATTTAAAAAAATATAATAATAAATGTTTCCCAACAAATTAAAAATAAATTAAAATAGTATTTGATATTTATGCTTAAATAACACTAAAATAGGTGCAATTTAATAAATAAATGCTTCTAAAATAGTAGTAAAATTAATAATAAAATAAGAGTTATATAATATCCAAACAATAGCAACAAAATAGTAATAATTTAATTGCGAAATGATAATAAAACAATTGCAAAACAACACCAAAACAGTGGAAACAACAACATTTTTTTTACAAATTCAGGTTGGGCCTGAGAAAAAAAAACTCACTTAAGGCCTAGATTGTTTAGAAAATAAGCCTCATTTTTTACTCAAGTCCATTTTTTGAGCTTATGTTTTTGTCTAAACCCTCTCATTTTTCATATGAGCTATTAGGCTAGGTCGAGTCTCCCAATTCATGATCAAATCTACTGCATAGTAACTAAAACGTACAAATTAATAATATTAATGATCAAAATGTAACAAATTAAAAAACTACTATTTTTATAATTTACCTAAAAATAAAACGGGGTGGATCTTAAACCATAACTTACCCAATGGGTCAATCAAAATGGGCTGCCTTGACACGTGTAGTGAAGCTGATGGACCACAACCGGTAGGGCCTAGAGAGCGCGTTGGATGGTCATTTTCACTGTTCATTCCGGGTACAGCAACTGAAAATCTTAACCAGAGGATGCCAATTTCCCACATGGGAGGGATGTCCCAGAAACATGCCGTGTTTGATTTAATTATTCAACAGGATGAGCTAAAAGAAAACAGTGACAGAGGCTGGACCTGCCATTGTTCATGTTTTTAGGACTTGGCTTGATCAGCATTTTCCAGCTCATTTAATACCCACTGTTCCACACCAAGTAAGCCAACAAATGGTGGACTAATTTGATTTCCAAGTTTTAATGTAAAAAAGAAAAAGAAACAGAAAAAGAAGAGAAAATAATACTTCATTAATTTTAATTGCTTTAAAAAGAAACTAGATCAAAATCTTAGGGTCTAGATTCTTGAATACTAAAATACTATCTATATATCTCTAATGTAGACCATAGTCTAAGACTAGTGTGATCAAAGTTGTCCATGTCATATCCCCAAAAGTTGAAGGGCTCAGGTCCCTAATGTGGTCCCCAGCCTAGACAGTAATATGGAAAATTTTATTTTATTTTTCTTGTTTGAAAAAAGCGAGGGATCTGTTAGTGCGCCACCACTTGACACATCGCACATGTGAAAAATAAATAAATAAAAACAAGGGAGAGCCACGTGAAACCCAGTCAGATAATGATCACTCCAATGAATGACGTGGCGAATTCCCATTGGTTATATGCCTTTTTCATCGTACGGTCATCTGAATGTCGTGCTTTCCCTAACCTTGTACGGACCCACAGGTATAGGGAAAATGAGAGAATAAAAAACAAAACCTATTTATTAATCGTGCGGGTGTCCAATATTTTCATGCAACCGACAGAGATGTCCCGTGTCTTTTACTTTTACCTCACATGTTAGTTGTTGCTTCTTTCGGTGGATACCGGGCGCGGAGGTTGTCGGTAAACACAACAGATGTCATGAGTTTAAACCATGGGCACACAATTTGGGTGCATCCATTTTCGTTCTTTCATTGTGGAATCACATGTTTTGGCATTTATTCTGCGTGTTTCCTTTTTTTGGGAGGTGCCTGTTCTTTTATCCTCCAATTTTACCAAAAGAAGAAAGAGATTAGGTTCTTCACTTCCACAGACTTTGTCAATTATTATATATTTTTTCATTTTTAAATTTTGTTTTTTCATATTTATTTACTACTAAAAGTATACTGGGAGTGATTGGTCATGTCATTTCTTATCTGCAAAATCTAGGGTTTTTGTTAGATTCCTCATTTTCAAGACAAATTTTCTATTTTTTGTTTTCCCCTTCACTTCAACTTAAGCTTACACTTCTGCAGATTTTCCTTTGAGTAATAACCTAATTTTGAGTATACTGTTCAATTATACTTCCTTTCTATTTTTGGAAAATTTTCTAATCTGGGTATTTTAGTTCTTTGCTTGTCGACATCAAAATCAGTATATTTCCTAGGATTCAACCACAATTTTACTTTTTTTTTCCTTTTTCTTTTCTGGGTTTATTCATCTTTTATAGGAACTCATACTTTTCCTTTCCGGTTTGTAGGAGAAAGTAAAAGAGCGAGAAAATGGTGAGACGGAGAACCCAGATGAAGAGAATAGAAAATGCAGCAAGCAGGCAAGTAACCTTCTCAAAACGAAGAAATGGGTTGCTTAAAAAGGCCTTTGAGTTATCAGTTCTCTGCGATGCTGAAGTTGCACTCATCATCTTCTCTCCCAGAGGGAAGTTATATGAGTTTTCTAGTTCTAGGTAAGTTTTCACATCATCTTTCATAACTTTTAAGCTTTATGCGTTTGCAAAGGTACTGCAAAATACAATCCAAAACATACTTCATTGATTCATTCGTTTTATGTTAATTAAATCTGGGAAGATACCAATAATTATCGGTAACTGAACTTGGATGTTTATCTATAAAGAGGTCCCGCTCTCTTACCATGTACTATAGCTATTACTATGGGTAAGTACTAAGAGTCATTGAAGATCGCAGGCTTTTTTAATGTCTATCACAAGGGAGTGACTGGTTTCTGATATCTTCCTGTCTTGTTTGGTTTTGTTTAGAATCAAATCTTAGCAGGTGATTTTGTGCTGTTGGGTTTCATTGTTTATGATCTTGCAGGTTTCTGTCTCTTTAAAGAGAGATTCATCATGGTCTTTAATTAGGGTTAATGTTTTTGGGTAAATACATACTGAGATTATTAGTCACCAAAGTTTAGGAGTTACCTTTCGTTAACAAGCTTTGAAGCTGTTTTAAACTTTAATGAAAAATAAGCATAGATAGACTGGATTATAGTGCTGGGTATAAGCAATTTGCATTTTTCAAGGTACTCCCACTATATCTTATTTTCGTGTTTGTTTAAGGACCTGATGGTTAAAATTTGCTAACCAAAAACTTACTCATCTATAAACTACAAGTTACATTCATGGATCCTTAGCTAGGAAACATTTAATAATCTCAAGGGGATATGTTTTTAAAGACTGATGCCCACATGGTTTCCTACAGATTCTTCTAATGTTATTATGATATTATGATCCTGTTGAAAGTTGAAATCTTAACGGGGATGATGCATATATAACATAGACCATTTTACATGGTATCATGATTATAAGAGCTTGAAAAACTTATCATATATTGCTAGCTCTACTATTAATTGTTGATTGTTAGATGTAGGTTAGCATTAGTAAAAACAGTATAATTATAGTGTTTAATAGATGGGTCTTTTGAAATGAGAATGTTAAATTCCATAATCAAATAACCATAATGATAACATGAAAGACTCATAGGAAAGTGAGTGGAATGGATTAGATCACGTTCACCTGCTCTACCGCAGTATGAAACATTGTTTCATGGAATACTTGGGTTCAACTGAAACGACCCTTTTTAAGAATGTGTTGCAGCTAACGGTGCTGCAACCAGCAAGGGGCTAAGGGCTGAACCTGGTCAACCTTACAATATCACAGAACAATTTGGTGGTGCTGTCACACTTTAATAGCACTATGGTCAGATGAAAGTGGAAACCAATGGGTTTTCATGCAGATGTGGTTTGGATTAATCACGTAATCACATTTGATAAATCAATAATTAAAATCAGTTAATCTCACATCATCAACCTTATGTTATTTTGATAATGTGAGATTTGTGAAAATTTTACTCCCTTAGAATTACTAAAATATAAGATTATTTAGGACTAATATATTACCTTATTTAGTTTAAACAAAATTTTATTATTTAGTTAATGGAATGTAATATTATTTAAAGGGAAATTATTTATAAGTACGGATTATGGAATTGACAAATATGATATATTAAAATATTAAAATATTAAATTTTTGAAAAACATATATATCAATTTATTAAGACTACTTATAAAATAAAGGAGTACTAAATATTAACCGTTATCTAAATCACATTTTACTAAATTACACTTAATCATAAATAAGAATAAAAATATATTAAACTATTTTGAAATTGAAAGTTAACTATGAAAATATAGAAAAATATTCATGACAATAATAATATACAAAATGTTAAATTTTCTCAACTAACAAATAATTAATAATGAACACACTCACTTAAAATAACTAATTAAAAACTAAGGTAATGTAATCCACAAATATAATATTATAAACAATTATTTAACTAATAAAAAAACTCACTTATAATAAAGAAGTATAGTTGAAATGCTTGGGAAGATAAAATTGTTTCAAATCTCATACTACCAATATAATGTAAGATTACTTGAAAAATAAATGATCTGATTTTTTTCTATTTTTCTTTTTTTGTAGATAAAGGTATAGAAATTATTTTAATCAAATCTCATTCTACCAATATAATGTAAGATTACTTCAAAACATGATTAGGTGGCTGCATGAATTTGTAAAAACCTAACTCCCAACTAAAGGCCTGATTAGCTAAAATATCTACAACCATATTATCTTTTTTGTTGGCACGTTGTATCTTCACTTCTCATTGGTTCTAAATCAATTGTTTAACATTTGACGTAGAGCTCTACAACATTTGGATAGCATCTAAGATGTCAATCTTGAGGATCACTTTCCTAGTACCGATACTCTAAGCTTATCGTAGACCATCATAAGCTCCCCACAACTCAACTTTTGCAATTGAGCTTATTCCAATCTTTCGGGCAAATTCCATCCTCTATCGACCCGCACTGTAACACCCCTAACCCTTATCCATCGCCGGAACAGGGTTACAGAGCATTACCAGACAAACAGAATAGTAAATCATTCAAATCATACATTAATACAAATATAATCAAATTTCATTCAAATACATTCATAATATCCCTTAATCAAGCCCTCGAGGCCCTAAAAACACTATAGAAACAGTTCGGAACTAAATCGGAAACATTAGAAAATTTTAGGAAAAAGCTAAAAAATTTAGGTTACAGGGGTCACACGGCCGTGTGACTCACATGGCTAAGACACACGCCCGTGTCTCAGGCCATGTGGACATTCAAAATAGGGACACACGGTCGTGTCCCAGCTCGTGTCTATACCTGTGTAACTCATTGACTTGGGTCACACGGCCAAGTCACATGTCGGTGTACCAGGCCGTGTACCCTTCGAAATGATCTCACACGCCTGTGTGCCAGGCCATGTAATAGTCTGAATTGCATGCTTTGAACCTACAGGGGACACATGACCGTGTCACACGATCGTGTGTTGCACACGGCTGAGGCACATGCTTGTGTCTCAAGCCGTGTGGCCTCAAAATAAACCTTAATACACAAGTTTACCATTTCAAATTGCTTGAACCTTAAGAAACTCAAATACTAACCAAAATACCAAATTAAAATGACATTAATCGGGTCAAAAACGCATTAAAACCAACCTAATATGTGCCTAACAAATGTACCCTCATTGGTACCCCAATTATATATAACTTTACCTCAAAATACAGATTAATTCAATTCATCAACTTATTCAAGCAATATCAAAACAATATACCTAATAAAGTTACCACAATCACAACAATTCAAATATATGTAAGCCACACATACTAGTATAACATCTATACTTCATTCTCACACCATTTACAAATTGGTTATTTTCACAAAATATCATCATCACATTTACATAAGCCATACATTAACCAAAATAGCACAAGAGCCTATACATGCCATATAATCCGAATTAAACATTTCAAAAACTACCGAGACTTGAGTGCCGGTCCGATCGTCCAACCTTCCAAAAATCTACAATGACATTACACAACACAAGTAAGCTTAATGAAGCTTAGTAAGTTCAACGAGTTAAATGAAAATCTTACAGAACTAACTATAATAAATCAAACATATAAAAAAAATCATCAAAGTAAACTCCTTGTCATTCACAACTTCAATCGATAAATACATTCATATTCTGATCAATACAAAAATAAATAATATATCTTTCAATTTCGTTAAATAAATCACCTTACCAAGATTTTTCTATTCGAAGAACGACTTATGGGTAAGAGTATTACGCCAACAGAAGCTTGAAAGCTGAATAGAAGCTCATAAGACCTAATCTACCCGAATCACGCCAAACAGAAAGTACAACATTAGAGTTCACAAAAAATGCTGAATGTAACAACCCCTACTTGTATCCATCAGTGGAATAGGGTACGAGGCATTAGCGGAGTTTACAGAACCATTTTTTAACAAACTGAGTCAAGTACTATTCATTTCGCAAGATTAATCTTAACGTCCCTTAAGTGGGTCCTCGAGGCCCAAAACATGTATTAGAAACGATTCGGGACTAAATCGGAATCCTAGGGAAATTTTTCGCAGAATCTGAAATTTTTCTCAATTTTAGGGCTCACACGCCCGTGTGATTGCGGGGCACGCCCGTGTGGTTCAAGCCGTGTGACCAACACGCCCTTGTGCTTTACCTCTTTCTAGGCCGTGTGGTATCACACGCCCGTGTCCCTAGGCCATATAACTTTTTGACTTGCGTTCATAAACAAATTGATCTCACACGGCCAAGGCACACGCCCGTGTCGATAGGCCGTGTGGTTAATTTTTATTTTCGAATTAGGTGCATGATTCATACAGCCGTATCACATAACAAATCATTTCATAAGAAATTGCATAATTGAAACCCTTTCATTTTTTCACAAGCTCAATTATATTTTTATCTAAGCACTTACCATTTCAATGCATCTTATAATTAAACATATTACCATTCAACCAATAATTTGGCACTTGCCTAAACTTCAAGCAACAACATTGATTAGCGTACTTTAATATTGACAAACTTATTTTCTTGACATGTCTCACTTGAATTTATTACTCGTCTTAACATACATAATTTTCCTTGTATCAACGTATCAAAGATAGTCTCATATTTACATGTCATGATCTCATATTTACATATCATGATGCATATCATTCTCTTGCTGTTTCTTCATAAATATAAATCATTCAATTCATTATGACAATATTTTATGTACCATCATTTTCATGAGTTTAGTGTATATTTATTCCAGTAGCAGTTCATAATTCTGAATATGCATAATTATTAGGCAAGTTTCATATACGTATATTTTTCATGTCATATTTCAATATATCAAATAATTATCATTTTTATGTATTTCAAGTTTAGTTTCATGATTTCAAGTACTTATCATTTTCTATATTTATCCCGTTGAATTTCTTGGAATTTCAATGGATTTCTAGGAGTACACTTTTAGTGTACAATTTCATTAACCATCAATCCGTACACATATATACATATGTTCCTTTCAGAGAGCACACTCCCGCGAACCTCATTTCTTACAGCGGAATTACCAGTCCAAGCTAAATCCCCTATAACATATGCTCAAAGATTATTTTCGGGATTATCAGTCCAGGTTAAATCCCCTGCAATGACAAATACTCTATAGAGTTTTGTTTGGATTACCAGTCCAGGCTAAATTCAGACTCACATTTAATTCTGATTACCCGTCCGGGCTAAATCCATTTCACACATATTCTTTGGGAGGACTGATATCAGGATTACCCGTCCGGGCTAGACCTTTTTTACCGTCAAATCCTTTCCAGTGATCCGTCGAATTCTATTCCATTCAACCGAGATTTATTTTTCTTTTTTTTATCAAGTAATATCAACATTTCAAATATCTTGCCAATAAATAACCATTCAATTCACATTCATGACACACAAACATACAATTCAAGCATTAAAGAATTTAATTCAAGTTACACAAACTTACCTCGTTGCTTGTTCATGTTTATAATTTCACTAATCCAATATCTTTTCTTTTCCACATTCAAGTCTCGTATTTGAGTTGTCTGGATCTTTATAAATAAATTTGATCATCGTGTTTATTCATTTCATATTCTAATACATTCAATTAATGCTCTAGGCAAAATTACCATTTTGCCCCTAAACTTTTAATTAATGACGATTTCATCCTTAGGCTCAGAAAAATAAAATTCTTGTAATTTAATCCTTGTTTTAGGCCATTATTATCATATATATATTGATAACAGCTCATGAATTCTATGAAATATTAGAATTTTCTATAATTTCAACATTTTTCAATTTAATCCCTAAAACATTTTTTCACCTGATCTTGATCTAAATTAATAATTTCATTCAATTTTGTAATTTAAATAATAAAATAATCCATTTCATGCAATTTTTTCAATTTTTTCATTTTTACAAAATTACCCCTAATGTTTACTTTTATTCAATTTAGTCAATGAGCCTAAAAAATGCAAATTAGGCATGCTAGCTGAATATTCATGTATATTTTTCTCCTCCTCCCCTTAATTCCTCATCCTTAATGTATATAACATGCTTATAAGTAACATTATCTATAATTTCACTATTTACTTATATGTTTATTCAAAGATGTCCATTTGAGTTATAGTCGCTAAATTATTTATATCTTGAGCTACAAAATTCCAAATTAATATCCGCTTGATGTTTTTGAAACTAGACTCAAAATATTTCTACCATAAAAATTTCAGAATTCATCATTTAGCCGATAAGTACAGTAAAATCTTCAAATTTTTCCTTGTTCTGCTAATTGACAACTTCGACCTTTCCTTACTAAAAATTAATTATCTCTTAGTACAAAATTTGGATGATGTTTCCATTTGTTTCTCTTGAAAATAGACTCATTAAAAATTTAAAAATATAAATTTAAGCCCTTAATTATTTTTCTCAAATTTTTTATGATTTTCCAAACTTAGAACAGGGGACCCAAAATTATTCTGACATTTTCTTACAAAACTTATTATATCTCATAATTTACAATTCCATTGCTTACACCGTTTCTTCTATGAAAAACTAGACTCAATAAGCTTTAATTTAATATTTTATTCATCCTATAATTTATTTTTATAGTTTTTGGTGATTTTTCAAAGTTAGACTACTGTTGGTGTCCAAAATTGTTTTAGTACAATATGTTAATTATCAAGTTTATAACACCCTTATTTCCTTTATCTACAATATTTCCCATCATTTTCTCTTATTTCCTTTTATTAACATATCAAGAACATACAACCATATATAAGAAAATTCTACTTTAACATCATTTTTATTCTTTTTCAATAATATAAAATTTAGAAATATATTGAAATCTTGATATTCTTACCTTGTCCCATTGATTTTAATCTTTAACTTAATTTTCTCTCTCCTCTAGCTTTTATTTCTTGAATCTAACTTGATATTCTAGCTCCCCATAGTCTCCTTAATATTTTTCTCTCTTGATAACCATGGAAATTCTTTTAAGTTCTAGGAGAAAATGGTGAATTTTTTGTAGAGGGACCAAATTGTAAAGAAAAGAAAGTTTCTTTCTTTCTTTTTCTCTCCATATGTTAGGTGCATGGGAAAGGGAAGATGGTGGATGGTGTGTGTTGTTCCATCTTTCTTTCCACACATATATATATTAAATTAAATAATAATAAAATAATAAAATATCATAAAAAATCAATTCAAGATATTTATTAACTAACATTTATTTAATTAATTAATCTAAAATATCACTAACATCATCATTTCCTTCTACATTTCTCTCTCTTTTTAATTGACCATTTTGCCCTTTTATGATCTTTAAAATTCTATCAATGGTTCATCACTTAATTTGGTAAAATTGTGATTTAGTCCCTCATAATTCTTCAACTATTTAATTTGGTCCTAGTTCATCCATTTTCCTTAGTTTTTGGATCATTACATCCTTAAAATATTTACATTATTGGTCCTTTAACTTTTTCATATTTACACTAACCCCTCAAATTTTGAGTATTTACTCTTGGGCAACAAAACTTTTCTCACTTTTGCATTTTAGTCCTTTCCTGAATTAACATATCATAATATAATTCCCAAGGTTGACATAACTCAAACTTATTTTACTATATCAAAAATAATATCTTACTGTAGACATTTTCCAGGTATTACACTGAACCTCGATTTACTTGGGTAAAATGTCGATATCTCCCTCCAATACCATCTCCACTCCAAACCCTCGTCATACACAAAATCACGAATGTAGTCAAATCTCGCGTTCAATTCAAACCGAATATCCAATTCAATATTATAATTCAAACAATAATTCATTCCAACAATATAATATATGCATAATACCAATCATCAATTTATAAAAATGTTAAATTTTAACTGTACGAACTTACCTGGACTGAATTGTAGTAATTGTAGAAGTTTAAGGACTATTCCCCTATTTTTTCTTTTCCACAAGTATCTACGAGATTTTGATCTAAAATATAAATTTACTCATTTATTAGCATATATTTTATTTCCAATCTATTTTACAATTAATACCCTTTTATTTTTTGAATTTATGGAATTACCCCAAACTTTTACAATTTTTGTAATTTAATTCCTTAATTAGTTAATCTATCAAATTAATTAATTTTCTCAAATTAATAATCTATCCAAATATTCTAAGCCCTCACACAACCCTTAATAAACCTAAAATTCACTATCAAACCTTAATATTTTTACATTTTCACAATTTAATCCTAAAATCAAAATTTAACAAAAATCACTTCAAAAATCATCACACAACACAATCAAAGCTCCAAATCTATGTTATTCATCAAAAATATCTAATATTTATCAATGGAAACTTCTAAAATTTTTTTTACAGAATCGAAAACGAAGGTACAGGCTAGCTAGACCTAAGTGCAACGATCTCAAAAACATAAAAATTACAAGAAACGGGTAAGAATTGAACTCACATGGAAGCTCCTATGCTCAACTGATTCTCCAAGCTATTTCTATGGTGTTTCGGCAATGACAAAAGAAGAAAATGAAGAAAACCTATTTCTTCTTGTTTAATTTTATTTTAATTTCAACTAAATTACAAATTTGCCATTATAATTTTATTATTTTGCCCTTATCCATCAAATTGCCGTCCTACTATATTATTTAGGGCTTAATTATCACTTAAGTCCTTCCTCAATTAATAATTACACCATTTCATCACCTAATTGCTATAATTAGCAAGTTTTACACCTTTTTCAATTTAGTGCTTTGTCTTTAATTAACTAACTAAACATTAATATTTATTAACCAAATTTTAATACAACTATAATGACTCTATAAATATTCTAAAAATAATAATTGCGAATTGACATGACAGAAATTTGTGGTCCCAAAACTATTGTTTCGTCACCACTAAAAATCGAGCTGTTACTGTAATACCCCTAACTCATATACGTCGTGGGAACAGGGTTACAGAACATTACCAGAATTTACAGATCAAATAACAGACATTTCATATCAACTAGCATTCATATCAAAAACAAAATAAAATAAATCATATTGCCCATTGTGTGAGCCTTCGAGGCTCAAATTACATATTAGGTATAAATCGGGACTAAACCAGGTACTCGAAGAATTTTTCAAAAAATATTAAAATTTTTCAAATGTGTAGGGGACACACGCCTGTGTGGTCAGACCGTATGACTCACACGGTCAAGAGACACGCCCGTGTGGCTGTGTGGGTATTCGAAATAAGGGTACACGGTCGTGTCCCAACCCGTGTTCATACCCGTGTAACTCTCTGGCTTGAGTCACATGGCCAAGCCACACGCCCGTGTGCTAGGCCATGTGAGCATATTGACTTACAATTTTAATAAGATATAGGGGACACACGGCCGTATCATTTAGCCGTGTGTGACACACGGCTGAGACACATGCCCGTGTGGACAAAAAATAGGTCATTTACAAGCCATATTTCTCTGCCAATTTGCCAACAACCTAATCAAACATTTTTGGACATCAACAATCTATATCAAGGCAATCAACCAAGCCAAAACCAAAATTTATACATAACATAACACCACATATATCCCAGAATCCATACTTACCAAATTGATCAAATACTTGTATATGCAAATTTATACCAAATACAAGCCATACAAATGACTAATCTAAACATATATGCCAACATTGGTCAAATTAACCTATACATGCTATTATAACCAAAACTAGTTTACTATATGTACTGAAAAGGCCGATGGATAGTGTGAATCAACTCTGACCAGCTTTCAATCAAAATGAGCTTCCGAGTTACTATAAAACAGGAAAAATAAAACAGAGTAAGCATTTAAGCTTAGTAAGTTCGTATAACATGGAAATTAACTTACCATTCAATTGCATTTAAGGTAAGCATACAAAACTTATCCAAATTATTTTGACCAAAAGCCTAAACACATATCCTCAACATGTTAGTCATGTAACACTTTCAATAACCAATAAACATGGATGTGCATAATCACTAGGCAAGTTTCACATACATGTATCATCCCTCTCATGTTTCAATATATCATGTAATATCATTTCCATGTACTTCTAAGTATATACCGGTAATAGTTCGTTTCGGACTCATAATGTCTCATATCAAAACTTAGTTCGTTGAACCATTTAAAATATCGTTGGATACACGAGTAGTACACACGAGGTGCACAAATCTGTAATCCGTCAATTCATATACAAGTGTGCCCATATGAGCATGTAAACGAGAAGCTCTTTCGAGCCATGTAACAGGAAACTTATGTGAGCTGTATAACGGGAAGCTCAATTGAGTTTTATATCTAGAAGCTCATTAAAGCCATAAATCGGGAAGCGTATGCGAGATAATTATCGGGAAGCTCAATAGAGCCATTAATCAAAAAGTTCGTGAAAGCTAAATATCGGGATACTCATAAGAGTTGTAGTGTGTCCGCAACACATGTAGGACCACAACCAATCCGGGAACCCTAATAACATGTCATTTGTATCTATCGAATTTCTAAGGTTCAAACGAGATTCTGTATTTGTTGGATATGTGATCAATAATATACGTGGCATTTTATATAAATCACACACACAAAAATAGTCAATTCAAATCATACAAATATACAATTTAGTTATGTAACATCCCTAACCCGTATTCGTCGCCGGAATAGGGTTTCAAGGCATTATCGAAGTTTACAGGACATTTTAAAATAAAATCGAGTCAAACACTATTCATTTAACGAATTTATTCATAATGTCCCTTGAATAGACCCTCGATGCCCAAAACATGCATTAGAATCGATTCAGGACTAAATCAGGATCTTAGGAAATTTTTAACAAAATTACAAAATTTTTCATATATAAAGGAGCCACACACCTGTGTAGTAAGGGAAACGCCCGTGTGGTCAGGCCGTGTGGGTTTACATGCCCTTGCCCCTAACCCATGTAACTCTCTGACTTGCAACCCATGTAGAAATTAGAATCACACGGCCAAGTCATACGCCCGTGTGCTAGGCCGTGTGGTTAATTCGAATTTTCAAAAAAATTGGTGCAGGTTTCACACGGTCGTATCATACGGTCGTATCACACGCCCGTGCTTCCAGGTCATGTACCTCACATGGCTGAGACATACGCCTGTGTCTCTGCCTGTATGCTTAATTCTGGGAATTCTGTTTCTCAATTTTAGGATGCAGGAGACACACGACCAGGCTACACGCCCATATTCAAGACCGTGTCACACACAACCTAGACACACGCCCGTTTGTTTACCAATGTGGACAAAATAAGACTATTTCCCAAGCCCTATTTCTCACCCATTTCATCCTTTATGTGCACCAACTCTTTCCAATATCATTCAACCATTACAAGCATGATTATTAAGACAAATACCAATCATTTAACATAACATATATGCTTATAATCTTATCTTGTACCATACCTTTCCATATTACACATGCAAATCCATCTAATTTAAAGCATACCATGCATATATGTATATCCATGATTTAACTTTATATACATATTAAGCTAATTATCACTAGCCATTTCAATGGCTAGATTACATTCATCCATTTCATCATCAACATTGGTACTAGTAGCCTACACATGCCATTATACAAAAATAAACATCTCTATATACTAAAATGAGTTCGTTGATACTGTGATGATGCTCCGACCTAACTCCAACCTTCTTGAGCTTCGAGGCACTATAAAATAGGGAAAATAAAGCTAAGTAAGCACTTAGTACTTAGTAAGTTCATGTAACAAGTAACTAACTTACCAAGTGATTCTATTACATTTAATCAAACATGCATATATTCAAGCAAATAGGTCATTATCCTATCATACACAACTTCAACACTCAAAGTTAGTTAAATAATTTCACATAGTACAAACTCATAGATAAGCTCATCATATTATATTCTCAACATGCTTAATTCACATATCACATGTACATCTTCAAGACAAAATATCTTAAGTTTCATCATCCTTTTTCAAGTTTTGTCCGTTGAATTTATCGGAATATCGATGGGTACTCTCACATAGTACACTTAAAGTGTACGAAACTCTTGAGCCATCTTTTCAATTCATTTGGGTAAATCATATACTTCGATGCTCACACAGAGTTACGGTAGTTCCACAACTTATGCAAAATTACTACCAATCTCTTTAATACCTCGGTGCTCACATAGAGCTACGGTAGTCTACAACATATGGAACTACCAATCGCTATACTTATACATCGATGCTCACACAGAGCTACGATAGTCCACAACATATGTAACTACCAATCATTACACTTGCAGGACTTTATCTTATAGTGCTCGAGAGGCTTATTAGGATTACTCGTCCGAGCCAAATCCTATCTGCAACACATGCAAAATCATCTTTACACTAATCAATTGAATTTCCTTCATTCAACCGGGACCTAACTCTTTTCTCAATGCAATATCAACCATTTCACCATATTTATACATTGAACATTCAATTTAACATTTATATCACATATCATGCATTTCAAAAACTTCAATATTCAATATTAAGTTACACGAACTTACCTTGATGCTTGTTCGTACAAAAAATCTATTAATCCGAAATCTTTTCTTTTCCACGATCCAAATCCGTATTTGGTCTTTCTGAATCTATATAAATAAATTTAATCATCAATCTATCACATTTCATATTATTTTGGACTCAATTTACACTCTAGGCAATATTACTATTTTGCCCCTAAACTTTTCATTAATTTTAATTTCGTCTCTAGGCTCGGAAAATGAAATTTATGCAATCCAATCTTCTTTCCAAGCCTAGCCAAAAATTCCATGTAATATTTATAGCACATATATTTCTGAAAAATCAAAATTTTTTCATGAATTTTACATCTTTACAAATCTAGTCCCTAAATCACAATTTCATCAAAAAACACTTTGTAAAAGTTGTTTATCTATCAACAACTTTTTATTTTCTACCATAAATTTTCAATTTCCAGCATTTACATCCATGGCACAATCTCTATACTAAAAACAAGACATAAAAACTTACCAATTTATGCCAAGAAAGTTTGTTTCCTCTCTCCTAGGGTTTCCATGGAAATATTTGGGGATGAAGATGATAATAAGATGATATTTTTCCATGTAATTAATTATCATATTTTAATTTTACTAAATTTTTTTTCTCAAATTCTATAAAAATCTACTAACTTTTGATTGATGGTCTAATTACCATATAAGGACCTCAAGTTTTGAATTCCATAGCCATTTAATCCTTCTAACTTCTAGAATTCAACTTCTACATTTTATGCAATTTGGTCATTTTTCTAATTAATCACTAAATCGATAAAATTTTCCTATCAACATTTTCATATAACTTTCCTATCATAATATAAACCGTGCAATAATATTAAAAATTCTCTTTTTAGCTCAGATTTGTGGTCACGAAACCATTGTTCCAATTTCACTAAAATTGGGCCGTTACAAGTTACACGAACTTACCTCGACAAGTGTACGTAAATTCGTAGGCTACTAATCCGATACTTTCTCTTTTTCTCGATCTAACTTCGTATTAGGTCTATCCAGATCTATACAAATGAATTAAACTCAATTTAATATAATTCATATTCAATTTAATCCAATACACATCTTTGGCAAAATTATTATTTTGCCCTTATACTTTTAATTAATTACGATTTAGTCCCTAGGCTCAGAAAGTAAAATTCATATAATTTAATCTTTATTTCAAGCCTAACCAATTTTCATACATATCTATAGCAGCCCATGTATTTCACAAAATTTAGAATTTTTCCATAAATTTTTCATCTTTTCAATTTAGTCCCTAAATCATAATTTCATCAAAATTCTCTTTACAAAAATTGTTTATCTATCAACAACATTTCATTTTCTATCATAAAACTTCATAATTCAACTATACTCATCCGTGGAAAAACCCTAACACTTTAATAGTTTTACAAATTAATCCCCGAGATAGCTAGATCAAGCTATTACGATCTCAGAAACATAAAAATCATTAAAAACGGGACAAGAATACTCACCTAATTAAGCAAAATAAGCTTGTCTATCTTCAAGCTTACATGACTAGGGTTTCCATGTTTTCATTTTAGGAAAGATGATGAAAATGATAATAATTTAATTATTTAATTCATTTATCATCATTTTATCATTTACTTTTTAAAATTAACCTTACTAATTTACTAAATTCCAATGATGAATAATCATTCTTATCTACTAACTACACCAAATGATCTATTTTCTATATAAGGACCTCTAATTTTAAATTCCATAGCTATTTGATACCTATAGCTACTTGAATTCAACTTTTGCACTTTATACAATTCTTTTCATCAAATTAGTCATGTAAACGATAAAATTTCTTGATGAAATTTTCATTTGATATTTTAATCATACTATAGACCATAAAATAATATTAAAATAAATTTTCTTCCGACCTTGGATTTGTGGTCCCGAAACTACTATTCCGATTTCACTGAAAACGGGCTGTTATAGTTACACGTATCATCCCTAATAACACCACTAGATGACGCATGTCCAAGCTCCAGCATCCTTACACTAGCTGGGTTAATCTTACATTAGCCAATCTTTAATAACCGCCAACATATTTCCTTGCCATGTTGGACGAAACCTTTGTCAATATCTCTAGTATGTTGATGTACCTGCAACTCCCTTCTACAAAATCGTCAAGCTTGTTCTAAAATACCTTCAACATTCATGTAGGAGTTATTAAATAGAGAGTAATTTTGATTCTTCCACAAAAAACAATAGATAGCCCCGAAAGTGCTAATCCAATTAATGTTATCACATGCAAACATCGAGAATCCAGACATGTTAACAAATATCCACTCATCCATCAAAATATTCATGAATTCCAGTAACATTTTTTTATCTAACAAACAAAGCCCAAACTGAAGTGGCAAAAAAAAAAAAAAAAACACTCATAGAAAATATGACTTATGGAGAGAGTTACACCCTATATAGACAGTATATATCAAACTCACAACCTTCGCTATCAACAAACACCAACGTACAAACCAATACACAATAAACACAATCAAGGAATTCACTGTCAATTGGAGAAGAGAAGAACTGCAAGCAAACTAAATTAACACCACACCATAAAAAGGTCAAAAACTTGATGATTGAAACTTGTAACACAAGTGCACGCATCGATTAAGTAATAAAGTCATAAGATGATATCATTCCAATGAAGATCAAATTTTAAGATGCTAAGTACCAATAATTCACTTTTATATGATGCAGATCAATAAATTAACTTCTAATAGCTATAAAAATTAAATTATACAAATTATAATGATTTTACTAAACTAAGGCAATGAAAACTTTAAGTTTCTCAATCAAATTATGAACTTGAAACTCTATCATTTTATTTAATTAATTAATTATCTTTTATTCAATTGTTTAGTCTATATAATTATTAATCCAAGATTTGATGAAATTAATTAGACCCTTATAATAATATCTAAGTTAATCTCCCTTCTCACCTATCTATATTACTATGCTAATAAGCCCCACCTATCTATATTATTATGCTAATAAGTTGGCTTTAGTCATTAAGAATAAATTTATTGTGCTGCTTAATGCATGTTGCAAATTAACTCATGGGTTGGCGCTACTAAAATTAATATTGACCCATTTAGTCTAAGATTTAAAACCCTAACCATGAGTGGCCATGTTACTCTTCTTTTTCCCTCAATCTTCCTAAAAAGATGTATTGGAAGGGCATTCAAGCAGTGAAGGAAAGAGATTTGGATTTGTCAGACTTATGAAAATGGTTGATGCTCATAGCGCTGCGATGAGACTGAATGGTTATAGGTCGTTTGGTAGTTACATTAGTGTGTTTTTGACAAAGTTCAACAGTAGAAGGAATCTTTGGAGGGAAAATAAGAACTAAGAGAGAAGGAAAATAAGTGTTGGATGCTAAGAAGGTGTTAGTACAAATAATACTGAGGTCATCAAGGGAATTTGAGTTAACTCAGATTGTACAACAACAACAAAAAAAAAAAAAAAAGAAGAAGAAGATTCAAATTCTGAGTTTTCGGAGTCGAGAAAGGTAGAAGGTTGTGTTGAGGTAGATCAATTGAAGAAGCTTGAAAATGTGTGGTTGATAGAGTCGAAAGTTACATTGAAATCTCTTGACTTAAGGACATCTTCATGTGAATGTTCTTTTGGACATTGAAGTTAAAAAATTTGCAGGGAATCAGTTTTTGATTGAATTCTTGGAGAACAACATGAAGGAGGAGATAAAGCAACAAGTATGGCCTTGGTTAAATGGAAGATTTATTGAAATCCAGCCATGGTCAAAATGTTGTTATGCAAAATGTAGATTAAAATGGATTAATGTGTTTGAGGTTCCAATTCATATGTGGAATTCCAATTCTTTCAAACGTAATGCGGACCTGTGGAGGGAGTTGGTTGCTTTAGGCGTCAACTCGATAAACGTCAGTGATTATAGTGAAGCAAGATTATTGATAAGCTCTACCCAATTGAAGAGATAAGAGGAGACGATCATCATGCATTTTGGTGAGGACTGCTTCCTATTCAGGGTCTGTAAGGTGGGTTTGGCATTATCAAGTGATGTAGGGCAACAAAATGTGACTATTCAAAATAACCATTGCTCTGGAAATGAAAGTGTGTACCTAACAAAGACTCATCCATGGTGTCAGATGATGAATAGCCGCTTGAGCATAGGGACGACTGAGTGGGCGTTTTCATAAAAACGAACTCAATGAATTACTATGGGAAGGTGGCAAAGTTGAAAATGTTAAGGAAAATAGGTTGGTTGATGGCTCAAGTTTAAGTGTGAAGGAGCTGTTGGGTGGTTTGTCGGCTTCAAAAGAGATTTGATTTTGGACAAGTTAAATGTGTTGAAAGGTTTGAGTTTTGTATTTTAGATGGGACCGATTTGGAAGAGGTTATAGGCTCACATAGAGACTTGGAGGATTTGGGTCGTGGTGATGTGGGCCGTCGGACTCAGAATGGCCAATTGCAGAGGAGTTTGAGGAATATTGCATTCACAAGAACCCTTGTAAGAAGAAAGATAAGGCGGCAATTGTAGAAGATTTATGCGAAAAATAAGGAGGTTATTTGTAATTCCTAGAGAATAAGGCTATCCATAACATAGGTCCAGATTAATCGATTGTTGGGAATCCTTGGAGTAGTGATAGGATACACGAGTCTAAGGAAGCATAAGGAGAGACAATGCAAAATCTTAGTATGTCGATTGTTAATGTTGATTGTGTAAAGAAGAAAGTGAGATCAATATTAGAGATTGAAGAAAAATTGAATTTATCGGTTGAAAAAAAAAAACAAAATCTCAATGCTAGAAATCTCGGTGAAGAAGCAGTCGCCTAATGATCGTATTATCAATGGTTCCCTTACTAATTTTGAAGGAATGCAGGTGACAATGAGGGTTCAATTATCAAAGACTTGACCAAAATAATTGAGGATCGAGAGACTGGTTTTTGGACACAAGTTAGAGACTGAGTTTTAATTAAGGATACATTTATTTTCTTTTGGTTTTCATGCAGATTGCTAGATGACAAGAAAGGTTGTTTGTAGTTGCTTTATGGCTTTTCTATTGTGATTTGCGGGTGGTGTTTGTATCCTTTCTGAGGTTATTTTGCAGCAAGTTTGCGCTTAACTTCTTATTTCATTATATAGTATGATCAGAAATGACAAGTCTAATGCAGGTAAATGACAAGGGGTTTTTGGTGATTGTATCTATTAGGCTCCCTCCCATCGAGCGAACTACTTCTTCATATCCCACATTAGGTTATGCCAGTTAGTGTTTACTATCAAATTGTCTCCAGATTGTGTTTATTGCCAAATTAATTGTTTATGTGCCTTATTTTAAATTTTAGGGTTTAGGGTTTCTCCAGATTGTGTTTTTTGCCAAATTAATTGTTTATGTGCCTTATTTTAAATTTTAAAAAACAATATTAATCACTCCAAATCAGCTTAAAAGCAAATAGTTGTTAGGAAAGAAGTAGAAAAAAATGAGATAAAATTCGGGCATGACAGCTTTGAGAGCAAGTGAGTTAGCAATCGTTGTTAGGGAATACCTTGTTGTATATTCATCGGTGGTTGTCCCTTTCCATATAATACGATCTTTAGAGCCATGACATGTCTCTTCTCCAAGTCGAAAGGGAGCTCCACAACTCTGGATTCTAGAAAACAGTGTTGAGTCGAGAGGTGTTTGCCGCATGATTTACGTCTTTAGCATCAATAACACACCTCCAAAACCACTTATTTAAAAGAGCTTTGTTTTTCATGAGAGAGCTAGTGATGCCAACACCACTCCTATCCTTGGGATTACAAACATCACACCAGATTAAGTTTCCTATCATCCGTGGAACCTCCTACGGCAATTCCCTCTGCAACCTTTCCAGTCTAGTAGCCACTAAATTTGACATTCCGAACAAAGACATAAACTTAGTTGGCAAGTTGGATAGGACTGGTTTTATTAGGGTCAGCCTACCCCCTTTGAATGACTAGATTTCTTTCATACCTGAAAGGCAAACCTAAATTCTGGGTCGTTAACACATATAGAATTGTGACTAATACTCTCTCCCCATTGCTGATCACCATTAGTTTAGAGAGATCGCCATTAGTTTAGGAAAAAACAAAGCAATCACTTTGTGAACCTTTGTTTAACGACCTGATTTTCGATCTGGGCCTATATGTTTCTTTTTTACTCTTTTTCGTATAGTTCCAAAATTTATTTATTTTCTGCTGAAATAATGTCAACTCTTACTCACCAAAGCGACTAATCTCTTTCTTTATTACCAGATAATCATCCGCTCATAATTACATGTTCAAAGTGGTGAGGTTTGTACTCACAATACTAGATCACCATTCATAGTCTCCAAAATTACAATATTCCCGATTCAGCTCTTCGTTGACATAATTCATAAGAGCTTGCCATCAAAACTTTCTCAATGGAAAACTCCAACTTTTCCCTCATCAACTCTTTGCAATTTCTTTTGTCATCATCAATTTAGCTGACGGTCAATCTTGCAAGAACATAATAACATAATCTAAGATTGAAATAAATTTGTTATTATCTTTTTGTCTTAGTTTTTGAGTTGTTTTGCATTATTATTTTATCTTATTTCTATTTTTAAATGTAACACTCTTCGTTGCCATAACTCATAAGGTTCCTTTACTTCAATAAAACCTATCATCTGGTCTAAACCCCAAACTATGCTGTTGAATTTCATATTCTTTCTTAATTTCACAGTGATCCATGTTCCTGGTATGCTTGGATATGGTAGTTGTTACATCTGAAATTTCATATATATTTTTTACACAAGTTGATTAATCGTTTGGGGTCATAATCCGTATGTTTTTAATATAGTTTATTTTAGTCGGGCATCAGGCAATCTAGTGTGTGTTTGTCAAGGATGTTGCAAACCGAAAATCTTGGTCGGTTTGAAAACATCTTTGTGTTGAAAACTGTGATTGAGATAATTGTAGGAAGAAATGTGGGTTTTCTTTCGGTATAAGTGTATGATGGAATCTGCCTTGGGATTTTCATAGAAAAAAGTTACACACTATTCAAGTGTATCATCTTTTATTCTACATTATTATTTGGATATGATCCTACTTGATTACTGATAAAAATGATCCAAATGCACTCATTATTGTTGATATTTGGGTGTTTCAGTACGAACAAAATAATAGAACGGTATCAGAAGACACAGAAGGATATTCATGGAATCAGCGGCAAAGGGGAAGATATGCAGGTAATGCTCTCTTCATATATCCATCTCAATGCATTAAATATAAATGTTTACAACTTAGAAACTGTGTGATCTCTAATAATTGAAATTTGGTATGGGCATCGAAGGATGATGTAAAGGAAGACGCTCACAGCCTGGCGAAGAAGATCGAATCTCTCGAAGATTCTAAAAGGTTAAAAACCTGAGCTCCATACTTTTACTAACATATATATATATATATCTCACTCAGTTCCACTTCATGTGTAAACCTCTGTATGTTTATAATGTTATAACAGAAAACTCCTGGGACATGGATTAGAACCATGTTCTATTGACGATCTGCTACTGTTAGAAAAGCAGTTGGAACGAAGCTTAAGCCGAATTAGGGCAAGAAAGGTACATACCATTTCATAAGCTTCGAATCTAATTTTTTTTATCGACAATGTATCAAATAATGTTATTTAATATGTGACAGAATCAAGTATTCACGGAGCAAATAAAGAAGCTAAAAGAAGAGGTGAATCATTTTGCTTATATATATTTTTTTAATATAACAACTTGGATGTTATTTTGGATGAAAAATTAATTACCTTAACTAATCAGGAGAAACGCCTTGGAGAAGAAAATGCAAATCTGCGTGAAGAGGTATTTATTTGGTCTCTACTTTTCCTATATATATTCAACATTTTGTAACATTTGATAACATTAAAATTATTAGTGTGGGATGCGACCACGAGAATCGACGTCAACAAGGCAATCGGATGATGAGCGGAACGTGGAGGTGGAGACGGAATTGTGTATAGGCCCACCGGAGAGAAGATGTATACTAAAACCCTAGTTTTTCTTATTATTGTGTATTTAATAAAATCTCAAATGAAGCTTCGGAGCTTTCCTAAGGGGTTTTTTTTTTTTTTTTTAATATATTTCATATATTCATTGTTACTAAAGACTTCATATTTGAAAACAAATAGGTTGCTTATATCAAATTTATTGTATGATATTTTTTAAAAAAAAAATTGATGTACCAATGAATTGGATTAAATACTTTTTTTAATAAAAAATTTGAGTATTTTAATTATTTTTAGAAAAGATTGTATTTATTAAGAGCAAATTAAGTCTTACAGTTCTTTTATTTTCTTCTAAAAAATGATATCATGAGAATTTATTTTTCTAAAAAATCTACTTAAATTTTATATCATTAGATTATTCATTTAAATTTATATTTTTTCAATATATTGTTTTTTTTTAATTCTTTTACCAATGAAGTCTTAACTTGTTGATCAAGGAAAAACTTTAAGTCTTAAAAACTCATGTTTGAGTTTAACTAAACTGCCATGTGTGGGTTTTTTTAATTATTTTCAATTCTTTTATCTGTTATGCTTTGTACTGAATTGATTCTACATGCTATTGTGATTGATTCAACATATATTTGTATTTTTAATTATAATTTAATACCCTTGTGCCGTGTCTATAATTATACCATCTAGAGAAAATATTTGGGCCTTGGCCTTACTCTTACCACAACGTATTAATATGTTCGATTTTTGTGGAGATACAATATTTGTATTAAAAAAAAAATTATGTTATGTGCGACATACGTAGAAAGTATCATTTCAAATTATGATATTTAGAGCGAGGTTTGATGCATTTCACCATTAATCTTTATTACTTACAGCTTAGAAGTCAGAAGGTCAAAAGTAAAGGTGTTGGTAGCTAATTCTGAATATTTTACTTTGTTTTATTATTTTAAAATGTAAAATTTTTATAAATTAAATTAAAAACATTGTTTAAAACATACAAATACAACCAGAAATAATTCAAAAAATAAAGCTGAACAAAATTAAAAACATATTAAATAAATAATAATTCAAATTTAATCAAACACACACACATATAGATTCATTTATTTTATTTACAAACAAAAAGAACGTGATACAATAACTTGCGTGTTCATCAAACAAACTCTCTAACTTCTTTAATTTACAAAGGGAGGGAGGCGGGGAGCAGCTATACAAGTAAATGATATAACAACTCCCGCTATACATTAATCAAAAAATATATAAATTGGGATCCAAAATCAATGATCTGCAAAAAACCGGCAATAACTTAGTTCTTGCACCTGCTGCAAATTCTTCGAATTTGATTTTTCGGAGCATGAGAAATGCTCCCAAAGCTTCCAGCATCTTTTTCTTTGACTCACCGAATTGTGGTTCTTCCCAAAGATGATGCTCCTATTTCACTATCAGTGTTCTGCACTAGACATCATGTCCACAAATATGTATCAATACCAGAAATAAGAAAATCTTGAAACAACTTCATGTTATTAGAGGCAAGGCAACCCACAAGAATAATAATGCAGCATTTACTTTTTCAATTAAAAGCAGGCTTTCAACAGTACATGGTCAAAACTAGCTTTTTGACCCCAAAATGTACTACTATAAAATATCAAATTCCCTCTTTGCTCCCCATTAAGTAATTTACAATCCCAATAAAATAAAGTTATGTGCTTATGAGAGTGATATAGAGAAAAGAAGACTAAATAATTTTGTGAGAATATAAAAATATTCAGATAGCCCGGACTCCACAAGTCTCATTTACCTGAGATTTAGGGGATGGGAACACGTTCCAAAACCTTAGCGTCTCATCTCCAGCTCCAGTAACTATGGTCTGTAACAAAGAAAAAGGGGTAGAAAATGGTTATAGAAGAGCATTGATGTTAAAACAGAAAGTAAAATTGCAGCACTTGTCATATGTTCTATTAATATTTTTATTGTAATACAAAAGTAGAAGCCAAGGGTAAAAAGTATAAAGCGTGGGAGGTGACCTACCTGTCCATCAGGTGAGATTGCAAGATAAAGTACTCTGTATGTGTGTCCCGTAAGAGTAGCCAACTGCATTAGTAGAATAAAATTTTAGAGGAGAAAAAGTAGATGATATATTATTATCATATATACCCTGTTTTTAAACTTCTTTTACCTTTGACATCGTAGGGTATCTCCAAACAATTATCTGGTTTTGGGAGTATCCATGAGTGCTGACGAGTTCATTAACATTCTTAGACCATACAAGGTTGCATACCTGCAATGCATAGAGCAGACATTAGACCAGCTAGAATTTGCAACTCTAGTCTTGAGAAGCACCACCATGAACATATCCCAAGGACTTATACGAGAACTTCAAATTAGATATCTAGATTAAAATTTCCTAACCACTTCTTATTGACAAGGTTTATTCCATTGCAGATTGACGGGAGAATTACTCTGACTACCATGCAGATGACAGCAAGTTTTATCATTTCAAACTAATAAGAGAAAGATCACCAATATCAATGCAGTCAAGGAAGCAACATTATGGACCTGTCTATTTGAAGCACATTTAAGGCCATATTGAAGGGACATGATATGATAAAAACAAAAAAGAAAGAATCACCTGACTGCCAGTGTCCATGCAGCTCAAGTGTGTGTTTGTGGTTGTATTCCAGAATCGAATACATCGATCAGCTGTACCACCCCCAGATGCAAGAAGGCCATGCAAATGTGGAGACCATGCAATTGCCTTTACAGCAGCAGTATGGTCACAGTATTTAAGGACAGGTTGGGTGGAATGTTGGTTCCAAACAAAAAGCTGCATATGGATGAGATTTGTCATTAAACCAGCTTAAAATTAAATGAATACTAAGCATTAGAATAAGTCAGACTGGCAAGAGAACTGTTATTCCATACTTTGTTGTCATTTCCGCCTGATGCTAGTTCACGGTTGTCATAAGACCACTTCAGCCCACAAACCTACACAATGCTCAATGGATACTCAGACTCAGGGTATAGAATGCAAGCATAGCATGAATGAACACAAACACAATAAGAAGCACAAGCAACTTCCAAATATAAATAATGACTGCATAAGAGTATGAATTCATATAAAACAAGAAGAAAAAGAAGCACTTACGAAATCAAAGGAGACACATGTACAAAAAATTGGTGTAGAAGAAAATGCAATTGTAATAAAAAGTTGTGTGGTTGATCGGGTTGAATCAAACTAATAGTGGATAAGAGTCTAACCTCTGACTTGTGACCAGAGAGTTTACTAGCAAAATCATCCTGTGCACGTATATCTCTTTGAAGAATGCTCTTATCACGACTACCAGAAGATAACAGAGAAGAGCTCCAAGCTAAGGCCCCAACGCGTAATCGATGCCCCTCCATTGTTCTTATCCTCCTGCAGCGAGATGCATCCCAAATCTACATACAAAGTGGTAGCCATTAAATAACTACATCATCCTACAAGCAACATGCAGGAAGTTGAACATAGACAGAAATTATAAGACTCCATACAAAGGAAACAGTGGGGCAAAGATGATCTCTAAAGTCCAAAGAAGGGCTGAAAATTTGGTCACCTTCCATGACCATGGTAGAAGCATTAAGTTACTGATTTATGCCAAACTTCATTAAAACCCAAAGATATAAGGAAATGAATGAAGGATCAGGCCTATATTTTCAAGATTTTCAAGTAACAACAAAATTCTTTTAGAATAGAATGAAGTTCAGTCTCAATTTATCAAGAGCCATCGCAGACTGCCAAGAAGTCCAGCTAATTTGTAGATATCTATAAAAGGTACCCATGCTTGCATCTGATAAGACCATTAAACAGTTTCTAGTTTCTCTTTGCCCTGCATCCATAAACTGTGGATAGAGGCTTTCACTTTTGGGCCATACCTCATCTGACCATTGAAGCAGATTCCGATTTCCAACCAAATTTATGGCTTTTCTTCTCCCCCTTTATTTCTCCCAAAAGTTAACTACAAAGTTTTCTAATCTACATTATAAAGTCCAACTATTATTTTCAGTTTGCAATTAGGACATTGTGTGGCAGCTTGATAATCCCATATAGGAAAACATGTAAAAGCATCGGTGAAGTCAAGAACAATAAATCAAATAAATGTCAAGAATTGCCGGCTAAATCAATGAATGGCAGTAAATCTTTACTCTTCAATCTTCATATTGTTTTTACAATTCACTGATACTTTTCTTCGGAAGCCAAAGCTTTCAAACTTTGCATGCATTCTGCCACCCCTGTTTACTTTGAAAACATTACTGCACTTGTTAAGAACTAGTACTTTACAACTTTTTTTTATTAATTATACTCAAGGCATTATCGATGACATAACTACACTATCAAAGTGTAACAGCCTAAAACTAACACAGAAAAACCAGAAAGAAAGCATACTCAACAGATCAACTAAACATGTTGACAACATAACAATTTTTATCATCAAATTCGAATAAAATTAAACCTGAACTTTGCCGTTACTAGTCCCAACCGCCAGATGAGTTCCACGTTGAGCCCAACCAACCGAACAAACACTATCATCAATCCCCAAATCACATAATTTAGTAACCTTACTACTACAAGCATTCCACAAATAAACACAATTCCCCAACCCCACCGCCAACACATTATTCGATGACCAATCCACCAAATTCAAATAAAAATCATCTTGTAACGCAGGTGCATCCAGAACCTACAAAAACATAAGGAAAAAAACATTAATCCCCACACCAAAAAAGAAAATCAAAATTTCAACCAAATTTACCGTAAAAACCATTAGAAAAACTCACCTTGTAAGGTGACCTGGGAACCTTCCTGGGAGCTTTAACGGGGCTATGGATAATCCCCGGAACCGACTCATCAAGGCCGAAAGGTGAAAGCGAGTGTAGTGACCGTTTAGTTTCAGTTTTGTACCGGAAAATATTACGGCAAGCCGGAGATCCCAATGAATCCTTCTTGTCCGGCGTATCGGGACCAAAAAGAGCAGCGCGTAAAAGGCTGTTATAAGTACCAGAACCATCTTCTTTTCCTTCAGCTGACGTCGGAGAATTTGAGATGTCGAAAAGCGCGAAGTTGGAGCCTGATCTGCTGGGGATGAACCTATCGGAGTAAATTGTGCGCGAGGGAGAGCTGTTGTAGTTGGAATTGATCAAACGGTTGATGTGCATTGTCCGAGACGGAAGGTTTTCGAGATAGACGGAAGAGTCGGACATTCTGGCCGGGAGGTTGAGACGGGGAGTTTCCGGAGCTGATTGGTTACGTTGATTACTTATAGTAGTAGGATCGTCCATAGCTAATTATTGTGTTTTGGAGAGGGGGATTGATAATCAGGCAAACCCTAAAAAGAGAATAATTGAGAGGTTGAAGACGAGTTATTGCTTGGGTGCAGGTTCTCTTTGTCTTTTAGATTCTTTTTTGGCGACGAAAATCGTTGGCTGTTTTATTTTTTATTCTTTTTCCGCGAAAATGTACAAATCCTGTGTGGACTAACCTATATAATCAATGGTGAAGCTGAGTCGGTTTATTAATCTTCCCAATTAATTTAAGACTAGATCAGATTTATAAGATTCCAAAATAATAATAATAATATTCTATACTTATATTTAAACCTCTAAAATTGAATTCAGTTAAATTTTTATTAAAATATTATTTTATATACAAATTAGGATATATATTATTAAGGTATTTTTATTTTTTATATTTTTATACAATAACTTAATAATAATAAAATTTAAATCTATATTTTTTAATTGAAATTTCAATTTTATTTGAAGTTTATATAAAAATTTAACAAATATATTTGTTATTATTTCATCTTTTAAAATGAGCTGATTGGATTTGAAAATTCAACTAAATTATCGAGGACTTTGCAAGAACTAGATGAATTAAAAGCTGATAGAGCCTAAGTTCAAGTTATAAAATGTTTTCTGATGCCTTAAGTCAGGGAGAGCTTAACGAAAATAGAGGAAGCAAGACTGTGTAAGGTTTAATTTGTTGAGCTTGCAGCATGGTATTGTCTATACTAACTAGGATGGCAATTGTGCATGACGGGGCAGATTTTTGCTTTTCTCGAACTCTCATCTCAACCTTAATAAATTTATTTAAGTTAAAAAAATATATCTCGAATTTAAATCCAATTTAAATTTAATTTAATTTTTTTATTTCAAAGTAAATTAAATTACATTTTTTATTTATTATTTTCAAACAAATAAGATTTTTATTAATTTAGACTTAAATTTTAATATATCAATAACATTTTTATAAATATTTCACACGATAAGAAGAAGAATTTATCTCAAACTTAATCTCAACTTAACTATTACTTTCTAAATTCACTTCATCTGATTCAAATCGGACTCGATTTAAAAAAAAATTCCGTCCTAACAGATCGATCAAATCGAATATGATCAGATTCAAGATTTTAGCTTGTCACATATGTTAAAGGCAATAAGTAAAATGTTGTATGCTAACTTGATGCCAGTTGTTCCTTACTCGATTTGATAATACTAATTCTTGGGCCCTTGGCTTGTTGTTGAGAGTGAATATAACAAAATTAATAAAGTATGATGGTATTTAATTTATGGGTTATTATTTCTTATATTAGTTTTTTTAATTTTACGGAGTTAAAAAATCGTCTTATTTATTTATTTAAATAAAGATCCATAAACTCCGGTCAATATATAAAATAATTATATAAATATAATAATTGGAAATAGAGATTTAATCCTTTTACACATTGCAAGAAAATTATTATCATTCCTTAAAAAAAATGTGTTATTATTATAATCATTAAATAATATATATTCACTTCTGGAAGCAAATATTTTTTATAATTAAAAAAATATAAGCAAGTTTTTTATGGAAATTATTTGTAAAAATTAAAAAGAATAATAATGATCAATTTTATATTTTAGAAAAAATCATATTATTCCATTGTTAGACAAAAAAAAATCTCCAAAGTATAAATGTGCAAATTTAGGGATTTTTACTTAAATAATACAAAAAAAATTAAAAATTATCAAAATAATATACTAAATTTTTTATTTACCAAAATAATACAAAAAAATTTTTTATTTACCAAAATAATACAAACAGTAAAAAAAATTGAAAATTTAAAAAAAAGACAACAGGTGGGGCCCACAAGCGGCACCAATGGTGCCTCTCCCATAGGCGGCACCAATGGTGCCTCTCCCATAGGCATCACTCAAAACTCGTGTTTATTTTGGTCATTTGTTCGTATTTTTTCTTATTTTTTGATTAAAATCACTTTCAAAATAAATATTATTTTCGTATTTTATTATTTTTCCAAAATAAATACAATAATATAAAATAATAAAATACGAAAATATTATTTATTTTGGAAGTGATTTTAATCCGAAAATAAGAAAAAATACAAACAAATGACCAAAATAATGGTTTTTTGCTAAACTTATATAAAAAATATTAAAATAATACATTTGAAACATTATGTACTAAAATAATATAAAATAATAAAATACTAAAATAGTATTTATTTTGAAAGTGATTTTAATCCGAAAATAAGAAAAAATACAAACAAATGACCAAAATAATAGTTTTTTACTAAACTTATATAAATACTATTTTCGTATATTATTATTTTATATTATTGTATTTATTTTGAAAAATAATAAAATACGAAAATAATATTTATTTTGAAAGTGATTTTAATCCGAAAATAAGAAAAAATACGAACAAATGACCAAAAATAATGGTTTTTTACTAAACTTATATAAAAAATATTAAAATAATATATTTGAAACATTATGTACTAAAATAATATAAAATAATAAAATACGAAAATAGTATTTTATCCTTTATAAGAAGGTTTTTTACCCAAATATTTTCGTATTTTATTATTTTTATATTATTTTAGTACATAACGTTTTAAATTTATTATTTTAATATTTTTTATATAAGTTTAGTAAAAAATCATTATTTTGGTCATTTGTTCTTATTTTTTCTTATTTTCGGATTAAAATCACTTTCAAAATAAATACTATTTTAGTATTTTATTATTTTATATTATTTTAGTACATAATGTTTCAAATGTATTATTTTAATATTTTTTATATAAGTTTAGTAAAAAACCATTATTTTGGTTATTTGTTCGTATTTTTTCTTATTTTCGGATTAAAATCACTTCCAAAATAAATACTATTTTCGTATTTTATTATTTTATATTATTGTATTTATTTTGGAAAATTAATAAAATACGAAAATAATATTTATTTTGGAAGTGATTTTAATCCGAAAATAAGAAAAAATACGAACAAATGACCAAAATAAACACGAGTTTTGGGTGGTGCCTATGGGAGAGGCACCATTGGTGCCGCCTATGGGAGAGGCACCATTGGTGCCGCTTGTGGGCCCCACTTGTTGTCTTTTTTTTTTTCATTTTCAATTTTTTTTTTACTGTTTGTATTATTTTGGTAAATAAAATTTTTTTGTATTATTTTGGTAAATAAAAAATTTAGTGTATTATTTTAGTAATTTTTAATTTTTTTTGTATTATTTAGGTAAAAATCCCGCAAATTTAAGTTTGTATAATATTTTTATTAAAATAATGAAAGAGATAAATTTAGTTGCACACAAACTTTAGCATTCAAATTAATTAAATAAATGTTAATATAAATTAACTTTTTATTTGAAATAAAAAAATATTAAATATTGTCCATAAAAATATATTAATATAGTTTTTCTTTTTCCTTTTTCAAGTGAAGAATTTTGACAGGGTTTGGTTAATGTGTTTCACTTTTCCCGGGAATTCTTGGTAACGATAACGGTAACAGTCAGTTAGTAGTGAGCGTTATTGCGCGAAAGAAAGGAATAGGATCCTGTGTGGCGAATGAAGATCCTGGACCGTTAGATTTATACACTCGAATCTGCCTGCTTATAATTGGGCCATCCCATTGGAAATGGGCCCAACTCTTTTCATTCATTGCTTTTTTTGGGGGGAACTACTTATAACCTCAATTACTATCTTTCATATTATTTCAAAATTAAGAATATTTCTTATGCTGAGGAAATATAAGATCTTGATAGAAAGTATAAACTCTTATGCTGAGGAAATATAAGATCTTTATAGAAAGTATAAACTCAAAAGTCTGACTGTAATTTATCGATTAAGTTTTAGTTCAGTTGATATTAGTATTATTATCAGTACAAAATGACATGTGTTCGAATCCGCTAAAACACATTATCATCTTATTTAAAGGTTAGGAAGAGACTATGAGTAATTCTAGATATTATATTAAAAACAAAGAATAGAATCATAAAATGAGAGGAGAATGAGTTTAGAAAACACTATTTGCTATACCATTGGTATTTTTTTCAAGAGTTAAAAAAATCGTTATGCATGAATTTTAAGAGAGTTAGAGTGTAAATTTTCATCGTATTATATGTGAATATTGAAATTTAACACTACATATGCTTTTTTTTTGGTATTTTCTATTATATTTTGAAAATTTTAAATAATTTATCATTCAACTATTATATAATTAAAATTTACTTCAAAGCTTTAAATTTTATTAAAATTTACCACCAATTTTGATTTTTTAATTGAATTTACCACTAAATATTAATTTTGATGATTTCAAGACATAATTAAATAAAAAAATTCTTTCAACTATTTTATTGTAATAGTTGAAAATAATTCAACTTGAAGTTAACAAATTAAATTAGAACTTCTATTGAATGAAATAAAACCTTGGAAAATAAAAGTAAAGAAATTAAGTTTATTTTTATAAAAATAACAGATTTTATTCAATTTTAATAGTATGTTAATTAATTTATTATTAAATATTAAAATAAAATATAAAAATTATTATTAGAATTTATTTTCAAATTTTTTAAATTAAAATTGAATAGTAAAATCTAATAAAAATTAAATTTCAATGACAAAATTTAATCAAATAAAAGTAAAGTAACAAAATTCAATATAGAATTAAAGTATAGCAGTAAGTTCATCTTTAATTTATAAGGATAATAGCAAATACCAATCAAAATGAAGTGTAGTAGTAAATTTTAATTTTCACTTAAAAGTATAATGACAATTTTACGTATTAACCCAAATTAAAAAAATTACTTGGAAAATTATTTAAAAAATATAAATAAATTGCCAATCAAACTTTCATTTAATTGGAAAAGGCGTGGGTCTCGAGTCTTAAGTACCTAAATTCATGACTTAACATGTGTAATTTTATGTGTAACTCTTTAAATACAAATATATATACTCTGAATAAATATATATACTCTGAATAAATATATATACTTATAACATGAAAAATAAATACAAATAAATTATACATATAATGATTATTTAACTTTATTTATAAAATTTAAAAACTCTATACAAACAATATTGAAAAAAAGTGTATTAATATTTATTATGGTTGGTTTTCTTTATTTGTAAAATGGAAAAGGGGATGGTGGTCTAAGATTTCAACTTTATTGACTCAAAGATGTATTTATTAATTTTTTATTATGGTTTATAATGCAACTTTTTAGTTTTAGTGTATGATATTTAATTTTTTATATTTTTTATTTTAATATAATATTTAAAGTTACATATAATTTTTTCTCAATTTATAAATAAGATAATAATACATTTCAGATTATTCAACGCCACATTGGATCCAAATTGAGAAATTGGGTCTGTTGGTAACAAATTGGTTTGAAGGACCACTGATAGACGTAAATAGCACAGAAAATTAAGAAAGATGGGATGGGTGCAACGTTTGCAGAAAATGAGAGAGGGGAAGAAGTTATTAAAGGTACAATGCATGTTATAATGAATAAATGAAAGGTGAATAATATCACCCTTGAATTATAATTAGGTACCCCAACACGCTGGCACCGCCATATCCACAACTTGTTTCCCTTCTTCTTCAGATTATTGATTTAATGGAAGAAATAATTGTCGGTTTTTCTGTTGAATGCCAATTCAGATTTCAGTCTGTTATTTGTTAATATCTGACATTTCAAGCTATTATAAACTATTGCAAGTTGCATTTGTGGTCCGACCTCCTCGATAAACCCAAATATCATCTGTTTTCACCCTTAAAACAAATTATCTTTAGCTGACTAATGTCTGCTTTGTGGGGGAATGGGTATATGATAATGAGTGTCTAATTCTGGTTTTAGTCTGTATTTTTTTACTTATTTTAAAATAATTTATTTTCTATTTTATAATATTATTAATAGTTGAATCTGATAAATTATTCAAACGGTGATGACCCATTTTTTAGAAAAATATTTTTAAGCATTTGATTCACAATTTTATGATTGAATAACGGTAAATAAAATTCACTGCTTGCGATCTACTAGTAACATTAAAATAGAGGGATTAAATCAAAATATCAGCATAATAGAAGGGCTGGAATAAGAATATGACCAGTTATTGGTGGTAAAACTTCTTTCCTTCAGCAAGAGTTGCAATCATTTTTGTGCAATAAGCTTTTTGACTAATGTAAACCAGAAGAAAAGAGCCGAATAACCCTTTCGAATTTTCAATCTTATGGTATTTAGTTTTTTTTAAATATTAATGTTGGAGTATATGTGACTCTAGTTAATTAAGTTGGTGTTGTTAAAAATTATTTTATTTAAAAATAATAAATTTTTATTCTAAAAAATAAATATTATAATGAGATTATTTTTACTTTTATTTATATTATTATTGAAACTTTTGACTGGATCGTGTCATAATCATTTCAATTTGAGAATTTATATAAAAAAACTCATTATTTATATAAAATATTTTTTATATATTTTTATATAAAATTTTAAAAATTATATGCATATCTTCACTCTAACCACTTTAATGTTTAGATGAAAACTATATTTGTTTAGGTTTAGTATTTAGTGTATTTGTAATGTATTTTTTTTAAATATTTGATTTTTTAATATTTTATTATATATTATAAAACATTAATTAGTTTTGTGAAATCTAAAAACTAAAGTATAAAAAATATTTTTTATATATTTTATAATTTATTAAATAATTATTTTCACGTAGATGTGACATAATTTAATTTTATATAAAATTTATACAAAATTAAAATGAAAAAATTAAATTAAGACACTAAAATTATTACACAGTTATGAGAATCTCAAACATTCCAATCAAAACCTTATTTAATTTTTATATAAATTTTATTAATATAATTTATATAACTTGTTAAATATGTAATATAATATAAATAATGAATTTCGATAAAAATAAGTGTGGCTGAGCACTATAAGCATGGCATGACAAATTAAAATAAAACTTGAGTCATTTGTTAAAATTATACATGAATTTTGATTTAATATGTAATTTATACGTGAATATGGATTTAGCGTGATTTTAAACATAAAATTTTAATTTAATTCAATTTTTATAAATATATGATAATATTATCAAATTAGCACATTTTAACTTTACATACACAAATAATTATATTAATTTAATATAAAAATAAATATATTTTATAATTAAATTAAAATTAAAATAAAAAATATATAAATTATAATTCAAATTTAATGTATAATTCAAGTTTGATGAAAAAACAGAGCTGTCTGTTCCAAGATGTGAACATTCTTTTATATCTCAAGAAACAAATAGATTTAATCTTACAAAAAAGAATGATCTTACACTAGAAAAAGGAAAAAGGTAAGACAATTATAACATTTCAAGAAGCAAAACGTGTGTACTCATGTTCAATTGTAGGCGTCGTTCGAGTAACCGATGCTGTTGGAGCCCTGAAATGTACCACCATTGAAACCTGAAGTGCTTCTTCTTCATACGCTCTCCTCTCCAACTCCTCCATTCTCGCTTTCTTCTTCACCTTAGCAAGCATCGACACCAAAAGCAATCCCAGCAGGAAAGCACCCAATGCCGCTCCAATCGAGCTTCCCACCGCCAATTTCCACCTGCTAATCCTCTTCCTCACAGGCATCGACGGCGGTAACTCGATGAGCAAACCGAAATGACCATGCGTGGTCGCAACACAAACATTGGGTGACACTTGGTTTTTCAGTCTCACTTTGCCATCCCCTCCAAAGCTAGCACACAATGGCCTGATTCCTCTCCTGGACGATGTAGTGTTTGTAATAACGTTGCTGAAGTTTATTTTAATTGGGTTATTTTCCCTTGCGAGGATTCCAAGTTCGAAAGGGGTGCCGGAACTCACATCGGTGCCGGCATTATAAGCGAGGAGGCCTAATACCGGTGACACAAGCTGGTAACCTGAAAGATTATAGTTAGCATAGTATATGGATGACCAATTAGAACCCAAGTTTTGTCTTACTACCATGACTCTTTCTGCACATGGCTGCACATTCACACCTTTTCCCAGATAAAATTCCTTAACTTGAGCACCATATCTGTGGAGACTCCCACATCTAAACCTTGCTGTTTCAACTTTGATGCCCGAGAAATTTGCTGGTAAATTTACAGTTTGTACAGTACCTGTTCTCAAATGCTTGTCAAAGGACTTTACTATGTTGTCCCTAATGAGAAGATCGAGAAGACGAGCTGATCTGATCCCTTCAGCTTCAGCTTCCGTTGAAAGTAATGATACCCATGAAAGTATTATCAATGTGAGAGAGAAAAAAGAGCCCATGAGAGGAGCTTAGGGTTCGGTAAAAGGAAGTTGGCTACAACAACTGTTGTGTGTAGTTTCTTTCAAAGCTGTATTCTAAGATCAGATTCTTGTTTTCTCTTCTAGATGTGACAGGTTTGAAGTTGCAAAGAGGAATGCTTGTACTGTTTGGGGGGAAGTTTATAGATGATAAAAGAGGCTTTAAATAGTGAAATCGGATCTTATGGAACTCAAATAAGAGATTTTTTCAAGGAATATCGAATTCAAACAGGAGACTTTGTTAAGGAATATCAAATTCTTGATCATGCAAATAGAATTTACCTAGTCATTAAGATGGATGTAACAGTGCAGCTAAAACCAACCGACTGTTTTGGATGAAGTGGGGGGCATTTAGGCATTAGGCCATTTTTACCTAAAGTTGCTTTACAATGTGGCAAGTAGTGATTGGGTATACATTAATAAATTCGTTTGAAATTCGCCTAAAAGCTTCTAAAAACATGAAGCCTTTTGCTTTATGGCATGGAAAGAAACTTTGACGAGCAAGGCAAAGGGTGAAATGATTTGGGGGCGTGGCTTGATGATGACCCCTCATATGGAAAAAGAGAAACGAAAAGGAATCTAGCATGCTGCTGTGCTGAGGAATTGAAATGAGAGCAAATTTCGCCTTTGGGAGCTAGCTCTCAGTCGTCAGTACTCAACTTGTGATTTCAACATGTTCCCCACTTCAACAAAATTTGTGGGTCTCAACTCTTCTATTAGCTGGCCATAGGGCATCCCGTCAGTCCATTCACTGTTCTTTCCAGTTATCCCTTAGATTTTGGTCCCCATAGACACATGCCCCAAGTCAAGTTCTTTTTAAATATTGCCAACTCGCCAATCATAGTATAAATATATCTTTTTGTTTTGGGAATATATATTGAATAAAAGATTTTCACAGCTTGTTCACTTCTCTTTCTGTCGAACATGTTTGTTATAGGTATAAAATATATTACTACATGGCTTACAAACAAATATACATTCTACAATGAAGCACATATCAAAACTTATTCCTCCTGTGCTGCAAATGATGTGGTTCCCTGCTAGTAACTCGTCCCGCATCCATGGCCAGTCCTGTTTAAAACTGGGAATTACATTGTCTGGGAAAAGAGCCGCAAAAGTAAACTACTAATGTCATATCTCGGTTAGAAAGTTACTCAAAGCACTAACAAGATAGGTCCCCTGCAACTTTTGGAGGGCAGGGGATAGAAATTAAACAAGAAAGTTCAATTTATAATTGAGCAGACAGGGTAGATTGTAGACCGTATTTACATTTGTTCAGAGTTATTGCCAACCTCTCATTTTATTTGGAGCATTCGTGTCTAACAGCTATATCTCACATGCTCAGATATAGTTACAAGTCTTTTGGAAAAGAGCATACTCATAGTATATACCTCGAAATCAAGCTTGGGTTCCTTCTGGCAAAGTAATCAACCGTGTTTTTGAATTATACTCCAATGGGGTTCCACAACTGAAGTGAAAAAAATAAAATTAAGACTTAAAATTACTGAATGTGGTTAGTAAACAAATGATCCGACTTACTTTGAACATTTAAGTATATTGGTGGTTCCACCATTGGAGATGGATAGTATGGTGCCAAAGAAGGAGACATTCTCAGTACCACAGTTCGGGCAAAGACCCTATAAGGTAAAAATGTTGTAAATTTAGTTTCATAGTTTATATAAACATTATATGGAAATGAAGGAATAGAGAGGTTTTAGTTACTTTTAGGATTAGAGAGTCTTTGACAACCAATTTTGTGAGGGATTGAGCTAACCAAACTATCAAAGGCACAGCAGCAAACCAAGTAAAAATGAAACTGAACGGTTTTGGGAGCTGCAATTCAATATATCATCAGCCTTTGTATTGCATGCATGCATAAACTTCAGCAGTAATAACAGTTTACCTCCAAAACATATGTTATTTCAAATCCGGTCAGATCATCTAAGAAGAAAAACCTGACAAAACCAGAACATAAATGATATTACAGAAGAAAAACATAACAAACAAGCTAGACTTCTATGAAACAGGCTTGGAATTGGAATGCAGATGTCTATAAGGACAGTATTAGTGCAAACGAAGAAAAGACTTACAGTCCCAGGGCAACCACAGTCGCTGGGACGTTCAAGAGGACCATCTTCAAATAGTCAACAGATAGGTCACTGTACACCTATGAGATGAATGATGATAAAATGACTATGAATTCAACCAGTTGAAACTTAAGTACAATAGTTTGAGTCCTTTCCTACCAAGTTAAGCTTTTGAGTTAATTTTTCATCCAAATTATAAGAACCAATTGCATAGGATCAAAAAGGAAATGCCTTGTGCTATTGAAATTGAAAGGAATATATTGCAAAAAGAAACAAAATCCATTCTAAATGGCAAGAAGAGAGAGCTAGCTGTTACAGTGGTTTAATTAATGTAATAATGAGGGAACTATATCAACAACCTATGCAGCATGTTTAATTCACAGAAAACAGAAGACTATATACCTTTCTACTACGGAGACTGCATCGTGGACCCTCGACCACAATTTCGCTTCCTTCCATCTAGTTATGGGGAAAAAGAATATGAAATGGACGTGACATGGTTGCATGGAACTACATACACACACACACAAAGAGACAAATAATGACAAACCTTTAGCCTCAGCTTCAGATCATCAAATTCTTCATCACTCAAAATTGGTTTCCCAGATACATAAGCCATTGAAGCTTCCAAAAATTTCTGCTCATCAGAACCTGCAAAAACAGATGATATAACATTAACATTTTCGAGCCTAATTTCATAATTGCTGACCATATTGTTTGAGCAAGGATTGGTTGTAAAATTTGGGGCTGTATACTTAGCATAACAACACTGCTTCCTTCCCACGTTAGTTCTTCCTTGAGATTATCGAATTCCTCATTTGACATAATAGCTTTTCCTTCATAATAGAATGCCTGCAGAGCTTGAAGAAACTCTTGCTCCATTTCACTCAATGACTTCTTCTCTTTCTTGTCTATACTACAGTATGGCAGAATTTTACTATCAACAACATTATCTTCTTCCACCTGGCCTGCAAACAAATTCTACTCTCATCAGTTCAACAAGTTCCCACAAATCCCAACTGAAATGACATTATTCCACGTTTTAAAACCTTGTTGGTCAGCAGCAGCCTTGACGGGAAGTACGAACAATCTGCGTCGACAAAGAGCTGCTTTCCATTTGACAGAACCCTGGTAGAAGAAGAGAAAGAAACCAGTCGTTTTTGTATGCGGGCATTTAGGAAACGATGGGGTGTTAAGGGTTAAAGCCAATTTGCTAGCCATTGGACCAATACTCAATCTGTTAAACTGGTGATGATGGAGGAGCAGTGTTATTTGATTGGTTTCACTTTGGTTTTGTTGGAGGGAAAGGGAGATAAGGTAAGAGATGAAAGTGTGGAGGGAAATACAACGGTCTTCGATTTCATTCATGTTCAGTTAGTCATCATCAAGGTTCCTATGTTGATGTCGTTTTCTACGAAAATGTTGGACTGCATGAGGTGGACATGTGGTCGCCTCGTCTGTTCCACGTGCGTCCATAGGGCCGTGAACTGGCCTTTCATCTCATTCTTGCTTGCTGCCAAACTACGTTAGCTTTGATTTCGAGGCTGCACGTGTAAATAATATAACTTCTTGAAATTTCACTGTATATTTTTTATTCACTTTAATATTTGAATTTTATTTAACTTGGCTATTATTGTTAAGAATGCCTGTTTTTTAAAAAAAATTTATACAATGCTTAAAATTATTCATAGTCCATTTCCAATTGTTAAATAGAAAAATAATATATTCAAACTTACTCCTCCTACATTACAAACAATACTCGTGTCAGTCGATATGTCTATTTTTAGAGTAGTTCAACTAGAATTATTATTATCATTACAATGACTAAAATTACTTAAAGGATTATAAAATATATATAATGATATTCGAATTCAAGTCTTCTTATACGGATAACAATGTCAATAACAACTCATTTTGCTAATTATAATAATTATTTAATAAAATTTAAAAATAGATACTTTTTAGACTTTTCTATGAAAGCGTTGACTTTTTGTATCCTTGTTTTAAGGATAGATTCTCTCCACCAACGCCTGTGAAGCTCTCAAGGCTCACCATTTGTTGGTCAAGCTTAACTTTAGGGCATGGGCACACTAAGGTCAGATAAAGATTTATAATAACATAGGTCACAGGCTTAGATTTAGGCAAATAAATACTTATTATATGTTACTTATAAGTTTCATTTTCCAAAGGAAATATAACTAAATAAATTTATATTTGATGTATTAATCAATATAATTTTATTATTATCAATGAATAAGATAAATGTTAAAAAATTTAACAAATGTTAAAAAATTTAACTTATATTTAAGTAATTTTATTTTCAACTTATGTGGCATCATTAGATTCTCTAATGAAGTATAAAATTATACCATGGGAATACATCAAATATATTGACTTATATAAAAACATTTCTTTTACTTCTCTTTCAATTATATGTACTTACAACTTAGATTATAATTAAGAGGGAATAAATCATTTTGTTAATTAGAATTACCGCATATAACAATTAGTATGTAGTGGTGTTATAGGATATTTCACAACTCGAAATCTGATCCATCCTCCACAACTCAAAATCTGACTCTTCTTGTGAGGTGGATCCTTCCATCGCTTCTTGTCACCTTGCGAGGTGGAGCACAAGATGTGTGAGTTGTGAGATGGATCACCCCATCGTGCCTCACACCCATCGATATGGCAACCTCGTGAGGTGATCCCATTGCGCCCTCCACCTCGCGAGGAGGAACGCAAAGAACATATGGGCACTGCTCGCTCCCTATGGCGATATTTGGGTGCGGATTCTGCCAAAGAGAGACGTCCAAGGATATGTGTCGAGTCTAAGAAGGGAAAGTGTCATATACATGGCACCTAATTATTCTCTAGTACATCATATTAAGAGACCGTGATTTATAAATATAAAAAATTACTCCCAATCGGGAGAAATAAAAAAAACCTCAACAAGTGTGCATAAACCAAATCAACTTTTTTTTAGATATGATACCACCATCAACACATTTAAAACAATAAAATCCAACATTAATAGCTAGAGGTTTTCACACTTTATAATTATTAGGTACTATGTTTTCATTTTGAAATTTTTATCAACATTCATTACACATGCATCACGAGCTCATGTGATTGAGAATTAATACAAGTAATTTCATTTTTCAATTTAGGGTGAGAAAAAAGAGAAGGGGGAAATTGTTAAGCTCAGGTTCCCTTGTATGATACAAATCTTCCAGTCAACTCACTTTGACGATGGCTACTCACCCACGTGAACAGCTTCCCATACATACACTGCCTTATGAAAATCCCACTTCTATCTGCATCATGCATAACATCGAATTCTAAGTACTTTAAATTCATAAAATAACAATAATAATAAAACAAAGTTAGGATTTACTAAAATGGCAACTTCAATTTCCCCTAGAGTGGAGAGCTTGGAAAGCAGTGGGATTCAGTCAATCCCGAAAGAGTATATTAGACCTAAGGAAGAGCTGGCAAGCATAGGCAATGTATTCGAAGAAGAGAAAAATGGAGGACCACAGGTTCCAACCATTAATTTAAAGAGATACATAACTTCCAGTCAACTCTTCCAGTTATAACTTCCAGTCAACTCACTTTGACCATGGCTACTCACTCACGTGAACAGTTTCCCATACATATACTGCCCTATAAAAATCCCACTTGAATTCTAAGTACTTCAAATTCATAAAATAATAATAATAAAATAATAATAATAATGAACAAAGTTAGGATTTGCTAAAATGAGGAGTTCAATTGCCCCCAGAGTGGAGAGCTTGGCAAGCAGTGGGATTCAGTCAATCCCGACAGAGTATATTAGACCTAAGGAAAAGCTGGCAAGCATAGGCAATGTATTCGAAGAAGAGAATAAAGGAGGACCACAGCTTCCAACCATTGATTTAAAGAGATACATAGCTTCCAGTCAACTCACTTTGACCATGTATACTCACTCACGTGAACAGCTTCCCATACATACACTGCCCTATGAAAATTCCACTTCTATCTGCATCATGCATAACATCGAATTCTAAGTACTTCAAATTCATAAAATAATAATAATAATAATAATAATAATAATAAAACAAAGTTAGGATTTGCTAAAATGACGAGTTCAATTACCCCAGAGTGGAGAGCTTGGCAAGCAGTGGGATCCAGTCAATCCCGAAAGAGTATATTAGACCTAAGGAAGAGCTGGCAAGCATAGGCAATGTATTCGAAGAAGAGAAAAATGGAGGACCACAGGTTCCAACCATTGATTTAAAGAGATACATAACTTCCAGTCAACTCTTCCAGTTATAACTACCAGTCAACTCACTTTGACCATGGCTACTCACTCACGTGAACAGTTTCCCATACATACACTGCCCTATAAATATCCCACTTGAATTCTAAGTACTTCAAATTCATAAAATAATAATAATAATAATAATAATAATAATAATAAACAAAGTTAGGATTTGCTAAAATGACGAGTTCAATTGCCCCCAGAGTGGAGAGTTTGGTAAGCAGCGGGATTCAGTCAATCCCGAAAGAGTATATTAGACTTAAGGAAGAACTGGCAAGCATAGGCAATGTATTCGAAGAAGAGAAAAATGGAGGACCACAGGTTCCAACCATTGATTTAAAGAGATACATAACTTCCAGTCAACTCTTCCAATTATAACTTCCAGTCAACTCACTTTGACCATGGCTAACTTCCAGTCAACTCTTCCAATTATAACTTCCAGTCAACTCACTTTGACCATGGCTAACTTCCAGTCAACTCTTCCAATTATAACTTCCAGTCAACTCACTTTGACCATGGCTACTCACTCACGTGAACAGTTTCCCATACATACACTACCCTATAAAAATCCCACTTGAATTCGAAGTACTTCAAATTCATAAAATAATAATAATAATAATAATAATAAACAAAGTTAGGATTTGCTAAAATGACGAGTTCAATTGCCCCCAGAGTGGAGAGTTTGGCAAGCAGTGGGATTCAGTCAATCCCGAAAGAGTATATTAGACCTAAGGAAGAGCTGGAAAGCATAGATAATGTATTCGAAGAAGAGAATAAATGAGGGACACAGTTTCCAACTATTGACTTAAAGGATATCGAGTCCGAGGACATCAAGGTGCGCGAGAAATGTCTCCAGGAGTTGAAGCAAGCTGCCATAGAGTGGGGTGTGATGCACCTTGTTAACCATGGGATCTCGGACCAACTCATAGACCATGTCAGGATTGTCGGGCAGAAGTTCTTTGAACTCTCTATCGAGGAGAAAGAGAAGTATGCCAATGACCAAGCTTCGGGGAAGATTCAGGGCTATGGCAGTAAGCTTGCTAACAATGCTAGTGGCCAGCTTGAGTGGATAGATTACTTCTTCCATCTTGTCTTTCTAGAGGATAAGAGAGACATGTCAATCTAGCCTAAAACACCCAGTGAATACACGTGAGTTTTGCATTGCATTACATTTAAACATGCTTCACTTCATGGTTTATTTTAATGATTCATATGTGTTAAAGGTTAAGAATCAGTTAGTTTGTTGTTAAGTTGTTATTCAAACTGCTATGGTTGTTATTCAAACTGCTATAAAGAAAACCTAGGACAGTATCCGAGATTGAGCCTCCATTATTGAAACTTAACAACAAACTAACTGATTCTTAGCCTTCATACTTTAACAACATGCATATATGTCTGTGAGTGAGTGCAGTGAAGTTACAAGCGAGTATGCAAGGCAACTTCGTGGCCTAGTCAGCAAAATTCTTTCGGCATTATCACTTTGCTTGGGATTGGAAGAAGGCAGGCTAGAGAAGGAAGTTGGTGGATTAGAAGAGCTTCTCCTTCAAATGAAAATCAATTACTACCCCAAATGCCCTCAACCAGAGCTGGCTCTAGGTGTGGAAGCTCACACAGATATAAGTGCACTCACTTTCATTCTCCACAACATCGTTCCAGGTCTGCAACTCTTTTATGAAGGCAAGTGAATTACCGCGAAATGCGTTCCAAACTCCATCATCATGCACATTGGTGACACCATCGAGATCCTCAGTAATGGTAAGTTCAAGAGCATTCTCCACAGGGGTTTAGTTAACAAGGAGAAAGTTAGGATATCATGGGCAGTTTTCTGTGAGCCACCCAAGGAAAAGATCATTCTCAAGCCACTTCCTGAGACAGTGTCCGAGACGGAGCCTCTATTGTTCCCACCTCGCAGCTTTGCTCAGCTTATCCAGCACAAGCTATTTAAGAAGAGTTAGGATGGTTTTTCTGATCAAAAGATCTAAAATTATATAAGCTGTTTAGTACCCTTCGAAGTTTAGAGATAAGCCATAATGGTGTCTTTCATTCCTTTGCTTCATTTACCTGTTTTGTGGAATAATTGGAGATTGAAATACTGAATAGCTTCCCTGTATGAACCTATTTGTGGAATTAATGGCCTTTGTTTACATTTAATATACCTGTTATCAACTAATGCGTCAAACTCAAAACATGAAAGTTTCTGCCTGGTCAACAGACCTCGTAAAACAATATTAGCAAAACCTTCTTTTTTGCAGCAACCAAGCATTAATACCTTTGACTTGTGCTTTGCTATGTGTTTCCATTACGTTTCTCCGCACGAAAGTGCGAGTTTCAGATCTTAATCGGTCTGGTTTCCCGTTGTTGATTGCTCAGTTTTATCAAACAAAAGATGTTTTTGTTAGAAATTGGCCATCCATGCAGCAGCACTCTCACTTGATGGGATGCAAAAGTTTTAAACAAATGATAAAACTCAAGTAACAAGAAACCTCATCCACCCCATATCTTCTCTTATTCAATGTACAATAGTGGTTAGGTTAGCTTTCCAGCTTTGACATTACAATCCCACATCATCAATAAGTTCAAGCGCTGCCAATCTGAGAAGCTGGCTAAGATTAAGCTACCTATAGACTTCGTATCTTTAGAAAACCATTCATTCAATTTCAACTACTGACTGCAAAGGTTTCCTCAAAAAGAATGCATGCAGGTTGGCTGTGATCAACTTCTCCAATGCATTGAAACATTCAGGAGTTGCAACAGCGCAATGAGGAGACAGTACAACATTTTTCAAGGAAAACAGCTCTTGGGGAACATCAGGCTCGTTCTCAAACACATCAAGACCGGCACTACGAAGCTCACCTCTGACCAGAAGTTGCACCAATTCCTTCTCGTCAATAAGAGCCCACGTCCAACATTTATTATTACCCCTTCCTTTCCCAGGGCAGTCATGACATCCTTGCTAATTATGTGTTGAGATTCTTCTGTCAGCGTGCAACAAACAATTAGAACATCATTATTGACTGCAAGGTCATAGACATTTTTAAACCATGGAAATGGAATAGATGGCTTTTTCCTTCTTGAGTTGTAGGAAATAGCATAGCCAAATGGCTCGAGCCTTTTCGCAATTTCAACACCGATGCTTCCTAAACCCACTATTCCAACTCGTTTTCCTCCTAACTGCACTGATGTTTATGAGGCAACTTTATTATTTAGTTTCTAGAAAACATGAATATGTAGCATAAAACCATGGCCAAAATGGTGCAGCAACAATGACTCTCCCATGATTCACTTAAAATTAAAACTTAATACTTTTCGAGCCAACCCTGCTTATTGCTTAGACTACACCACACAACCACATAATTCGAGATGGAAAACAGAAAGCATCTGATATAAATCGGATGGCAGAGCTGGACCATCATAATTTTCCCATTAAGTTAACAAGTGGGCAACACACTCTACTATTTCAGTCCACCTAACTAGAATCTGTAGCACAGCTTTGAAACCCTCTAGACGCCAATTCTACAGGGCATTTTTTGTGTCTTAAGAGAATTATCTAGAGCACTAATTTGTTAATTTTATGTCTGGTAGGTAACCGGCATCCATTAACATGTTTTAAACGTAGTTGCATTCTTTCGTACCATGCCTCATAACTGCTTGCAAGTCCATCAGCCATGGATACTACAACGAACACAAAGTTCACTCCAGTTTAGAGATATTATCCAGAGTTCTGCTTTGCTCTAGTAATCACATTGCACCCGAGTTTAACCAAGAAATGCACAAAAAATAACATAGTTTTGCTAAAGAAACTCATTTTTCAGTATGGTAAGCAAGCACCTTTTGAAATAAAATAAATACAACCTTTAACAAGCAAAGAATCAAAAACCAAACCTTGAAACCAAGCGGGAATTCCCTATTCTGAGCCCACAACCCAGCCCGAACGTACTGGCAACCGGCGGAAGCTCTTCGGAGAACATCGATAAGGAGGCCTACGGCCAAGTCAGCTACGTCAGGGGAAAAGGCCTTCCCGGCGTTAGTGACAGATATGCACCGGCGGCGGCACTTTTGTAGGTCAATATGGTCAACCCCAGTGCTTGAGCCTACGATAAATTGGAGGAAAGGGAGGAATGAGAGGTGGTCGCGGGTGATGGGTGTAGGGTCCATGCAGAGGAGGACACGTACAGAAGCAGCGTGGCGAGAAAAGAAGGAATGAGTTCACTCGGGAGGGTCCGAATCTAGCGGGTCGAGTAGACGGAAGTGGGTTTCGAGACGGTGTTTAAATGGAAAATGGAAGTTGGGTGGACGGTGCACAAGGACAAGCGTCAGCTCTTCTTCTTTAACGGTGGCCATTAGGAGCCTCACAGCCCTGAAGCTGAACCCCTCACAAGTTCTCTAAAAACCCAAATTTTTACGGTTCATATTCTTCGCAAATTTATTTCTATAGGTCTAATGGTACACAAGCAAAGATGGCTAAATTAAAGGAAGAAAATACTGCTGCAAGGACCACAAAAATGAGGAGGAGAGTGATGGTATTGAGGAGACATGTAAATTGATTTTCATAATTATTACTTAGATATTAAATCACGTCGTTTTCATTGATAATAATAATAATAATAATAATAATAAAAGCCAAGCAGTTTAGGCAATAAACAAATCTAACCTTGACTATGATATCATCATTTTCATAAGACAGCTTCATTCAAGTTGAGCTGGTGAAATCAAGGGCTGATCAGAAAAAAATGCCTTCAAGTTCCCTATAACTAGCTCTTGCAATGCTTCAAAGGATTCAGGGGTGTAAACAGCCGCATGAGGAGCCAAAACAACATTGTCCATTGTAAACAGCTCTGGCGGCAAATGGGGCTTATCTTCATAAACATCGAGATCTGCTCCACCCACTCTCCCTTGCACCAAAAACTTCACCAGTTCCTTTTCATCGATCAAACCCCCTCTTCCAATGTTCCCTCCTGGCTTCCTTCCGGACTTTTCCCAATGCTTCCATTACGCCATTGTGAGTTTCTTTCATCAAAGAACAGTATAGAATGAGGGCATTGCTGTTTTTGGCAAGCTCATTGACGGTGGAATAGTAAAGGAACGGGACGGTTGCCTTCTCCCTTCTCGAGCAGTAAGCAATGTTGCAACCAAATGGTACCAACCCTTATGTAACTTCGGAACCAATTCTCCCAAGCCCCATGATCCCAATCCTCTTTCCACTCAACTGCAACCATGAATCACTGGCTAAAAGTTATCACCAGGAGGGTATGCTCCTTTTGTGACCTACGATCCGGACCGGACATACCTATCACTGGCTAACATTCGTCCGAGAACATCGAGGAGAAGCCCAAAAGCAAAGTCAGCAACATCCTCGGTGAAGACTTGACCAGCGGTGGTGACGGCAATGCCTCGGTGGTAGCGTTCTTGTAAATATTGAAGCTGAAAAATCTGGATTGCCATTTTGCTCTAAAGCCCAAAACATTCAAAAGATATTTGCATGGCTCAGGCCTAATATGACCCATGCATTTCATCTGGGTCTAAACTGAAATGGCCCAGTTTAATCGAGAAAAGAAATCCTATTTCGCAATTCCCAAAAAGTGTCTAAAAGTTTAATTTTACTGCTAATAATTGCTGGTTATGAAACCACATGGCTGCCGTAAACCAAAATCCCAATTGTAATTCGAAACAAATTGAACTTCCTTGATCCATGTAAAACCCTAAAAACGCACAAAATTTTAGTACAACGTTCTTCCCCTTTCCCTGTTAATAGAAACATAAAAGAGAAAGGTATTTTTTTCCAACAGATTGAATGCAAAGCAACCGATGGGAGAAGAAAACAAGAATATTAGGAAAGAAGAGGTAATCGCAAAGCTCAAGGACGATGGTGACTTCGACAAGCTCCGTCTCAAAATCATCCGCAAGCTCAAGGACAACGTACGTTCTTTCTTCTTCCTTTTTTTAATCACCAATATTATCTACTTTTTTTTAGCTTCTATATATTTTTTTTTCTAGGATTAAGGTAAAAGTTTTAGAATGCTGAACTTTTGGGTAACCTGGAAATCATGGATGCTTGTTGTCTGTGATTGTTTGCTTGAATGGATTTTCTCTTGATTTTGAGTTTTGGGTATTTTCATAGAATTTAATTTGATTATTATATCTGGGTATAATTTATTAATTTCAAATTCAAGGCCTTGTTTGATTAAGCTGCTTTGCTGCTATAGATTGTTGAGAAATGTGATTATTGTATATCGATTTAATCAGCATATGCTTTTCGAAAACAAGCCAAACAGATTGATTAAACTTGTTTAGATAAAAGCAGTTGTTCAGCTCGAGCTATGTATTTTATACTTGCTTTCTTTCCTAATGGATTCAAAGAATGACTCTGTCAACTCAAGAACACGCCGAATGCAACCTTCATATATTTATTACTTTAAATGAATATGAAGTAAATAGCGGCATTCTTACAGTGCCCCTTTATAATATGTTCTGAATAAGACGATAAATTGCAGGAAGAATTACGCAACAACATCATTTCAGCTGTGAAGCAGTCGGCAGCACTTAACCGTCCTGGCGCTGAAAACATGAAAGTAAGGCAACTATCAGATGCCATACATGATGAGGTTGGGTAAGTGGACCTTGTTGTCAAAGTTATTTATGACTTTAAACTTAGGGACTTCATTTATATGTGTATATATGCATATAAGAGTGAAAATTAAGAATCCATGTTGGATTTATTAGTTGAAATAATGCGTTTTCCCGAATAAAATGCTTGCATCTTTCTTTATGCGAAATCTGGTTGTTAAAAACTTCAGCATTGGGAATAATAAGATATGGATATAAGTATAAATTGGGAGCAGTTTGTGAGAAGAATATCAACTCAGAGTTCCGTTAGCTATTCAAGAGTATGATAGATTTTTCGCTTAGTCTTCACATATACTTCACCAGCTATAAGTTCTTGTTGGTTGTTTCCCTGTAGTCAATAATGTTGATTTTAATTTGACACTTTATTTTTTTATAACGATTAGGAGCAAAGTGATGGGCCAGATTTCAGATAGTCTCTGGGAAATAATAAGATCGGAAGGTGGCATGAGAACTGAAATTACAGAAACGGTACAATCTGTTTACGATAAATTAGCTAATCCTCAAGGGAAAGAAAAAGGTGAATCATCTGTTAGTGAAATGGTACGTGTTGAAAAGGAATCTGAGAGTAATGGTACCATTAAGGCCACAGCTAGAAGATTCAATGAGACATTATCTGATGGTGATCCACAAGAACCACCAGGTTTCTCTATGTCAAATAATCGTCACAGCAACCACTGTCAGCAATCGCACAAGGCTAAACAGCAGCTTCCTAGGCCTTATGATGGAGCTTTGAAGAACTGTAAGGAAGAGCCCAGTCACTCACAGGAGGGGCAGGAACAAGATGATGCTGATGTTTGTGTGCCACCTGGCTTTTCTGTAGATATTGATCAGAAGCATCCGTGTGATGTTAGTGATGATGACCCTGATGTGCCTCCTGGATTTGGCTGATGAGAGTAAACTTGCAAATTGTTTCCCACAGCCATTGTGATGCAAATGTTGCACTATAAATGGAACAGTCGTGAACTACTGAGACGGTATACCTCTTTCTCTGCTCTAATGACCTCTCCTCTCTGTTTTCAGTCGGGGAGGGAGCCTTTTATCTGCTAATTGTGAAACCCTATTCTATATTCCTTTTTGATAATTTTTTCTACGCTAGCATTCTTGAGAATCAGCAAGGGGTTACTAATATTGTAAGAGGCTGTTTTACAAAAATAATCATTCTTATTGTCATCTGTTGGTCTTCACGAGTTCCTAATCTCTGTTGCTTTATTTCATTGTTACTAATAACTGGTTTATTGGAGCTTTTGAAAATGCACAAGGTAGGGATGTGAAAATTGAAACTGTATGTACCTCTTATTTGAACGACTTTCTAAACTTTGTATGGACTCTGTATCTCCCCTTTTTTGGAGAAATTACCTTAATTCCAGCAGCAAACAGGCTGATTTTCCAATGTTTCTATTTCATATAAATGCACTTTGTAGGACTTCTTTGGCATGAAATGACCATATTAATTCTTTTCATGGATTTTTCTCTCAAACCTTTCTATTGATCTTCTGATAGACATTATTACTATTTACTTTTTTTAATCAACTTCATTAACAAGTATTGATCTTGAGTTTAGAAAAGCAAAGATACTCCACATCTATAACTGGATATAATTGATGAGTGTTAGATATAGGTATATAGTTGACATGCCCTTGAGTGAATTCACCAATTTTATATTCTGATTCTGCTCGAGTAAATGTCATTAAGTTTCCTCGAGCAAAAGATGAATTTGCCTCACAAACATTTGTCAAAGGCCTTGTGCATAATTGAGAATTGACATGGTCTTAATTTGACGGAAAATGAAGTATAGTTTAACTCTCCTGGCGGTTTACTCGGCCTTTCTTAGCACTTGGCTGATCTATGTGCAAGCATCCCAATATATAATATAGAATTCACCATGAGGCTTTATTCTAACAGCCATCCTGTCTGGGGGAAATCTCTCTCAAGTTATAATGAAAAAAAAAAAAGAAAGAGGAAGAAATTCGTTCATATGATCATTTCTGCAAAAGAAATTATAATCCAAATGTTGCACATCAAAGTTACCAAAAAACAACCTTCCAATTTCAAAGCAGTAAAAGTAATAGAAGCAGGAGTCGCATTGTATTTTGCTCTCTCCACTCAAAAAATAGGTAAATTAATCCTTATACATTAGATTAAAGAGTAAATTAGTCCTTTTATTAAAAGAAGTTATCCATTTTTACTGTTAAAAACTTATCTTTGTACATCATCATGAGGTATACATGGCATGTTATGTGTCACTATTTGATTGTTCTCTCAGTCACGTTAGTTTGTAACAATATAAATTAATGAAAGTTTTAACATAAGGGATTAATTTACTCTTTAATCTAACGTATAACAATTAATTTAACCATTTTTTGAGTGAAGTGGCAAAATACAATCTGATTCTTAGTATAAGGGTATAACACTTTTACTGAGACGAAGTAGATATAATATAACACAACAGAAGTATGTCAAATGGTGTCGTGGTGTAGTTGGTTATCACGTCAGTCTAACACACTGAAGGTCTCCGGTTCGAGTCCGGGCGACGCCATTTAATTTTTAGGACTTTTCTTTTTGATCGAGTTTTGACCGTTGGTATATTATCTAAACAAATAAGCAAAGCAATAGGCAGCTGACACAAGTATAACAATGCTAAGCACCTAGAAGTTTGAGTATTGAAAGCTCCAATTCAATGTTATCTTTTAGTTGGGTTTCTTAATTTGCGTACGCCAGAAATGAAGTAATCAAATCCAAGTCGAAACCGTAACTGTTGACCAAATCCTACTCATTCATCACTCTCTTCCCTCCCAGCAGCTCGTATCATCAAAATTTAACTCACTCACGTCTTCTACTTAAGCATACCTGCTGTTTAATGAAAATGAAACTGTTGCTTGTTCCTAAGTGGCAAATAAGCAAAACAGGCCAAAAAGAAAACACTGTCCTCCTTTGTCATATAATGCGGGTCCCAGATTCTAGTTGTCACGTTTCATGACCTGACAGACGCGTTTGTGTCTGCATACACCCTGCAGAGTTTCCTGACAATGTCAGACCACTTCACTCTCACTTTAATCTCTCTCTCTCTCTTTGTTGTTGCATAGAGACAAAGGATTCATAGAAAGACAACTGGGGCGTGCCTTGCTTGCTTGCTGTCATTGCTGCATTTGTCAGGTTTTAAAACAACACGGTAAGAAACTTTTTTTCTTTTTTTTGTTAATATTTGAAACCCATTTAAGAAGATACCTCCCCCACCCATCCTCATTTAAACTGCCAGGGAACTAAAAATTTTTCTGACCTGAAAAAAAATCTATTCTTACTGCTGCAACTTTCAGAGTGTGTGTAAATCTTTTAGGCCTTTTACTACTGTTAATTCAGTGTATGTTGCCAGTCCATACTGCATCTTCTTCTCTGCTTTTGACCCTCATACTGATTATCAAGAAATGGAACCTCAATACGCACCTCTCAAGATTGCCCGTTTTGCAGACTTCGGTACACTCTTCTTTTTATACTCTCTCTCTCAAAAAAAAACAATTTTTCTTGACTATCATGCATTGGCAAACCTTTTCTTTTTTTGCAGGGATTGGACTTACAAACATGGAGAGTAATATGCTGAGTGGTGGAGAAGGGTCGCCTCCAATTGGGCTAGGTCTTGAGCTTGGACGTGGATCTGATCATAGACCAACTGGGTTCACAAAATCGTGTGGGTTCACTGTTTTTCAACTACAAGAACTGCAGCTTCAATCTCTTATCTACAAGTACATGGAAGCTGGTCTCCCTGTCCCTAATCATCTCCTTCTCCCTATATGGAAAAGTGTTGCTGGTTCTCTTGGTGGTCTCCATGCCAATCCTTATCAACTCTACTCTAACTGTAAAACACTAAACACCCTTCTTTTTCTTGGTTCATAGATTCGATGAAATGATTTTTGTTTTGCTTTGATGTTGTTGATTCAGATTTGGGGTGTGGACCATTGCACTTGGAGTATAAGAATGGGGTTGATCCAGAGCCAGGAAGATGTAGACGTACAGATGGGAAGAAATGGAGGTGCAGCAAAGAAGCAGTCCCAGACCATAAATACTGTGAGAGACACATGCATAGAGGCCGACAGCGTTCAAGAAAGCTTGTGGAAGCTTCTCAAGCTACCACTAGTGGTAGTCGTATTATCAGCCATGTAAATGCTGACACCAACCTCTCCATTTCTCTGCAACTTGATAACAGTAATACTAGCAGTAGTGGCAGCAGCAGCAATCTCTCTTCCGGCTTTATTGGTTTCTCCCCAAAGAGTGTTCTTCGTGGAAGTAACCCAAAATCTGAATCTTCAATACAATTTCAAGAAATTTAGAAGAACAGAAGAAAGAAAGGTTTAACAATGACAGATCTCTAACGTTTGATGTAGGTAAAGCTAAAAGCCTTTGGGAGAGAGTTTTTTTTTTTTTTTTTTTTTTGTGTGTAATATTTGATATGTGAGAGACATTAATGGTGTTTGTAGGTTTCTTGGGTTGCTTGGTGGTGAGTAGTGATGATGATGGGCTCCATTTCTGATGGAATTTGTAAGCTTGGAAACGTGACTATAGTTATGTTTCAACATGCACTTTTTTTTTTCTTTTGTAATCTGTCGCTCTTTTTCAATGCTGTGGTTAAATGACAATGAAATGCTAAACTTTTATATGATTTATGTACTATTAACAACAATTACCATATGAGATATGAGCCAAGTTGTTATCATGATAAGATAAATATAAAGGATTGTCACCTACAAAGGAACGTTTGAGTAAACACAATAATTGGATACAATAAAATAGTTCAATTGACATAAATATTATTATTAATGTAGGACATGAATTTAACTGTACTGAAGCGTAATTCTAAAATAATTTATCAAAAAATATAGATATAATAAAAATTTATAACTGAAATTATTCAAAAAAAAATTTGAACATGTGTATACAAAATTAAAGACAGTGTAGTCCGTCCAAAGCTACAAGTTGGGCTCCTAATGACTACTGGAACATAACAAAGGCCCAACAGAGGCAGCACATGTGATAGGGAGAGTTTTCCCGTGGCCATACCATCTAACTCTAACTCGGCTTCAACCACCAAATTGACAGTTTGATACTTTGACATATCAACAAATAGATTAATGTTATTTTTATAGATTTAAGATATCCATGCATTCTGCCTCCCAAGAAAAAAAATATTCATGCATTTTACTTACATTAATATTATTTTTATAATTTATTTAAAATAACTAAATTAAAATATATTCAAATCAGGATCACATGCGATAATACTTAAATTCAAACTAATTTGCTGAGGGATTTATACATAACATATTTAAATTTGAGCACTCAAAATCTAACAACCTCTTTCTTTAATTTTTAATGTTCTATTCGTGTCGAGTAATTTTGAATTAAATATTTAATTATGGTTTAATGTGATGACATCAACTATTTAAATTAAATATTAGATACTCAAAATTGACCCAATTAAGAATAGTGCACAATTTTTTTTAAAGAAATTAGCATATTTAAAAAGAAAAACATTAGTTAATTTATTTTCGTCTCTATTTTTAAATTATACATTATGACTTTTAAGTAAGAAGATATTCGTGTTAAATAGAAATTTATTAAATTTGAAATTTTTGCTAAAATTTCGTTTTTTTTTTTTTTTGTAACTATAAATATTTTTCATGCTTTATTTTCTATTTTTCCATAAAAAGATCAATAATAAAATAAGATGAAAAATGTTTTAAAAAAATTAAATATGAATAGTATTTGCGTGCGAACAACACTGTGTGGACCATATAAAGGAAAGGACCTCTAAATAAGGTAAACGACACAGTCCCCCTTAAAAAGATTGGAGGTCAAATGGATGGAAGACGACGCCGTTTCCAGAAACAAAATAAAAGAAGATCAAGTGGCCCATGCAGGTCTCGAACCTGCGACCTTCTCGTTATTAGCACGACGCTCTAACCAACTGAGCTAATAGGCCATTTGACAATTGTTCGCAAAATCATCTAAAATTATTTCTTTTACTTTAACAACAAATAGTTTTTTTTTTTTTGATATTATAAATGTCTGTTTTATTATCCATGTTTGGGATTCATGGCTGCCCTTCTAACAATGTTGTCTCCAGAATTCAAACCTACATTCTTTCCTTGAGGGTGTTTCATTGCACAAGAACTTTTCTTTTATGAATTAACATAGGTTTAATTTAGGGTAAACTATACCTAAAGGCATTAAATTATTAGTAAGTTTCCATTTTGGTCACTCAACTTAAAAAAGTTATAAAATGACCATTAAACAATTCAAAAAGTCTTCAATAAGAAAATTTTATCATTGTACAAATTTAATTAATTTTAATATTATAGTATCAAATTGGCTAACAATATTAGGGGATAAAATTTTTTTCAACAACTTATTTAATTGATTTTGATGTTTTGAAATTAAAATTTTAGATATTGTAAAAGAAAGAAAGAAATTTAGAACTTTTAGCAACGGGGTAAACAGGTACAATATGAAAAAAAATTAATACATAATTTTAGTTTTTACTGCTTTTTTCACTTTAATCCTTAATATTGTTTTTACTTAATATTTATTAAAAATTATTTTGAGGTGACTAAAATGAAAATAATTTAGAAATTAGATTATCAAAATAAAAATGTAAATAAGATAGAGTGTGCAGATCCAATTGTTATAAAAAATTTAACCCTTGAATAACTAAATAAAAACACCTTAAAAAATTGCAAGAATTTCCTGTTAACCTACGTAATCTACCCAAAAATAAATACGTTTGTTTGATGAATTTTATAAAATAAAATCGAAAGATTCTTTCGGCTAAAGCATGAGTCTAACCATTCATTAACCCCTTTATTTATTTTATTAAATTTAGTAATAAAATTATCAATTTCATCAATGTTGCTGTACATTTGGATTATTTTAATGAAATTTTAAGGATTTGTATATAATTATCACATTTTTAAGATAAGATTTGATCATGTACTTATCATAATTATCTGTGCCCTTCATTTCCTAAGTATACGGTTAAATAATATGTATGTATATATTATAATGTAAGTTAATTCTTGAATTTTATAATTGTTTGTCTAAATATTTTATTTTATTTTATTTTTTCAATTAATTATCAATGATTAATTTGAATAAAAAAAAAACTCTAATTTTAATATGAAAATTTAATTTGGAAAAAAATTATAATTTTAATGTGAAAATAATTTCTAAATTCAAGGATTTCAATATAAATCAATTATCAAATTAAGAACTAAAAAATTATTTTAAACCCATGATTAATATTACACGTTAAAAAAGCATCGATTTTACAAATTTTTGAAAATTACATTATTTGAATGAATTTAAAAGTTATTTTAGTTAATTGAGGATTAGTTTAATTGGCATGAACATTGCTGTCAATGAAAAAAGACGTGTGTTCAAATACGTTAAAATGTTTGTGTAAAAAAACAGATATTATCATAATCTATAATAAAATTGATGAGAAAAATATTTTAAAAAAATATATAAAAGAATCCTGTTAGAAATTCAACCCGATTAAGCAACGAACAAGTAAAATTAGCAGAAGAAATTGAGAAATTGAACACACAAATTTAACGTGGAAAAACCCCTCCAAAGAGGATAAAAAACCACGGGCAAAGATAATTTTACTATAATGGCAAAAGAACGAAAAGTACAAAAGATAGAGATAATAACTAAACCCCAAAAACCCGAAAAATAAAGAACCCTCAAAACGTAAACACAAAAAATTCTCTAAAAGTGTTATGGGTTCTAATCTCTAATGGGTGTGTTTTTCTAAGGTTGCAAAAGAGTCTATTTATAGGCTAAATTCAAAGGTCAAATAATAATAAAATAATCTAAACTAATTAGTGTTTGATTGAAACAAATAAACAGAGTTTAACTAGAAGATTACTTCTCAAATTTGACTAAAAATAGGAGTCATATTTAACAAATCTCCACCTTGACTCATATTTCCACAATGCCATCTTTGCCAAAGCTTGCCACGAGCCTATCTTGAACTATGCAGGGAATTAACTGAGTCGAATCTGTGCTTAGAAACTGGAAGACTTCTAGCCTCTGACTTGTACGCTGCCAAATTAACCCGGGTGTGTTTATCACGAACACAGTGCCCTAACTTTTCAAAACCTGCATCCAAAAGAGAACCTCTCTTCAACGAAATAGTCATACATTTTCCCTCCTATGACCAAGTTGCCTCTGCTCTAAACGAGTTGACTTTGACTCTGTAACGGACGAGGGACGTCCGATTTCACCGGTCACTGTAGAACCTTCCAGAATATAAAGACTGCCAGTTCTTTTACCTTTTAATAAAACGAGAGATCCACGATATACTTTAATGCCGCTTGACTCGATGTTGATTTTGCATCCTTTCAAGTCTAAAATACTCAAAGAGATGAGATTCTTTCGTAAATCAGGTACATACCTGACATTTGAGAGTATCCTAATCGTCCCGTCGTGTATCCTAATTTTAACAGTACCAATACCAATTACCTCACTAGATGAATCATTTCCCATGCGCACAACTCCACCTTCAATTGAACTGTATGTGGAGAACCATTCTCTATTGGGACACATGTGGAAAGAACATCCAGAATCTAGGATTCACTCGGACGTAAGCTTAGAGTTATCGCCCGTTGACACTAACAAAAAATCATCACCGCTTTCATCGGCTAAATTAGCACTAGCTACATCTTCCTCGTTACTCTTAGCAGCTTTTTTATTTTGCAGTTTATAACAATCTGCTTTGACGTGACCTAACTTTTTACAATAGCGACACCTTTTGTCTCGTTTCTTTGATGCTACCAAAACGGAAGCTTGCCTATCTGCCTTGCTATCCAAATGAAGCTCATTGTCGAGTTTGTCTCTACTCAACAAATGACCCTTCACATCTTCGAATGAGAGTTTGTCTCTGCCATAAATTAGGGTCTCCCTGAAAGACTTGTATGAAGGGGGTAAAGAGCACAATAATAGCATAGCTTGATCTTCATCATCAATATTAACCTCAACGTTCTTTAATTCATTTAAAAGAGTAATAAATTGACTGATGTGATCTCTAAGAAGCTCACCTTCATTCATGTGAAACGTAAATAGACGTTGCTTCAACACTAAACGGTTAGCCAGAGACTTAGTCGCATAAAGAGTTTCTAACCTTTTCCATAAGGCGGATGAGGTCTTCTCCATCAATACCTCCTGCAATACCGTATTCGCGAGGCACAACTGGATTGCAGACAAAGCCTTTTCATCAAGCTCTTCCCATTCTGTTTTATTTAGATTCTCAGGCTTTTTCCCGGTAACAACCTTTTTCAAACCGGATTGAACTAGAATTGCCATCATCCGAACTTGCCATAGATTGAAATTTGTTTCACCATCGAACTTCTCAATTTCAAACCTTGTTGCTGCCATATCTGAATGGGCTGATCTATGAAATTTTAACTAGCTCTGATATCAATTGTTAGAAATTTGACCCGATTAAGCAACGAACAAGTAAAATTAGCAGAAGAAATTGAGAAATTGAACACACAAATTTAACGTGGAAAAACCCCTCCAAAGAGGATAAAAAACCACGGGCAAAGATAATTTTACTATAATGGCAAAAGAACGAAGAGTACAAAAGATAGAGATAATAACTAAACCCCAAAAACCCGAAAAATAAAGAACCCTCAAAACGTAAACACAAAAAATTCTCTAAATATGTTATGGGTTCTAATCTCTAATGGGTGTGTTTTTCTAAGGTTGCAAAAGAGTCTATTTATAGGCTAAATTCAAAGGTCAAATAATAATAAAATAATCTAAACTAATTAGTGTTTGATTGAAACAAATAAACAGAGTTTAACTAGAATATTACTTCTCAAATTTGACTAAAAATAGGAGTCATATTTAACAAATCCCTTAAGTAACTGGTGAAGCAAAAAATCACACGTTTAGCATCTTATTCATGTGTTAGACATTTTGGTCATGTAAAAGTATAAGAAAGAAAGGTAAAAATAATATTAAATACGAAACGATTTATAAGACGCCTATGTTTAAAAAAATAAAATCGTTTGTTTCACGAATTTTATGAATAAACTTGAGTCTATCCATTCATCAACCTTTTTTATTTATTTTAAGAATAAATATTAAAATTATATATAAATTTTAATTTAATGTATAATATTATATATAAATTTTGATTTATATATTTTTATATATAAATTTGTAATTTGATTTTATTTTTACAAATTATTAACAATAGTATTAAATTAATGTTATTTTACATTAACATATTACATATAAAAATAATTATATTAAATATAATATGAAAATAAATGTATATATTTTTTAATATGGACAATTGAATTAAAATCAAAGTTTAATGTGTATAATTGCACAAAAGCAAAGTCCATGTATCAAATTATATATTAAACCAAAGTTCATATATAAATTTGATATTTATCCGTTTATTTTATTAAATACAGTAATAAAATTATAAAATTTGTTGCTACCTTAAGTTGCTTGATTGCTTAAAATGAAAATTGCAATGGAAGTGTTAGACTGCAATGGTCACTATGCTTGGCACTGTTAACACTGTGTAAACAAAAACTCAAATAACACCAAGGTTTGTTTATGTAATTCGGTTTCTTTACACCTATGGAGCCTAACTTGGTAAGTAATTCCACTATCTTTGATCCAAGATACAACAAGTGATTCACACACTACCACTATTCAAGTATAGAGATATCACATTTGCACTTAAAAGACTAAAATACTTACCTCTAAATCCTCTCCTTGAGAACTTAGACAATAAACATTTAACAATGTTTACAATGTTTACAATTCAGTTTGCACTATCTCACACACAAAAAAAAAAAAAACATTAATGAATAGATTCGAATGTACTCAATAAACTCTCATACATAACTATATTGGTTTCTAATGATGAACCATAATATCTTCAATAAAACAACACATCCAAAGGTTTTTTTCTTTAAATTGCCAAATTAAATAAGACAAATATTTAAACCACTCTCAACTCATTTTACCTCAACAAAATTTACTTAATTATCCATCATTAAAAGGTATAAAAAAAACCTCTTGAATTAGTGTTGAAGAAAAAAATTACACGCCTAAGTATAATTATATTTTGCATTCTCTACTTAAAAAATAAATAAATTAATTCATGTAAGTTATTAAAAGATAAATATATCCTTTGTATTAATTTGTATTATTAAAAATTGGTATAACTGATAAAATAATCAAATAATTACACATTACGTGTCATATGTACTTCATATTAATATACATAGAGTAAATTTTAATAATAAAAATGGATGAAAATTTTGATAAAATGATTATTTTTTCTTTAATATGATGTATATGCTTATTTTTTAATAAAATAAACAAAAATATAATTTAATTACTAATATAAAAACATCCATGAAATTTTATCCGTTTTGGTCATTTCACCAAAAAAGACACACGGTGATAAAGTAGCAAACTATTATTGACTGTCGAAGTAAAAGAAAGGAAGGTAAAAAGAATAAAAGTAGTGGTTAAAATGTTAAATAGCATTAGTAATTACTGGAGTAAATAAAAAAAGAAAGAAGAAAATTTGGTCAGAGTTGAGATTCAGACCAGCGTGTTGCTTGCTGGCGAATCCACTACCGACAGTCCCACCAACACTAAAACCCCCTTTCACTAGGAAATTGAATCGGACAATACCACTGTTTTATTTTATTCGCCCTTTTTCTTCTAATCCAACGCTTCCCATTACTCCATTTTCTCAAATCTAAATCTCCACCTTCAGATTAGATCAATCTTACTGCACATATTCTCCTCTTTACTCTTTCAGATCTAGCCAACCACACAAAAACAAGCCCAATAGTTCCTCTCTCTGCTTCTCCTCCTCTGAAATTTCAAAAAAATCAACATTTTTGGGCTTGAAAGTTAATCTTTACTGTCATCCAAAACAGCCAAATGGTGGAAGCGCAGACATGGACCACAAGAAGAATGAGCAATCCAAGGTTGGACTCAACGGCTACCGCCGACCACGAAGTTTTGGATATTCCAGTGACTCCAACTGCTGATGTCAGGAACAGCATCTACAACGTTGGATCCCATCTCTCTCCTAACCTTTTAACGGCGCTGATCATTGCTTCATGGTTCATGTCCAACATCGGAGTCCTTATACTTAACAAGTATCTCTTAAGCTTCTATGGCTACCGTTATCCGATCTTCCTCACCATGCTTCACATGATCTCCTGTGCTTGTTACAGTTACGCTGCCATAAACTTTCTGGAAATAATTCCAAGGCAACACATTTTATCGAGGAAGCAGTTCCTCAAGATCTTTGCTTTGAGTGTCATTTTTTGTTTCTCCGTCGTGTGTGGGAACACTTCTTTGAGGTACATTCCGGTATCGTTTAACCAAGCTATTGGTGCTACGACACCTTTCTTCACCGCCATTTTCGCTTTCTTAATCACTTGCAAGAAGGAATCCGGTGAGGTTTATTTCGCGCTTTTGCCTGTGGTGTTTGGAATTGTTTTGGCTAGTAACAGTGAGCCCTTGTTTAACCTCTTTGGCTTCTTGGTTTGCATCGGTTCCACTGCTGGCCGTGCTTTGAAATCTGTCGTTCAAGGAATCTTACTAACCAGTGAAGCTGAAAAGTTGCACTCCATGAACTTATTGTTGTACATGGCACCTATGGCAGCCATGATTTTGTTACCATTCACTCTATACATCGAAGGGAACGTTGCGAGAATCACATTAGAGAAAGCTAGGACTGATTCTTTCATTGTTTTCTTGTTGCTTGGGAATGCTACGGTGGCCTATTTGGTGAATTTGGCAAATTTCTTGGTCACCAAACATACAAGTGCCCTTACATTGCAGGTGCTGGGCAATGCCAAAGCTGCTTTAGCAGCATTCGTGTCGGTTATGATCTTCAGGAATCCGGTGACCGCGATGGGGATGACTGGATTCGCTGTTACAGTAATGGGAGTGGTGCTTTACAGTGAGGCAAAGAAGAGATCAAAGTTACAACTCACAACGCATTGATAAGATTAAAAGAAAAAAGAAAAACATAAGATGGGATGGGATTCATTTTGATTGTCACAATTTTTTTTCCTCTTTTTTATTATTCACTACAATTCCTTGCTTTTAATTTTTGTTAAACTTTTGATTAGATTTAATGGAGGGAAATAATCAAAGAAGAGAATTTGGATAAGAAACAAAACTGTGATTGGATTGTATAGGAAAGATTGAGGGAAAAAGGGATAGATGCTCTTTGTTTTCATTTTATTTTCCCTTTTTGCTTTTGGGGTGGTTTAAGAGAATAAAATTCTCTCGTTCACTTTTCCCCTGTTTGTAATTTTATATAATATGCTTCTGCTGCATTAATATGGAGTGCTGCTGATAAAGACTCAAATTCAGATATTCGTTTACTATGTTTTATGGCTGAGAAACAAAGTTTTCCCACTACAGTATGTTGGGTATATCTTGCTGTTGCATTATTCACTTCATTTTTCTTTTCACTAAATTTGCTGATGCTGCCTATGAGAACTTGGTTAGGATAGCAAATGTTGGGGCCTTGGGTTTTGAGTACTTAAGTTCAAAATTTATAATGTGTGATTATACGCATAGGTCTCTAAGTCTTGTTTTGTATAGAAGTTTTATTTCAGTTAGTCCCAATTAGTTAGCTTTAGCTTGGGCTGTATCAATTCTTAGCTCCGTATGTTGTAATAATTTGACGGTACTTGATGGTTGCTCGAATGGTCTATTTGTATGCATGATTAACATTCTTTTCTTTTTCAGGGTGCATTTTCATCTGTCAAATAGAATTGTGGTCTAAAATTTAAGGATTTTAGGTTTTAAAATTGATGGACAATGAATCAACCTTTAGGACTATTTCTTGATAACCTTTGAGGTCATTGACACCATTCATTTACTTTAAATGCTAGGTACTTGGAATAGTCCTAGATAGGCGTTTTCATTGTCTAATATGCTGTATGTTAACTTTGATTGTAAAGCCTTTTTCTTTTCCCTGAGTGATCGAGCTTTCACTTTAGCCAACGTTTTAAAATGTCAAATCAATGTGATTTCATTTAGTCTTATCGTGAAATTCCATGAAAAAGGTGTCTGTTCATCAACTTCAGCTTCAAAATGATCAAATATTTCAGCACCCTGACCTGTTTAACTTGGTATGCATGTGTCTAGCAGTTTAAGCTTGGTGTGGCTTGATTGTGACGGTTTCCAATCAGCAACTTGTACCGAGGGACAGAGGGTTGTTCAAAGTTGTGGTGGTCGTTAGAATTTTACTCTTGGAGTGACTTTAGCTTTAAATTTTTGTTTGTGTTGGTTAAATGCAAGACTTGGAATTTGGAGTCGTATTAATGCATGGCTTGTCAAAGTCGATTTTGGATGTCAGTTAAAGGCAATTCAAGAAAACGTGGCCCGCTCCCGTTTGTTTTAATTACTTAGTCTTCCTTGCAATCAATATAAGAAGTTTAATCTAAGAAATTTAACCAACAATTTCAGATTTGATCCCTAGATTAACTAGGAAAATTATTGATTTGTTCGATTTAATTGATTTTTAAAGAAAATATGTTTAATCACGAAATTAATCAATTTTTAGCTTGGTTCTATCTATTCATACTAATTGTAAGCCAACCAATCTAAATCTTTCAAACCAATCCATGTAGCCGATGCTTGTTTGGAAAAACATTGAATCTAACCTATGATTCCACTTTCATCTTTCATTAAATGTTTTAGATTTCCATTTTCAGAAGAAGTCTGACAGCACCGCAAATTGTACCATATTATTATTTGTTTGTCTGATGTTGTAAGGGTGATCACGTTTACGTCTTTACTTACTGGTTGTTGGATCCCTGTTTACAACAACACATTCTAAAAAAAGGAGGTTTGAACTACAAAATTAAACCCAATCTTGGATGAAACAGTAACAGTGTGGGGGCTCCCTTTGCCATATAGCAATGGAGCATGTGAGTGTGATCTGAAGGATGACAGTCACGTTCCAATGACTGAATGATGTTATAATGACGTTAGAGAATGAACTTTAAACCAGAATAAAAAGATGTCCAACTTTTTTTATTGTTGGAGGAGAGTGTGGGAAATGGAGATGGTTCGGGAAATTGGATGAATAAAGCCCTCTCCTCATGCGGTTGGTTCTCAACTCTTTCTCAAATTTAGCTGTTATTCAATACCTTTATCTTTTGTCTATCACCTTAGTATTTGAGCCCATTGTGTTCTGGGTAAGTTGTTATACTGTTGTTTTTTTAAGTGTAAACTACTTATTCAACTATTATTAAAGTTCTTTTTTATTATCAAAAAATTCTTTTTTATTATCAAAACCATCATTTAATTATTTAAATTTATCTTTAGTCACCAATTGACTATCCGTGATAACTTTTAAAATGGGGATAATAGCAATTTTATACTTTAACATTTGTTTACTGTGTCAATTTAATCTTGATTTTAAAAAATTTATATCTCAACATCTTTACATTGTGTAATTTGTTCTTTTTTGCTATTTTAGTTTTCTTTGTTAATGTTGAGGGTTAAAATTTTCTAAAATCAAAACTATATTAATTGGTGATCAATTAATACTCGAAACATGATTACCCAATCACGTTAAATCGAATTAAATCATTACGTTAAACAAAAAAAATACCGAATCACATTAAATTAATCATGTTATAATCACATTAAATTTAATCTTAATCATAAAATTTAACGTGATTGGTAATTTATCCTTTAGTGTTAGTGCTCAATTAATCACGTGTTTTAGTTTCTTGATCATGAAATTTAACATGATTGGTGCAATTCCATCAACGGATAAATTGGTATTCCACCAATATTAATTTTTCCCCTGAAGATGGAAATTAGGAGTTGGGATTTGGTAAGTCCTGTCATAAGCCTTAAAGAAACAATCACAAATCAATTCTCTTAAAACAAGAAAAAAAAAACAAAGTAGGGAATTTAAAAACACGAATACTCAACAACAGTTTAACCCAGGTATACGAATGTAGAAGACCATTGAACCATCAAACAAAGACCAACCCAATGAAGCTAACCATGACAGCAATCCATCCATAAAAGCTAAACGCCACATTTGGTGTTGCAGCAGATGGTGACGTTGGTGAACCGGGAGCGGTAGCCGGAGATCCCACTTGAGCAAGCACAGTTATGTTGAGCTTCATGTTCCGGGCTGCACAGTGGCCGGCTACACCACAGATGTACCATTTTCTTCCTGGAGTAGAAAGTGTGATCACATCGTTGCCAGTGGCGCGAACAGTGTTGTTACTTGATGCTTGACATTGTTGGAACTCAATTCCACTAACACCAATCACATTGTGAACTCCTGCTCTATAATTGAACACTGCATGAAGAATTGTAATTGTTTAGATGTTTTCATCACTTTAAATGTATATATATGTATGATTTTTAGATTACAGATAGAGAGAGAAGGTTGGTTTACCAAGCTTATCTCCCACATGAAATTCCTTTCCAGCTGCCCAACTTTGGTAATCAAAGTCAAGACTCCATCCTTTCTCATCACCAACAGTAAACTCGATGGCCAAACATGAAGGAACTGCAAAGAAAGCAACAATAGCTATGACGAAGAAGATGTTGGAGGAGGCCATTGTCGATGGAGTAAGCAACTGTTCTTTAGTTTTCTTGATGGTGTGTTCTTTATATGGTCGCATTGAAGAGTTTCATAGGCAGACTATTTATAAAGTTTCTGATGCACATATGGTTAATTTCGGTATATGTGAATTCGGCTAAGATCGGCACAGCCAAGTGGCATGGAAGAGGGTACAAAAAGCTTCAAGAATCAAGCAGGTTTAGAATATTTAATTTCTTTAGAACTGTTCCTATAGTGGACTATTTCAAAATGGTTAACTGTAATTTCATGGTTTTCATTTGACACATTGCGAAAATGGCCTGCCATGTGTGTGAATATTAAACAAAGAGAAATTTGACTGGGTTGCAAATAAGAAAACTGAAGTTTATAATATGGTTTCTCATTCCTTATGCATATTTCAATTCTGAAAATTGTGAATCCCCTTTTTACATGCTGTAATTTGATATTGATAGTCTTATTTCCATTGCTCTGCCTTCCACCCTAGAAGAAGTACAGATGAAGGGAGGAATGCATGTAGTGTTTATGGAACACCCGTCAAATGAAATTGTTGGCAAGATTCAAACTGTGATGGTTGAAATGTGCTAATGAATATAAAAACAACTGAACCCAAATCATGTTAATCCTCCCAATTTTCAGTCCACACTGTTAATATATTACATGTAACATTCCTTAATCCTAAACCGTTGCCGGAATAGGGTTATAAGGTATTACTAGATATATCAAATCAAATACGAAATTTAAACAAATAATTTGCATACATTTCATAAATATATCATATGTATTATCCAAATCAATTCAATTGAGTTGATTCAATCCAATTCAAATACCATACCAAAATGACCCAAACATGCCATTTTCATAATCTTAATATTTCATTTATATTGTATATACCCATCCAAGGTTAATTTATATTACCATTTACAAACATATTTCAAGATGACCTATACAATCAACCTAGGTACATGACATGTCACAAAAGAGAAAATACGTCACCACATTATTGAGTTTGGGATTGGCTTGGATGCTAGATCGGAACTTTGACTTTAACTAACCTGCGTACGGAAATAAACCGTACGCTGAGTATATTTATACCCAATGATATTACTATAATTCAAATTTGTAAATAACATAGTAAAAATATGCATATCCAATTTATGCTTATAATCATTCAAAAATCAATTATGTAACAAAACATATTCCAATAGTAATAATAATCTCTCATTCTTGCATTCAAATGAATTCATACATTATAACACTATTTCAAGTTCATTTCATTTTCACATCTCATTTCAAATTTTCAATTCATTTCATATCCTATCATTTAATTTATCAATTCAATTAGTATCAATTCTTTTACCAATCTGTTCTTTTACCCCTATTAACATAACTTGGACCTTAGCGGATATACAGATCCAACCAAACACACCAGTACAGCACATTGTGCCTAATCGGCATTGCTGAAGCAAACGGTACTCAGTATCTAATCAAATTTATCAGAAGCAATAATACGACAATTTTAGTGCCTAATCGACTCGTGGCCGAGTATCCCTGAACTCTTCCAATTATATGGCATGCCAACTATATCCAACTTAACCCGACCAGTTAATAGGGTATTCAATTCATATTTCTCAATTCAATTTCAATCAAATTCATATCAATCACAAATTTCCATATTCCAATTTAATACCACAATAATTCAATAATTCAATTCAAACCACTTCAAGTTCCAATCAATAATCACATTCAATTTCTTACCTTATTTTATTTACCATTTATATTAATCAAATGCAATAATTAATAATAATTAAATTCAAATTATAGTAATACAAACTGTATTTTGAATCACTTGTCGTCAACTTTCTCCTTTCCTTTCTTTGTCGATGTTTCCAGTACGATGTTAGCTACGAAAATTAAAATAATTCACATTCATTAATAAAATTACTAATTCTCATCAAATACTTGAATTTTTTTATTCAATTTTTACCTTAATTCCCATTTAATCCCTAACTAAAATTATCTTCATTTTTATTTCAATTTATACTTCATTTCCACTCAATTTTTACTTAAACTCAAACTTAACTTTCTAATTTTCATCATAAAACCCTAATTTCGAATTTCTTTCAATTTAGTCCCTATTATACAAAATTTATAACTTATTCTACAATTTAATCATTTTCTCACTTCTAAGGTGAAACTCTATTAACTAAATCTCTGATTCACACCTTTGGTCAACAAAAATTAGTGTCTAAAAATCTAATAACTTCCAAAATTTTAGCATATACCTAATAGTATTTTATTCTAGAATCATAAAAGCTCAAAAATTACAAGAAAAAAACTTAAATTAACTTACCAATCAAACTCGGAATCTTTAAAATCCCTAATTCCTTTCTTTTCTTTTTCTTTCTTCTTTCTCTCTGTGTCGTCCCTTTCCTATTTTTTTTCTATTGATTTGTTTTATTTTATGTATTATATATAATATAATAATAATAAAATAACATACTTACTGTTTAAGTAAATATAATATAATATATATTTTAAATTAAAAATATCTTAGATTTTTCAATGTTAAACCGCCTCAAATTATAATAATGACATATTTGTCTATTTAGTCTTTTTTACTTTCTTTAATTTATAATTAAATTTTTACACTTATTTCAATTTAATCCTTTTTCCTAATTCTTTTTCTAATTAAGTCAAATTCACCTAATCAAAACCTAATTAGACACACAACTAACTTCGTAAATAATTTTAATAAATATTTACAAATTCATTTTACTAAGACGGAGACCCAATAACACACATTTCCGATACCCATAGATTCTTTTTGGGTCGTTACATTATATGTGTCATTAAGTTAAAAATATTATACCTACATTTAAAACTCAATATATTAATATTCATATCATATCAAAATTACCAGATCATAGGGTTTGATACGATGGGAAGTAGTCACTTTTTTAGAAATTTAGTCAATTAGAAAGTGATTCCAACGTTTGTCAAGTCAAATTTTATTTATTTTAATTTTCCCTTGAGAGTTACTTTCTCATTATCATCGCAATGTAATTATCATGATAAAGGTGAGAAAGTTATTATTTTTCTATTACTTAACGGATTCTTTGCAAGTAAATTCTTTTTTCTAATTTTATTTTTTTTTCTAGCTAGAAATTTGATTTAGCACTTAAATTTATATCAATACTTAGTTTTTTTTTAAGAATATGAGTAAAATTGTTTCATTTAAATTGTATCGCTTATGATTTTAAATTCTTATGATTTACTTATTTTTAGTTTTGCTCAAAATAATATTTGAAATTAACTATTTTTTTATATTTCTATGAGTTAGCTTTAGCTAAAATAAAACATGATTTGAATTTTTTAATTTCCAAAATAAGTTTTATATATCCATAAATTTATATATGCCTTATTACATTTAAAAAATATAAGCAAAACAAATTTAAACAATTTTACTTCTAATTAAAATTAAAATTTTAAAAATAATTTAAAAATTATCAATTAAATTTCATTATTAAATATTTAATCTAAATATTTGTTAAAAATAAAATTTATTTTAAAAATTAAATATATCACAATTATCTTTTACGTAATAAAAGTAAATTCGTACATTATCATTACAATTTTAAAAAAATATTTAGTGAAACAAATTATGTAATTTTCGTAAAATTTTAATCAATACATTTTTATGAATATCAAACATTATAAAATAACTTTTTTAACAATCATGTTTCATTAAAATCATAACATCAGAAAGCACCAAATACTTCCCTAAAATTAGAGGTTTTACTTTTGGCCTTCTATCCAAATCTGTCCTTACGAGTAAGCAAGCAAGCGTGTTCCAGCAAGAGAAAAAAAATCAAGTATGCAAAACAGGTTCCTTAAGTTTTAAGCAAGGGGCTCTCATGTCTGTGTTATTCATGTCGAACCCTTTTTTCGTGCATTCCTTTTGCGGACAATGTCTCCTAATGGTCTCGCCACTGCCATAACAAATACAAGGCCCTTCAAAAATGCTTACGGTATAAAGCATGTGGACAAAGAATACAATGGAGAAAGTGACTTTAAACAATGGCCATATTTGGGGCTGTACAGATATGTATAACATTTTCCTTGTATTATTATGCACTTGGTCAGTTGTGACCCAGAAGTATATGGAGCACGAAAGTACATCTAACAACCAGTTCCTTTAAATATAAACTTTCTAAAGTGGATATTCCACAGATTCCATATACTGCAACAAGAGAAAGAAAAACTATGTTGATGAGATCTATGCATTTGTCGAACTGTTGATCCGTCAAAATTCTGAACCAACAGCAGCATATTAAGATGTCGACATGATGAGAAACCATTAGGGAGCGTGCCTTCACTTTCAGCGGGTGCCCAAGCTCCTGTGTAATCTCTATGTAGAGTAATTTGTTCTTGAAAATCAACAATTAAGAAGGGAAGACGAAAGAGAGATTATTGTGTTAATGATCCCAACGTACCTTGTGCTCAATTGGTTACCAACTTCAGTGACTATTTCCCCCATAGAAGTGTTTTCTCTTTTGCCAAATATCTCATCTATAAGAAAATGTCATTAGATGTACTACAAGATGGTGGGGAAGGAGGGAGAGACAGAAATTATAACACTTACCTCGTTTTCTGGTTGGAAAGAAGTCAATCTATTTTCTTTTGAGCCCTTGTACCAAAGAAGAACTGTATGAATACCACACCAAGAAGATTGAAAATTTAAGTGCTAAACAGAAAATACAGTTAACATACCAGGATAACCTTTGTAGATGTGAAGGTAGGGCGAGAGGACGTCATCTGAGATCCATAGCTTGGCTGTAGCTCAGCTGTAAGAGAGAGCTGCAGGCAAAGTAGGCAGAAATAGAGTATTTAGAAAAGAAAAAAAAAATATCATGCAATCAATAAAACTCTAAAAAGATCAAACATTTTAAATGTTAATTAGAAATATAAAAGGATGTACACCAATTAAGCATAACTGAAAATCATATTCAGGTTTACCTTACTAAAAAGTTCGACGGGTGGATTTTGCGGAACCCTCTTCTCTGTATGGAAATTAAATTCCTGTGTGGTAGACAAAGGACAATATCATCTCAAACAATTCAGCAAACGATCAGCGTGCATATGAAGAGGAAAGATATTCTATGCTATACCATTGGCACCGTGGTTTCCCTCTTGATATTTCGAAAAACACCAATATCACCTTTACTGGAAAATATCTGCAGAGGGAATTATATATTCATTGATACCTAGCTCAAGCATTTAAACAAACAATACATTGATGTAATTTGTTCTTTCTTTACCTTCCTATTTAAAGGACGAGCTTTGAAGTTGTACTTTTTGTCACAGACATCCTGGCTAGTGGCATCCATGAAACTAGGTCTAAGGATGCAAAAAAAAAAAAAAAAAAAAACCAGTGTCACTCCTTTATCAGATTCAATACGAACTTAAAACTAAGAAACACAAAAGGACCCCCATACAAAAGAATATGCACAAGAATAAATGTATGCTTGAATAGATACCTACATCGTATATTCTGCATAAAACTACAGTCTCTAGATAGTTAGATTTTAAAGCACTTTACCTTCTAGCTTCTCTAGTTTCATTGCCATTAGCAGAAATTGTACAAGGTTTCTCAAACCCCTGCAAGAGCAAAAATTTTCCAGATATGAAAAAGCCAAGTTAAGATGACAAATAAAAATATCAGCAGCTAACCTTATCAACAGCATTTGTATGGGTTGAAAAGGAGGATACAGCTGATGAGAGATGCACTGCCCTTTTCTGTGTCTTCAGGTGAAATTCCTGAGAAATAAGACAGCAATCTAAGTTACATATGGAGGACAAGCAACCTCGTTTTGGTAAAAAATTATTGCTTTTGATGCTTCTGCAAAATCCTATTAGTTCGGGAACAAGCAAGAAATTACTGTTCATCACTTACTTGAAACTCTGGCAACTTTGGAACACTCTTTTTTGGAAGAGGCAATGAAGGAGCCTCGAGAATCTGCAATTTTTAAACATATATATTTGAGATCATAAGCACAACAAAATCAGATTTGAAGGATGTCCCTTTTGTAAAATCGTAAGTACCAACTTTTCTATTCAATGGGCGTGCTTTGAATCTATGTGTGACAGATGTAACATGCTCTTCTTCTGTATCATTCTTAGGCCTGAAATGAAGACAATATCGCACAAGCAGCTTGTTAATAATACCTATACTTTACACCTCAACATGTAAAGAAACAGTGACCTGAACTAACCGTATTCTTTGAGCCCTGTGTGCTGTTTCAAGCTCAGGTTCCCTTGGAATGGTAAGCCTCAGCTTGGTATTGATGGCATTTCTATCTTTAGTTCCATCCTGCATAACCACAATGAAAATCTCAGAATATTTTAGACGCAACACAGGTTAAGATCCAACTGCACTTCCAAAAACTAAACATTATTGAGTGTACCTTTTTAGGTGCCTTGTGGACCAAAGTGGTTTGCTGCTTCACCTCCTCAACCTGCCATGCAGAACAAAAGTTAGCCCAAACCAGAAGCTTATTCAATAAGCATGTAAACTGAACCATACTAGTAATAGAAATTAATGATAAATTTCAAATACCAACATCAGAGATCTAGTGTGGGAAAAGTGAAGTTAGATTCCCACTAGGAGAACTGATCTATGCAACATCTAGTTTGCCTCTATTCTCAGTTTTAATTGGTTTGTTACTTCATATTATGAAAAACAAAACCCGTAGGAGGACCTTATGATTACATGCACTCATTTGAGTTGCCAACTTGCAAACATTAAAAGGCAAGGTTCTCATATAAAAACCACTTCATTATGATTTAAAACCAACACATTATACAAAGACATGAGAAAACCTGCAAAGTATGAGCAACCATGGTGGGAAGAGGGGAATTTCACGAACTCATGTACCTTATGCAAGAGACCTCCCTCTAGCTTTTGCCTCTTGGCAGCTTGACTTTCAACCACAGAAGAATTACCTAGGCTTCTATTACTGTTTAGAACCTGTAGCTTCTGAAATCTACAAAACAAAACCAAAATAGAAAGACCTTAATTTAAGGATCTAATATTGCTAAATAGGATATAAACTCAACAATATTCACACTGAAAGCAATCATTTCCAAGAGGTAAGATACGCTCTCTTTGTGAAATACAGGATTGTGAGAATGACTATGATCAAATTAGAAAAGAAAAGTCTGTTTGGCATTTCCATGACTTGCCTGGACGTAGCAACTTGAGTGGGTCGATTTTGTTTGGCCAACTGGCTAGCAGTAGGTTTCATAAGAGTTGAGCTCCTAGGCACAGGTTTTACACTCTTGGATCTAGTTTTTAACTTATCACTGGGTAAATGATTGTAAGTTGTCAACCCTGGGAAGTGAGCGAAAAAACTGAAGTGAGCAAAAGTATAGGAAGTAATGTTAAAAACAATCTTAATACTTGAAAGAAGGCAAAAATGATAATAATAAAGCTTGAAAACTTCTTCGAATAAGCGTCTTGGTCACCTGAAGTTAATTGGAATGGTTTATTCAGAGCATTTTGTAAAATTTTCTGTATATGGGCGGAGATCCCTCCCTTAGTTCCTTCATTTCCTGAAAACAACAATATCAGTCCAGCACAGTTTTCAGATTTTCCAAAGAAAATCATCCTTTTTTTTCTTTTTAACATTTTTCTTGGTAATCTGTCCTCCCTTTTAATCAAGGGTTTAACCAAGAACTCTAAAAACACTCAGACACAAATGTTTCATATAATTGCCTGCAGAAGCACAAGCTTGCCTCAGACTGCCTCTTCTTAACCAACTTCCACAGCTCTTTATTAATATAAGCAAAAATATATCATTCGGCCTTAAAATTTAAACAGAAACCAAGTTCAAAGAAATAAAAGCACCTCATATAAGATGCTAAATATGGTTAATTGTACCTTTGTTAATGGTACACACAGCTGAAAATCCCAACGCCATCATATTTTCCGGATCACTTTCATGTAATGTACTAGTATCTTCATCACATTTAGGAGATGTAGTAACATTTTCCAGGAGACTTTCCTCTCTTATAACTAACTTTGTCACAAAAGCTACAACCCAAAAGAAAGTAAAGAAATGACAATCATTGATATAATAACTCTTTTTTTAAGAAAGAAATTTAAATATTTCTACGGCATATTTTCTTTAATCAAACAAGAAGTAAAGATAGTAATAATAACTGAAATAATAGTGAAAAATTCTTGCTTCAAGCAAACATTATTAAGCAAAAGAGAAACTGACGAGAAGGAGGATAACTTGGGGCCGACTCGAACCAAAGTTCAGCTTCTCTGGCCTCCACCGGCGACTCCTCGCGCGTGAAATCAAAGAATCTAGCCGCATCGAACTCGTAATTAAGATCGACCTCTCTCACGTCCAACACTGCCTCTATCTCCATCTCCATCTCCATCTCTTCTTCCATCTCTCTTTACTTGTCTTTCTCTCTCCAAAACTCAGTCCCTCTTCCTCACTCTACAATGCTGCTCTAACTTCACCTGAAACAACCAGAACTAAAGTCCGCCGCCATTTCCATCGAAAATTTGAAATTGATTTTCACTTAGAAACCCTAGGAATCTTGGAAACGGCGAGTTCGAGTCGATAACGGCGATGACTACGGTTGAGCCAACTTAACTGTAGCATTCAAAGCAAAAAAAAAATGTTTATTTCATCAAAAGGGGGAAAAATAAGAAAACGAAGAACAAAGGACAACATCCATAGCGTAAGGTACAAGCTTGCGAAGCCAGACTCTGGCCCTGCGTTTTTTTCCCTTTTTTTTTTTTTTTTCTATAGCGCCGAGGTATTGTAACGATCCAAAATTTGAAATTATGGGCTTCTGAAGATTAATATAACAACAACAAAAACATAAGGCTGCTTATAGATTTTGACTAAAGTATCCCTAATGTTTATTGAAAATTTTGAGGGTGGAGCGTTATGTTGCGGAGAGGGTAAAAGAGTGAATTAGATTTGAATTTCTTTTTGTCTTTGAAGTGAGAAGCAGTACTATCGGGGTTCGAGCACAGCGGTTTCGGGTGGCGAGATCATGTCGAAGGGACTGAAATTTCGGCGCGGGTAGAATTTGCCACTGAGGTTTCAACGTAATTGCGAGATTACCCCTAACGGTTTTATTCGTTTGTCAGGTGGGGAAAGGATGGAACTGGACAGAGTGAGGGTCCCCTTTAGATACGAATTCAAATCTGGAGGACTAAAGTTTAGAAGGGTAGAAAGGGTATTTAAAGATTCATGAGATAAGAGTCTAATCCATTTATTAAATAATTATTTTCATATAACTTAACCTTTGTAATTGTCAAGTTTAATATTATTGTCATAGAAGCTCGAGTTGTTAAGATGAAAATATTGGAAGATGTAGTCTACACTATTTTAATATTTTTAGGAGTTGGAGTTTAAGGTTTTGAATGTTAATTCATTTAATTGTTATTGGAATATTTTAAAATTTTTAATGTCTTTAATAGTAGTATTTCAAAAAGTAAATAGTAATTTTTTCTAAAAAGTAAGAATTTATCAATTGAATAATAACAGTGAAGTCAAATTTTAATATTAATAATGAAAATATAAGTCAATTTTATCAATGCCTCTAATTGATACATCAAATCTTCATTTTTTTTATTTAGACAACTCCATCATTAACCTCTACGTTTAGAAAATCTTATACTTCATTAGGTTCAAAAGATATGATAACTAAATCATCTTTTGCAACAACACTCTGCCTTCACCTCTACCTCAAGCTCAACATTTGCTTCGACCACAATCATTTTGCATGGCTCTATCACCTTCATTGACATGTACACTTATGCCATAGGGATGCCATAGATTTCTATTTCCTTTGCCTTGGCCTCTTAGGATAGATTGGATCCACACTAAATTCCTCCTCAAAGCTTGCAATTTTGGACATTGGATTTATAGGAGCATGTCCAACCTGATAAATATGTAGTTTACCAATAGTCATAAACATTTCATATAAATTTTGGAAGTTGTAAAATTATCATCCTCGACCATTGAAATGTGAGGTATTTGTTAAAATAGTTGATTTAATATGTGAAGTACTAGATAAATCTAATGGTTCAATTACAATCACACTGTAAATGTAAATCTATGAGATGATAGTTATTTGTGCTTTTTTGAATTTGTCTAATTTTTTTTATCATCCTAAACTATTTATCGTAATCAGATTAATGTCACTCAATGAAAGAAAAACATATATATGCGTACATTAAAAATATGAGTGTGCACCTGTGTCACTGACAATAACATTGATACAATTTACTTTACTTATTATAACATTCACACAAACTACAAAAATAAAAAAAAAATATTACATTTAAATTTTATCACGATATAATATTAATTAAAGTAAATTAAATCAACAATATAAAACACAAATTATCCAATCATTACATTTACGCATGAATTGATGCTCATATCTTTAACAATTCTTCCTTTCATTAATTGAATGGCTGGTGAGTGGTGACCACCATTAATTTTTTATGGGCATATTTTTTGGATTATTTCTTTTTACAGATAGATGAAAGGGGGGTTGGTTTAAACCCACATAAACAAGAAAAGTAATTATAATAATAGTTACTTGATGGATTATTTTGTTTTTATTGTAGAAATTAAAATTTGGAGCCTCGATTTCATCTGTTTGAATTTCTCCCATATTTTTAGTGGATAAAAAAATTTGAAGCTTGGACTTTGGAGCCTTGATTTAATTCGATTGAAGTTAGGCATTAAAAAGAAAAAAAAATGTTTGCCGTCCACCGGCTAGAGATGATTATGTAGATGAATTTGTACGATTAATATCGATAGATGTAATATAAAAAAAATAAAAGTAATTGGTTTAGCATATAAAATGGATTAATATTATTGTTGAAATTGATTGTGTTTTAATTATTAAAGTCATTAACGATAGGTTCTAAAGATAATTGAATAATAATTTAATTCTAAAAATTACTCCCAGATTTTCCAAAATATATCTATAGTGGTTGCCATTGAGATAAGGAATGATGACCAGATTTTGCTTTATGATTCTCATGTAATTTTCACCAAACAAATAGAGTTATTTATGAGTTTGAAAGGTGGTTAAGCTAAAAAAAAGTGAAGCCAACCAGCTTAGCACAGCTCAACTCAAGCCAATCCAATTATACGTGTATTATTAATACTATAAGCTTTAGAGCACACAATAGGGTTTTAATGAAAATTGAGATCTAAGTGCTGGAAATAATTTAACATGTAAGGTTGCAGTGTATTGTCCTGTTAAGTCACTGTGTGTTTACATAGGGTTCTTTTCTATATTTCCCCAAATATAGGTGAGATCAAGAGGATGTTTAAGATTCCTTATCATTTTCACTTTTATCTAACTTTACTATTTCACACCTCATTTCAATTCAAAGATTCGTCCTACCTTTTCTTTTGTGTTCGACTTTTTTAATGACAAAACACTATTCATCATTCTTTTGAGTTAAATGTTCTTTATGGATGAGAATTAAGTCATCCGCAAAAACAAATCATTATAATTATTTGAATCGAATTAAATTAATAAATAGATTTTAGATTAATTGAATCGTGAATTAATGTGAATCAGTTGAATCAGATTAAAAAATTAATTGAATCGATTCTTTTATAAATTTTATAATAATTTTTTAATTGAACAGTCTGAACCAATAAATTAATAACATGATCGATTTAATCACTAATATGATTTTGAAAATATTATATAACACATAATGAGTTTGATTTGGTAAAAATAAGATTGTCATTGTAGAGCTTCAATATTTGATATCCTTAACGCAATTCCTAACCATAGGAGGAAAACGGATGGGTATCCAAATTGTCTAATTTATTATGAAATGGTCATTTCTAGATGTGTTACAGAGATCTAACACTCGTCTAAATAACCAAACAATACAATTTTAGACTTGCTAATTGTTCTTTCATTGAAACTTGAGCTTTTTTTTTTTTGTTAAACTTTTATTTTATGAAAATACAATGATTAACTACTAACAAAATTTAGGCCTCAAAGTGTGAAAAATTTTCTAGTTCGAAGATTAGCTTAGACAAAAAAAATTTAAACCTCGATTTCGATGTAGGAATAATTGTCAAGTTCAAGTCAAAAATAGAAGTTTGGCTTAAATGTAGGTTAAATTCTGCTCTTAATTCCTATACTTTGCAAAAGTTATGAATTTAGTCATTATTCTTTAACTTGACCAATTTTTGTCCTTATTCTTTTAGGATTTGTCAACTTTAGTCCTTACACTTTTTGAATTTTAAAATTTTAATCTTGACCAAACAAGAGTTGTTAAATCCGTTTGTCTAAATTCAATTACTAGTCATGTATTATATGTACAGTTATAGATTTAGTCCATATTTTTCAATTTGATCATTCTACATCACGAATTTTGAAATTTCAATCTTGATGCAAATGACAATCGTTAATCCATTAACTAAATTTTTAGTGAGTAATATGTGAAAATAACAAGCTGACGTAATATTACACATATGATAATATGTTTTACTCAAATTTTAGAAATAACAAAAATTAACTTAATGAATTTAATAGTTACCATTTGGCAATGACTGGAATTTTAAAATTTGAAAAGTATAAGAACAAAAAATGAGCAAATTAAAGTACATGGGCTAAATTCACAACTTTCACAAAGTACAATGACTAATAGTACAATTTAACCTTAAATTTATGTGTTACTGCTATGAAGGAGACAACAGTCCTGGCAAAAAGGCTTGGAAAAGTGACTGCACATATTTTTAATAGGAAAATTTGCATGTCTTAGATAATGACTCAATTTCTTGTGTGGTGGTTTCTTCGGGGGATATGTGGTGACTTGCCTTGCTGAAATTGTTTTCTGTAGCTTGTGGTCGCGGTGGACAAAAACGGGGTATCAATTGTCTTCAAGTGCAAAGGGGGGAAATTTAATATATATCTTTGTATATTTTGAATCCCTAACTCAATTATCACCCCTTAGAGTTAGATCCATTAAATTAAATAATATCATCAATATGAAGATGAAAAGAACATATTATTATATTATTAAATATGTAAATATCAAGCTAATTTTTTTTTAATTTTCAGATAATATCATTTTATTTATATATACAATATCAACATTGAAATATTAAAATTCAAAAGATACAGATATTAAATCTACACGAGTCACATAATATGTGGACTATACTTAAAATTTGACCTATTATTGTTTTAGCTGAAATTATTATAAAACCAAAATTATCTTTTTTTTTTTTTTTTTTTTCTTAAGAAAAAACATCGTTTATACAATCTAAACCACGGTATGTGCATAATTGGAAAAAAAAAAAAAAAGTAAAGGATATTGATCATGCTGCTATCTTTTTGGGTTCAACAAGAAGTAAGATTAGTATATGCCTTTTGAATTTGATAGCTTCAATATGACTCATATTAGATCAACACACAACGATGTATTTGCAAGCAATGCTTGATCCAAGACTAGTTCAAAAGGGATTTCGTAAATCTCAAAAAAAAAAAAACACATGTGCAAATGAACTACAGGTAGTACTCGCTGTAGCAAATTTGCATTGGATCTCTAATCTTAACACCCAAAAAAAAGTCAATACCAGATGAATAAATTTCTTACTTGTAAATTGTTTATTTTATTTTGGCAGTAAACTGAAAGGATTCAAAGCAATTTGCTGAAATTCCCACCTAAAACCACACCTAAATTTTGTCACCCAACACCACAAGTAAGGATGGAAAAATAAGCTGTAAGAAATTTTATATCATTTAAATAAACTTTTTTTTTTAAATTTTGAGAATAACAGTCTATTAAATTTTAGTGTAGATTTAAATAAGTGATACCTTAAGTTTAACTTATTTTTTTATTAACATATCCTCCAATTAAATCCATAAGTAGATGAATTAATATAAAATATTGTTGTTTATGTAAAAAAATGTGAATTCAAATACAAAGTATGTTATCCTCGTAAATTTGTAAATAATAATAATTTTTATTTAAAAATTCAATTTGACTAACTATAAATTTAATCTCGAGTTTCATTTGACTACAAACAAACAGCAAGGATATTTCAGTAAACTCACAGCCTTTCCCTCCTGAAAATCACAACAGCTAAATCGCAAAAATCTAAAAAAATCCCTCTCTTTAAGCAAGGAAGGGCTCAGAAAGAATCTGCATCCCAATTTTCTCCCCCTCAAAATATTAGAGAAAAACAAATATTCCAAAAAAAAACCAGAAAAGGTTTGAAGGAAGAGAAAGCACAAAAGAGAGACCACACAGCTATTATTTTTATTCATCCATTGAACATTAATCGGAAAACCCATATTTTTTATTCCCACTTTTATTCGTTTTTGTTGGTTATATGGCCATGCCTTCACTACAATGACACAAACCCGATATTCCCGGTCTCGGAGCTCCGATACCGAAAAGGAAAACACCGGAGGGGGAGGAGGAGCTGCCATGAGAGTGATAGTTCCTCTACAAGGTGTTGTTCAAGGACGAGGAGGCTTAGTCTTAGGTTCCATAATACCTTGCGCCCTCTTTTACTTTCTCCAATTCTATTTGAAGCGACACCGTAATGAGCTGGATGACCAGAACAATTCGAATTCCCCGGGTCAAAACTCAACAACCGGTTCGGCGTCGTCCGGGAAGTTGGCGGAGCTTCCTGCTTTGACACGTAATTCGTCTCGGGGTTTGCCGTCGCCGAGAAGTCCGCGTGGACCCGTATCCGTTTCCGGTCGGGTTAGTGGGATTGTGAAAGGCGCGGATTCTCCGTACTATGTGGGACTAAGGCGAGTTAAGGAGGATCCGTACGATGAATTATGTAATCCAAATGGGGTCATCCAGTTGGGTTTAGCAGAAAACAAGGTAAGTTCTTTCTACTTTATTTGTTGTCATAATTGTTAATATTATAATATGCTTTATGGTTCAGCTTTTCATTTTTTTTATTTGTTTTTTCAGTTGTCTTTGGATTTGGTTAAGCATTGGCTAGCAGAAAATGCAGAGCAAGCGATATTGAGAAATGGGAAAGAGCTGAGCATTAGCAGGATTGCAACTTCCCAGCCTTTTGATGGATTGATGGAGTTCAAAGTGGTAAATAGACTTTGTTTAATGCTATCAGCATCACTATTCACTATCTATTTAATGCAAAAATACTGTTACTTAGAGCTAATGGGATTAGGGACTGCTTGTGTGTGGCGTCAAGGTTTATGGTCTCTGTTAATAATGGTGGCACCAAAATTTTAGTAAAAAAGCTTATGTTATGAGGAATCAAGTGAGAGTAAGGTTGCAAGCACCAAATATATTGAATTTTACTATTGGAGGTCTGGGTAGAAGTTTGATCGTCGAGAAGACTTGATGAGGATTTCTGGTTTAGTGTTTCTATGTTCAATAAAAGAGGGATAAGAAAACAATAAATCTAACTTCATTAGCTCTTGATTCTTATTCAGTGATATATATATTGTTGGTATATACAATGACATTCATTAAAGCATGTAGGTGCATTGAAGTCGTGTAATTTCCATTTCATTTCACCACTAAACGTAAAGTGTTATTTCTTGTCTCATGACATATGTATCACATATTTCAATTACTTGCAGTGTAGGGTTTGATGAAAATGGAAAATATAATTGAATTCATGTATGCCCATGATCATAAACTGACAAATCTTCTTAACTTGTGCACATGGTAGGTGCATTTAAAATTTTAAGGTGATATTATATGTTGGAAGAATACCTTTACCAGTATAAATTGTTTGTAAAATTTTAAATTTGGCATGCATACCTTAAAAGTGTGATATAGACATCTTGGGCCATTAGTTTCAAGGATCAATTATCAACCTTGGAAGGTCCTGCTCATCTAATGATTCCTTCTGGAAATGTTTTAATTTTGTCGGTAAACAATCTCTACTTGAAATGATTGTGTTCTGAACTGTTTTTATTTTGCAGGCTGTAGCAGGATTCATGTCTCAAGTCACAGCGAAAGCTGTTTCCTTTGACCCTTCACAGGTAGTACTGACTGCTGGTGCAACCCCTGCGATCGAGATTCTTAGTTTCTGCTTAGCAGATGTTGGAAATGCATTTCTTGTTCCAACACCTTGTTATCCTGGGTAGCATCTGTCTCCGCCATTTCCATAGTTTTCATTCTGGTAACCAAGTATCCAACAAGGAAACTGATGTTTTGAACAAAATATGCAGTTATGACAGGGATGTAAAATGGCGAACCGGGGTGGAAATAATACATGTTCCTTGTCGAAGTGCTGACGACTTCAATTTAAGTATAGCTGCTCTTGATCAAGCATTCAACCAGGCAAAGAAACGTGGACAGAAAGTGCGTGGGGTAATAATATCAAACCCATCAAACCCTGTTGGCAATCTTCTAAGTCGAGACACACTTTACAGCCTGCTAGACTTTGCCAGAGAGAAGAACATCCATATTGTCTCTAATGAAATATTGGCTGGTTCTACTCATGGAAATGAGGAATTTGTGAGCATAGCAGAAATCATGGACCTGGATGATATCGATCGGAAAAGAGTACATCTAGTGTACGGTTTGTCAAAAGACCTTTCTCTTCCAGGTTTTCGGGTTGGTGTTATCTACTCTTATAATGAGGAGGTTCTGGCTGCTGCTAAAAAGTTGACGAGGTTCTCATCTATTTCTTCCCCGACCCAGTGTCTGCTCATTTCTATGCTATCTGATGCAAAATTTGTTCAAACATTCATTACCATCAATAGAGAAAGGCTTCAAAGAACATACGCTCTGTTTGTTGCTGGGTTGAAAAAACTGGGAATCAAGTGCATAAAGAGTAGTGGGGGTTTCTACTGTTGGGCTGATATGAGCGGGTTAATCCGCTCTTACAGCAAGAAGGGCGAACTTGAGCTGTGGGATAAGTTGTTGAATATAGCTAAGGTTAATATAACTCCAGGGTCGCGTTGTCATTGTATCGAACCGGGATGGTTCCGCTTCTGTTTTGCTACATTGACAGAGAAAGATATCCCTATAGTTATTGATCGGATTCAGAAAGTTTCTGAAACCTGTAAATTGAATTGATGAAAATGCTATTGTTTTATTCTATGATTGTGAATAACCTGCAGATTTTTTTGATTGAAAACTCATTTGACGTTATGCTGGTGGTTTTTTCAAGCTATCCACAGGTTCCATTTAACTTACACAGTTCAAACTGAACAAATAGAAGAATACACGTAAATGAGTACCCTTTTTTATTGCACAAGATTACAAATAGGAACAAATCAATGATGGTAATAGCAAAATGAATACAAAAGAATGATCTTGTTTTTAAGCTATTCTTTTTTACCCTAACCAGTAGCAACTGTGTCCCCTTTGCAGTATTTATCATATCTAACATTTTGCACTTTCACTACGATTCGATTCCAGATCTGATGGACTCGAGAACTTGTACAACCTCGGCCATGCTTGGTCTTCTTGAAGGAACCTCTGATGTACAAATCAACCCCAACTTCATAACCTGTATAAGTTCGTTTTCTGCGAAACCGCGCAACCTTCTATCAAAGCAAGCTGACGCAGAGCCCCTCTCCAATAATCCTCTAACATATTCACACAAAATCACTACCTCGTTTACTGTTGGACTCTCTACTGGTTTCCTCCCAGTTACTAGTTCTAAAAGAATTACTCCAAAGCTATACACATCACATTTCTCACTAAGTCTCATACTTTGAGCCAACTCTGGTGCCACATATCCTACTGCATTATGAGATTTAGTTAAACCGTAATTATCCAAAATTGGAAGCAATTTTCCCAAACCATAATCGGATAGTTTGGCCTCATAGTTCTCGTCTAAGAGTATGTTGGTTGATTTGATGTTGAGATGGAGAATTGGAGGTCTACAATCATGGTGAAGGTAAGAAAGTGCTCTTGCAGTTCCAAGGGCAATATTAAACCTTCTAGACCAACCTAGTTCGGTATTACCAACACCTGAACTAGTACCAGGGTAATTCATTCCGTGTAGATTATCATAGAGATTCCCATTCGGGATGAATTCAGATAAAATCAACTGCATTGAAGAGGACCAGTAATAACCTTGAAATGCAACCAAGTTTCGATGTTGGAGGTTACCTAGGCGCCCGATTTCTTGCTCAAATTCATCTTGGTTTCTAAGTCTCCCTAGGGTCTCAAGCTTCTTTACTGCAATTGCGATCCCCCCTTCAAAGCTAGTTCTATAGACCGTTCCAATTGACCCTCCACCTATTAGACACTCCTTGTCAAGCAAAGCTTTGGTGCCAGCTTCCCAATCTTCATATTTAGAAGGCAAACTTTTGCTAAAGAGGACTAACTTCCCGATTATAACATTTGAATCTGATGAACCTGGTGGTGTACTCTCGACAACCACCGTCACTTCCTGCTTTTTACTCTTGCGTGCCCTGATGTTCATGATGGTTACCACACAAACCCCTGTAAGGATCACAGCAGCAGCAACAATGGCAACAATTGCAGAAACACTAAGGACCTCGGTTTTACCAGATGGGGAAGAAGTGGCACTTCCGGAACAGGATGCCAAAGGGGAACCACAGAGTCCAGTATTGTTAAAAAATGCTGATGGACCAAAGGACTGGATGGTCTGATCAGTAGGTATGACACCAGAGAGATTATTGTAGGAAAGGTTAAAATGAGTTAACAGATTCAAATTCTTAAGTGAAGGGGGAATTGACCCCGAAAGCGAATTCTGTGAGAGATCAAGCAATTGGATTTTTGACAAGTTCCCCAGACTAGATGGGATACTTCCATTCAGCCGGTTGCGATGCAAGTCGAGAACTTCCAGATTTGACATGTTGTAAAAGGTATCAGGAATATGTCCCTCTAGCATATTTCCAGACACATCCCTGCAGCAACATATAGAAGTTTCTTAGAATTACTTCAAAGCAATGCCAAAGAAAATCTACAATACATCAGGATAGTGCTTATACTCACAGTTCGAGAAGAAATCTGCAATTGCTTATATCCTCAGGAATTCCACCAGCAAGGTTGAGATTGTGCAAATCTAAGACCAGTAGCAACTCAATGCTTCCAAATCCTGCTGGGATTGTCCCACCTAATGAATTATTAGCCAAGCTAATTGCTCGAAGGCTTCCCAAATCCCCGATATTAACTGGTATGGTCCCATTAAGCTTGTTGAACCCCAAGTCCAAAACTTTGAGGCTCTTACAGTTTGAAATGCTTGTTGGGATTTCCCCATCCAAACTATTCCATGAAGCATCAATGAATTCCAATGTCCCACTACAGGTTCCAATCACAGAAATCTCACCAAAGAACCTGTTATGTGCAACATTGAAATAAGTAATGTTCTTAAATTCAAGTACTCCCAGTGGTGCAAAACCTGTGAATGAATTTCTGCTAAGATCCAGGCCTAGCAAGCTTTGGCATTTTGAAATCTCTTCCACCACACTGCCACTCAATGCATTGCTACCAACAGATACATACTTCAATACCGAGATATCGCAAATTCGAGAGGGCAATTCACCAGTAAGATTATTGAACGAGAAATCGAACCCTTCAAGGTTACTACAATTCGCAATGGACTCCGGAATGGAACCCGAAAGACCGTTATGTGAGAAAGAAACATACTTTGTTTTGTAACAATGCTTGAACAAAGCAAACGGAATCTCCCCAGTATAACCATTCTTTGAAAAATCAAGAAACCTAATGTTAGGTAAGTCGCCAATGAAATCTGGTATGGAACCAGACAATACATTTGAACTCACATTGATCTTCCATAATGTCTGTAACTGTGAAAATTCTTGTGGGATATTACCTGAAAACCTGTTGCCAAACAATGTCAAGACTCTGAGTGAGGTTAAACCAGACAAGGCAGCTGACAGCTGACCACTAAGGCTAGTGTTCCACAAAACAATCTTGTCCACAAATCCTTCAGGATTGCAGAACACACCACTGAAATCCACACAAGGGTTACCACTTAGGACCCAAGAAGTCAAGCTGTTGTAAGGATCATCAGTGATGTTTCCTTTAAATTGGAGCAAAATTTCCTTCTCAGTTGCAGCTAAAGAAATGGTGAAGAGGGTTCTGATTCCAAAACAAGAAAGAATCAGGAAGAACAAAGCATGGGAAACTATGAATTGATGGATCCTTCTCATGCTCGAAACAACTGCAAGAGCACATAAAAATTCGAGTCTAACCGTTTGGCATTATCGAACCAGATTCAATGAAGATCCCCCTATCCTGCTTTTCCAATTGCAGAGCTTGTTGTTTGCATTTGTAAAAATCTTGAGTACCAAAGGCAAAACATCAAGATCATGTCCAAACACCGACATTTTTACTTACATTTGCTCAACGAAGCACCCCGTTTTAACCCACACTTTCTTCAATGAATCAAAGATCTGACCTTTTTTCTTTCTGGGTTTGAGCTAAAAATCTCAACTTTTTGCTCTAGACAGAAGAAAGAGAGTTCAAACAAAAAAAAAGGGCATAAAGCATGGGAGAAAAAAATGCAATAAAAATGGTGAGTTCAACAAGTGCAAACAAATAACATGAACAAGGCATCTTGGCTGGAAAGGAAAACAGGTGAGCAAATTTAATACCAACCATATAATGTAAAAAATATTTATTATCTAAACGGTTGGCACCAACAGAAGCTTAACCACGTGCATGTGCATTTCTTTCCATCTCAAAGCTCAGCTCTTTTCAATCCCATTACCAAAAAAATTACAACCCTCTCTCAGTCTCTCCTTTCCCATTTTTCTATTAAAGAAAAAAGAAAATGAAATGAAAACCCCAAAGTGGTCTCGGTTCACTCACCACCGTGTAAAGGTAGGGCCTTGGTTTTGTCTGTAAAATTAAAAGCATTTATTCTCCCACCAACCCATACCTTTCATCACCACCAAATAATTGGCAGAGAAATAAAAGAAAAATTAAATATGTTTCAGAAAAAAAATAAAAACCCAAACCAAAGCCGTGTAAAAGAAGGAGAAATTACGGGGGTTTTAGGCTTTGGCTTTTTGGGTTTATTTTTGGTCTTTTGTTGACTGAGTTGTGCCTTTCCTTTCTTTTTATTGCTTTAAAGACTGAAGTTTCCATGTACCCATTCTGAAGGGGACTCTTTTTTTTTTTCATTAAAATCAATTAGATAAGATGTCAATTTTATTACCATTTCCTTTTATGTTTCCATTAAAAGCAGAAATCTTTGAAGGAAACAAATTAAAAGTGTTTATACAGTATTTTCCACTACTGTCGCCATTTTTTTTTCAAAGCTTCCCATGTGACGTCCTGGTTTCAGCCACACACACACAAAAAAAAAAAAAAGCTTTAATTTTTAATTCTACACTAATGGGGTTTTTATTTTATACTTTATTTAACTTGAGACTGTTGTCTTGTTGCATTTGACAGAGTAAAAGGTTTTTGGTTAGAAAACATAGACGAATGAATCAAATGGTCAAGAGAGAGTACAGAAAAGAAAAGCTAAAAGGTGAAAGTTAATTTAAATATTTAGTGCAGATTAGTTTAACGTATATGAAGAACTTAGTAAGCATGGCCATGGCTGGACCCTGTCTTGGTGTCATTGGCTTTTGACAGGGTCCCCAACAACGGTGTCTCACAACCCTTTTGATATATCTTTTTCTTGCCCATGTGGCCATATCAACGTCATTTTAACACTTTAAAGCATTAGTGCCATACACATTGCTTGGAATGAAATACTTTGTATATATGCTTTAATGGAATGCCAGGCCAACTACTGCAGTCCCAAGCATTATTTCTCCTTCAATCTACTTGTTTTTAATTTATTATTATCTTTTAATGTATTTTAATTAATTTTCTTGTGGTATGTGATTGTATTATACCTAAGATGATTAAATATGTTCCATGCTATGGTAGTTGTGTAGGTGGAGGGTCAATTTCTCCTTCTCTCTCTTCTTTTATAGAATTCGTACCAAAAAAAAAAAAAAAAACCTACAAGAATGAGCCCATGAATCTTAGCCTTTGAATTCGATTCAATACGGAATAGGATTAACGTAACCGATTATCATAATTTATAAAAATTGATTTTTTATAAGGATTAATGTAACCGATTATTTAATTTTGAATAACGTAACTGATTATCTAATTTGGAATAAAATAGAGGAGAGCATTTGATTTTTTCGGGTAGTTTAATCGGGTTTTTTAATTAAATTAACATAACCAATTATCATAATTTATAAAAATTAATTGAATCAAATTAGAGTTCAAAAACAACATAAACGAGTCGACTTTAGGTTAATTGGTTCAATCAATTAACCAACTTGATCGTCCTTAGTTATTGGGTTAGATTACTGGACTTAAATAATTTATATTTATTTTATAAATACATTTTAAATAATTAAAAACATTAAATTAAGCCACTTTTTCAATCAAATTGGTTTAAAAATTCAAAAACAAATAACCGACCAAAATAACTAACAAAATTGGACCCATAACCGAAAAAATCAACTAAATTAATTGGATCAATTTAATCGATTTTAACTAAAATTTGTTCTCCCCTAAATATATGCAACCATTAACTTTTGAGGGTATTTACATGTCATGAAGTAATTAGATAAACGTGTAATTACTAATTACACCATCTTATAATTATAATGAATTATAATTTTCTAATCATCTTTAACTGATAAAATATAATTACATCATAAATTGTTGTATCATATTTGACAATATAAATTGTAATTATACAATTACACAATTTTAAAATCTAAAAAATATTAATCGTTATACAAAATTATCAACAGTAGAAAAAATTTCTCTAATCAACTAACAAACAAAATAAACATCTTATACAATTTATCTAATTATTCTAGTATTAAATTTTGGTTTGGTTATTTCCTCACTAATATTAAACATGTACTCATTGTTATCATTAAGGTGTAAATGAACTGGGCTTAAACGAACAAAGTTTTGTTCGTGTTTGTTTGTTTATTTTTTGGTGCATTACAAGAGGGCAAAGCCCTAACAGTAACACGATTTGAACCTAGGTCACTCTTGGGGTTATTTTGATGTTGTAGGTTCCAATTAGATGCTTGTTAGGCTTGGTAATGAAGATCCAAACTCTGGGGCAAAGCCAACGCACGGGTTCTGTTTGTTTATTTTTTAAATTGTTCATGTTTTAAAATTTCAACATCATGTCCAAACTTGATTCGTTTAGTATTTGGTATGCTTATGCTTAGTTCATTTAATTTTCACAAATATGTTCTTTTATAAGTTTGCAAACCTTAAATGAACATGTCCACAAAAACCAAACAAACAAACAAAAACATTAAGTAATCAAACCAACTAAATTTAAATATAAAAACAAAGGGAAAATATTATTTTTAAATAAATAAGTTTATAAATAAATTTGTTCGTAGACATAAACGAACCAAACACAACTTTATTCATGTGCATTCATTTAATAAATCAACATAATTTGTTAATTTATACTTATTTATTTGGTTTAATAAACAAACTTATTTATTTACCTTCTTAATTAATAATAATTGGTTAAGTATAATTGTCTTTGTCTTATATGATATGATAAAGGTGTTCAAATGGTTAAGCTAATGGTTAATCGAATCAAATTAGTATCAATCAAATATTTTAATTTTTAACCGTTAACCCAATCAAAATTTTTTCAAAAAAATAACTAAACCGAAATATTTCGGTTAATTCGATTGGTTTAACCGAAATTTATATATATATATTTTTTGATTAAAACAAGTATAAAACATATCAAAAAATAATTTGATAATATTTATTTGACCGAATTATCCGAATTAAAACTACATATAATTTGTATTATTAATTATTAAGTTCGATTAATTACCTGATTTCAAACTGAATTACCAATAATCGAACTTCCATAAATTATTAACTAATTTCCAACCAAATTAAATTAATTAGCGGACTAATTAACCGAAATAAATCAATTCCATCAATTAATTTAATTTTAACTAAAATTTTAACACCATAATTTAATTTTTTAGTATCAAACCATTCTCAACCATGAGGAAATGATTTGGCTAATAAAATTTAGATTTAATTGGCTCATTAAAGAGTACAAATTCAAGGTCAGAAGACACTAGCAGCAACTAGATGGCAGGCAAAATGGCAGAACATTCAACAGCCAAGCCAAAATATTTTTTTTGAAGTTTAATTCATTGAATTCATATAATTATATTAAAAGGTGATATTTAGTAAATCTAAAATTAATATATGTTAAATTAAGTGATAAACAAATTGATAAAATTTTAAATTCAGATATTATAAATAAAAATAATTATTATTTAAAACGACTCAAATTTTAATTAGAATCTAACCTAATCATTGAAATCGAAATGTTTCAAGAGGAAAAAAATAATAATTTGAGCTAACTACAATTTGATAATTATTATTTGTATGTGTTTAGTTGTTATAATAATTATTTTTGTTGCAATAATGTTTGAATTTCAAAGTTACATGTGACAAAGCCATCATAATGATTGTATTAGAAAGATAATCCCATCTTCCGAAACCAACATATAATAATGTGTGTGTCATAAAACACATTAATGTTCCAAAAATACAATGAGTTTTAGTGATGGAATCGATATGGTGAAATTTTGGGGGTTCTTTTTTTTTTTTTTAATTTTACTTTTAAAATTGGGTTTTGTTTATTATATTTTAATTATATAGATTTTTTTATTAAAAATTAAATTATCTCAATTTAAAATACAATTAAAAATATCTAACTTCAGTTCTTTGTAACAAGGAAACAGCAGCACCAGGGGATTTCTTAGATGATAATATCAATATATTTATGTAGACCCAAAATATTTTCCAGTCTTAATTTGTAAATGTTCAAATACGTGTTTTAAATGAAGATTTTTGAAAAATAAATTGAAATAACATTTTATAAAAAAAATCAACATTTTTCTTAAAAAAAAAACTCCTTACCATGAATAAAAAAGAAGGTGAAGCAGACATGTAAGAAAATCATTGTTCCACTTTTGGTACATTGACAAAGATTGAATGTCAAGCATACAGTAGAGAGAGCATCAATTGCCATTGCCCCACAATTTAAGGTTTCAAACTGAATTTTAAAACCAGAGAATGTGCCACAAAATACACACATCAGAAATACAACCAGTCAACACCCATATATAATATTTTGGTCAATGTCAACAATAAAATGAGAGGTAAATTTGAACTATATGCGGGTTTTGAAATTTTTTTTTTTGGATTTTAGGCTTATTTTTGTGATATTTAGGGAAATAGGTTAATGTGTTTTTTTGTTTCTCTTTACAATTTTTTTTTGTGTTCAGTGTTGGAAATTTATGGAGAAAGATTTATTTGTTTTTTGTGTTTGACATAAACATTGTGATAGTTTTAAGACATATTTGAGTTCATGGTGATGCGATAGCGCTCGAAAAGTCATACATTTCATCTACCGTGTCGGGATGAAATCATCACCTTAAAAAACCATCATATTATAACTCAAGCTTCGAGTTAAAAACTTCAAAGAATTAAAAAATAATTTTACTATTTTATTAACATGTAATTTTATAAAATTTAAAAGAATTAAATAATAAATTTATTATTTTCGAGGGTTAAGTTGCATATCCCTAGTTTGCACCATGTTAAGTTGTATTAAACAATCTTACTTCTTGTAATCTTATATGAGAGTTAATCATATATAACAAAAAAAAAGAATTGCATAAAACAACGGCGCCACGTTTTAATAAATTTTTTCTGTCATTGATATATAATTTGATATTTTTTTAATCTCAATCTTAAGACTTGAACTTCAAACCTTAAATTTAGTATTTTAGTTTAGATTCAAAGTTCGAGACTTTAAAATTTAGATTAAAAAAATACTAAAATTATGTACTAATAATATGAAAAAAAAAAAAAAATATATATATATATATATATATATATATACCTGAATCGAATTAACTTGGATTTTTGTTGGAAGCCATTAGGAGTTGACCTTTGAGCTGTAAAAATAAAGTAGAAGGTAATTGGGTAAGATAAGGCGCCCAACCCATACTTAAGATACCTTGAGAAAATAAGATAAAACCAAAAATTGGAACTTTTCCATTATTAAAGAAATATACTAACGAATCTCAGTGAATAATTCTTAAAATAAGTTGTGAATTCTTTAATTGTTCTTTCCCTTTTGCCTTCACGCCAGCAGAGACGTTAAATATTTTCGTACGCCACTTACCAAATAGAGTTTAAAGAGAAGACGAAAAGCGCTGAAAACCAAACCATTTCATTGTTAAAAACGAAAAGTAACCCCCCCCTTAAAAAAAATCCAACAAAAAGATGAGTTCAACCACTGGTCAGTTCTTGATCCAGCGTCCACGATTCAATCATGTTTTCTTGCAAAACAATAGCTTTCATATACCTAAGCGAGTCCAGTTCTCAGTTTTGCCACAAAGCTCCCATATTCCTGTTCCACTCAGTTCCTTTTCTCAGTGTAAGTCTTGTTCTTGTTGGCCTTTAATTTTTGGGTTTTTTAGCCCTCTAATGTTCTGGGTTTTCTGGGTTATGTTTTAAAAGTATTTCCTTTTCATCCTTTGTGTGTGTGTTTGTGTTCCTTTTTTTCAGTTAGGGGCTCTAAATTTTTGGAGTGTAAATGTGCATCAGAGAAAGTTTCAGAATCTTTTGAAAGGGACCCAGGTCAGGAATTTGAACCGGAACCACATCAGGTGCTCATGTTTTTGTTAAACATAATCTGTGTTCAAATTTCAGCTTAACTGGACTTTCTTATAGTTTGAAAATCATGCTTGTCCTGTTTGCTGTATGGACTTATGGAGTGCTATAATGTCTTACCTAACAGTCAAAGGTCAAAACTTTATGCTTGATAATTGATACCCAAATCCTATATTTGATAACATGATCCTGTTGTATTTTAGTATTTGGTGTTCTTTGCAATATGTACTTGCAGACAGTGGCATTATCAACTATTTTGGGCAAAAATTCACAGTAGTTCTTGTTGTATGTGCTGTTTCAGATTGTTAAACAAAAGAAGGCTTCTATAGTGGATATTTTGAAGCAATCAAATTCCATTCTGCCTCATGTAGTCCTTGCTAGTACAATTATGGCTCTTGTGTATCCGCCTTCTTTCACATGGTTTACCAGCAGGTCATTAGCTGATTCTTTCTATGAATAGGTTGTCTACACTATGTATTATAATCCTTTTCCTTTCTTTTAGGACAAATGGATGTGGAAACTGTAATTTTCATTCTCAAGTGTATCCCTTTAAAATCAGGATTAATTCATTCATTCCTGTTACCTTATTTATATCTAAGATCCATTACAACTTTTTGGTTTTAGTTGATATTTGAAGAAGTAGGGGTAGGTTTTGAGGCCAGAACCTAATGCAAGTGATAAATCAATTAAGGTTATGTACAATGAAAAGAAAAGAAAAAAAATAAGTTCCGGTATATATAAGAGAGAGTAATGAGCTTTTGGACTGATATCTTAGCTTATGTTTTAATTATTTGGTCTCTTTGTAGGTACTATGCCCCTGCATTGGGTTTTTTGATGTTTGCAGTGGGGGTAAATTCCAGTGAGAAGGATTTTATTGAAGCATTTAAAAGGCCAGATGCTATTTTTGCTGGTTATGTTGGTCAATTTGTTGTGAAGCCCCTGCTTGGATATATTTTTGGAATAATTGCTGTGACAGTGTTTGGTCTTCCTACTCCTTTAGGTAGGTCTATCTGTCTTTGTGGTCAATGCTTCCAAAGAAGAAGTTGTCTATCTTGAGTTAAAAACAGGAGAGTCTATACTGATAGAATGTGGATCAATGAATCAGGTGCAGGGATTATGTTGGTATCCTGCGTAAGTGGTGCCCAGCTCTCGAATTATGCTACATTTTTGACAGATCCACCACTAGCTCCATTAAGCATCGTTATGACATCTTTATCTACTGCTACTGCTGTTTTTGTTACACCAATGTTGTCTCTCCTGCTTATTGGAAAAAGACTGCCGGTTGATGTAGTGGGAATGGTTTCTAGCATTCTGCAGATTGTTATTGCTCCTATTACTGCAGGATTGCTTTTGAATCGGTGATACTCTAACCCCAAACAAATGTTGAACTTGATGATATTTATGAGAATCTCTTATCTGTCTAACGTGTCTGCAGGTTGTTCCCTCGTCTTTGTGAAGCCATGAGACCATTTCTGCCGCCGCTTTCTGTACTTGATACAGCTTGTTGTGTTGGAGCGCCTCTTGCTATTAACATTAATTCGGTTTTGTCCCCATTTGGTTTAACTGTTTCGTTGCTCATTGTTGCATTCCATTTATCAGCATTCATTGCTGGTTATTTCCTCAGTGGTTCACTCTTCCATAAAGCACCTGATGTGAAAGCATTGCAAAGAACACTATCTTTCGAGACAGGTGAGAGTGAGACCTCTTTTTTTGCCGCTTGTTACTTTGCAATATTGCTGATATATTACTTTACTTTGGCAGGAATGCAAAGCAGTCTTTTGGCGCTTGCACTTGCTAATAGGTTCTTCCAGGATCCACTTGTCAGTGTGCCTCCAGCTATCTCGGTAAGCCTTTTGTTTACCTTTTCCCCCCTTATTGTTTCTAGTTGCCTTTTCGCAAAGGAATAGTATGCAAATTATGATACCATTTCTCATAAATTGTTAAAAAGATGCTTATGTATAAGAGACTCCCAAGAAAGGGGCTCCTTTTGGCATTGGTTTCTTATATGCTTCTTGAAGCTTGAAGAATCTATAAAGATGGAATATTTGCTTTTGTTCATAACAGTTAACAAGCTCGTTACAATTCTGTGCAACCCTTATTCCATCTTCTCAGAGTTTCTTCTTTTATGTTTATTTCAAAGTTTGAAATAGTTAGTTCGGTTAAGACGAATTGCTCGTAATTTAACTGTATTGTTTCTGGGATATGCAGACTGTGATCATGTCATTGATGGGCTTCGCTCTGGTCTTGATTTGGGCGAAGAAAAAAGAATAATGGGAGAATGAGGGGTTTCATATGTGAATCCGTCCTCCTATGCTGTGATACAAATTTGAAAAATCAGATCATCGTAGGGCAGATGGAGTGTGTACCCTCATGGAAATAGAATGAAATCCTTGTAATTGTGTTACACAGGGTTCATAATCATTCCTGAGCAGTGGATATTTAGAATCTCTTTTTCCCCTTTTTGGTTACAGTTATGATGGCCTCAATAGGTGATTTCTGAGAACCTTGGTCCTTGCTTAGGTCACTGATAAGTAATTTACCAAGTACAGGAGCATCGTTAACCATAGCTGATCTGCTCACATCGTTCTCCATACTTGGTGTTTTCCTTGCCCAAGATTGACATTTTTTAAACCGCACTTTCATGTTCACTGGTACACGGATTCCAAGGTACTAAACTACTAATCTTATTATTTGACAAAAAAATAAATAAATACTAATCTTATTATATTTAAGTTTACCTCACACTTTGAAAATTGTTTTTTATATAAACATTATAATAAATCAATGAGAAATTTGCCATCAAATGATATCACCTTTTTTTCACCTAAAAATGGTATTTAAATTATCAGTTTTGTTTTATTTTACTCCCAAATAATTATATTCAATAAGAACCTGACATGTAGATGTTTTTATTTGATGATGTATACTTTTAGAGATAAAATGAGATTGCTTTTGCTGGTCAGCAGCAGCGGCTCTTTGGCCTTTAGTTCTTCCCCCATTGATTTCTCCCCGCCTCCTTGCCGGTGGGTGGTGCGCTTGTGGGTCTCTCCCTTTTTTGCCGGCCAGAGCTCTCGAGTGTTGCCATCCACCTACCCTTTCTCTAAAAGTGTATATCTCATGTCAGTAAAGTTAATTTTTATGTTCATTTTGAAGTGATTTGATAAAAAATTGTAAGTTCAAGAGTTAAAAAAGAGGCAAAAAAATAAATGAAGGGTTAAAAAGATTTTTTTGTAAAATTGGAGGGCCAAAAATGCTATTATGCCATTTTAAATAGGTTTTGTAGTAATGTACAATTTTTGAATCACGCCCTTGTCTAAACCTTATCTTCAGAACTGGACTAACTATTTAACTAACATTTCTGAATCTAATTTATGACGAAAAGGAAAAAGGGCTTTTCAAACGGGTCCTTACGAAGTAACTACTAAAACTAACAAGATTAAAGGAAAATCCGACCAACTAAAAGAATCACCGCCAAAATCTCCATGGCGAACGCCACCTTACTCTGCTCTCCACTACCCATTTTCAAACAAAGTCATTCCCTTCCAACTCTTCGTTGCCCCGAATTTCTTAAAAAACCCAGGCCATTGACTGGAAACCTGTCCATTCCCAGCTTAAATTGGAAGCCGAAACCCGTGATTGGTATAGTCGGGTCAGCTCTGGCCTTGGCTCTTGCGGGTTCCGCTTCGGCCTCCGAATTGCCGTTGTTGCTAGGCACTTCTTTGCCGCTCAGTGAACCCGCTAATGCCTTGTCTCTTCCCACTTGGGCCATACACGTGTCCAGTGTTGTTGAATGGTGAGGATATTTTCTTCTCTTGTCTTCGGATATTTCCTTCTATTGATGTGCATTGGGCTGCTACTTGATAAAAGTAAACCAGTATTGACTGTTATGATACCCTTTGTATCCTCTGAATTGAAATTATTATTCTCTTCGTGAGTTGATTACTGTGTTAATGATATTACCTTGTCAAAAGGATTACAGCAATGGCTTTGGTGTGGCAATATGGAGAGAAATCTGGGTTTGAATCATGGAAGGGTCTCTCTTGGGGAATGGTGAGTTTTTCTTCTTAGTCTTGTAAGTTTGGTTTTCTCTTAGTCTAGGGTTGTTTAGAAAAAGCTTTTTAATTGATGCTTGAATTGTTTATGGAACCTTTTTCTTTTCTTTTTTTTGGTAATCTGCTGTGAAGTGTTTTATTTTGAAAGAAAAAAAAACACACCTTTACACAGGAATTGATCACTCAACCTCAATGTAGCAAGTACCAAGTTCTTGCAGATAGATCTATCCTCTGGAATAGAGCGGAATTGAGTCCTATCCCTTTTTTACAACTCAATGTGATTAGGCTTGAATGATATGTTATGTCAAGCATCTATAAGTTAAGTTTCTATTTTTTCCTGATTTAATTGTTTGTTTTAGGTACCTTTACTCGGTGGAGCATTTTGTGCGTGTACCTGGCATTTCTTTTACAATTCTGAATCCCTTGAGGTGAGAACTGAGAAGTTACTCTGCTTTCTTCTCCTTCTTTTGCAGAAAAATGCAAAGACTAGTTTGAATTAATTGAGGTACAGTGATGTATTGGTAAAGAAACAATAGGACGAGACATTTGGCTTTACATTGAATCATGGATACAAGTGTTGTCCTTTTTTAGTTTTTACTCCTATACAACCTCAATGCTTATCATGACAAAATTGTGAATGTAACAATTAAGAAACCAAAGATTTAATGTAATACTATTGCAACCGAAACATTGAATATTGTTTTTGATAATGATGTGGAAATAGCCAAGTTTACCTATTTTACACTACTCAAAAGGTGGGGAATCTTTTCCACCTAACCATGTTTGATCCACATAACACAGTATAAACATAGCGCCTGAACTTGGGGGTTGATGAATTTGGATTTGTCTAACAGGAAATAAGACGTAGAGATATGCATAATAGTTTCAGATGAATCACTGTTATGCATATTCTTATCATGGCCATAAATTTGTATCAGTATTCATAAAAGCCATATACTGTAATAAAACAGTACCTTTTGATCATCTAGCCATTTTATTCAGGTTTTTAATGTAATTTTGCTATGCGTTCCTACATGTTCTGCCTAATTACGTACTTGCATAAGATGATCATACTTCAGCTCACTAACAATTAGACTGCTATGCTGATGAGTGATGGTTGATGACTAAGAACTCTGGCCTCTCAGCTTGTGGGATGGATGTGCACAGCGTGAGTGTAGAAACAAAGTGTCTTAAATCACTCCATTCTGCCAATGAATTGTAGGTATTGGTGGCTCTTCAAGCTGCACTGACGGTAATAGGTAATGCCACTATGTGTTATGCTGCATTTCGTATCTGCAAAGTAACGGACAAAAATTCCCAGAAGCTATGAAGTTTCCACTCATATAATCCATTGAATGTTCCCCAAGAATCAATATTGTCCGCTGCTATGTGCTATCCTTCTATTGGAGAGCTCAACTAGGCGAGGTGCCACTTACAAGCTATAAACAATAGGCAATCGTTTACCTTTTGCAGTAAAAAAAACTTGGCAAGGTGGAAGATGCTCAATTAGTGACAAAAAAGCAAACATTATATTATCTAAATGTAAGACATTTTTCTCTCATGCTTGTCTGGGAATGGCTATAAGCAGCCTGAGTCAAATATCATGTTTTGAGCTGTATCTATAATGAAAAGCCTCTCCCTTGTCAATTTGTCAACCAACTGGTTTTGACTTGAGCCTCTCTTGTTGGGAGTTAAATTATAGATTCTTAAAAATAATTTTACTCAATTAACACGTGACAGCTATTTGTCAATATCTCCATTTCTTGTTTTCTGAGCTACTTCGTTCTTTTTTTAACTTGAGATTTCTTTGAAGAATGTTAAATCACAATCATGAGCTTTTGACACACAAAAAAGCATTAAGGACAAGAAAGTCAGACAAAGATGCCTGATTACAGATTAATTAAGAAAACAGTGGGTTTTAGGCAAATAAGGTTGCTGTAGGCTTAGGCCTTATGTTTGAAGCAGTCTTCCCAAAGATTTAAGCTAATGAATCTATGATTAATTTGGTTAGAGAGATTGTTTTTGATTATTTTCAGATTGTTTTAATGGGGGTTTATTGACTGATATGAAGTCAGTAACCCCAATGTGTGTGTGTGTATATATATAAATAAGCAAACTTTACACCAAAGAAAGACCTCTATATCAGAGTAAAGCTTAAATCTTTAAACCAATCATGTATGTTTACAAGCTTGTCAATAATATCATCAAATGAAATGGATAAATGACTCTCCAACCCTAACCTTATAAATCATACTTTCTGCCATTAATTCCTCTTTTCCTTGCTGAAAAAGGCAAACTATATATATATATATATATATATATAGCATATATGTGAAACTAATGGAGAATTCTGGTGATACATGGAAATCATTTTATCTTAATCGGAGTTGAAAACAAAAATATCAAGCTACAAAATCCCATGTTGCTAACATACATCGATTTATGCAGATAATTAATTATTTCTTAAGCTTTATATCATCAGTGTTTTTGTTGCAGAAGAAGCAAAAGGGTGGTTGAAAAACGATCCAAATGAGGAAACTTCTTCCGGTACTCAGACATTAAAGCTAAGTTCTCTTGATGGAGAAGACTGGCTTTCTTCCTTAACTTCTCATTCTCTTCAATGATACTTTGGTTCTCCAAGTACAGCTTCAAGTTCATTAGTTCCATGTCTTTCTTCATATTTTCTTCCCATCTTTTCCTGCATGTATTTTTGCGTTAATTAGTACCATCAAACCTATACGCATGCATATATACGCAAAACACAAGAAAAGTAGTATATGAAAGTGAAAACATATATGTATGTATATACCTGGAAAGCCTGTAAATTTGAACCTTAGAATGTTTTAATATATGCCTTCTCTTTGAAGAAGCAATGGTGGGATGAGATGGGAATGGATTCCAATCCATGTTTTTACACATCTTGTTTAGGTATGTATATAATTGAAAATGAAGAGCAGGGGGGGGGGGGAATTGGGAGGAAGAAGAAGGATAGAAGGTGCTATAAATATAGTTTGGTCTGGTGAATAAATTTCATTGGTGGGCTGGCTGGTGGCTATGTAATAAATTATGAGAGAGGGAAAAAGAAGAGCAAAGAGAGGGATTTCTCTTCAGTTGTAATGATAGCTGGTGGACTCATGATTGCTAAGGTAAGCAAACCCCAAATGTTTGATGACTATATTTATATTCATATAAATGAAACCCAAAAGGACATGGAAGGTTCTATATGTGCATTCCCGAGGTCTCTTTCTTGTTCCACCCCTCAAACTCCATTAATCATCTCATTTTAATTATGATGGAAAAACAAAGTTAAACTAACTAATCAAATAGCTCATAGACAAACTAGAAGATATATCTTCCAAATGGGGAAAGCCCCCACAGCAAACTGAAGTGTCTCCATGCACCTCGTGCGTCTTGGCAATCCCTTCTTTCACACAATCCATTTTGGCAATGAGATAAGCATATATTTATGGCCTTAACCAAATTCTCTGTAGATCTTTAGGAGAATATATTTAACCCAAATTCTTGTCTTTGGAGTGCTAATTCTTATCTAAACATGCAGATTCTTTGTATAAAAAAATTTATAGGAGTAAAACTTAAACTAATTATCAGTATACCTACCATTTTTGCAAAAACTTAAATCAAAAGCCTTGACCTTCCTTGTAAAATGAGGTATGAGACAAGTAAGAAAGGTTAATATTTTGTGAAAAAAAAATTCTTTCATCTGATATCCATGTCCACCCTTTGATTAAAAAGGTAGGCCAAGTGATTCATGTAGTTGAGTATTATATGTAATTAATATATTTATAATCAAAGAAGAGAGCTGTCATTATTTTATACAATTTATGCCTTTGGTAGACTTTTCTGCAAATTGGCAATCATCCCATCCACCGACTCTTGGAAATTTATGAAAATAACACCTCCATTCTCTTGACTTCTTCTAGCTGCTGCATTTTCTTTTATATATATAAAATAAATTTTATGGTAAAAAGACCTTTACAGTATCTCTCAATTTTGAATTTGAGAAAATTAGTCCCTATCAAATAAATTGAAGCAATTTAATTCCCGTCAATTTTGATAGTAAGTAATTAAGAATAATTAATCACGAGTTAATGTCTTTCAATTGTGCATAATTAATGTAGTAATTAGTTGTCCTTAGTTACTTATTTTCGAAATTGATAGGGATTAAATTATTTCAATTTTATTAAGAGGGACCAATTTACTCAATATTGAAATTGAGAGGTATTGGAGAGGTCATTTTTACCTATTATTTGTTGCTACAATATAAGTAATATAATTGTTCCTTTCTATTCTTAACTCCTCGTTCCAATATCGTTGTCTTAAATATTCAAATCCTAATTCTCTTTTTAAAAATGCAATTTACCTAGTAAAACTTGCTTCTTCTTTTACTACAACTAAAGTTGGGGATCAACACCAGAAGGCTAGAATTGCAAAATTCATCCTCAACGTTTTGGGGTATTTTCACTTAAGCTCTTAACGTATTTTTTGTTGCAATTACACCCACAACGTTTAAAAAAGAAAGACCAAAATGAAAGGAAATTGTTAGTCAATATTTTTATCTGACATGACATACCGCCTCAGTTGATGACATTGCTGAGATGTCGTGACACGTCAATGATGATATGAAAATTTGAATTAAATTTATTAAAAATTCAAAAAATATTAAAAATATATAAAAAAATAAAAAAATATTAAAAATTTAACTTAACAATAAATGCGAAGGAAGAGCAACAAGGAAGCCTCGATCTTGCTTGGAGGCTGATGTGATGATTGACAATGGTAATATTTGAACATCGGTAGCTAGGGTTTTTGTATGGACAGAAAGTGAAAGCTTATGCTTTTGGTCTGAAGTGAAAAAGAGAAGAAACAGAAATAAGCTTGTGATTAAGAAAATTGAAAGTTTTCTAGATTTGAAAATCCGAGAAAAAGAGAAATGAGAGGGATTTGAAAAGTGTGAGCAATGAAGGAAGGAGACGAAGTTGGAGAGACAAAGTTTTTGAGATTTTTTTCTTTTCAATTTAACATTTTTTGAAAATTTATAACATTTTCTATTGTTTATTTTTAAAAAAAAATTAAATTTTTTTAATTTTTTTGAATTTTTAAATTCCTTAAAATTTTAACAATTTTTATATTTTTAATAAAATAACAAATTACCAATAACGTGCTATGCCACGTCAACCATGTCATCAACTAATGTGGCATGTCATATAATACAGACCACCAATTAATTAATAGATTATATCTATTTAGACTTTATTTGAAATTTTTTGTGACGATATAAGTAAGATTAAAATAAAAAATAAATAAATTAGAGCTGAAGTAAAAGATTAAAATAAAAAATAAATAAATCAGAGCTGAAGTAAAAAAAAAACACAAAAACCAAAGCATTAAGAGTCAACTTTGCAATGTCTATAAGAAATACAATAGTCAACAATATAATGAAAATACATATTCTTCCTTGTAATTTTGCTTTTCTTATACAAGTGTTTGTTTGGCTGAAAGATTGTACACTCCATTGTTGTTTGACACATTATCTGATCTCCCACCACCTACGTCCATGTCTCCTCCACATTTGCTCATCCAATCTCATCACTTGCGTCTCCAAAACCAACCTCAGGCCCCCAAGCAAACATGAAACACCCAATTTTTATCTATATCTCTGCAATCGATTGCTCTGTTTCTTATGGCTGTAGTATGTAAATTCAACGCCATCATCATCTCGCCCTCTAACTATAGCCAAAGCATGTAATCATCATCGAACATCATAGTCAAGGCACATCATGCCCATTTTGATACTTAAAAAATTTATGCAATGTTTTCGTCCTGCTTAAGTAGGAACTTTGGAGATTGCCATTTACAAATCACGAGCACTGCTAAATTTGATCATGCCAAATTACGTGGTTCTAAAAACTTCCTCAAAAAAACCAAAAAATCAAGGGAGTTTGTCTTGGAGGTGCTTATGATCTGGGTTGAGTTGGGTCAGGTCAAGTCAGACTCATACAAGTATCCAGATCAAAATTTCAAGCTCGGGCCTAACTCAAAAAATAAATTTACTTTTTTGTTTAAACCCGACCTAACTTAAGAAAGGTAAATCTATGCCCGACCTGCCAATATTTGATTTTTAATTATTTTTCATTTTTAAATAATTTTTTTAAAAATATAATACACTAAATGTACTAAAAACGCTAAAATAAAAGTTTTCAAACACATTAACAAGTATTTATGTTAAAAAACATTATCATAAATATAATAAATATTTTTTATATTAAAAAACACAAATAAATATAACAAATGCTTTATTTTATTAAATATAATTTTTAAAATTTTATATTTTGGGTTGAGTTATTTAGTTAGATAAGTATTTTTTTAAGGTTTTGAGCAATGGTTTAATTGTTATTGGGCTAGTAATTTAATATAAATATCAACATATATAGTAATTTATTTAACATAAATAATTAATATAAAATTTTTTATAACATAATATATTTAAGTTAGATTAGATTCAGGTAAAAAAAATTTTACTCAAAGCCTGACCCGTATAGAAAGCAGGCCTTACATTTTACTCAAGCCTATTTTTTAGGCCTTGTATTTTTGTTCAAGTCCTCCTATTTTTTGAGTAGACCTTCGGACCTAGACAGGTGACTCTGCCCATGAGCAAGTTTAGTTTGTATCGAATTAGATGTACCATTTTTTTTATTGATATTGGGATGTACAAAACTAGAACTACCAATACCAATTTATTTTGGTGTATCAATTATGAATTTATCATTGTTTTTAAAAAAACATTTAATATATGTAAATATTTTTTTTTTTTACAAATATCAAAGGACAAGATTAAATAAATCTCAAAAATAAAATACTAATCAATTATATGAAATATTTTTTTAATAAATTTTACATATACAATCTATCTTTAAACAAACAAAAAAATTATTCCATTAATTAAATAATAAATCATCTCATACAATACTTATTTATATTTATATTTTAAAATTCAATTTTTTAATCAAACGATACACAATATTTTAATTGGTACAAGCAAAATCAACTGGTACATATCAATATAACTCATATAAACCGAAATTTACATTGAAATGAAACTTAAAGTTTATCAATATCAATTTGTTAATGATGTTGGCATGACAATCCATGTGTAATTCATGTTGAAATGATATTATTTGCCTTATATATCACATCAACAAATAATTTATAAATTATAAAAATATTTAAAAGTAAAAAAATCATAAAAATTCAAAAAATATTGAAGTACAGGTGGATTGTTATGGGAATTGCCATGTTTAAAAATTTAATATTTTCGTGAGTGTTTTTGTTAAAAAATAACAACTCAATTCTTTTTAAAAGGTTGATCAAATTTGACTCTTTTTAAAAATTAAAAATTAACTAAAAAATAAAATTTGTTATGAATATCTTATTAAGTGGATGTCCAAGATGATCAAGATAAAGTATTAATGTACTTTAAATTCTAATAGTTATTAGAATTAAATCTCTACTTCTTTTATACTTTTTATGCCTGTAAATAGAGACTCTGATGAAGCATTGTAACTAACCCTTTGATTAATAAAGCACATTCTCTGTTGCTTTCATATTTTCTTTATTCTTTATTCTCTCCATCTCTTTATTTTATAACATTCTCTGTTGCTTTCATATTTTTTTTATTCTTTATTCTCTCAATCTCTTTATTTTATAACACGTTATTAGCACGATCTTGCTCAAAGTGATAGTTTCTTTTATCGACGATCAAATTTATCCTCCATGATTTTCAATTTCTTTGACGGCAAGATGCAAAGTTTTTACAGGAAGTTTCTTTTATTTAATGTTTCATATCTGATTATTATTTTTCATTCTTCTTTCATTATATGTTATCATTGTTTTGATTAACTTATTTTACTTTTTGTTCTTAAGGATGGTAAAAGATTTGATACTGTTATCTCTATGAAATCAATAATATTTTCGAACTATCTCATACATTCTAGTGATGACGATGATGTTAAAGATCTTCACTATGTTTTATTTATTGTTTATTATAATTGGAGACTAATCATGACAATATGTATAGATAGATTTTGATTTGAAATCTAACGCATGTTTGCAATGGTGATTATGAAATAAAAAATCTATTGGGATGTTTATAAGTTCGTCCTACTATATTTGTTGTATTCCCCGAAGTGAATGTAAGCATAAAGAAAATAAAAGATATACTCATGGACCACTAAATGTGGAAACATAGTGATAAATAAGAAAACAATAAGAGTTCTCAATATAACTTTTCAAAGGGTAAAGATAACTTATGTTATCAATGTGATATGAACGATTATTGGCCACATATGTGGCGTATGCCTAAATATTTTGTTTCTGTTAATTTTCTTTGAGGAATGATATGAAAATATAGTAATGAATTCTATCATTACAGATAGAAAATATTTATCTTATTTGGTACTGAAACAAACAAATATTATTCTAATATTTGATTGTATAAAATTAGTTGAAAGCTCCAGAAGAGCTAATATATCATTATCTAAAAAGCACAAAATTTGTGATAGTTAATACATTACTTTTAAAAGTTATTTGTAATGGATCTCATATCGTGATAATTCTATCTAAAGCTTATTATGGTTGGATGCACCTGAAGTTGCAAGTTTTTTTTTTTTAACTGTGAATATAATTCTACAGTATTCAAAATAAGTTCTCAATTAAAATTATGTGGTAAAATATTACTGATGACAACTTGCAAGAGACAAAAACTTATGTATGAAAAGTCATTGGTTATGTACCTGTTGTACACCTGGAAAATAAGATTCACTCTAAAAGTTTGCTATTAATAGATTTTTTGGCATTTGAGATTTTGGCATATTCGCTGAAGCGAATATTGCATATAATTATTTGGAAATTATATTTATTGACTTGGTGACATTATAGACTTCACATTGATTTAGACATTTCTAATAGTAAATGTCACAATAGTATTTATATGTGGATACAAAATTAAAAAGGAATGATAATAAAATTATCAATTTGTTACAATTTAGTACAATTGAAACACATGTTAAAGTAAACATGAAATTTACTAATACAAATGTATTTACTACTTGGCGTGACCAATTAGACCATCCTGGATCGTATATGATGCGAAAATTAAAATTGAAAATTCATATAAATATCCATTAAAGAACCAAAAGATTCTTTAATTTAAAATTTTCTCATTTATTGCTTGTTCTTAATAAAATTTGGTTATTAGAAACTCATTAGCTAAAGTTGAGATTTAATGTCTTGCATTTTTTAAATAAATATGGGTCCATTCATCCACCATGTGGATGGTTTTATATGATATTGGTAGATGCATCTACAAAATAATCACATGCATTATCAACTCGCAACCTATCGTTTGCAAGATTGCTTGCTTAATTGATAATTTTAGATTATGCAATTAAAACAATTCATCTTGCTAATGTTGGTGAGTTTACATCCCAATTTTTCAATAATTATTGCATGTCAATTAGGATAAAAGTTGAACATCCTGTAACACATGTTCACACACAAAATGATTTAGCTGAATTATTTATCAAATGCCTCCAACTAATAGCTTAACCATTACTTATGAGAACAAAACTTTCTATTTCAGCATGAGATTCATGCTTGTATTGATTTACATGTTGAATGCATCAAGCCAATAAATTATAAATACTCTCCATTACAATTGATTTTTGGTCAAGAGCCAAATATTTCCCATCTTACAGTTTTTAGATGTGCGGTATATGTTTCAATTGCTCCACCACAACGCACAAGTTATAATAAGAGATTGGGAATGTATATTTATATAAGTCTCCTTATAATACTTTTAAGCAATTAATTCAAAATTTAATTGTGACATAAGTTGTCAGTTTTCCCAACATTAGGGGGAGAGAAACAAGAACTTGTAATAAGTTAAGGAGAGAGTAATTAAACCAGAAGTTTAATAAGTATAACTCATTACAAGTTAACTGTTAGATGTATTTACAACCTTAATGAGAATAACCAAGTGCTATATGCCATCTAATATTTTAATTTGAATCAAAGTCCCAGTAAGACAATCAATTAGAATAAATAATAGATTGATCGGTTCCAAAGATAAAAATTATTCTAAATGGTCATATAGTGGAGGTGGGTGCTCCAGAAGAGACCCAATACATAACTAATAAGTAAAACTTTAGAAAAGATTCAGGTACTTGAAACTGAATTTTAAAATAATGAAAATAAGAGATATTGATAAGTTACGTCAATTAGAGAAAATGTGGAACCGAATAATAAAAGTGGTCGATAATGATTTTGCATGCAATATTATTATTGAAATAATAAAATAAAAGGAGGATCTTGAATAAATCTATTGATAAATATAGATTTTGAATAAATTGATCAAAATAGAAAAACGCAACTCAAGTACAATTAAATTCGTTGAGTTTTTGGACCAATAGTCCAAATATCTGACGGTATAAAGTCAATAAGGGTGCAAATGAAGTAGTTTTGCAAAAGCAAAATAAAAATATAAAGTTTTTCGCTAAATACTAGTATTGATTATGAAAAGATATAATATTTTTTTTGTGGTGGATGCAATAACCTTTAGATATATTATTAAAATGACAATTCATACATGATTTAACTTGCGTCTAATGGTTGTTGTTACAACCTTTATAAATCATTATATAGTAAAGTTTATATTAAAATCCCTGAAAGATTTAGAATGCTAGAAGCATATAGAAATTCTCGGGAAATTATTCATTTATATGAACTGAAATAATTTGAACATATGTGGTAAATTTGAGTAGTTGAAGGAGAATTATAAAATGATCCAAAATATCTATTTGTGTTTTTATATAAGAATCATGATTAAAGTTTGCTATGATTATTGTTGAAGTACAGCTGAATTTTTATGGGAATTGCCATGTTTAAAAATTTAATATTTTCGTGAGTATTTTTGTTAAAAACAACTCAATTCTTTTTGAAAGGTTATCAAATTTGACTCTTTTTAAAAATTAAAAATTAACTTAAAAATAAAATTAACAAAAAAAATACAAATATTAATAATTAAATTTATCATTATTAACTTTCTATTATATAACGCTGGTTCAACTCACTACTTTATTAGTTGGAAAAAAGAAAATATTCATACAATTCTAAATTTCAAAATCTAAATTCTAAATTCAAAGAAAGATCGAGACCTAATAAATAATTAAAATTGAAGAAATACATTTTTTTAAAAATTAATAACTTAAATTCGGGCTGATTATAATAATAGATGATCAATCTTTTATTTAGTTTTATTTGATAAAAATAAAATTGATTTGTTTAAATTTTTTATGATTATAAAACATTATTATTATATTAAACATAAATTTAATTTTTTTTAACCCCATGATGGTCAGGGTGTTTACTACCTCAGATATGACTTGAGCTGCTAATTGTATTTGTTATTCGAGTTTTATCTTTTTTTTTTTTATTTCACCAAAAAAAATCTTAATTTTTGAATTTCCTACAGTTTCTGGGCCGCTCATCTAAAAGGATCAATTTCTAGGCCGCCAGTATTTTGAATTTCTTACAGTTTTTGGGCAGCCCGACATTTCTTCTTACCCTTTCGGCTCTTACCAAATTCAATCTCAAATTGCTAATCTTTTTTTTTCTAAGTTATATAAAACAATTACGAGTATAAAGAATACATATATGAATAATTATCACTAAAATTAGATATTATAAATAATTAATTAGTTTCATAATATAAAATATCTAAATTAAAAATCTAAGCATGATTTACATGAAATAAAACTCAAAATATAATATATATATATAAACTTATTTTAATATTATATATGTATAATTAAATTAAATTTTAATTTTTATATTCTTCTTTAAAATAGTGAAACAAATTATTTTTTTGAGTCAAATTTAGTTGAGCTCGAGTATGAAAATATTTTTAAATCAAGCTTGAGTTTGGCCCATCAAGAACAAATTTCATGATGAGTAAAGTTTTAATTATTAAAGTATAAATCAGGACAATAAAAAAGTATAGTAAATTTTAATTTTTATATTTTTCTAAAAAAATTAACGTTTATTTTTTCTACATTTTTCAAATAAATTTAATAATTGTTATAATAATTTATAAATTTCTACAAATCTGTTATGATTTTTTTATAATTTATACCTTTAAAATTAGAAAATATTTTTTTAAAATTTTAATAAATTATTCAACTTAAACAATCAATTAAACTTAAAAAAAATTAAAGGCTTATAAAATAATAGAAAATTCAATTAATTTCTAACGATTTGTTAAGGAGTTGGACGGAAAAATGAATCCAAAATTAAATACGAAGCATGATTCAAAGGATTTAAGTAAGAGTACGTTTCAATGAACTTATTTTTGGATAGATTATTTGAGATTTTAGTTTTATATAAAATTCAAAATATAAATATAAAAAAAATCTTTTGATATTTTATAGATTTTTTAGTGGGTCAATTTATAATAAAAGACCAAACCATTTAGTACCGCATGGTTATGACATGAACATGTTGTTATGATTAGGTAATCCAAAATTTAAAAAGAAAAATGAAAAAATAGGAATGGGTAAGTAATTTGTTAAAGTTGTAAATAGAACAAAATATATGTCATTATCATAATGTCATTCAATATCAAATGGATCCACTTGGTCCGGTTATACCCCACAATTGGACCGGGTTCAACGTGAACGTTGCATCGAGAAAGAAGCGTGGCAAAGAAGCGAGGCGTAAAGAGTAAATGGCTTTTCCGAAAGCAACTTTTTATTAATTTATTAAAATAAAACAATTTTAATTTTTAATTAAACAACCTTAAAAATTCCTTAAACACCCTTCCTCAAAAGAGGTGGTCCCACTCCACTAACCGTCAGATAATGGCACCTTTGACGTCAGAACAAATCAGGATTCAATCTAACAGCTCAGATTCCTCGAGCCCTATCAAAATACCGTGTACCCCTGCCACGCCGACACAAAAACCGTGGGTGCCGTAGAAACAAAAACATACCCCACCCAAGAAAAAAAAAAAGAAAAAAATTAAAGCTTAAAACCAAACCAAAGGTCTTCATTCTGGGTTTTGGTTTGGTTTTTAGTTTTATTAATTATTTTTCGAGTTTCGGTTTCGTTTTTGTTTTCTCATTTGTTGTCTTCTATTTTCTGCTCCTGTTGTTTTCCACCAAGAAAGGAATCAGGGTTCCTCTGCTGTTTCTATAAATCATTTCTCAATCCCCTTTCTTTTTTTTAGTCAGATTCTGGATTTGGAAAAAAAAAAAAATCTTCTCTGTCTTCGGATTTCCTCACGTTTTCTTAAATCATCGATCGACGCCGACCTAGAACAAGAATAAAACGAGGAACAAACAACCTCTGATTGTCGAATTAACGAGGTATGTATGTCTTAACAGGTTGATTTTGATTTTCTGGGTCTCATGTTCACCGATTGAAGAAATGTTAGGAAAATTTTCATTTTCATATTATTATCATTATTTGACTCATAATTATTATGGTGACCGTTCGATTTAATTCCGATGGACCGCTGATATTAAATAGTGATATTTAACGTGTTAATTTAGGGGATGATTTGAATTTTAAGTTTTAACCGGATTCTTCGGGAACGATTCTGATTATCGATGGAGTCTGGGTTTAAGTGGGAGTTTGAAAGACAGAATTACCCTCTTTTATATTTTAACTAGGCGAGCTATCTCGGGGATTTGTTTGTACTTCCACTTTTCTTTTTCTTTCAACTTCCAAGCCCCTGACTTGTCGGCCCGGTGTTTGAGAAGGCTACGCAATTTTTCATATGTACTATAATACCCTTAATAAGTCGGTATAGCCAGCCATAAAGCTTATGTATGTAAGGGGTATATTTGCCAATATAAAAAATAGGGAAATAATCAAAATCTATATATTTTGATTGCTAAGCTCTTTGGGGGTAATTCAACTTTTGACTGCTTATGATATTCCGTGAAAATCAAGAACCGAAAGGACCTTTAATCTTTTGAACCAAACCCCCCCTTAATCAAAACCCTAACTTTTTTTTCCTAATCTTTGATTGTAGAAACCAAAAGTAAACGCCTAAAGAAATCATGGGTTCTGAACAGAATGAAGGAACTAGCTTCCCTCCATCGGAGCCAAAACTTTGTGCCAACGGCTGTGGGTTTTTCGGCACGGCGGCGAATATGAACCTCTGTTCCAAGTGTTACCGGGACCTCCGTGCCGGGGAGGAGCAAGCTGCCAAGGCGAAAGCTGCCATGGAGAAATCCCTCAGCGTTAATACGAAGCAGGAAGATGTCGTTGACGAGACTGTGAAGCCTGTTCTTGAGCTTCCTCATGTGGGTTCCTCATCGACGGTGGTCGAGAAACAACCGGCTGCTGTTGTCTCCGATGATAAACCGGCAGAACCCAAGGCGGCGAACAGGTGCTTTATCTGCAGAAAGAAGGTTGGATTGACCGGGTTTAAGTGCAAGTGCGGAAGTACATTCTGCGGCGAGCATCGTTACCCGGAAAAACATGAGTGTTCCTTTGATTTCAAGGGTACTGGACGTGATGCGATTGCCAAAGCAAATCCCGTCGTTAAAGCTGACAAGGTTGAGAGGATTTAAAGAAGTATTAGTGGGTTGTTCACTTGGTTCTTTGAATGGATTTCCCTTTTTTTTTTTTTTTTTGTTTCTCTATCGGGGATCGGTTAGATTTAGGATAACAGGAAAAATTGCGGGGTGTTTTGATGCCGTTGCTAGTGTCGGGGCAGCTTTGTTTGATTCCATAATAAAAAATGGTATCAATGAATGTTTAGCTTTCAGTTTTTACTAGGAATGTTTCTGGCTTTGATCTTTCATTATATCCATATTTCAGTTTATGTTATCTTCTATGCTGCTACTATAAATCGATTATAGACGTCTTTCTCACTCGACCCATGCATTAAAATTCTTTAACTGTTTAATTTTAACGAAGATGAGCATTCCATTCTAAACATTAAATTCGAGTTTGTTTCTTGAGCTGCCTTCTGCAATAAGTAATTTCCCTTGCAATTAATAAAGGTTTACGCATGACATTATCTTATTGGAATTATACGATTTCAATTTCTACGGCCTAATAAATCTTCAAATACTACTACAAATTCTCTCTTGGTTTTGTATCTCTATAGACTTGCTTCCCTCTTTTGCCGTCGGTCAAGCCTTCTCTACTGCCAGCTACAGACCCTACACCAGTCTCCTTCTACAAAGCCTATCTGCTTGAACCCCCCTCGCCTCTGCCACTGCCGCACCTCTCCACCTAGCGCCTTTTAGCAACTCCACTCAAGCCCAGTTGCTATTATTCCCCATCCTCACCCGAGATTTGGAGGAGCCTTGCCTGAAGCCAGCTGACCGTCTCTCTTGGTCGATCAAGAATACTGACCATTCAGATCTTCGGTTAGAGATCTTGAATGGCGAGATCTAAAAAGGATCCTTAGAACACTCCAAGGATATCATGGTGGCTAGCCGTTTGGCTGATGAGTAGCTGGTCACTACCCTCCGTTTGATCCCTTTGCCATACCATAAAACTAGCATTGGCCAGTTTGATGGCTTATGTTTTGTACGTTATTTTCTGAAGTTCTTCACATCTATGATCGGCTTTTCCCATCATGTGTCTTTCAGTTCGATAGTTGTCTACGATGCAATGGTTTGCTCATATGGCTTTTGACCAATGGTATAACTTTGAATCCTCGTTAGCTCTCGCTCGTGAACAATGATGGAGGTCTAATTCAAGAGTAAGATCCTCTTGGGTTACTTGACTCGGACTTTAGGTTTATCAATATTTAGAGCCTTGTTTTATATTAGTTGGAGCTTAGGCTCTTGTTCAGTCGTACCAAGCTCTTGTGACTTTGCATACATGTAAGATATTCATCGAGAAAAGAAAATTCTAAGGGTTAAATCCAAAATAACAGCAGAGCAGGGTATCCAAAGATTATCAACCAATTGGAGTTTTTTATGGTTGACATATGTAAAAATTTCTTGAATGTATTAATAGTTTGGATTTTCGGTTAATTGAATATACGGATAGATATACAGTCTTGATTGAGTGAGTATAGACTTGGAAGTTGGCGATGAAGTATTGATGGAACGAATGTCTTAGTACTCGCAAAAAATGGAAATGGTTCTCCCATGAACTGGTGGAGCAAACCCTCCATTAATGGGGTTGTATTGTAACTTTTGATGCGACAAAACAATTAAGACCCACCATCCAAGATTGTACAATAATTATGCCAATATCCTGGAAATTTGTCAGAATACTGAAAACCACTACTAACTTAATTATGTTAGCTACTGAGATACGGGATATGATATGCATGCAGCCCTTGATGGAGTGTTCTTTATGACAATACATTTGAAATCATGATCCATTGATAAAATCAATAAATAAATGCATTGGATCCATAGATCATACGGTTCAAGTGCAAAACTAAAGATTTGTTCAGACCAATCATAACTTATGTTTATATTGACGATCAAAATTTTTTAGTGCATTATTTATTTAGCATTTAATACTATTTTAATTCAAAATGGAACCCAACTTTGCATTTTAGGTTTACTTTAAGGAGCGAATAAGAAACAGTTGGAACCTCCTAGTGGGGTAGTGAGATTGTGGGAACTTATGTCACGCACCATGTGCTTGCTGGCTAGCCGCTATAAAGAGTTCATGCAAGCGGGTCAACAGGACGGAGCAAGGGCTGAGCTGACGGGGTTCAAAATTACACATGTTAAATTATCATTTGTTGCTTATTTGATTAAACTTTTTCCTTTTTTTGGTTTTAGACTTTCTTTTCTTTTATTTCTTTTTTTTTCTTTTAAACTTTAGACTTTAACTACTTTAAGAATAAGTTGATTTTATTTTCTGTATTGTACCATATATATGTGTCATATTTTAATATTTATTGTGTGAAATTTAATTTAACTCTAACAAAATTAATTTTTTAATTAAATTAAAATTTAAATTAAACTTCAAGTCTCATCGATAATTCAATTTAATCTCTACAAATATTCCTACAACATATTTTCATGCTTAAATCATCTTTAGCACATGTTGCAGTTAAATGTTGATAGCTTTTTCTGTAGCTCTTAGTCTACATTCAATCTAATCTCTCTTGCATGGCACACATATTGTATCTTGCCTAGTTTCCCTTCGCCCCATTACAACTTATCTCGAAGATTATTATGCTACCCACTTGGCTAACAATGATGGAATTTCTGTTGTATATGTGTCAAAACCTCAACTTAAGAGAGAACCACCATTACTTATAAGTACTCAATTTTTAACTTTCAGGAGGATTCACACTTCTAGTATTTAATCTAATTGAGTTAAAAAAAATTGAGTTAATTATATTGATGAGTCTCATTTTATCATCCTAACTCCATTTGAAATTAAATTTGAGTTAAGTCGAATTGAATCGAGTGAAATTATTTGAATTAAATTAAAAAAATAAACATGTTAAATTAAAATATTGTTACAATATAACTAGTTCCATGGCATATAAATTTGAAACCACTCTTTCAAAGTAAAATAATAGAAAAAACTTACTTATTTAGGTCCAAAAATCATTATTTTAGGATTCTTTTTAAAAAAATTATAAGTTTATTTATATACCCTTTGGATTTTTTTAGAGTTTTTAATCTTTATTAAAAATATAAATTTTGGAATTTTTATAAATATTTTATTTTTTATTTATTTATTTTAGTTTCGAGAGAAATCAATTTGTTCATTTCAAAATTAACAGGGACCAAAGAGATATTTACACCAATCTGCACTTTGAATTGTAAAATTCAACTTAACTCTAACTTGAAACTTGAATTACTTATTTGAGTTTACTCAAAAAATCGAATAACCCAATTTTGTTAACTCAAAAATCAATTTTTTTTTTTATTTTTTCAAGTTAAATCAAGTTTTACTCACCCTTACTTCTCCTTCTACCTTAACCAAAAACGACCCCTACTATGGCTGTCTGCATGTTTACCACCGTGTGAACTGTCGTCTAAGCTTCTAGCCTCTTTTTTTCCCTAAACAACTACAATACAAATCACAGATAATACATATTTGATAACTAAAATTATAATTAACTCAATACAAAAACATACAATATTAAAATTAAAAATATTTTATAAATTTTTACATGTAATAGTTGGTGCTATATTATTTATTGGTATATTCGATTTGTATCATTTTTTAAAATGATATATTTATACTGTAGTTAAAATTGATGAACTTAAGGTCTTATTTTTGTGCATAATACAGACGTAGCCAAAGTAGGGGCAGCAAAGGGCAAGTTGAAATGTTAAAATGTTGAAATCATAGGCATTCTTAAAATTCACATTAAATAAGTTAGGTGAGCAATTGATGGAACCTCCGACCATGGCATTGGGCATGGCCTAGGTCGACTGCGCACTTTCACCATATCTTTGAACAGTAACCTGATTTTGGCTTCACATCTTCCATTCATGAATTAACTTGGAAGATTTATAGAACAATGAATATTACTCTATTTAACTTTATATATAAAAATGAAGGAAATAAAGTAACTTAAAGCTATTGAAGTGATTAAAATCCGTTTAATATAATATTTTGTATTTAATTTTATTTTTTTTAATTTGGTACTTAAAATTTTTGGGCCCCAATTTGGTGCCTGAACTTGATAACTTTTTTCTAATTTGGTACTTAAGCTTTTTTTTAGTTCAATTTGATACTTAAATTTATTAAAGTTTATACAAATTATGTAAAATACTAACGGTGTTATCTTTTTTTTGTTATGCTGCAAAAATATTGTTAGTATTAGAGGAAATTCATGTTAAAAAAAAATGTATTGAGCTATACTTAACGAATTAATATTAAATAAGAAAAAAAATTTAAATCCAAATTAAAATAAATTCATTAATTTCAATTAATAAAATAAATAAATAAAATTAAAACTAATTGAACATATGAAATACAAAAAAAATCATATCATTTGTTATATGTAGTCACACATTGATTATTTTTGCTACCTCAAAAAAAAATTAGAATATTGAAGTAATTTGTAAAACGTTAGACAAGTTTAAGTACCAAATAAAAAAAAAAAGATTAGGTACCAAATTGGACCCTAAAAAGGATTAAATATCAACTTAAGAAAAAATGTCAAGTTTGGGTTCTAAATTGGACCAAAAAAAGTTTAAGTATCAAATTAGGAAAAAAATAAATCAATTTCAGATACCTAATGTTATTTAAGCCTAAAAAAAATGTTACCATTATGTAGATTTTAAATTGATTTTCAAACTTTAAAATATCTTAATTGAGTTTTCAAAATAATGATATTATGTCAATCAAGTCATTCCACCAATCTAGCCATTAGTTTAAGAGTTAAATGGCAATTCAAATATGACAAATTAAAAATATGTTGTTATGAATATTTATGTGGATGCCGTTATCACCCCCATAAGTTATGAGACTCTTCCTATACTCAATTAATTATGTGGATGTCATTATCACCCCCATAAGTTATGAGACTCTTCTTATACTCAATTAATATGGGAGATGAAATGTAAAAGGTCATGATCTTTCATATGCATTGTAATAATTAGGGAGTTTCTATCAACCCCTATATATATGGGGCTCATGTACTCATGAAAAGCTAGATAATAGAAAGAATATACACTCTCTCTTATGAATATACATTCTCTTTACACTCTCTCTTCTATCACATTTTAGTTTGTTCTTTCCTTTCATTATTTCACAACACGTTATCAGCACGAGTCTCTAATACAAAAAATCAAGGCCAACAAACTTTTCATTAAAGATTGCCGAAGGACGCTTAGGTGAAGTAAGAGTAACAAGTTGATCTATTTCATTTGCATATGCGTTATTTCATTTGCATATTAACCTGCTTTATTTTACATTATTGACTTGTATATTTTGTCTTATAGTTTTATAATGTCAAATCTTACAAAACTCGAATTTGTGGCTCTGGACATCACTGGAAATAACTATTTATCATGGGTACTAGATGCTGAAATTCACTTAGATGCAAAGGGTCTTGGTGAGACTATTAAGGAGGGAAATGAAGAAAGTACACAAGATAAGGCCAAGCCATGATTTTCCTTCGCTATCACCTCCATGAAGGTCTAAAGACCGAATATTTGACTGTTAAGGACCTCCAAATTCTTTGGGCCAATTTAAAGGAAAGGTATGACCACCAGAAAACTGTGATTTTGCCTAAAGCTCGTTATGAGTGGTTGAATTTAAGATTGCAAGACTTTAAGTCTGTTAGTGATTATAACTCAGCCATGTTTAGAATCACTTCGCAATTGAATTTATGTGGAGAGAAGATTACTGATGCAGAAATGTTAGAGAAAACATACTCAACTTTCCATGCAAATAATGTTGTCCTACAGACACAATATCGTGAAAAAGGATTCACGAAATATTTTGAATTAATTTCTTGTCTCCTAGTGGCGGAGCAAAACAACGAGCTACTAATGAAAAACCATGAATTATGCCCAATTGGCTCTGCTCTACTCCCTGAAGCGAATGTGAGTTTACACAATGAGGCAACAATTAAAAGAAACACATCATGCAAATAGGAGTGTGCGTCGCTGTGGTCGTGGCCAATGGTGTGGCCACGGACGTGAATATGGATATGGTCGAGGTGGTCGTTTTAAAAATTCATATTCCTACCAGAAGTGGGATCGAAAAAATGGTAACAGGGAAGAGAAAGAAAGAGGTGAAAATGTGACTAATGTATGCTATCGTTGTAGAGGAAAATGACATTGGTCACGTGTGTGTCACACACAAAAGCATCTAGTTGATCTTTATCAGCAGTCCCTAAAACAGAAGGGAAAGAAAGTAGAGACCAATCTTGTGTATGAAGATGGGGAAGGTAATTTTGATGATGGCAATACAACCCACTTGGAAGTGGCTGATTTTCTTTCTACCCCTGAAGGAAATTATTAAGCCCACAAATTTCGATAAATAATAAAATAAACCTCTACTACTCTATGTTTCATTTAGCAACTTTAATAATGATGTTATGACCTTTACTAAGTGCTATGTTTTTATGTGATATTTTGTTTTATGGACTTTTTAGTAATTTGAAATTTGAATACCTGTTTTCACCATTATGTGTGACATTTTGTGGTTATTATTTTGTTTCTTTGAAGAACATTATCTCGTAAAAGGAATCAGCTATAAATGGTGAAGATATATGCCTAGCAGATAGTGCAACTACTCACACCATATTGAAAGACAAGAGATATTTTTCTCACTTAATAATGAAAGAAGGAAGTGTGAGCACTATATCTGGTAGTACAACCATTATAGAAGGCTCCGAAAAAGTAAATATTTTATTACCAAGGGGAACAAAAATTGAAATTATTAATGCATTATGCTCCCCTAAGTCTCAAAGAAATTTATTGAGTTTTAAAGATATTCGCCAAAATGGATATCATATTGAGACTTTAAACGAAGGAAATTGTGAATTCCTTCAAATTACAAGTATTGCTCAATGTAATAAACAAATTGTTGAGAAATTGCCTGTATTCTTTACTGGTTTGTACTACACAAAGATCAGTTCTATAGAAACACATGCTATAGTAAACCAGAAGTTTACTAATGACTTTGTTCTTTGGCATGACCGGTTAGGCCATCCCGGTTCAATAATGATGCGAAAAATAATTGAAAATTCATGTGGACATTCATTGAAGAGCCATCAGATTCTTCAAAATATTACATGTGCTGCATGCTCACTGGGAAAATTAATAATTCGACCATCACCAGCTAAGATAAATAACGAATCACTTACTTTTCTTGAACGAATTCAAGGGGATATATGTGGGCTTATACATCCCCCATGTGGACCATTTAGGTACTTTATGGTTTTAATCGATGCATCGAGTAGATGGTCCCATGTATCTTTGTTATCAACTCGCAACCTGGCGTTTGCGAGATTGCTTGCTCAATTGATTCGATTACGAGCCCATTTCCCAGATTTTCCTATTAAGACCATCCGTCTTGATAGTGCTGGTGAATTTACTTCTCAGTCTTTTAATAACTATTGCATGTCCATTGGAATAAGTGTTGAACATCATGTAGCTCATGTTCACACACAAAATGGTCTAGCAGAATCTTTAATAAAACGACTTCAATTGATAGCAAGACCATTACTTATGAAGTCAAAACTCCCAATCACTGCTTGGGGGCATGCAATTTTACATGCAGCTGTATTAATTCGCATCAGGCCAATAAGTTATCATAAAGTCTCCCCCTTACAAATAGTTCTGTAACGACCCGAATTTTTCGGTTATCGGAAAAGTTTATTTTCGGGTCTTCGTTTATAAAAAAAATGGGTTCATAAATAATTATTAAAAATAATTATAAAGTTAGATGAGTGGTTAATTAAAGTTTAATTAAGTAAATTTAGTTTAATAAGAAATAACTAGTAGAAAGGACTAAATTGAATAGAATGCAAAGGTTTGATTTTAGGAAAAAGAAATAATAAAGGATTAAATTAGTAATTAGACCATAGAAATTGACATGTGTGTATTATGGATAAAATAAATGTGTATCAATTTTATTGGTACAAATGTATGTTATGTATATTTACTTAATTATTAAGTAAATATTATTAATTTATTTGTTATAATTATTATTATTTGGGTAAATTTTATTTTATTAAATTGTTGAGATGATGACAAGTGGGTGGCAAGGATTAAAACAAGTGTATGTATTTTAATGGTATAAGTGTATGTATTTAATTGGTTGATAAAAAGATATTTTGTAATAATTAATTAAATAAGTAATAAAAGAAATTAAAAAGGAAATAAAAGAATGAAAAGAAGAAAAGAAACAGAGAACCAAACGTGAGAAGGGGAAGAAAAAGAAAGAAAGAAAGAAAGAAGAAAGGAAAAATTGGGGGTTTGATGCTTGAAGCTAAAATTGGTAAGTCAATTAAGTCCTTTTTACTTAATTTTGATGCTTTAGAAGCTTTGGAACAAGATTTTGAGGAAATTAAATGAATATTTTGAAAGTTATTAGATTTCTAGATAATGTTTATGTTGAGTAAAAAGATGAATTAGGGGTTAAATTGATAAGAACTCAAGTTAGAAATGAAATAAGGATTGAATTGTAAAGTAATTCATAAGTTTCAACATTGTAGGGACTAAATTGATGAAATTTCGAAATTAGGGAAATATGCTGGAAATTTAGTAGTTAAGAATGAGTTTGGACAAAGTTTGAATAAAAATGAAGAATGAATTGAGTTGTAAAAGAAAGTAAACTTAGTTAGGATTTAATTGCAAAATAGGCTACAAGCAAACAGTTTTGGGCAGCAACATAAGTATAGCTTTGAAAAATCACTAAAAATTGTAGGAACTGAATTAAAGGGTGAATAAGATATGAAATTAAAGCTTATTGAGTCTATTTTTATATAAAAGAAACATAACAAGCAAAGGAAGTCTATAAATTGAGATATTTAAATTTTGGTAAGATTAGTTCAGAAAGATTTCGAGATACTCTGTTTTAAGTTTAGAAAATCATTAAAAATTGTACAAAAATAGTTATGATTTGTAATTTATATGTTCAGAATCCTCAGTGAGTCTAGTTTCAATAGAAATAAACGAGAACATTATCCGAGTCCTGAGCTATGAGAAAATTGAACTTTAGTACAGGAGGGTCGGAACTGTCAGACAGTGAATCAGGGGTAATTTTGAGGAATAAACTGTATTAATTGGTAAAACTAAAAATTCTGGAAATTTTATGGTAGAAAGGTACATGAGTCTAGTTTTATGGAAAATTAACGGAACTTGATTTGGAGCTTCGTAGCTCCAGATATAAACAATTTAGTGATTGTCGCGCGGTTAGACAGCTTTAAAAGATTATATAATAGGATTGTGTAAAAAGAAAGTAGAATGAAGAAGAAGAATAGGACTTGAATAAAAATTCAATTATTTAAATTTTAATGCTGCAATTAATAATGTAAATTTTTATTTCCGTAGTAAACAAGTATTCGAGACATCGGGCGAGGAAAGAAAAGAGAAAACAAATGAGGAGTAAAAACGAGAAATCCAGGTTAGTATTACTATAATTCGAATTTGATTATTGTTAAATTCTAAATTAATATTTTTATATATATATATATATATAAAATAAGCAAATTAAGGTTAATATTGATATTGAATTAAATAAAATTGAATTAAATTGTGAGTTGAATGAAATTGAAATAAAGTTTGAAGATGTATGAGCATTTGATGAAATATTGACTGAAAAGTGGAAAATGCATTGAATTGATGAAATGTATCAAAATGTATAGAATGGAAATGTGAAAAGTGATTGGATTTGAATCAAATTGAATTGAATGTGATTATTTGAAATGTATATGAATTGAAAGTATGAGGAAGAGATCGAGTTAAAATGTGGCTTGAAGTGAAATTATGTGATTATGTGAATTTGAAAATGTGATTGAATTGTTATTGTGATTGAATTGAATCCAAATGGTTATGATCAATTGAAATTGAAAGTGAAAGCAATATGAATATGTGATTTCGATACCCTATTAACTAGTCGGGCTAGGGTGGATATAGTTGGCATGCCATAGGATTTGAAAGTGTATGGGATTTGCCGGCTTTACCGATCAGGCACTTTATGTGTCGTATTTCAGGCACCTCGTGTGTCGTATCAGGCACCTCGTGTGTCGTTTCAGGCACTTATGTGTCGTATACTGATCAGGTACTATGTACCGTTTTAGGCACAATGTGCCGTACTGGTGTGTTTGGTTGGATCCGTATATCCGCCAAGGTCCGAGTCAAGTTAATAGGGGTAAATATGTGAAATGATAAATTCTGAATAAATGTGATTGAGGTATTGAAAGAAATAAGAAAGTGAATTTGTGAAATAAATTATGATATGAAATTGGTAATAAGAGATTGAATGCAAGAACCAAAGGTTCATGAATTGTTTAAAGTTGGATTGTGAATTGAAATATTATGTAAGATTGAGAAATGAAAATAAAGTTCACAAATTATTTGAAATCATATAATAATATGAGAATTTAATTGAAAAGAATAACATAATTGAATTATATAAATTGAATGTGAATTTGATATGTAAAAATAAAATTGAGATATGTGATTTTAAAATATGAACTAAAGGTGTAAGAAATGATTAAAGTAAGTGATATATGAAATTAATTAGTTGAAATTGTTATTGTTGAAATACAACGTTAGTAAGTACAAATTGCAATAGGATTATTATTGAATAAAGTGATAAAATTTAGTAAATTGTATATGATATGAAACGAGCTAATGAAATGAGATGTGAAAATTTTAATGAAATTAAGATAGTGAAATAAGTTATAAATTTAATTAAAAACAAGAGTTAGAAATATGGTTTACTGTTATTAATGATTAAGTTATTTGGAAGTATGAGATATTTATGAATAATTGTAGGCATAAATTAAATGTTATAATTTATTGATTAAGGTTTTAAATTTGAATTATGGTAATACTACTGAGTATATTTATACTCAGCGTACGGTTGTTTCCGTGCGCAGGATTAATTGGAAGTTGGTGTCCGGTCCAGCATTCAGAGTAATCCCGACCTCAGACAAAATTTTAAATAATGTACTCTTCTTTTGGTAGTGGTGGCATGTATCTAGGTAATGAATAGGTTGAGTATATGAGTCTTGTAATTATGGTTGTAAAATAATGTTTTAAATTGGTTATAAGTATAAAAAGAGAACTAATATGATATATTTGATATGAATGATATGAAATAAAAATGAAAAAAAAAATTTATTAACATGAATTTACTTGTATATTATTTGTAAATTGTTCCGATAGTTCCGGTAATGCTCTGTACTTGATTCCGGCGACGGTCTCGGGTATAGGGTGTTACAAGTTCATAGTCAGGAACCAAATATTTCCCATTTAAGAACATTTGGATGTGCCGTATATGTGCCAATTGCTCCACCACATAGAACCAAGATGGGACCTCAAAGAAGGTTGGGTATATATGTTGGATTTGAATCCCTATCCATAATTAAATATCTAGAACCATCTATAGGGAATCTATTTACGGCTCGTTTTACAGATTGTCATTTTGACGAGTTAGTTTTTCCAACATTAGGGGGAGAAATCAAATAGCTGGATAAAAAAATTAGTTGGAAAGAGTTGTCATTAGCTCATCTTGATCCTCGAACTAAGCAATGTGATTTAGAAGTTCAAAAGATTATTCATTTACAAAGTTTAGCTAATGAATTGCCAGAAGCATTTTCTGACCCAAAGAAAGTGACTAAGTCACATATACCAGCTGTGAATGCTCCAATAAAACTCGATGTCCCAGAAGGACAAAATCTAGTTGCTACTGAGTCTAATACAGTCTGAAGCGTGGTAGACCAATTGGTTCCAAAGATAAGAATCCTTGAAAAAATAAAGGAGCAAAGGTTAATGATGGCAAAATCGAGGAAAAAATGATTATACCAGAATCTCCTGAAGAGACTATAGACATGACTGGAAAAATAGTTTCAGAAGAAAATCAGGTACCTGACAATGAAGAGATCTCTATTGATTATATCATGTCCGGTATAAAATGGAATCGAAATCAAATCGACGTCGATGATATTTTTGCATGCAATGTTGCACTAGATGTTATAAATAATAAAGAGATTTTATATGGATAAGGCACATCCAATAACTACCCCGGTGGTTGTAAGATCACTTGATCCGAGTAACGACTCTTTCCGTCCTCGAGAAGATGGTGAAGATTTTCTTGGTCCTGAAGTGTCATACCTCAGTGAAATTGGGGCATTAATGTATCTTGCTAGCCATACCCGACCTGATATATCTTTTTCTGTAAATTTGCTAGCAAGATTTAGCTCATGCCCAACTCGGAGACATTGGACTGGAGTTAAACAGATATTTCGTTATCTCCAAGGCACAAAGGATATGGGTCTATTTTTCTCTAATAAATCCAAAACAGAGTTGATTGGTTTTGCAGATGCAAGGTTTATGTCAGACCCTCATAATGGAAAATCACAAACTGGATATGTTTTCACATATGGAGGTACTGTAATCTCTTGGCGCTCAATGAAGCAAACAATTGCAGCAACCTCGTCTAATTATGCAGAAATCTTAGCAATCCATGAAGCAAGTCGTGAATGTGTATGGCTAAGATCTATGATTTAGCATATAAGGAATAATTGTGGTTTATCATCTGGAAAGGAAGCTACAACTGTCTTGTTTGAAGATAACACAGCATGCATTGATCAGCTTGATAGTGGATACATCAAAGGTGACAGAACAAAACACATTGCACCAAAATTCTTCTTCACTCATGACCTCTAGAAGTTTAAGGAGATAAAAGTTAAACAGATCAGTTCAAGTGAGAATTTAGCAGATTTATTCACTAAGGCGCTTCCTACATCAGTGTTTGAGAAGCTAGTTTACTACATTGGAATGCGTCACCTTCGAGATCTCAAGTGATGTAACCATTAGGGGGAGTAAATACGCGCTGTACTCTTTTTCCCTTAACCTTGGTTTTATCCCACTGAGTTTTCCAGGTAAGGTTTTTAATGAAGCAGCATATCAAGCGTATAATTATGTACTCTTTTTCCTTCACTAAGTTTTTGTCCCACTGGGTTTTTCTTAGTAAGGTTTTAACGAGGCATAATTAGATAATGGACATCCAAGGGGGAGTGTTATGAATATTTATGTGGATGCCATTATCAACCCCATAAGTTATGAGACTCTTCCTATACTCAATTAATTATGTGGATGCCATTATCACCCACATAAGTTATGAGACTCTTCTTATACTCAATTAATATGGGAGATGAAATGTAAAAGGTCATGACCTTTCATATGCATTGTAATAATTAGGGAGTTTCTATCAACCCCTATATATATGGGGCTCATGTACTCATGAAAAGCTAGATAATAGAAAGAATATACACTCTCTCTTCTATCACATTTTAGTTTGTTCTTTTCTTTCATTATTTCACAACATATGTGGAGTATTTGATGTGTTAAAAAAAAAAGGCTTCTAAGTTTTACCAACATTGTTTATTTTTAACACATCATATCTAAGTTGTTAATGCAATAAGTATGCATGAATTTACAAATTGACCCACATATTTTAAATATACTCTATTTCAAATTCAAGCATGTGATTACCACTTATGAATTAATACAATATTGATATATTGAGGATTCACTTAAAATATTTAAAAATTACGAGATTAAATTTAAAATTTGAAAAGTTGAGTAAAATTAAACAAAATAATTCAATGCATCCTACTTTTCTTTTTATTTGTACCTTCTAGTGGGTCAGGGATCACCCAAGAGCTAAGCAAACTATAACCTTTTTTTTTTTTTCCTTTACTTTTTCCAGCCTTTTTAAAGTCAAATACATTACAATACAGAGCTAGCCAATGCAATTATTATTGGATGAAGAATGAATAAATGCATGAATTATTATAAATTCAACCACTAAAACTTAAAAGATTAAATTACATTGATAAAATTGAAAGCGCCACTAGTTTTATCACTTTTAAGAGTTTTTAATAGTTTTGAAAGAGTTTTGTTAAAATATTAATTATTTTCAAATCAACAGATACTATTTTAACAATTTGATCCGCAACTTGATTAACCTCCCTTACGATATGATTGATTATCTCATGCTCAAAACTTCGTAATTGTTGTTGAATGAGCTAGTTAAATCACCTATCTGCAAAGTATGAATTACTTCAAGACTATGTGATAATGGCTTGCAATTAGATTTTCAAATTATTTTTTCCGGGAAAGTGTTTTGTATTCAAACTCAAAACTACTTCAAATTTGAAATGAGGTTGTTTTTTCTTTTTAAAATTTTTTACAATACACTTTTTAGTCCCTTCAAATTTTAAATATTCCAAGTTAGCAATGCTGGTAGCTAGCATTACCATTTGCTTTACAAAAAGTTATTTTCTTTATGTCTCCATCTCTGTTTTTCTTTTCATAATCAAATTTTCTTTTAAAATAAAGCTCATTTAAAAAGGTTTTATATATCTAATTATTTAACAAGTAAATTTGAATTGAGTAGCACTCTTCCTTGGCGTTTCTTAACAAACAAAGTTATATTTTTGCAATTAATACTAATTAGAGATTAAAAATTAATAATAAGAAAAAAAAAACCATTCGAAGAACCAACCATGGAATTTTTCGCAATTAATATACTTGATAAAAAGAAAACAGTTGGAGGGCAATTTCGATCTGAAGGGCAGGACAGTAATTTAAGGATTCCCTTACCATTACACGGCACCCACAGCCTATTGGGCCGTTTGAACAGCGTCACGAGGCGCACGTAGAAGTCAAGTAACACATGTAAGTTGTAACGTACTTCTGTTTCAAAAGGGTATTTTAGTAAGAGCAAAACAAAAAAACATTCTAATTCATTGCTTAGACACTCTTTCTGGTAACTTAACAGTTTCAACGCTCCAAAATCCCCCCCACCCCCTTTTACTGCATTTTCTTTGCAACCAACCAAAGGATAAGCTAAGAAACAAGAGTTCAGGAGGGAAGAACAGGGCACCTTAAAGATTGAATCTTTTCGAGATTTTTGATTTTGGGTCTTTTTCTTTTTTAAGCAAATGGCTAGTGGTGGTGGAAATAATAGGATTGGGACTCATAGGAACTCTCTAAAAGGAACGACAACAACATCAACAGCATCAACAGATAAGCCACTCTCTGTGAATTCCAACCCTTCAAAGCCTGCATTCAAAAACAAGTCTTCGCCTTTGACCGGTGCTTCTTCCGGGTTAAGGAAGAGTAGCCCCGGATCACTTGGAGGTGGAGCTGCCAAAGATGACGCTGGAGGTTAGTTTCGGGGTTTTGTTTGAGATCTTCGATGGTGCATTTTTCTTGGTTATCTTATAAAAGTTGTTTGTCGTGGAGTTTCTTTTTCCTTTCCCTGTTTTAGAGTGTCGGATATCTGAAATTTTCACTTGAGGTTGATAATGATGGGTAGCTTTTTCCCAACTGCTGATGATTATAGCATACACTGTCTGATTTTGTATTTTTTAAGTAGCTCTTCGTATGTTTTTGGAAGGTTATGTTTGTTATTATCTTATAATTGAGAAGTGATTGAAGAGAATTTCGTAAGTTGTTTCCCGTTAAAGCAATTTGATAAATTATGCAATCTAAAATCCTTTTAAGTAGCAATCACACTTATTCATGGTTAGATAAGTTCCAAACTGTTCCAGGATTTGAGCTGTGGGTGCTTATGGATCTCTAATTAGATATGAATTAGTCATAAACTGTCACGACCTGATACAGTCCGCTAGGCATAGTCAATGGCTGCAACATTAGAACATAATTCGGAATTATCCTCTTTGGGCCCCACAAGTTTATCAAGGGTTTGTCACATTGGTATCAGTTCTGCAGAGTGCACTCATACGTGTGTTCTCATGATACTGCTTATGCTCTGCTGGCTGGATCCGGTCATGACATAAAAAGGTGCCACCCTTGTTGCTTCTCCAGAGATACGAACCCACATCACAAGACACAAATGAGGGTTTGTCTCGGGAGATTCAAACCCTCAAATGAATGCATTTTACAGAATGTTTATATCTGAAGGCAGTCACCTTAAGATGGCAAATCCTTAAGGGGCGTATGGGTAAAAGACAATTCTGGCTTACATTCTCTGGCACGGCCTATGCCCCATGGACTAGGTCGAGTCGTGACATACAGCATTCTTAATATTCACTTTGAATATTTGATTTCTTTTTTCTTATTTTTAGTATGTTTATAATGCTGACAATTTATAAAGCTTAATATTTGCTTATCTTTCAGTGCCCTTATTCAGGGCTGCCAAACGTAAGATTCTTAGTCAATTCAATCTTTACGAAGAAAAAGGATCAGGGTGATGATTATAGCTTGCCTAGTATTTGATTTTTTCTTGACGAGTATGATCAGCGTTCTATTATTTTGCTTGTTCTGTATTTTTTTTTTTTTGTTAATTTGAAGCCTTTATATTTCTCTTCAGTTCCTGGAAGAGTTCGAGTGGCTGTGAGATTACGTCCACGTAATGCAGAAGAGTCAGTAGCAGATGCTGATTTTGCTGATTGTGTAGAACTTCAACCAGAGGTATTATGTTGCTATCTGACAGTTGGATATGCTTGTTAGATGCCTTTATCTGCTTTCTTTTATCTGTTTGATCTTGAATTACAAATGATTGAGGAAAAGCTAAGAGAAGGCAATATCGATTATATTTTGTCAAGGTTGGCATCTTGAGGGATGCATCAGCCTAAAAGTGAGTTTATTCAAATGAAAATGGAGAAAAGTAGCAAATTCTTGAATAATTATCACTTCATTTCAATTAGTCAAGAAGGATTTAGTTTCTAACCACCTAAGAAAAAGTGAAGTCGACATGCCTGTACTTGTGCAGGTAGCTCACCTAACTAGCTTTTAGATTTATTGAAATTAACTCCCATCCAGTTTCTGTAAGTGTTTATTACTTGAGTTTGGTGAAGTTCTCACCAATGCGTCAACTTTTCTCTTTCAGCTTAAAAGGTTAAAGCTTCGCAAAAACAACTGGGACACAGACACCTATGAGTTTGATGAAGTGCTGACAGAGTTTGCATCGCAAAAGCGTGTGTATGAAGTTGTTGCAAAGCCAGTTGTTGAGGTTTGAGTACATGGCTTTTCTAATTGTACCAGAATTTGTTAGAATTTTACTTGTTATTAGTTATTCTTCCTTGGCAACAGCAGAGGCGGTGGCTGAAAATAGTTTCAACCTATCATTGTGTTTTGTGTTGGTCTTCTCCCAAGTTATCAATTGTTTTGTTCTGCTGTACATAACTGCTGTGTTTGGTCAGAGCTTATAAAGGATTTGGTGCCTTTTTTGATGCATTATTCATTTTATTAACAAGGTCATTGTGTATTTGTGTTCATAGGGTGTTTTGGATGGTTACAATGGGACAATCATGGCTTATGGTCAGACTGGTACTGGCAAAACATATACTCTTGGTCGACTTGGGGAAGAAGATACAGCTAATCGTGGAATAATGGTCCGTGCTATGGAGGATATTTTGGCAGAAGTTTCTCCAGAAATTGATTCTGTTTTGGTCTCCTATTTGCAGGTTGCATATTAGATATTCTTTTCTGGGAGATACATATTACTGCAGATCTTGGTGTTTGATTTCTGATATTGTCATGAATTGTGCTAATTGGTCTAAGCTTACTTTTCTTTTAGAATTTTTTTATTTATCATTTTCTCCAAAGTTACAAGAGTTTTAAATTTTAATGTGCCTAAAAGCTCTGTTCATTGAAAATTTCTGCAGCTCTACATGGAGAGCTTACAGGATCTTCTTGATCCTACTAATGACAACATTTCCATTGTTGAAGAGCCTAAATCTGGAGATGTTTCACTACCTGGGGCTACCCTTGTAGAAATAAGAGATCAGCAGAGTTTCTTGGAATTACTACGATTAGGAGAAGCTCACCGCCATGCTGCGAACACAAAATTGAACACTGAATCTTCTCGTAGTCATGCCCTTTTGATGGTGAATTAATTTAATTAAGATATTATTGTACTAACTTATTTGTTGGAGGACATGATTGATCTTCATTTATCTTATCACTCCATTAATTACCTCTTACTGCTTTAGGTGCATGTGAAGAGGACTGTCAAAGGAAGAGAACCTGCTCATTCAAGTGACAATGGTAACAGTACTAGCATGGCTAGATCTCTTAGGCCTCCACTCGTACGAAAGGGCAAGTTAGTTGTTGTAGATCTTGCTGGTTCAGAGCGAATTGATAAGTCAGGTAATGAAATTGGGAGCAAAAAGCTCTCTCTATCAGTTTGACTGTTTATGTGATAATTGATCCTACTTTCCACCTTTTTTTACTTGTGAAAAAGCATCTTCTCTTGTTTCTCCTGCAAGCTGAACTTTTTTTCTTTGCTATTACTTTTCAGGGAGTGATGGCCATACACGTGAGGAAGCCAAATCTATCAATCTTTCCCTTAGTGCATTAGGGAAATGCATTAATGCACTAGCAGAGAATAGTGCTCATGTTCCTGTTCGTGATTCAAAGCTTACTAGATTGCTTCGAGATTCATTTGGAGGTAAATGGATATCTTTTTTTTCTCTGTGTTATTACTTACTGAGCTATTACTCTATGCATCTCACTAATGTACATGTAGTTATAGACACAGATGTTCTGAATTAGACTTGTATCTGCTAAATTATACAATCTTGTTCTGTAGCATCTTAAGTCCCATTTGAACAAGACCAGCATCTTCCATAGTGCAAATTTTTTTGCTGACATTTGTTTCTTTAACAGGCACAGCAAGAACATCATTGGTTATAACCGTAGGTCCATCTCCACGTCATCGTGGAGAAACAGCTAGTACTATAATGTTTGGACAGAGGGTGGGTTAAAGAACAACTTCCTTTATTTTACTTAATTCATCTTATTTTACGAAACAGCTGTTACTTAATCCATTTGATTGCTCAACATATGCACTTCCTTGCCTTCTATAGGCTATGAAAGTGGAGAATATGTTGAAACTCAAGGAAGAATTTGATTATAAAAGTTTGGCTCGAAGGCTAGACATACAATTAGACAAATTGATTATGGAGCATGAGAGGAAGCAGAAAGCATTTGAAGTTGAGATTGAAAGAATAACAGCAGAGGCACAAAACCGAATTTCTGAGGCTGAAAGAAACTATGCTGATGCAGTGGAGGTAAGATTTTTTTCCTGTTTTGCATTTGTTGGTTTGCATATGCATGCATTTGTGTGAAGTTTGTGTCATGTGGAGGGAAAGAGAGAAGTTTTCTACCCTCAAAATTCTCTTTTAATTTGTAGATATTCTAAATTCAGCTGGCAAGTGGTGTCTACTTTGCTAATATGTATAATGCTATAAAATTTATCACTGTCATAACTTTACCAGTTTTTCTACCAGAAAGAAATGGATAATTGTCATAGAAATTTCTGCATGGTTTTGAATAACATGATGTATAAAATGTGTAACATAGATCTTGTTAGTGATTAGAAAAGGGGTGCTTTCATTGTCATATACCTCTAAATTTAAGGACCTCTAAATTTAAGGATGGGATGGTATGAAATATGATTAGAAATCAAAAGGGGGTTTTAGTGGTGGAACTAAGTGTGCAGTTTCCTGCTGAGCTGCTGATCATTGAACTTTGTGATGATAGGTCATTTTTTTTTCCCCAGTGCCTTGAGTTGCTCTAATTTATACTTGATGCATACTGAAATTGGTAACTACTTCTTGTTGCAGACGGAAAGACTGAAGTATCAAAAGGACTATATGGAATCAATAAAGAAGCTTGAGGAGAAATGGATGATGAATCAGCAAAATCAGGGCAATGAAAGAAAGGTGGAAATATAATAATTGTGTAGGACTATCTCTCGTATTACATGATTTTGATTTTGATAGCTCGTACAACTGAATTTAGGGAGCTGCCATATTTTGTCTTTTTCTTCATTTCTTTTGTTACTTTTTCTCTAGGTTTTTTTGTCACTTATAGCTATTTTTATCCTCATTTTATTTTGTCTGCCCTTTTTTTATCCCACATAGGAGCAGATGGTACACATTGCTGAGGAAGTTGCCGAGGTAAAAAAGTTACTTAGCAAAGAAACTTCACTACGGAAAGCAGCCAAAGAGGAAGTTTATAACCTTAAAAGTCAACTAGCTCAACTGAAAATGTCGGAGGTAAATTCTGTGGATCTCTATTTTATTTCTGTAGCACTGCTTTCTGCTACTTAGTTGGCATAGACTGGTGTCATACTGTCATACTTCTAATTTATAGGCATCGGCAAACTCTGAGATCTTGAAACTGCGAAAGATGGTGGAAGATGAGGTATGTCAAAAGCAGAAACTTGAAGGGGAAATATTAATGCTGCAAAGTCAGTTATTGCACCTAAGTTTCGAAGCAAACGAGGTATGTTATCTATGAAATCTACAAGTTTGGCATGGTCCATCCAATTATTGTTATTGATCCTGATATAAAATACTTCCATACTTCTTCCTTTTGCCTTATCGTCCTTCATTTGCTAATTGATCATTCCTCTCCTGAGGAAAATACACAAAGTATATTGTAAATGTTATAACTTTCATACTGTTTGTGTCCTTGTAATTAAACTGCAAATATAATGTTTCAAACTGTTTCCTTAAAACAGCCTGATTTAAGGAATTGAAAATTGTCTGATAGAAAGTACACTTTTATATTCGTCACCTGAGTGACAATTGCTTAATTATGCTTTATAAATTCTAACTGGACATGCATTTTGTGTTAGACTAGAAAAAGACTTGATGGAGGTGGTCCTGGGAAAGTCCCAGGCGGAGAAGATTCTCCTGTTTCTCAAGTTAGATCACAGTTAAAGGATTCAGGAAATGGAGAGAAGGCCTCTGTAGCAAAACTCTTTGAACAAGGTAGTAGAAATTCCTGAATTTATATTTATATTAAGAGAACCATAATAAATAATAGTAAACAATAACGTATTTATGGTTAATCTCTTGCTTTCTCTTACAGTGGGATTGCAAAAGATCTTGTCACTGCTTGAAGCTGAAGATGCTGATGTGCGGATTCATGCTGTGAAAGTAGTAGCAAATTTAGCTGCTGAGGGTATCTTTTCTACCTGTCTGTTCCTGATTTACCCCCCCTTTTTTTTTTGTAGCACTGACATACTTTGCTCTAAAATCAACGTTGTTACGATAGAACACTTTCATGTTTAGGTTGTTGCATGTTTTCTGGTTTTTCTCATCTTGTGGAAAGCAATTTTAGTATGAGTGGAATTTTCAATCCTACATAACTGAGGATTTCGACATGGACATATTTGCTGTTTCCTCCATCTCGTCTGTCCGGATAATAATTACTTTGATAGTGCTGGTTCTCATTAGATCTATCAATGACACTGTAAACGTCGCCTCCATTGTTCAGAAACTAATCAGCAGAAGATTGTAGAAGCTGGAGGTCTAAAGTCCTTGCTGATGCTGCTTGGAAGCTCTAAGGATGAAACCATACACAGAGTTGCAGCTGGTGCAATTGCCAATCTTGCAATGAATGGTAAAATTTAGCTCCTCTGATTCATTATTTGATACTGCTATAACTGCATTATGGTGCCACTTGTTATCAGTCTTTTCGCTTTCAATTCTCTTCCTTTTTACATATATTACTTGTTTATTTTGTCAGAAAAAAACCAGGAACTTATAATGTCTCAAGGGGGCATTAGCTTATTATCAACGACTGCAAGTCATGCTAAGGATCCTCAAACACTTAGAATGGTTGCTGGGGCCATCGCCAATCTGTGTGGCAATGGTAAATTGCTTCATGTTTTCGGTTTTCATCTGCTGCAATCCTCTTATTTGCTATGCATGTGAATTTTTTCAAGGAATGTAAATGATACGTTCTTCTGAAAGAACATAGACTGGTGTAAGGCTTAATTGAATGTGTTGGTCAATCGATAACTTCCTTAAATGTTAAGTTGATCAGTAGTTTTACCTCTTTAATCAAGTACTCCATTATATTCTCCAGATAAGCTGCAAACTAAGCTAAGAGGTGAAGGTGGTATTAAGGCTTTGCTAGAAATTGTCAAATGTGGACATCCAGATGTTCTTGCCCAAGTTGCTCGTGGAATCGCGAACTTTGCTAAATGTGAGTCAAGAGCATCAACTCAAGGTACGTTTTCTCAGAGTACAAGTTCTTGAATTCTTTTAATCTCACTAGAGATCTCACATCTAGTGTCAAGACATTGTTTAACTCATTGATGCCTTGTTAACAAAGTTTACGGCCTATGTTCATAAATATATTTATGATATCTTCGTCTTCTGGGTGGGGTAATTGGGTTCTCAAATGGTACAGGAAGCAAAACTGGAAGATCTCTTCTGATCGAGGATGGAGCACTTCCATGGATTGTACAGAATGCAAATAGTGATGCCTCGCCAATCCGGCGCCACATTGAGCTTGCACTCTGCCACTTAGCACAACATGGTTCGTTTGTTTTTCCTAAGAAAATCTTGAGACATTTCTCTTTAAAAAGGTTTCTAATGAGGATATAATTCACTACCTACATTACAGAAGTGAATGCTAAAGACATGATAAGTGAAGGTGCCTTATGGGAACTAGTCCGCATCTCGCAAGACTGTCCACGTGAAGACATAAGAACTCTTGCACATCGAACACTTGCTTCTAGCCCCGACTTCATAGCTGGACTGAAGCGGCTACGAATAGACTATTAATACAATTACGGAAAATTCGATCGAAGTATCGGACTTGAAGTGCAAAACCCCGCCATCTTAAACTAACCCAGACTAGAAGATTGATACGCTCCACATTCAAAAAATGCAGGAACATATATAGCCTTGCTCCTGTTGAAGTTTTGGCATGAAATAGAATGCGCTTGGCTTTGTTTATTTCACACTGAACCTCTGATTTATTAATCAAATTGTTATCTATGTAATCTCATATATGTAATGTATTCATCCGAGCCTGTCTGCCTTTCTGTATTGTGCAGTTTGCTAATTATAGTAAACAAACTGTTTGTATATATGAAATGGAAAGGAGGGTAACTAAGGTTGTTCTTGTATATAAACAAGTTCAAAATTATTTTATTCTGCAAGGGTTGATTTTTTTTGGAAATTCATTTTGTTTGTTTTAATAAACACAAAACCCTGAATGCCCCCAGTGTGTTAATGCGGCTTGTTTATCTTTTTCTTTTCTTGTGATTTATTTGACTGTCAAATCACGGCTAGTCAATAAAAAGGAAAGAGCAGAAGACAGAAAGGAAGATCTGAATTCAATGAAGAAAAACAGTGCAAGAACGAATGGATAAGTCTAATAGGATTGGCTTTTAAGGAAAAAAAAAAAGAAAAGAAAAAGAAGCAGACAGCTGTGAGTTTTAAAGATGGAGATCAGTTGCAGTTCGGAGAATCTCTCCTTCTTTGAATCCCAAAAATAGACAGATAAGGAAGAGAGTGAGAGATGTTAAATTTAGAGCCCACATTAGTGTAGGTCGTGGCCTTTTTGATGCAAGTGTTTTGTGGTATTGCCTCGAAAAGGAGCTTGTTCAGAGCAATGCACGTGTAAACCAGTACTCCACCTAATAATTTCATGTCTCCCTTATCCACTATCTTTCTTTCTCTCTCAAGAAACAAAACATTTGGAAACTATAGTACTGCCCATGCCACTTTACATAAACACACCAGCAATATAATGGGAGAAACTTAATTTGAACTTATTGCTAGGCGCTAGCTGCCTTCCTAGTCCTATGCATGGGTGATCATCATCATCATAAAGAGGTAATGTTAACAAGAGAAAAGATATTATAGCTAGTTTTGCGTATAAGAAAGAACCTTCCTTTTCTGGAGGAGTGTTGCGTATGTGTATGTAACTGTGTCTATATATGAACAAGTAATCGAGTGTAAAATCACACAACAAAAATGACATGCATGGATATAATAGCAGCTTGCTTCAATGGGGGAAATATTATGAGAATTTCATGGAACTGCAGCAAGAACAATATAGTGAAAAAGCAGTACTGTAAGTAACCTATAGTATCTTGAAAGCTGTCCCTTTCTTCTTCTTATTCTCATGAAATCAAACTACGAACTTACTGTCATTCAATCAGCATGCAGGCATATATATGACCTACTCATCAAATTAAATTCAGTAAAGGAAGGAAAAAAAAGAGAAAAAGTAACAGTAAAAGAAACCAAAACCTGAAAATGTTGCTCAACAAACCCAAATTTCCTAGCTACAAATTAAACTTGTGTAGTCTTTGATTGTTATAGCTGAAGGTGAAACGGGATTAACCAACACTCGCATCATTAAGTGGTGAAAACTGTTAGCTAGAATGGAGGGCGACCAGTAGCCCAAAATGCCTCACTTGGTAACTGAATAGAATTGAGAAGATTAGGTGGTAATCCATGAAAAAGAGGCGCATTTGATTCAGCCAAGGCTTGCTGCTGCTGCTGCTGCTGTTGTTGCCCTCCAACTGCAGCGGGTGATCCAATTCCATCCCCTTGCACTGGAAGCTGTCCTTCATCTTCTTCTTCCAATGGAAGCCGCTCATATGCGGCGTTACTAAAAGAAGCTGCCATAATCACAACCGGGCCTGAGCAAGTGAGTGTCCCAACAACACTACCGCCCACAACTTGGCCTTGTCCGCCAGCCAAATATATGGTTATCCCCGTAGCAGCCGGCGGTGCAGGTGGAGGCAAGAATGATCCCGCCAATGATAGTATCTCAAATCGGCCATGTAAGTTGACAACTGCACCAGCCGAGGCTGGTTGCCTAAGGGTCACATTCGTGACGGTCCCAGTCCCACTCATTATGCAAACTCCCCTCTGACGTCTTCTAGCAAAGGTTGCGACGCTTTCAACAATGTCACATCCATCCCCTATCTCCATGACATGCGTGCGTAAAGCGTTGGCACTGTCCCGGTTGATGATGATAGGTGGCTTAGGTTTGTTCTTGGATCCAGCAGGCCTGCCTCGTGGTCTTCGATTGAACTCTCCTTCACCATAGCCTTGAAGGCTAAGCTCTTTGCCTTCGTTATTGGCGCTGCTGCTGTTGTTGTTGTTATTGTTGATATCGTCCCGATCCCTTTTCTTAACCCCACTGCTGCTTCCACTTTGCTCATCTTCGGAGTTTTGGTGATGATGGTACTGATTTTCTTGCTGTTGAAGCTGAGGATGGTGGTGAAGATTGAAATCTCGTATATGAAATGGAGGCGGAAGAGAAAGGCCATGTGATGATGAAACTGGATCCATGCTATATAATACTTTTGTTTTTTTACAATCTCGAAGCGATCTCAACTTACATACAAAAACAGGAATCCCAGACCAAAAACATCAAAGAAAATAATAAAAAGCTAGCTTGTAAAAGAATTAAAGGAAGATAGTGGAAGCAAAAGAGACTAAAAGAGAGAATATATATATATATAATAGCAACAGTGAACAGAGTGCTTGGATTGGACAGCTCTTTTCTTTTTCTTCTGGCTTTGCTTTCAGGGTTTTGATCTTTGAAGTTGTTTAATGGAGTAGTAGGAAGCACACCAGCATCCCATGGTTTCAGCTGAATTCCATCATGGTTTTACACAAGAGTTTGGGATGTTAGGGAGAAATTAAAAGAGAGGATGGGGGGTTTAGGGTTAGATAAATTGAGTTGGCAAAGATTGGCTTTGGTGGGCGGTGGAGAGTGGTGAGAGGTCCCCACTTCTCCTCTTTCTTTCCCAATGTTTAAATATGTAGACATGGTTTGGTTAAAATGTACTAAATATTTTTCAATCCATCTTCATCATATATACTATATTACTGTTACAAGTTATATTACAATGATGGAGGGTAGGGGTTTACAAATATAATTTTTAATTTTTATGTTAATTAACCGTGTATTATTTACATAATTTTTTTATTGAGTTAATAACACAGCTCACATATGAGATATTTTTTAAAAATCAGAAATGCAAGTACAAATATATATTCATCTTAAAGTTCATTCACATACAGTACTAAGAATTTAAATTTTTTTATCTTTTATGTTTATTTTATTTTTTTATAATTATTTCTTCCAACAATATTATTTTTAAAATTCAAATTTAAATTCTCTTCTTAAAAATATAATGTGCATTACTATCCTCTCTCTTAATTTATGAACTGAATTTTCTTTTCTAATCAGGTATATTACATGAGTTTCTTGTATACAAATTTTGTTAAAAAGAAAAACCCTAATATGTTAATGCTAATCATATATATAATAAGAAGTTTTATTTTTTTATCAATCTCATTATAAGTTGTGATCATGTCTGTTCTTTTTCACACAATACTTAGAACTACTCATAGCCCCCTCTCAACCTATGAATAAAAGGATAATACGCTTAAACAAACTCAAACCCACGTACCTCTGCATTGACTTAATCGACAAAAAATTTAAATTCTTAAAAAGGAAAAGAAGCTATATATGTGAATAGATTTGTAATTCCTAAATTATGTTGAGTTCCTTATTTAAAGGAAATGATTCGAATGAAAAATAAGTTAGAGCGAGGGTAAAAGTATGAGCGTTTCACTTTTCATACATTTCACATGACCACCACCACCTGACTTTGACCCTACAAAAGGCAAACTAAGCTCAATATTTAACGTTGGGTCCACATCCTTTATAGATTCTAAAATGGACACGTGTCTCTACCCCCTATCTTTTTAAGTACGGGGTCCTCCATTCTATTCTTCTCAGTCATATTTACGTTACCTGTAAGTACGCCCTATTCATTGGTAAAGTTCCTCGTCCCCATTAAAGCATTCATTATTTATTGGAGGTGTTTATAAAATTAGGTTTAATTCTCACTCCCTTTTATTCTATTTTCCTTTAACATGAACGAATATAAAACAGCTTGTCTACGAAAAAGAGTGTATATAACGAGCGTTGGCACAAATAAATTATATATATTCAATCACATGCTATTTATATCTAATAAAAAAGAAAGTTAAAGGAAAAAGATATTAGAGATCCAATCTTTGGGGGGCTTAAACGCATGGTAAATCTTGTCGCATTCATTTACATATATATATCATACGTTCAGAGACTGATAAATTCCATAAAAGCAGGTAGTTGAAATAGAATGTGAGTGGTTAAGGCTTATTAATGAGTTCTCTCATTTTACATATGAAGGCCTATATAAATATATAGGGGAGGAAAGAAGGAATGGAGGTGTAAAGTAAAGGGGGGCATAACCCAGAGGTGTTGGGTGTGGGGCTGAGCGAGTGACAAAAGACGCGTTGGAGGCGCTGACAGGGAAGCACAACGTAAGGCAATGGCAATGGCAATGGCAATGGCTCACTTTGCAATATGCAGGCGGAGAGAGAGAAAAGAAAAGTTGTTGGTAACTGCATGTTACTATAAATTAATGTTGGTAGGCTGCCAGCCTACGGCCAACGGCTGAGCTTAAAGAAAAAAACAAAGAATCCAGAGAAACCAAACCAAACCAACCCCTTCCCCCTAAAATTCTGGTAGTAATTAATTAGTACAGCTACATTATTGTTGTCTATATCTTGCAAAACCATGTATCAGTGGATGCTATAGAATAGCTAAATATAAAATAAAGAGTAATTAGTATAACTTTTAGAAAGGTAAAATTCTCAGTAACAAACAAGTCGTTAACGTGATTAACCATTATCAATTGTGATTAATTTATAATTATAATCAACAATTAAAATATATATATAAAAAATAATACTCCAACTAAGATAGCGTAAAGATTAAATCAATAACTAACTAAAATTATAACAAATCTGAAAAAAAAAAACCCACAAATTAACTGGATATGTATGAAAACTGAAGGGAATCAAACCTTTTGGTTTTTTAGAATTTAATTATCAGACCAATGATGTTTGAAAACTGAAATATAATTAGTAAAAGAAATCATTGATACTATCATCATTACATAAAGAATTTCGCAGCCTAAGGAAAAATAAATCTTTAATGTAACATAAGATAACGGTATGTAAGAGCAAGTTTTTTTTTTTTTTTTTTTTAAATTGTAAACATAGGATTCACAAAAAGCCGTTATTTCATTATTATCAGTATCATGTTATATGCTAATATTTGTTTAATGTTCATTTTCAGATCACTCCAAAACAAAGTGTTTGGATTTGATTTCCCCCAATTTTTTGCTCTTGGATTGTGGTAGTTGCTTACCATCTGAATATAAATATATCTATTGGCAGATATAATTTGATGGAATGCTTGGAGATCAAGTTAATGTTTGCCTTTCTCATAAATAATTTATCATTCCTCGTATTATCTTTTCTTTTCTTAAATTTGTAAATTGTTTACAATTTCGTTTCATTTATTTATCGAGATTATTTTATGAGTCATTTTCATTACACCCATTCGTGATCATTTTCTAATTATTTAATAATATTTTAGTAATTTTTTTATGTCATTGACACATAATTTTAGTAATTTTTTTACTCTAACTTTGAACCCTAAACCTAAATTCGAAACTTAAATCTAGTTTGGTGTTAAAAAATTATTAAAATAATGTATTAATGACATGAAATGAATTATTAAAATGTCATTAATAATAAAAAAAACATCAATGATGTGATGGAAAAAATTTATAAAATAATTTCTCATATATTCCTGTTTATTTGGATGAAATAAATTAAGATTTAATATTAATTAACTCCGAAAATGCTAGCTTAGAAAGGAGAAATAGGTCCCACTGCTGAAATCAGAAATTTATGTACACAAGTGATTGAAAATTGTAAGATTCGAGATGTTGCGAGAAAAAAAAAAGAAAAAAAAAAGGAGACTAACACAACACTTTTCCATTATTTACACCATTTTCAGGATGCTTTATGCTTTTTGAGAGAATCAAGCGAGCTTCTATATATAGGATATATATAAACAAATTTGTTGCAGATTGGATTCTGAATTAAACCCTCAATACGGTTTTGTATATCAATCCTACAAAGACGATTAGTTTATAGAATAGAGGCATTTCGTGGAATGCCTAATAAAGTGAACCGGTTGGTATTTTATATGTTATAGCACCTATAATTCGCTACATTCTATAAATATGTCACTTTTTTAAGTATTCGATTTAGGATGAATTTAGATAGATAATGTATTTTTTCACGGTTAGTGTAAAACACAGCGGTGATAGTGAAATTAGATACTGTAAAGATACTATAGCATAAGACAAAAAACAAACAAAACGCACTGCACCCCACTACCCATCCATACTCACCCTTAATACCCTCAATTAAATTAAAATTTAAATTTTTTTTATATAATTTATCTGTAAAATAGAAGAAGACTTTGTACATTGTTGTATTTTCTTTAATTTAGATAATATGAAACTATATAAATTATATAGTGACTATCAATACGAAAAAAATTCATATTTGGTAATTTCTTATGAATATTAATAACCACAAATTATATAAAAAAAAATTAGTAATTTCCTTTTCCTTTTCCATTAGATAGAAAATAATTAGTGACTTTTACTATTAAAATAGAAAATAATTAGTGACTTTTACTATTAAAATGTTAAAAAAAAACCCCAAAAAAAGGGGGTCAAGTTTGAAAGTAACTTGTTTCATAAAATAATAATGTTTTTATATTAATGTCATATTAATCCAAAGGCATGCCATTGAGTGAAAAAACATGGGAAGTTGGGTTCTTCAACATAAGCATGCCATTGCCCACAAACCATTGAGACAGCAAAGTTTTGGAAGCTGATGATGAAACAACCTTGAAATTATCACTACTTTGAATGCTAAATTGGCTACTCACACTAAACAATCTTATCTTAACAATGTTGTTATCTCATTATACAAATCAACTAGCAATTTAATATTATAAATCCAATTTTTAAGAAACCAAAATCTTGGAGGAGGGCTTAAGAAAGGAAGAAAACAAAACCATGTGAAAGGCACCCCACCACCCCCATTGCCTCGAATCTGTTGTTGCCATGTTTCTTCTGCTTTTTTCTCATGTCTTACCAGTTCAAGGCTGTTGCATTGCATCCATCCCTAAACACAAATTAGCTTTCACATGTCGGGGGGGTTTTAAATTATGGATTTAAGTCAAAGTCAATAGAGAGTATTGGACTTTTTAAGATTAGACGCCTAAGGAAACGACAAATCAAGGTGCCTCCATGTGATTGATCCATGGCAACCGATGTGGAATCATGTTGATTGTTGGCCATAAAATTAATTAATTAATCATCATCATTAATCAAGCTGCTAATGAAATAAATTTAACATTTTATTCCAACCAACAATTTCCCCTTGATGTTGAATTATTCATGTATGAACTTGGACTTATTATTGATGACCATCCATCTTGGAATCCTTCAAAAGCTGCATGAATTTGTTAATTATTATTATACTAATTAATGTATGTGCTAATGATATAAGCCCTTTTTTCCTGCAATTATCATGTCGTAGTTAATCATGTTGCAAAAGCATGATGCTATTTGCTGGGTTTTCCTTTTTTATTGTAAAGACAAATACTAGAATTACATTAACCTGAAAGAAGTATCAAAACTAAAATTTGAAACTTAATCCCCTAAATTAACATAATTTAATTCTATTTTTATAAATATTATTAGTCACTCCAAATTAATATGATGACATAAAAATTATATTTTTTCTATTAATATGATGAGCTAAAGTTTTTCTTTTTCCTTGTTATCATTCAATCACATCCCCTAAAATTTCAATTAACCATATTCAATAAGTAATAAATTTATATATCAATTCAGGTTAATTTTATTTTTTTTAACCATGTTATCAATTAAAACCTACTAGTAACATTATATAAATATGATTAAATTTGGTTATTAATTCTTATACTTTACGAAAGTAGTGAGTTTAATCCCTATTCTTTATTTTGATCAATTTTACTCTTGTACTTTTCGAAATAGTCCATTTTAGTCCTTTGTTTCATGAATTTTGAAAATTTAATCTTAACCTAAACAATAGCAATTAAATTTGTTTAGTTGGTTAAATTCAATTATTAATCCTACACTCTACATATAGTTGTATATTTAATCTATATAATCAAATTAGAACATTCTAAATCTTTATACTTTTCAAATTTTAAAATTTTAATATGCAAATGACAATCAGTAATCCGTTAACTAAATTTTTTAATAATATGCAAATAGTAAGCTGACATGATATCACACATATTGATATATTTCTCGACTCAAATTTTTAAAATAACAAAACTTAATGAATTTATTAATTATCATTTGATAAAGACTAAAATTTTAAAACTTAAAAAATACAATAATAAAAAATGACCAATTTAAAATATAGGAACTAAGTCCACAACTTTCATCTAATAGCAGAATTTAACCTAGAAATCAAAGTATGCAAAATTAAAATAGAGGAATTAAGTTGGAGACTAAAATCATGATTGGACCCCAAAACTGAAGTATCTTTTCTGTTGGGTTCTTTGTAACTTCTGGGGAATTGGGCACTAACAATAAACCCAACCCATTTTGAACTTGTGTTGTTAATTGGTATTAAATTGGACCCAACTATGAGATTAAAAGCAGCACTGATGAGAGAAAAAATGACCCATTATCAATACCTAATGGAGCTTGACTGGCTCTTTCTTTGGGGAAAACTTCATTAGGATCAATTAACTTCAAAGCATTCAAATATAACACTTTATGAAAAAACGTGCACATAAATTTGAGAAACATAATATTATTACGGCTATATCAAGCCATTTTGTTATGGGAAATAATAAACACTAACCAAGGCCTGTTCCTGCATCCTTACGAGGTGCATCGGCCTTGATACGAGGCGGTCTGACTATACGATCAATAAGCCCATATTCAAGAGCTTCTTGAGCGTTGAAGCGTTTCATCCTACTTAAATCCTTGTTGACCTGCATGTGCACATTGATTGTTAGTTCTGTTTCAACAGGTAAAACAATGAACATATAAACAAGAAAAGTAACAGAAGAACAAATGAACTTTAGCCGAGAGAGCGAATGAAAGCTTGAAAAGGGAGATTTTAGGTGATTGTGTTTAGAACCCGGAGTTAGAAAAGGATGCTAGCAATGCTGAAATGAATCAAACCAAAAAAAGAAAAGAACATTATTGTAATCACTTCAGAGATTGAGCTGTTAACATCACCTTCTCAACAGGCTGGCCCGTATTCTTAGCTAGCTCGGTGAAAAGGTAATCTCTGATTCTAAGAAGCTCATTGGCTTCATTATAGATATCATCAGCCTGTTGACATTAAATAATTTTGTGATCATCAAAATGATAATAATGAAAAATTTTATTATAATTCACCACAGTAGCATGCAGTCATACCTGACCACGAGCTGCACCAGCTGGAGACTGTAGAGCAACTCTTGAAAGAGGCATTGCAAAGCGATTACCCTTCATGTATAGGAAACAAGAAAGAATTATATCATATTTCCCATTTCAGCTTCAAATAACATATGCCTCACATAAGGTGTTAAAGAAAATTTCACAGTAGGCTCTAGAAACAGCTTTGATGCACAGATCATGGATTACAAAAGCCCAATCAGGTCAGGGGCGATAGCTTTTTTCTGTTGCTATTATTACATCCGTACCAAAAATAAAAGAAAATTCAAGAATCACTATTTGGTCAGCACAGCTAAAAAAGTCTAAAACTTTTAAAACTTTGAGGGATAACTTCATGCATCATGCCACAAGAATTCGCAGCCTACACTCGCAAAAGTAACACCACAAAGTTTACGGGTTTAGATGGAAGTGATACCTTTTCCCCAGCTGCAAGCAGGAAGCCTGCTAGATTGTAGGCATAGCCTACACAGTGGGTGCCGACAGGACTCTTCAAGCTTTTCATGGTATCATAGATAGCCAAGCTTGGGGTAAGCTGTAAACAACGCCCAGTCCATATCAGATAGTGACCAAAGATAAGAAATTAGAAATTTAAATATATACATTAGCAAATGCATTTAATAAATCAAAAGAAACTTACATCACCTCCAGGGCCATTAATGTAAAAATAAAGCCTTTTATTATCATCAATACTATCAAGGTATAACATCGTTGCCAATATTTGGTTGCTAAATTCCTCATCTATATGTTGTCCAATGAAGATAACACGCTCTCGATACTGCATACAAATACCAAAGTATGTCATTAGCCTCTAGAAGGCACATAATAGAATTCAAAGCTTGTTGAGACTACATGAAAACAAAAGATTCAGGTAACAATGAAAATCTAGGACAGATGCTGAAACAGATTATCAAACCACTTTTCCAACTGAAAGATATCCATATAACAGTAAAACAGCAAAGGATTAAAGGGTACATTCGAATCATCTACAACATAACAAGACTCTGAACAGCATCCATGCTAGAACATGTTAAGTTTGAAACTAGATTCTCCGATTTATAATTAGAATTAGCTAAGTTTACTCACTAGTGCATTCCATAAATCAACCCATTGCCAAGTTCCTTCACCTGGAACTCTATAGGGAACTCTCGGAGTTCCTATTGGCATCATCCCTACTCGTGACCTTGTTGCTTTGCAGCTTCGCATTCTGCAGACAAAGAAATGCAGATATTTGAAGTACTAATTCGAAACTTGAATATAAAGTTGCCGCGTATTATACAGTTGAGACTACATTAGATAAAGCGCTCCATTTCCATGAAATAAAATAAGGAACTAGAATACAACACTAACCACGGTAAAAATCAGAACAAGGCAGGCATACAGCTACAGAGTAGCCATCACAACATGCCAGATATGCTTAAAGGAGCAAGCTTTAAATCAAACATCTTAATTATAAACGCTAAAAGATGCAATTTTTTTCTTTTCCTTGGAACCAGAAACAAAATTCAAACATCATTTTTACTTACAAGAAGCAAACTGTTCCAAAATTCAAATTTGTGAACTGCAAAGTTGCCCTAGAGAGTCCCATAATCAAAATAAATAAGAACATATCTCCAATTACAAGCCATTATACACGATTAATAAAAATAAGAAGAAGTTCAAAGTAGAGACTGGTTACCCGCATTGGAGACTCTTATTAACTCTGGTATAGAAGTCCGCAGTCAAGTTTGGTCTCCCAGTTGCAAACAAACCTTCAAAATAGTAACAATTAGCCCAAAAAAAGTTCAAATTTTAGGGTCTATGAAAAAAGGAATTGTGTTACTCCAGAGTGAAGAGAGCAAACATACAGGGAGATTGAAGCTTCAAACCAGAGTAAACCTTAGTCCCACAACTGCAAAACAATAAACGAAGAAAATAGAAAATACCCACGTCATATATATACGTATAGAAATACACCAAGTATGTATTATACAGTAAAAGAAATATAACCTCAGAGACGGCTGATGAAGATTTGTATTAAGTGAGATTGCCATTGTTTTGGGAGTTTGAAGAACCCGAAGAGCGTTTTACTGGGAAGAAGAAATAGAAGATTGAGGGAGGGAGGGTTGATGATATAGCAAGGATCTGGTGATGCCGTTACTATTACAGAGTTTTTGCTCTATTCTTTACACTCAATATTCTACGAACAAAATATACCACGGATTAATTGCATGTATTAATAAAATATATTGTAATTTTTTAAAAATATATATCATTAATTTTAAAAGTATATTTTTATGTGCAAAATTTTCTCTATTTTTAAGTGAAATTAAAAATTATCACTATATTTTATTTTAAATGATATTTATGATTGTACTTAGAGGTGTACATGGGCTGGGCCAAGCTGGGCTTAACTAAAAATTTAGGTCCATTCATCGGGTTTGGGTCGGGCTGGGCGCAAAAAATGGGCCTAAAATTTTGTCCAAGTCCGACCCATATAAAAATGCTAAAACCCGAGCCTCGCCCGGTCTGCCCTTATTAATTTTTTAATTATTTTATATAATTTTTAAATATATATAATACATCAAAAATACTAAAAAAAATTAAAATAAATATTTCCCAACAAATTGAAAATAAATTTTAAAAAAATATGTAGACTTAAATAACACTAAGATAGATGCAACTTAACAAGCAAATACCTCTAAAATAATAACAAAATTAACAAATACTTTTAAAATAATAACAAAATTAACAATAAAACAAGTTTTATACAATATCCAAATAATAACAACAAAATAATAGCAACATAATAGTAATATGGTAGTAAAATAGGAAGAAAACAACAAGAAAATAACATTCAAAAATAAAAAAATAGTAGATTTTTTTGTCCTTTAGTGAATTCGGGCCGGGCCGGGCCGGGCCCTGGCCAAAAATACCTTACCCGAGGCCCGGCCCATTTTTTAAACGGACCTTTTTTTTGTTCAAGCCCATTTTTCGAGCCTATATTTTTGCCCAAACCCTCCCACATTTCAGTCAGGCCTTCGGGCCGGGCCGGGCCGCCCGGCCCATGTACACCTCTAATTGTACTTATAAATTAAGATAAACTTACCATTATACTTTAACTTTATATAAAAGTTTATTGTTTTACATTTGGGTAAATTGTTAAAATAGTCACTTTTGTTTACCCTAGATTACATTTTAGTCACTTATGTTTGCAATGTTACATTTTAGTCACTTACGTTAACGTGTTGTAACATTTTAGTCATTGAGCCGTTAATTGTTGCTAACAGTGTAATGGTACGCTGATGTGCCACGTTAAATTATCATTTGAAACAAAAATTTTAGGTTAACATAAAAAAAAAAAGTTTAGGTTAAATCATCTTTTCTTCTTCCCATTTAGTTTTAACAAATAGAAAACATTAAAAAAAAACTACATTAAAAGAGATGGAGAAAGGAGAAAAACAGAAGGAGAAGTAGAAAAAAATGAAAAATAAAGAAAAAAAAAAGGAAAGTCAAAAGAATATAAAATAAAAAAATTAAATTACTCAAAACAAAAAAAAATATATAGAAATTAATTGTATAATTTAACCTAAAAAAATATAGAAATTAATTGTATAATTTAACCTAAATTTTTTTTTGAAATGATAATTTAACATGTCACGTCAACTTACTGTTATACCATTAACGGCAATTAACAGCTCAATAACTAAAATGTTACAACACGTTAATGTAAGTGATTAAAGTGTAACATTTCAAGCATAAGTGGCTAAAATGTAACATGAGGTCAACAAAAGTGATTATTTTGATACTTTACCCTTTTACATCTATTTGATTGAATTTTGTCTCCAAGTTTAAATCTTGATTGAAATTCTCTAATCAATTTTACTATAAAATAATTTGAAAATAATTTAATAAATTTCTTTTTTTGTATTTTATCTTATTATTTAACCTTCAAAATTAATAAAAACAATTATTTTATAAAAAAATTTTACTTTATATATACTATTTTTCCAATATTTATTTCATTAATTTAAAAAATCTAAGCTAATTTATTGTTTTTTATATTTTATAAATTAATTGATTATTAAATATTGAAGTAAAATATTTGAAAGAAGTTTTATTATTAAAATTTTTTTAATATTCAGCGATAGAATTTAATTAAAAAATGATAATTGGTGGTAAAATTAGTAAAACTTAAAGTTGAATGGTAAAATTTAATAATATAAAAATTGAGTGTCAAATTTACTCATTTGAAATTAAAAAACAACGGTAAATATTAATAAAAACAAATTATAGTGGTAAATTTTAATATTTATCTATAGTATGATGGTAAATTTACACTCTAACCTTTATTTTAAAAAAATTATTTGGATTTTTTAAAATAGTATAGTAAAAAAAATTGTTAAAAAAATTAATAGCATTTTAAAGCATATTTATTGTACCAATTGTTTTAAAACTTTATAAATAAATTGTGTTGACATCTTCGATTGGATAAATATGTTACATGTCAAAAATTTAAGTTGTCATGTTAGCTAAGACCCTAAGACCTTGTAATATATATATATATATATTTATTTATGCGTGTGTAATTTATATAACAAATTTTTATAAATATAAAATAATAATATAATTTATATATTTTTTAAAGTGTCACATCATTAAATTTTTATATTTTTTAAGTTCAAATATCAAAATACACATATTTATTAAGTTCAGAGCCAAAAAATATATTAATCTAATATAAAATATTATATATTTATTTTTTTAAAATAAAAAAATATTTAATTTTTTTAATTTCATATTAATATTTATATATATTTAAAATTAAATTTTAAAAAATAATTTTTATTATTTAATTTAAATTCAGATCTAACCGAACAGAACCAAAGTTCAAAAATCCTTACCCAACCAAGCCTAATCTTGCGACCGAGCATGCCATCAGATCTGCGAACAAGTTTACTTTAAACACAATCATAACACGATACACTAATTAACTTTATAGAGTTTCAAAGAAAATATTGCTTGGAACCAATTTAGTATCCTCTTACATGTTAGTAGTTGCAATAACTCCTGTTAACAATCATCTAATATTTCAGCAAAAGGATAGTGATATACTCGAACAAGTCTTTGGAATGATAGCCAAACATATAAATAAATACAAAATCCAAATCCAAATCCAAATATAGCCCTCAATTATATCAGGGTCTGAAGTCAAAATGAAAATAGGAAGCCAGCAATTGCACATATTCATACATTAGAATTTCTTTGTTGTTCTTTATTGGTTTTTCATATATGAGCTCCATTAAAGAAAGGATATTGAGTTCAAGAATCAAGTTGGCTTCTCGTATGAATTCTGGTCTCTGAACTCAGATATGGCACTTCGTATCATTCCGGCAACATCAGGTTGCACGAAAAAGTGCGTGCTATCCAGCACATGTATTATAAACTTATGTGCAGCTGGCAGCGATGCATTCAAATTCACGATAAACTGTGCCATGGGAATGTCACTGCAAAATATAATGGAACAGGAATCTTTCAGCTATAATGCAGAAGGGGAACTGCTAACCTGATAAACTTCGAATACACAAGCTTGTCAAAATTTATATGAGCAAATATTAATACCTTAAACACGACTATGATGGGAAAAAATAACATAAACACGATGCAAAATACACAAGATTCTTAGGCCTACATAATGGGGCAATAAAATAAATGACATTTGTATGCAGCTATTTTAACCATCTAAACTGACAAGCGATCGGGATGCTTTGATTGTGACATCAATGAATTCTAATCAAATGCCAAATGCCATACAAACAATAGAATCACCACACTAATATCTTTAGACAGGATGGTTTTAATCTCCCATTTAGAAGCTCCAATTAATCATATGATTTCAAGAACTAAATCAAGGCTTTGGAAAGCACGGTTCTTATCGTTCTTCGATGGATGTTAAAGCTTCAAAATGAAGCTAATGTTTCCATTTAAAACTGGACTACGCTTGCCCCAACCAACAAATAGACAACTTATATAGAGGAGAAAGAGATAAAGAAGCAACAATTGAACATTGAACATCAAAATATACTCGTATAGCATTAAATATCTATCTTACCAAGAAACGAACAGCCCTTTAGTCGCGTTGACCATGATGAAGCAGAAACCTTAAAATCTGAACTGCTACACAGCCACACAGACCAGTACTTAGTAAGTGGAAAGCCAAATGGATGCAAGTTAGTTAAAATAGAAAAAGGAAAAGCATCTACTTAGATGCATCATACATGATGAATTTCATTTCGGCATTATTGGGGTTAAAATGAAGTATCTGATCCATATTCCCTATATTTGGGATACCATGATAAAATTGCATTCCAAGATAATATAATCTCATCAAGAACACTCTCAGCCTATCCTAAATTCCCAGTTTTCAAATACCCATATAAAATCAAATTCCATGAGACCACATTTCTCAGGCATCTAATAAAAAACCCTAAACCCATTTTGTGTTATCATATCACCTAGCTTAGTACAGGAATCCAGAAGAGCTGTTTGCACAAAACTAAAGTTGCAAATTCCAAATCTATGATATGGCATGTGTGGTTGGGCACAATCCTAGCTTCTGCCATTTCACATAAAAGATTAAAAGCTTCTTCAAACTTCCTACTTAAAAACATCTAGCTTTTACTAGTAGGAAAGGATTCCAAATAGCGGAAGCGGCGCCGTCCGCCAACGGTAAAGACCCCAATAGCCGTGTGAACAAATTTCACATCAATAGCGGTCGATCACGGCTGAAAAACGGCAGTGTAACGGAAAATAGCGGCGAGAACGGTCCGCTATTTCCGCTAAAGCGACACCTTGTAAAAAAAAGAATGGAGGAGACGGAGTAAAAAAAAAAAAAGTAGTATTTAAGACAGAGAATCAAATATGGCAGTGATGCAGAAGCAAAGAGCAGATAATTTAGGTTTTCAAACATTACCTTATTTAATTTCCTGGTCGGCAAGGGAGGGCTTTGGTCAGAGATCGGAGGAGGAGAGGAAGAGAAAGACGATGTTGAGACAGAGTGGTGGTTTTTATATTAATTTTGTTATAATTATTATTTGAATTATTATTAGGGGAGCGTAAAGTTATTGTTTTAATATTTCAATTTTTGAATTTATCAATATATTTATATTTATATTTGTTATGCAAGTAATTATGACAAATGGGCTACTTTCTTATGTCATTAGCTAGTTTTTTTTTTAAATGGTAACGATTTCATTTGTAGCTATCGAAACGAAAATAGTAAAAATTTCATTGTTAAAGCAGAGGTATGCATGAAGTCGTAAAAAATCAAGGATCATATTAATAGATGGGCTTGCCCGTCCATGATGAAGGAACATTGGCAAGCACCATGTACTGAATGGGTCAAAATTTATGTGGATGGGTCAATGTCGATGAGTTCATTGAGGGTGGTTATTGATGGAGTAATAAGAGGTTAAATTGGAGGTTGGATGGTGAGTTTCGAAACAGTGACAAGGATGTCAGATATTTTTCAGATCGAGGCATTGACAATGTTGAAAGGATTGAAATTAGTCTGATCATGGGGTCTTCGAAAGGTAGAGATTGAAAATGACAATATTCTGCTAATTGATACCTTGCGCAATGGATTAGCAACGATTAGTAATATAGCCGAAGTTAGAATGATTCATAAATGGTTCTACAAGAGTTGGGAGGTGAAATGTCGATATATTTTGAGAGATAGCAATAAGGTTGCTAATTGCTTAGCTAAGGAAGCAGGAGGTAGGATGAATAAGTTAATTGTTCTTGATGACCCGCAACAGAATATGAAATAAATATTGAAAGAGGATATCCAACATGTGCTACATTCGGCTATTAACCCTTTAAATTAAGGTGCAACTTCGATAAAAAAAAAATGTAACAATTTGATAACTTTAAGGACTATTATGTAACTTTTAAAAATGAAGTGATAAAAATATAATTTTAAACAAAATATAAGAAAATTTACCCATAAATATTTAGCTAATGTCTAATTCTAATGCATCATAGATTGGCGCACTCTGATTATCAACCGTTTTCTACGAAGAAGTCCTACTACTTGCTTTGGGGTGAGTTCTTTTAATGGTTTTCATGCTCTCTCGCTAGCTTAGAGTTTGGAGGAGGCATGACAATAAAATAGACCACTGGACTAGGCATAAAATAAAAAGAAGTATTAGACTATACTCGTTGTTTCTTGTGTGATGTAACAAAAATTTCATACCATTGCTGGTTGCTGCTAAATTAAACCAGCTGAAGCATATCCCCATCCTTAGCCTATGTTCTTGAGTTTAAGACTTTAAGTTGGTAGTTTACTTTTTTCTCTTAAGTTGCAAAAAAGTGTTTTAACACATGGTGTCATAATAATCATATATTAAGTCATCATGGTGTTTTTTTTTATCCTATGTAATAGACAATACCAGATATGTCTTAGACATAATTCATGGAATTGTTGGTTTTAGCACTAGAACCATGCCACGTTCCTGACTGCTTGCGTCTAAACCCATATCATAAATAGTTTTAATATATTATATTTTTATGTTGAAACTGTTGAATGACTCCACGTCTTGCTGTCCACCACTTTCACATCTTGATTTGTGTGATAGTGGAATGTGTAGTCGGTGATTTCACCCATTGTTTATTTACATTTTTGTAATTTTCTATAAAAAGCAAAACGAAAACAACCAAAAAGAAGTTAAAATGACCCACATCCATGGTTGCATCTTTCTTCTATCCCGATTTCGAAGAGCAGGGGAATAGATGTTACTTTGGTTTCCTTCACGAACTTTGATACCTTCCAAGGCCTTTTCATAGCTACCACGGCTAAATCAAGGGAGCAAAAGACGCCTGTGTCACTAGTTGCTGTGGCGGCCTTTTAGTTTTCCTTCTTCTTCGCCCTCCTTTATCGGAAAGGAAAAGGTTGCTTGATCAGCAAGTAAACAACTGAAAAATGTTGTTACTTTAGGAATAAGTGACTAAACAGAATATAAACTATGCATCATTTTAGGAGAGTTCACCTTTTCTTTCTTTTCAGCTTCTTTCGCGGCTCGTTCGGCCTCCCGAGCTTGGGCCTTCTCTGCCTTTCGCCTCTTCCTCTTTAGTGCTTCCTTAGCTTTAGCTATCTCCTTTAACCGACGTTGATCCCTTAATTTAACCACTTCCTGTCCGCTTCTTCTTCCTCCTTTGTTCTCTTCGGCTTCTCTTCTTCCACCTCTTCGATTTTATCCCCGTTAAAAGCAATTGTTGAAACACTTTCTGGAGGAGCAGATTTCATAGGCTTCTTTTGCTCCACAACCTTTGTTACGGGTACTTTTTCAGCTTTTGCCACTTCCACTTCCCCTTGTGTTCGATGATCTTTCGAAGTTAAGCCGGAAACCGTATGATCCGTGACCGCTCTTCCATTTACTGCTCGAGGAATTAGATGTGGCACTTCACCGGAACCAAGTACGCGGCCATCTAATGTCAGTGTCCAAAGTGTGCTCCTTCCATTGCATCTAACATATTCTTTAGGGAATTCATCATTTTTGTTCCATAAGTCCATAAAATTTTCCACCTGAACCATCAACTATTTAGATCCAATATTGTACAAAAAAAATTTTTTATTTCGATGAAATAAAACAAATGCATTGCCTCGCCTGGTTAATACAAAAATTTTGGAGTGCCACTTTATCCCCTTTCGAAGCTAACTCATTTCCTTTATTTAAACCATCCCTGTACGCGGCCACATGCAACACCACCTCTGCTTCCGTCATATTAGCTGTCGTTAACTACAAAACTTGTAAAAACCAAAACACCGAGAAAGGGAGAAACACGACTGAAAAAAATGTAAAATATAACTATGTATATATAATAAATAGAGAAAAGCAGAGTAAGTGTTTGACTCCATATCCAACTCTTACAAAATTAACTTTTTTTATTATTATTTAAAGAAATTAACCTTTTATTATTATTGAATTTTAAAATGTAATTAACTGAAAAGTGCTATTAGGTGAAAATTGACTCATGCTATATGTGGAATACAAATTACCACATGCATCACGTATCAATAATTATAATAATAAAATAATCTGTATCTCACTATTAATAACATGTCTTCAAATTTATTTACAATAATATAATTTAGGAATAATTTTATATATATAGTAATGTTAAATTTGTTAAATTCATTCTAATTCTTTTTTTTTTAAATTGTAATACAATGCATTTTTTTTAATGGCTATTATTGTTTTAAAGATCTATAAACCTTTTGCCAGTATTTTATAAAAATAATATTCTTATAGTATAAGTTATTTTTAAAAAAATCGTAACACAATATATTTTTCCCCCAAAAAAATTGATAATTCCTTTTTTATTTTTTACAAATCTATAAGTTTTTTTTTTTATTTTATAGAATAAATATTATCCATATTAAAAAATCATAACCCAATTACTTAAAACTCAAATAACCTGTAAATCCTCCTGGGAACTAACAAGCATTTGTCTTACAAATACCAATTTCAAAATAGAAAACACAAATTAAATCATAAAATAATTTAACATATTTTTAATTGATAAACGTAATTAAATATAGAAATAATATAATTTTTTACCTTTAAATTTAATAACTAAGTTCACTTTCATATTTGTACAATTTTTTATCCACTTACATAAGAGATAGATTTTGATCCTGAGCTTAAAAAATAAAAAAGTTTTAATAATGTGACACAATCTCATAGTACCACATCATTTCTTGAAAATAAAAAAATTTATATAAAATTTCAAATGATGATGTGATATAATCTCAAAAAATATTCAATGTTTTAATAACTGAACTAATAATAGAACAAATCAGACCACGAGTTCTCAATTCAACTAGTTTGATTGATTCGACTACCAGGCAAACAATAATTAAATAAATAATTAAAAATTCACAAAAAAAAAAAATACTAAGCTTGTTCAGTCTATTCAACTGTTAATTTTTGTCTCAATTTTCAATTTTTATCCATTTGTAACTCAGTCTATTCAAATAGCATAAATTGAGCTAGCTCATTGCTTGAGCAAAATCCAAGCACAAGGCTAAACAAAAAACAGATGCCTGAATATTTATATATATATATATATATATAACTAAAATAAACTGAAATTCTCACAAATCATACAGCCTTGAAATTTATGCTATATCAGTTTACAACAGACAGAAGTTGAAATATGATTAAGAAAAAAGAGTATGAATGTTCAATGCACCAAATGCTTTAAGTTAAGAAAGCTGTTGTCTCCTATTAATCGTCCATATCTTCTAATGTAGACCAGATCATCCTATCATATGCATATAAAAAGTTCCCATGTTAGCAGCTACTAAGAATAAAAGGTAACATGAGAAACCTGTGTATTGTTGAAAACAACAAATTACCAGAATAAGGAGAAAAAAAGGAGGAGGACAAGATAGCCAAGCTTAAAAAGGCGCTGCTTCTTCTCCCTGGGAAGCATGTTAAATATCTCCGTAACGTCTACCAGGTGCTTTTTCTGTGTGTAACTGATAACAACAGAAAGCATATACATTTTCAAAAGCACTCAACAAATCATGAAACCTAATAGCAATATACTGGCTTTTCTCCACAGAGTATGTTTGGTAAGCTCTAAGAGTCTCGATGCTCTTATCCATGATCGATATCGTAAAAGGAAATTTAATTTAGAGCATAGAAATAACTACAATCCCGCAAGATGCCCAGATTCTTGTATGCAATCTATTGAAGGGGCAAAAGAAAGCTAACTTTTAGCTTAATGTAATTCTCAAATCCAATAACCTTGACAAAACGGACAAAGAATATTGCTTGGGACCAACGGAATTTGTTTGTTACCAAGTTAAAGTCATTAATATGCCTGCCAATCAGTCCACTCTCGTCCGATTCCTTTCTCCCTCGTGAAGATCCATAAAGCATTCTATTGTTTCTATTTATTGATATAACATTATCCATAGCCCCATATATATTACACCTCATCAGGTAAATCACACATTTCGTTATGCTTAATGCTTATAGCATGAGTATTTAACCTAAGAGAGGGTGAGAGGTCAATAGAGCAAACAATCAATCATGATGCAGGCCAAGTGTAGATATATAACAAAGTTTCCATTTTCATGAAGCTCCAATGCTACCTATTCATGTCGTTGCACAAGTTAGAAATTACAAGTCTTAAGAACACAAAGCCCACAACAAACAAGATCATGGAACAATATAGACCGGATAACCAGACAGGGGCTTAATCATACAGGACATAGCATTGCAATCTAAACAAACAAGGGAGCCATAACGAAGTAATTTGAAATTAACAGTGAATTAAAGCTAGAGAGACTACCATTTGAACTTTTCCTCAAAACAGACTAGGGAAATAATAAAAGGTAGAATAAGAAGATGAGGGAAGAACTTACAGTCTCACATTGTAGTATAAATATGGACCACATAAGAGCGCCATGACCCAATGTCCCGTTAATAGATAGAATACACATAAAAATCCTTGGATGATAAATTCCGGCAGGACCACTTTGTTTATCCGTGATGAAGAGTCGTAAGGATTGATGTAATCAAACTCTAAATCAGCCAAGCACATGAGCTGCAGCAAAATGCTCATGCTGTTAAACCTCTTAATTGTTCTCATATAACCAGAACAACCTTCAGACAAAATAATAACATCAGTAATTAGCTAGACACCACAGAGATATCTGTTGCCAAGCTTCTTTAGTTCTTTCATGTTTCAAATCCCAAAAAAAAAACCATCACCTAGTTCCTTAAAATCAAATTGTGGGATAATATATAGCAGGAGTTAGGACTTCAAACCTAAGATTTTTCTCTGATAATTCATAATGCACCTTTTTTTGCAGCAAAATTCAACAAACCCAGATAAATGCACTCCAAGAGAACTATTTTTTCTCTCCTTTCCTCAACACAGACGCAATTTCAAGCAATAATTAAGTGGTTTTCTAGCAACTAAATGGAAGAACCAATAAAATAATCAAAATCTAACAAGCCAATAGCAAAGCATCGTATAATTTGAACCAAATATAAGGGATAAAAGCAAAATTACAAGCAGAGCCAGAAAAAAAATAAACATGGAGTCTAGGGTTAATGAGGGAACTGACCTGATAAACAATGAGAACAAGAAGGGCAATGAGGATGAAGAAAGAAATAAGCCATATGAAGAGATCTCCCATGCCTTCCTTTATCTCCCTCTCTTCCTATCGCTTCTTCTTCTTTTGTGTCTTATTTATCGCTTGGGATTTCTGTTTCGATGCAAGAGGATTAAAACCCGGAGGGCAGCAGAAGCGAAACCAGGGTTCGACTGTGCCGGACGAACAGCGTTGGTTTGGCTTGCTTTTGGTGCTCTGAGTTCTTAAACGCCCGAAAGATCCGACCAAAAGTAGCCTCGAAGGTACTGTTTGACTCTACCACTCGGAAGGCTTGTTGATTTTTACCGTTCGTCACTTCGGACTACATATTTTCCGGTTAAAATGGGCTATACTTTTTATAAATTTAATCCTATACTTTATTTTAGGATTTTAGTTTCTCTCTTATTTAAATCTTAAAATTTAAGTCAAAGTTAAATTATTTTATTAAATTCAAATTTATTAAAATATTTATTTTTGAATTATATTATTATAAAGTGAGTATATTTTTATTTAAAAAATATATTATTAAATTTTTAAAAATAAAAATATAAAAACTAAACTGAAGAATATAGAAAACTATGAGCTATTTTACCATTTTTCCTCTAGATTACTCCCATACTTACACATCGACGTCGTACAATTTGTTGGACATATAAATATTTATGAATCATTCCAAAATAAAATATCTAAGATGGTTTAGTATCAAACTCGACATAGATGTCAGTAAAAAATTTGTGTTTAAATGCACAAGTTTTCTATCCCTCTAAACCCACTTCATCTCCATTTGTTTATTTAAAATTATGTATATCTATATTTGTTTTTTTAACTCAGTTAATTTGTTGATTTTATCTTCACAAATATTAAAGAATTATATTTAAAAAAAATTATATCACATGTATATATATATATGTAGAAATCATAAATTTAAAATACTGAAGTATGTTTAATTTGATCATTAAATTTTTAAAAATTACAATATGGGCATCAATGTTATCGATTCATTATATTTGATAAACGCTAATTTATACATATTTTTACCTCATGTTTAGCCTATATTTTGGATAAATTATTATCAATTTAGTGAGAATTGGTGCTCTTAATCCTTATTTTTCATATCTTATACTCAGGAGAGCATAAGGAAGAGAAAAGAATAGGAAATGGACTGAAAATGAGGAAAATGGGCCAAAAATGACATAACACACGGCCCAAGGAATTACCACACGGTCGTGCCACATGAAGATCACACGGTCCAGCTCTTGACAAGCATGGGCAGGCCACACGGCCGTGCCAAATCACACGGCCTTTGTCGAAGTCACACGGGCGTGGCACACGGGCGTGTTCTAGTCGTGAGGAAGAGGAATATCACTCGAATTGGGATACTTAGAGGCTAAGAAAGGCTCCCCAAAGCTCTATATAAAGACCCTAGGAGGCAACTCTTAGAGTGTGCTTATTTCCCCACAAAGGGAAGTATTCTTTGCTGCCAACACAGAGAGTGGAAGTAGGGATTACTCGCAGGGAAGCTGATTGATTCATCCCAGAAGCCGAAATTCTGCAGCAATATAGAGGATCTCCCTAAATTCCTTCAGGGGTTTTCGGGTTCTTTTATGTTTTGTTATTTTATTTCTTCTGAGATGTTTTCTTTCTTTATTATGAACTAAACCCCTCAAATACTTGAGGGGGATGAAACCTAAGACAAATCTTGTTATTATTTATTCTTGAGTTATATGATAAATACTTGAGTTGTTCTTAATTATGTGTTCTTCATTCTTGATTTAATAAACCTAGGTATTATTTCAAGAATTAGATGTGCTTAGAGCAGAGGAGCAAAAGTCCCTGTGATAAGAGTAGATCTACCATAATTAAGCGGAGTTGCATGCAACCCTAGACATAGGGCGACATAAATCTGCCGGATTAGGGTCAAACCTAATATGGGGAACCATTGGTCGAATTAATGCAACCTAAGAAGTTAATTGATAAAGAAACTTTAATTAACAACTTAGGCCTAGTTGCTCTTCACCTCGACGGAGGGTTTAGCATAAATTAGGGATCTCTACGGATCAAGTCAAGTGAATAAATCGTCTAGCTCAAGAACCAGTACAAGTGAAGTCTAGGTGGATTCTCCCTTAAGTATTGTCCATATCAATCAGCTTTTCCCCTAAAAGTTTTCTCAATTTACTCTTTGTGTCTTCTTAGTTTAGTTTTAGAATTAGTTTAAATAAACCCCTCTTTTATTCTTAGGCTAGATAATAGAAAGAAAGTAAGTAATAGTACTTTTGGTTCCCTTGGGTACGATAACTCGATCTTGCCACTAAGCTATACTACTGTTCGATAGGTGCGCTTGCCTTAAAGCGTCGCGATATTAGTTAGTTTTGGTGTGATCAAGTTCTTTATAAATTTTATTACTTAGTATCGCGAGCGCATACATCAATATTACAGTTATTAAATCTTTTAATTTCGTTAAATGTAAGAATATTTGAACTCAAATTGCCGTTCAAATTGATTGAATTGAGAATGAATCAATTCGAAGAATAGTTTTGAATTAATTGAATCGGAAATCGATATAAATAGATTAAACCGACTAAAAAACTAATTAAAATATTTTTTAATAATCTTTTAATTAAATCGATTGAGCTAATGATTTGATTAATTCAACTATGGATAGAGATTAAAAAAATTAGTTTAAACCCGTTGTGCTTTCAATGCTATACCCGTTTTCTTGCTAGGTTTACAATGAAAAAGGGAAAAGTTTTAGAGCAACAACTCCCCGAGTTTTGTCAGAGAAAACAGAGTCTCCGATGCCAAATTTGCCTTTCCCGATAAGAAAGTGTCCGACGAAGATGGCCGCTTCTTCAAACACAAAAAGAAATTCCTCGATCCCAAGTTGATCAGCTTCTCCCCAGCTCTTAAACCTGCCCATTTCATATAATAGCACATAAATCACAAATTAATTACTAACACTTAAAAACTCGAATATTTTATTCAACAATTGGTCTATGCTGCTGCTGCTTTTTTTTTTTTCTTTTAATATAGAGAAAGTCCGCTCAAATAATAGTATAATTAATAGAATTAGAAAGCTAATTGTAATTGTTTATTATTATTATTTTTTTATATAGCGTTTGGTTTTTTCACATTCAATTCAGTTTAATTATAAAAAAAGGTAACTACCATCAAGTAAATGATATGCTATTTCGAGCAAAAGAAAAATATATGGTTATTAATTTACAATTACAATAATAATATAGACCAGAAATATTTGACGAAAACTGGAAAAGAGAAACAGAAGAAGAAAGAATTTACTTACTTTCCAGGCAGAACTGCGAATAATGAAGCTGAAAAAACTTAGGATCCGTTTCCTCTAACAATGGCCTTCTCTTCTCCTTGACGTAAATTTCTATAGCAGCTTTGATTAAATCATTCACTGTATTATCTGATGGCATAATCACATGGACTGGCCCCAAGCTGCTCTCTATATTCACATTCAGCAGAAACTTCGTCAGCCTTTGGGATATTCCGTCGTTGACAACCGGAAACCTGGAAGACGAGGAGGTTGTCAACCTTGCCGGGACTGCGACAAGGCCTCCTCTCCGTTGAACGATGTCGGAATGATGTTCTGGTGGGAATGTTTGTTGCGTTCTCTCGGAGGTTGAAAGAACCCTGATGGAGCTAAGTCTCCGGCTACCTGGAGCACGAGGAATCATGGTGCTGATATTAAATGATAGAAGAAACTGATGGTATTCCTTTTCCTTTGCTGGAAAATATTGAAGTTCCGTTACGTTATGATTGTTTTCAAGGGTTTTTGGATTTTTGTAAATAAAAGCAAATAGGAAGCGCGAAATTTCCAGGAAATTGTTCACTCTCTTGGACTGTACGTACGTCTCCTGGAAGTAGATTTTAAGTGGCTCTATTAGGGAAAATGGCTATGGGATTGATGGGATGTTAATGCTCTTTTCCCCGGCTTAAATCAAATCAATTACTCATTCCTACTATTGATTTTTAAATTCTAATTACTAATTAGATGATTAGTTTGAATTTATTTAATTAAGTAAATATTTGTATTAGAAATGGGTTTTGTAAACATTTGAACTATTTGTTATTTTATAGTGATTTCTCATATATGGCAAGCAATCGAAACCATGATTTTTTTTCCATGTTTATTTGATAATTACCAATTAATTATAAGGTTAATAGGCTTGGCGTGTAATAAAATTGTGAAAATGAAATAGTAACATGCCTACATTCAATGAAAAGATTAATTTACATGCCAAAATAGAATGTTCCATTGAATTAGGTTTGGGATGGTAATAATGAATTTGAAATGCAAAGTAAATTGAATTGTTTCAATATGGAATTATCACTTCGGGGGGCAGACCAAATTAATGGGCTCCGTCAAGTTTATGAAACTCGCAGCAACTAGCAACCTCATTTTTTTGCTGACGGACCATTTTTTTTTTTTAAATTTAAAAACCAGAGAGGGCGGCTGGCTGACAGTTACTGGTGATTGAGCAATAAGAATTCTTGGATACTTATGGTTTTTTTTAGTGCACTAGATGTATAAATGGGCCTAACTTAAAACACAAACTCTTTTTTTTTTCTCTCAAGGATTTGAATTTTACATTTTTAGCTGATGGGTCTTTCTTCAAGTTCAATCCAAGTAGTAGTAACAGATAATCATCCAGAGTTTGGTTGGGTAAAGTTAATACAAGTATGGCTTCCTCTGGTGTTTGGATCTTGGGGTATTACAGAAGGATCGTGTTTTGCCTAAGCTGATGTCTTTAGGTCCATTTTTGTGTTTTCTTTTTTTCTATGTTTTGTTAAAATTTCAGATTTTTCTTTATTTTTTTGTTTCGCTTTGGGTATGGCATTTACTCTGGTGGCTTAATGCATAAGGAAAAGGGTGTTTAGGGGTGGCTTTCTTCGTATGAATCCTCCCGATTTGGGAGTTTAGTAATGAGAAAAATTTTGAGCCGATCATCGAACCTAACCCAACCCGACCATCAAAACGAAAACCCAACATAACTCTGCAGATCATCGAACCGACCAAAATTTTGAGCTTTTGCCGGCAAATATGACAAAAATGCTTCTTCCTTTTTTATTATCAGCAAAACACGCTTTCTCATACGTGTAACATTTTAATTGAAAAGAAGCAGAGGATATTTCTAGTTTATATCAACCTGCTTTATTTTTGAGCCGTGGTGTGTTACTATTCTTCTGTTCCCCTGGATTGTGACAAAGCTAATTTCTTTTTTATTTCCAATGGATTGATGATTCCATTCCATTCACAAAGACATGAGCTTTGAGACGTTTCATTGTTTTGAAATGTGATGACTGATGACAAAAACAATACTCACCTGTCTTTTTTAGCCTCTCAGAGAGGGAGGGGGAACTTGATAACAAAGCAACAGAGGATATTAAACTGTTAAAACTAGCAACAAATCATGTGCTTCAAGTAAATTGATAACTCAGAATGTAATATACAATTTACAAGATACAAACAATCATACAAAATGAGGGTAAATAATAGAAGGCCAATCCCAATTAAAAAGAATGGGAGAAAGCAAAAAACAAAAGTATGAGAATAAGGTAGTATATGATTAAGGTTGTTTTTCAGAGCAGCATTATATAATAGGTTGTCTTACTCTAATAATGGTATATATATGATCCAGGAATTCCTGCAGGTTATCCTCATCATTTCAAGCAAACCAAGGCATGCCAGAGCCGACGCGTTCTCCTTACGATTTTGCTGAGCTTTCGAGCAATGAAACCCGGAACCAAAAATGCAGGAGGGTTGGGTCTTCCTGGATCAACAAAAGAAGTAGATGCACCATTGCTACTATGCCCACTGCTATTCTTTCTAAGATAGAAGCTTCTGCTTCCAGCATCCCCAATTAACTGTGATTTATCCAAACCTATTCAACCCAATTAACAGTCATCAGCAATCAAAATGGGCATCAAAATGTTAAAAAAGAACAAAAACCCCATGAGGCTGCTTACTTTGAAGGCTAAAATAAGAATGATGCAATTCCAACCCTGAATTGCAATCAAGTTTAGGGGTTCTCCCTTCTTCAACATACTTGTCTACGACAAGCTTTATGGTGTCTTCGACGCTAGACGCCAATTTGACCATGGTCCGGACTGGTCCTGGACTTCCTTCAACTGATACATTGATTACAACCTTAGCGTCTTTGTTGTAGCCTTGCCTCCCAAACTTCACAAAACAATTCAACACTTCAGTTTCTACACTAGTACTATAATCAACACTTCAGTTACTTGATTGGATTTCAACCCCCAATTGATTAATCAACTCTGGGTTACTAACATGAATGACTTTATTAAAATATATACTGCGAATTTTAACAAAAGCAGTGTAAAGGAACAGAAGGTAACAAGTTTGACCAGTGAACATACCTCGAAACCTTGCTTTGGAGAAGAAGAAGGAGAAGGAGAACAAAAACCCAGCAAAGAAGGGGAAGAAGCGAAGACGTCAGTACAAGTATGAGGCCTAAAGAAAGGCGCCCTTTCAGCTTCAGATCCCACGAAACTACTCCTACTTGGCTGATCTTCACCGATACTGCTCCAAAGACACGGTTCAGAAGCACATCGCTTGAGAATCCTGTCGTACTTGGACGACCTTCTCAACGATCGGCGATGTGGGGGAGGCGTCCGTAGCCTTGGAGTCGGCGACGGGTGCGGAATTCGTGGTCGTCGGCATCTAGGAAGCCGTCGTCGGAGACTCTTTTCGGACATAAAATGAAGAGGGCCGATCGGGGTTTCTTTGCTTTTTGTGTCTCTTGTTGGTTTTTAAGATTTGTGTATTGAGAAACACAAGGATTTAAGGAAAGAGGGAATGGCAGTTGGAATAGGGTTGTTACTGGCAGTTTGCGTGGGAGTGTGGGGGAGTTAGGGTATTGGATTCTAAGTCTAGTTGGGTTTGGTGTTGTTTTTTCAGGTTGTTTCCTCTCTTGTCTTGGATCCCGAGTAATGTTCTGCTTGGGTTTTTCATGTCTTTACTCTCATACGGGATATGTAATTAAATTTCCCAACTCATGTCTTCACAAATTGAACAAAACAAAAATAGCTAAAATTGAAAAAAGAAAAAAAAAAATCCTATCTTTACTAAATTTATTTATTAGATCCAACAACCCCACTCCTATTATCAAATCTATATTTATTGAGAATTTAATTTATATAAATTTTAATATTTTATATATATAAATATTATCAGTTCATGTACTATACATAATTTGAGTGTTTAATTTTTATATTATATTTTAATAATTTTTTAATTTTTATATTTTTTAAAATTAAAAATTTCAATCAAAATTCAAATGATAACTTCTAAGTCAATTATAATAATTATATATTTAGTTCTTGTATTATCTAGGTCAATAAATTTTAATCTCTATATGTTTCTAACCTTGTCATTATCTAATATTGTGTATAAATTATGAATTTAGTCTATACTCTTCAATTTGACGTTTTTAATTTTTTTGATTTTTTAAATTTTAAATTTTTAATTTTAAGGCAAAACATTACAAATTAAATTTATTAATTAAAATGTCATGATCTTATTGTAAAAATAATAAATTAACTTTTATTATTTATTGTATAATATCTTTAAAATGAAAAAAAATTAATTATCGACAAACACTAAAATTAAGGTTATATTTTCAAAACTTCAAATTTTCGACTAAACATAACTAAATTGAAATATGCACTTAGTCGTATACCTTGATTAATAATGAAATTTGACCATAAATATTACATTGCACCTTTTCGCCTTAGCATTAGGCAATTTGCTGTGAGGTGGGGACCACTTTCAGGTCTAGTCCACCGCCCGCACGTCATCGCCGAAATTATTATTTTTCCATTTTCCTTTTAAATTTGGTAGAAAGTTTGATGTTTTTTAAATTGGATCGGTAGTTGAGTAATTAGGTTATCGATTTATCGGTTTGATCAGTTTAATTTGTTAGATTAAAAATAATTAATTTTTTAATTGATTTTTAATTTGATCAGTCAATTTAGTCTGATTAAAAATATTATTTTTTTGATATAATATTTAAAATTATTTATAGTCTATCATCAACTCATAAATAAGAGAATAATAAACTTCAGTAAACTTAAACCCACGTCCTTCCATATTGACAACAATGCCTATGCTAGTTGAGCAAAGACTTAATCGACGAGTATGCATAGTAAAATTAAAATGTATAAAAAATATTAAAATAAAACTTTAGTTAAATAAATAGTGAATTAAAAATTTTACTAATGCATTTAATTTGGGTTAAAATCCCTATATGCATATTTTTTATTGGTTATTTGTTAAATAAAAAAACTAAAATACATATAAATAATATAGATTATTTTAATTACGAAAAGGTATATCTGTATTTGTTGGTGACTCAATTGAGGGTGATATCAACTCAGTAAATAGATTAAATAATAAGTATAAAAGATACACAAATTATGGCAGTAATAAAATGTGCATAAATATTTGCTAAGATTCTCTCCAACCTTTAAATAGGAGGATAATGCGCTTTAGTACACTCGAACTTACATCTTTCTACACTGATAACAATACCAATATTAATCAAGTTAAGACTCAATCAACTTCTTTTCTCATTCTTTAATTTTAATAAATTAAGTTACTGGAAAAGCTATGAAATGAGGGTAGATCTATAGATGTGGGTCGCCTAAACAAAGAAAGGAATAAAGAGGTAAAAATATTGGGTTTGGGGAATATGTCCAAAGAAGACTTGAAAGCAGAAAACGCAACAATGAAGTCCAAACAAATTTCATTAATTAAATATTTGCTAACCCCGAATGTTTGATTCGTTTCTTAACCCTTAAAACATGGGAATCTTCCATTTTGGCCTCCCAAAACTCATCTTTAATAAGCACCCCATCTTTTTCTTCTTCTTTTTTTCGATTATTTTTCTTTTTAAATTTTGACCATTTTTATGTTTGTTTGGTACTGATTTGATTGAGGGATACAAATACTATCTATAACCCATTGGATTTGAAAGCGTTTAATAATTTAAAAAAAAGGCTTTTTTGCCTTTCTCTATACAAAATAGCCCCTTATATGTTCTACTTTTAACCTAATTGACATTAGTTTTTATTTTTGAATTATAATAACAGGATAAAGTCCAAATAACAAATAGGATTAGCGCGACTTGAACTCATACCACACCTGGAGCGATAAACACCCTTACTATCAGACCATTATATAGGGTTTAAACTATATAAACCTTTTTATTTAATATTTATATATTATTTTCTTAAATTTCTTAGAATAAATAAATTAACATATTCTTTAATATTTATATTATAACATAGATATTTATTTTTAATGATATAAATTATATAATATATAAAAATAGTATATTATAAAATGAAAATATCTTTTTAGATAATTTTATTGGGAATACCTTCAATATTAAAAACTCCATTTTCAGTGCTACAATTGTAACAACAAATTCTTCCTTTGTTGAAGGTGAACCATTGTTATCATCACATTTGTCTTGTAAAACAGGATTACTTTTCTTTTTCATACGATATAAATTAATAAAAAGAAAGGCAAAGTTGATATTTGTTATGCGTTACTCATATTACTCTTCATTGAATCAACTGATGTTTATGTCTAAAGGGAAAGCTTTATGACGCCAAGCTTAGTCAAGAAGATGGTCTAAGCATTGCCAACATAAGATATACACCATTTTACCCTCTGCACCTATGAAGCAAAGTACTTGATGGCTAAGGCTCTTGTCAAGATAATTATGTAACACCCCCTAACCCTTATCCGCCGCTAGAACAGGGTTACGGAGCATTACCAGACTTTTTAGATCAAATACAAACATTGCATAATTATTTAATATACACATCGTAATTTAATCATATTGTCCCTCTTTTGAATCCCCGAAGCCCAAAAGATGAGTTAGAAACAAATCGGGACCAAATACGGTAGTCTAGAAATTTTTTGTGAAATTTCAAAATTTTTTACAAGTAAATGTATACAATTATTACAAGTATATGTACATAAATACTACAAATGTCATTATCTATACCAAGCACTTGTAAGATTTTAGGTCTAATTGCTTATTTAATCCCTTAACTTTTCTCTATTCTATAATTCAACTTTCTCCCTATATGCAATCTAGTCCTTATACCTAATTACTCTTAATCTAAGCAAATTCACCTAATCAAGACCTAATTAACCACACAACTAACTTCGTAAATATTTTTAATAAATATTTACGAGTCCATGTTACGGAAACAGAGACCCAAAAGTACACTTTCTGTAACATCCTGTAACCCCAAACCGTCGCCGGAACAGGGTACAAGGCATTACCGGACTTATACACTAGTAAACGAACAAAATCGAGATATAAATTTGAGTTTCAATCTAAAACCTTCTAATTTTCATCAACAAGTTTTTAATATGGGCCTACAGGGCCCAAAATAAGCATAGGAAGTGATTTGAGGCTAATCCGGGAACTTTGAGAACTTTCCTTTGAAAATAGGGGCACATGCCCGTGTGGCCAACCCGTGGGGCTCCCATGGCCGTGGGGCTAGGCCGTGGGCAGATCTGACTTATTACACACGCCCGTGGAACTAGCCCGTGGGCAAGCCTGACTTTACCACACAGCCTGGGCACACGCCCATGTGTTTTGGCCGTGTGAAAACAACATTTTTTTATCATTTTTAAGCTACTTTCACCCACTAAACATACCTAATTCATGCCCAAATCATTGACTTATAAATCTCAATCAAATACAATTCATTTCATTTTCAAACTTAGCAAATATTTGTTCATTCATACTAAAAACTTCTTAAAGATTATGTACCATATTTACAATCAAAATATAAAACATTTACAAGTGACAAACACCAAACCTAGTACATGCCACATTTCCAAAAGATAGATATATCACCAAAAATTGAGCTGAAGCCAGGATTGATTTAGATGCTGAGCCGGACTTTAACTTGACCTAACCTGGGCACGGAAAACAACCGTATGTTGAGTATTGAAAATACTCAGTGGTATTATCATAATTCAAATTTATACTTACAATCAAATATCATAAACATACATAGATAATTACAAATCATACATATAATCTCATACTAAGTTATCATATTTACATTGCACCATTTCCAATATTTTAATCAATATCCCATCAATATGATTTCCAATAATTCATGAACCTTTGTTTAATCTCTCAATCACATATAATTACTCAATTCAAGTTTCAAATATGAATGCTTCATGAATCTTTGATTCATGCCTTCAATCACATATCACAAATCTCATTTCAATAACTCAATCACATTTATTCAAAATTTATCATTTCATTTATTTTCCCCTACTAACTTGACTCGGACCTTGGCGGATACACGGATCCAACCAAACACACCAGAATGGCGACCAACGCGTCATCGGCTTAGCCGAAGTAAAGTGACAACCAACGTCCCATCGGATAGTTCGAAGTACATTTATGACACATCAAGTGTCTCATCGGCTGAGCCGAAGCAAAGTGGAGACCAATGCCTCTTCGAAACTATCCGAAGCAAATCTATGACACACCAAGTGTCTCATCGGCTGGAGGTCGAAGAATCCCTGCACTCTTCCAATCCTATGGCATGCCAATTATATCCACCCTAGCCCGACTAGTTAACAGGGTATCAGAATCACATAGTAATTTCACTTTCAATATCAAATTCACATCAACTAACACTTTTGTCACATTCTCACATCTTTTTCATTTCAAACACAAATTGTTTCCAATTCACATCGTCATACATTTTCACTTTGATACACATATAATTCATAAAACAATTTCACACATATATAAATGTATATATTCACTAATCATATCCAATCACATTCAAATCAAATATCACTACTTATCCCAATTTCAATTCCATGCATATATATATAAAATAAAATTAAACACATAATAATAAATAACATGAATTATGATAAATACAAATCGATATTTCTCGAGCTACTCCTCAATCACTTTTTCCTTCCCCTTCGTATTAAACGTCTCGGTTTCCTTGTTTGCTTTCAAACTTCTAAGCTTCAATTCTCTAATTTCTCCTTTTTCTTTTCTTTCTTCTTTTCTTTCCCAAATTTTCGTTACTTCTCTTTAACTTTCTTTGTTCTTCTTCTTTGTTTTCTTTATTTTATTTACTAATTTAATCCCTTAATAATTTTCTATTCTATAATTAAACTTTTATTCTCTATTCAATTTAGTCTTTTCTACTAATTATTTCTAATTAAACTAAATTCACTTATCAAAAATCTAATTCAACTCATAACTAACTTCGTAAATATTTTTAATAAATATCTACGGACTCGTTTTCTTAAGACGGAGGCCCTAAACTCACTTTTTCGGTGCCCGTAAAATTTTGGGTCGTTACACTTTTCGATACCCGTGACTATCGGGTCATTACAAATCGTCTTCTATAAATACCTCTTCTCAACACCAAAACCAAGGTAAGAAAAGATACATAAGATCAATTTCACAACCTACACTACTCAAAATATTTCACAACTCTGAAAAACCACCATACTTAGTGGTTTTTTACACCATTACAATGTGAACCACCATCATTGCCTACCCTAACGCCTTATATATAACTTGATTGTTATAACAATAGGCACCACCATATGTGGGAAGCAAATGAAAAGTTATGTCTATACCCTCAAAAAGCTATCACCACGGACAAGAAGACAAAGATGCCTTCTATGATCAACACCAAGTTGGATCTAAACATCGAGACCAAAAAGATGAGATAGAGGTTTATCATACCTCTTATTCACAATTTCGGTAGTGGAAAAATGAATGTATCCATCCATTTTCTTCCACCCATTTCGCAAATTGTCAATATGAAGAATATTGCTATCTAAGAGCAGAAAAGGATTCTCGACCTATAATTCAATAGTATCAAGAGCTACAAGGCTAGAATGAATTTTTTTAAGCTTAATTTCAAGAATATGCTCAAGAAAGAGTTTGAAGGGATAAAGAGAAACTGAGAAAGGAAGAAGAATAATCTTCTCGAAGCCAAAGTCCTTAAGACATTCTGCTCAATGGAGGAAAGATGAAGCTATAGTAGGACACTAGGACATCAGAACTATTGACGCCCGAAGTACTTGAAAGGGGTGTCATCAACATCCTTTCTTCATTGCACTTCTTTGAACGTCTCGCAAGGAAAGATTCCTTACGAGAGTAGAGGAATACTAAAAAAACCATAGTTAATACAATATTTAAAGTCATAGTAATTAAATTTGAAATCAATAAATTTAAATGAAAAAGAATAAAGTGATTTCCAAATTTTTATGAAAAAATTATTTTAATCTTGAAATCTCTTAAAATATCAATATTACTCCCATCTGGTTTTATATGATTTATATAACATAACCTATCATTTACTGTGAAGCCATGGATAAACTATACATTCCTAATCATGATCCTGTAAAAACCATGAGCTATGCTTTGAGTTCGAGGGGAAAAAATAGTGAGGATTAATAGTATTCATCAATAGTATATTCATCTCGCATGCTATTGCTTCTACGTGGGGTTTTCCCCCAATAATATATTTTCTACTTGAACTAAAGACTCATCACGGCTCGTCACTCATCATTTATATGCAATTATATAAAACGACAAATGGGAACCGTCCTTTTTCTCATAACAAAATTTTTACTAAAAACAATAATGCCTCATTCGGCCAGAAAACGAAAAGGAGTCAAGGCGCATAACCTTAAAAACGGTTCGGAGACAATTAGATAGGGATGATATCGATTTAGTTTGGTTTTTTTACTCGATTTAGAATGTTTAATTTTTATTTTTATTTTTGAATAAAATCAAATTTATAGACATAGGAAACCAATTATTACTGAATTGTAATTAATCGGTTCAGTTCGATTCGAGTTTTCAAATTATTTTTAGACTGAGTTTTTAAATTTTATTTAGACAAAATTATTTTTGAATTTAGACTTTTTAACTTTTAATTAGATAAAAATTATCTTTATTTTATATTTGTTAGACACTATTTGATAATTTTAAAAATTTTCAGTTACATATAAAATCTAAATTAATATATTTATCTAAAAAATAATTTATAAAATCTATAATTATAAATGATTATTAAAAATGTAATTAAACCTTGATTTAATCACTCTCACTAAACATGGTCAAATATTAAGTTATTTATATTTTATAATTCTTAACTGCGATGATATAAAAAAAAAAAAAAACCTAACTTGGAAATGTTAATAATGATAACCAGAAAATTAAAACTTTTAACAACAATAATAAAAAAAGAACATAGTACATAAGTAAAAAAATATATAAACATTTGAATTCTTAAAAGTTTTAACAACAATAATAAATGAACAATAAATTCGTGAGAAATAAGATTTATTTTTATTTAATTATAGAATATGTCAAAGCATAATATAAACTATATTTAGAATTTAGAAGTAATGAGCTTTGTTTTGGGTTTTAAATGAGTTTATGTATTGAACTCATATGTTCAAAAAATATTGGGCTTTTAAAAAAATAAATGCTTTTTTGGACTTTTCGATGTCCAAAGGAATAAAACAAAACCAACCGAATTGATGTGATGCAAATTGAATTGCTGGTTCGACTCAATTTCTCAATTTAATCAAATTTTTTTCTCAACCCTAATTGCACGTATGTCATTTCAGAAGTTACCATGCCAAGCTGACAGAAAATCTAGCCAGGCAGTGAATGATTGTTGACATGCTACAACCTCTAGTGCAATAGCACAGGATGGATGAATGCTCGTTTAGGAGAGCACTAATCATTAGTGTGATCTACGTTCCCCTTAATGCGAAGATTCATCGTAGCTCCTGTATGGAAATTGGGGCCAGCAGTACTTGCAAGAAAGCCAAAGAAGGGCACCAAAACAGCTTAATCTACAAAACAAGCACCCAAAAAGGTGCAATAACAAGATAAATCCCTAAATTCCCCAAAGGGGGAAAAGGGCCAACAAGCAATGGTCAAGAGAGGCCGGAGACGAGATTTGACGAAGACATACCAAAAGACCACACCGAAGAGCTTTCCTCGAGGAGGAAACCAAGCGAGCAACATATCCACCAAACCTAAAATAGAAATTAGTAAAAAGAAAAGGAAAAAGAAAATATAAATACATTCTAGTATTAATATTAATTTTGTTCATCAATAAATTAATCTTTTAATATGCTCAATTATTTCATATATATATATATTATATAGTATGCTTAATTATATTTGAAATATTATATTCTAAGCTACTTTACGCAATGGGTTCGTAAGAAATGAAAGTGTGAAATGTGAAACAATGAAGAATTTGAAAGAATTTGAAAAAGTGAGTAAGTCAAAGTGAAAGAAATAGCGTGAAATGGACTCATGATGAAAAATCAGTAGCAAGCTAGCGTGGCGATTGATTACTGTATTAATTTAAACTAGAACAGGGTGACCTCTCTAAAGCAGGTTTGTTTCTTACTCAAACTACATTTTGAAAACACAGCTGCACTGCTGCTGTTCTCATATAATTTCCAACAAGAATTCAACGATTGAGCATAGACATTGATGTGGATAACTTGAGAAATACAAAACCAAATCTCTCATTCTTCTGTGGGTTTTTCCTCATCAAACCACCTTGGAGGATCAAATCCTGACCCACCTAAAATCACCACAAAATTTTCAATTAGACCCAATTATCAATACTATAAATCTTTCTCTCTGTTCTTTTTTAAAGGAAAAAAAAGTTAAATTACCAAGCGGATTGCAACGGCAAAGACGCCAAGCTGTCAAAACTGTGCCCTTTACAACCCCATATTTCTTGTATGCTTCCATTGAGTACTCACTACACGAGGGAACAAACCGGCAACTCTTTGGGATTACAGGCGATATTTCCCCTGTTTCCATTTACTACTCAGTTTAATTCAGCAAGAACAATTCAGTTTTTTTCTTTGTTGAAAGAAAGAAAAATAGACTTACTTTTGTAGAATTTGAGCATGGATAAAGCAGCTTTAACCCCTAAATTATCAACTTCATCATCTGAATTGGATAAAGAAGACCTAATTAGTTAAATAAGGAATTAAAACTTTTAATCGACTTGGTTTTGGGAGAGAAAGACAGAGAGAGTAAAAACGGGACCTTCTTCGGGAGTGTTTCGGTGAGAATTTTGGAGCGTGCCATTTACGAGAACGCAGCGACGGCTGGGAAAACAAAACCTGGAAGCTAGATTTGCGTTAAACTGGAGAGAATTGAGATTAGGGTTTTTGGGTTTAGTTAATAAGGGAATGAAAGGGCATTGGTAGTTAAGAGAGTTTAGAACCGCCATGACTGTTTCTGTGACTTCATTTCTTTGTGTGTATTAGTATTGTTAGATATTTTTCATTTTCCTATTCTAACGGCGTCGTTTCACACTAAATGGACTTGTTCCCCATGCTGAATAACAAATACAACCTAGTATTCATCCGAGTGAGGTACAGGAACTTTAAAAAAAAATTGTTAATACAATTTCAAAAGTAAATACACAAAAATAAGTTATTATAATTCTTATAAATTAAAAACATAATTCCAACTCCATCTGTATCCATTGACAATTAGTACAGTGGATCAATATTCATCGACGAGTAAAAAAAATACTTTAAATCTAAGTCGATCTAATGATCAGTGTCAAAGATTATAGAAAAAATTGTTTGAGTTTTGGTTTGTAATTTTATGATGTACAAAACTGTTTCATGAAAAAAAACTAAATTATAAAAATAAAGGGAAAAGTGAATTTTTGATTGGTATAGACAATATGTACATAAAACGTCATGTAATATCTATTTTAATAATTCAATGACTTAAATAAAAAATTTTAAATAGTTTGATGATGAAATTATATTTTTTAATTAAATGACCAAAATAAAAACTTATCAATAATTTAATAATTAATAATATAGTTTACCTTGTTTTCTAATTTTTCTCGCCAAAATGTACTCTAAGCCCAATACAAAACAAAAGAATGGCCCATAACCCATCAGAGATAGCTGGCTTGCCCAAGCCATCTACCATTCTCTCTAAAGCCATGCCAGGTGTCGGCATGTAAGATCCTATGGGATCTTTGTTTATATAGGTATAGGTATAGATAGACAGGCTTATGTAATTAAATTATTAAATTTAAAAGTTCAAAAGGAAAAAGAATCACGTGTACTTGGTCCGAGGCAGGCAGCATCCAACTGGCGGGTCACGTGGCCGAAGAAGAGGACAAGATTCAGTTCTAAACTAGAACTAGTTGAAAATTGTGGATCATACCCGCATCAACTTACCGACATACATACACATCTAGTTTCTTGAGAAATTCTTGGCCACAAATTTTACTATTATTTTAAATTTCACGAATTATTCTAATGGATTTTTTTTTTGTCGCATTCTGTCAACATACAACATATTTTAAATCAATGAAATAAAATTTTAACCAAGCTTAATATTACGAGTTAAGTGGTATTGATTGATGGAGATGTATTATATGAAGATCAAACTCATATTACAATAAAAAAAAAAACATTTTTATTTTTATTTTTATTTTTTAAAATAATTATCCACTGAAATAAAGGAAAATGAACCACTTATTTTATTTTTATGTCTTACTTTTTGAACTTTTCTTAATATAACGTATGTTTTCTTTTTTATTTTTTTATTTTTGTAAAATCTTTAATTGTATTAGATATTTGTTTTAAATGTATTATTACATTGATGTTATCAATCAATAATGTATCAATTCGGTTATAAAAATGTTAAAATATTTACTTGTATATAAATTAAATTATATATTGATCAGGAAATTTTTATTTATTTTATAATAAATAAAAATATTTATAATAAAAATTTAATCCAGAACACCATGGGTGATAAATAATTAATTTTATGATTATAACAAAAGCATTAATTAATTTTATGTGAATTTTTAATAAATGTATTTATTAAGTAAATTTTTTACCCAAATCACGACGTGTGCGCTATAAGTCTAATTAGTATAATTTAAACTGCAACAATTGAGTATCTATAATTACTAAAATTTTATTATTTCTTTTGTCAAAAGGGCTGAAATATAATAAATATAAATGAGTTAATATATGATTCATTGAGAATTTTGTATATTATTAGTGAATTATTATAATTTCACAATAGTAATATTGATATACTAAAATCTAATTCTGTTACCTCACTTATATTATCCACTTGTTTTGCTATGTTATTAACTTTATTATATAATTTATTAAAATATATAAAAGTCATATCTATAAGACTATTAAAACCTTTACAAAGAGTCGAAATATTATTTTCGTTCTTAGAGTCCATAGTATGATTACAAGTTTTGTTTTTATATAAACATTTTGTTTCTTTTATTATATTTATCTCTGGTACCTAAAACCGTTTGCTTAATATGTCTGCAATCTTCATCACATATAAAAATAAAAATAGCAATATTTTCAATTTTATTATCAAAAATTCCAGTTGTATTTTCAACTATTTTATAATCTTTATTAAAAGATCTTAGATAATCATCTTTTTGAATATCTGACTCTAATTTTCTTTTCCCATAAGGATCTGTTTTATCAGTATCCATAGGTTCTGGAATTTTTATATTTTTTTCCTCATATGTTGAAGTTTTTTCTTCATAAGAATTATAACTAGTAACATTTATATTTTCTAAATTTATAGAATTATTAGAACTACTACTACTGTCTGTAGTATCATAATTTAACATATAATGATAATTAAATAATATGAACAAATCTTTATGTCAATAGAAAATGGTAAATATTGTTTTATAAAATTATTTCCTAATAATATATCTCATTGCATTGGAGGGAAACATAATAATTTAGGTATTATAAATCTTACATTATTTATATAGATTGGTATATTCTTAGCTTTATATTAAATTATAGTTTTATTACCATCTATTCTTATGACTTTTATTGGATTTTTCATATGTTTCCATTTTTCTAAGGGAATAACATTCTTTCTACAGCTATTGATTGTAGCTCCTGTATCTAAAAAAGCATGTAAAAAATATGATTTATATTCCCTAAATTGAAATGTAATTTTAATATGTGTATATTCTTTCCTAGATTGGAAATTTGAAAATGTAATAACATCTTCTATTATTGAAGTTTGTATTTCTTCCATTCTAGTATTTCTAAAATTTTTACTTAGTTTAGCAGGAAAAAATAGGAATATGAACTGTTTTCATTCCTATTAGTATTGAAGATCTTGTACCTATTGTAGCAGGCCCAATCTGCCCGGGCCCATTAGAAACTAAACCAAACCAAAATAATAATAACAGTCTATGCCCATACAAATACAAAAAAATCAGACCAAAAATAATAAATTTTTAAGCAGTCCATTTACAAACTGAAGCCCAATACAGAGCCCAAATTTCAGACCCAAAACCTAACAAACGTTTAGTAAAACAGAAACCCTAGAAGTTTCCCCTCTGCGCCGCGCACGTACCGCCACGCGCACCACCACACACGCCTCCGTACGGCTTCCGTACCTGTGAAAGACAGTAAAAAATGCCAGCAAAGAACACAACAATAAAAGAATACGTGGTTTTTTATTTTAATTTGTATTTCACTCTCAAATCGGCTATAAAAAGAGCCGAAGAAACCATTGTAAGATACTTACGTTTTTAATATAAGAAATAGAAAACAAGGTATACTTTCCAGTCTTTTTAGCCTATTTTGTTTTCGAATATACTGTATATATATAAAAAAGGGATAAAGGTTCAAACTTTTTACTTGAGGTGACGACTGGAGTCCCGAATCCGAATCATTTTGCTTGGATTTCGATTTTGAGAGTTTTTTTGTTGTTGTTTTGGAGTCAGATTCAGGACTAGGGGGTTTAAAGGTTGATTTCAGCTTTTCTTAGGTGTCTCCAGCCACCGTACACTGTGGCAGAGGTGGCGGTTAGCGACGGCTCAATGACCGGAGCTCGGCCGGACTATGGCCGGAGTCAGGGGGCCTGGGATTTCAGAGGATTTTGAATTTTTTTTTTTTAACTAGAGGGCAAATGTTTTTTTTTGTTAATTTTCGGCCTTTTATCAACGTTACGACGTCATTTAGGCTGTTTCCAATAGCCCCAAAATGGCACCGTTTCGAGCTAGACCCGCGCGAGTGACCTAACCCGAGGAAGGATCCGCGTGTTTCTGATATTTGGGGAATTTATGAAGTAAGTCCCTTCACTTTTTAATCTGATCCATATTGTTTGTTTTATTTTTAATTTCGCCCCAAGGTATTTGCTTCTGATTCATTTTGGTCTGCGCTTAAACGACGCGTTTTAAGGGTTCGGGGTAATTACCCATTCAGCCCCTGTTCTTTGCGCGCGCATTCCATTTAGGTCCCCTCGTTGATTTAATATCTAGCATTTAGACTCCAAATTTTGTTTTACTTTTAAATTTGCCCTTAATCTGTTTTGATTTGCTTATTTGTAATTTCTTTGTTTTATTATTATAGTTTATTTTAAATAATTCTATATTATCTATTGCAGCCATTTTCATTTTAGTTTCCTTTATGTATATTATTTACATTAAATTTATACATTATTTACTTTGAACATTCATATATATATATATATATATATATTAGTTAGTTTAAATTATTTTATATATTCTACCTATGCTAAGTTTTTATGTATTAATCATTTTAAAATTGTTTTATAATTATTAATGTCAAGATCTTGCATTCTATTTTTATTAAAATGTTCCACGTTTATATATATATATATATATATATAATATTATTCATGGCAAACTCCTTTTTATATATTAGTAAACTAAGATTTTAAGTGTTAGTTTAAGTTGTTTTCTAATTAATTATTTTGAAATATTTTATATATTATCTTATTTTAAGATCGTTTTGCAATTTTTTAAATTACTTTATATTGTTGCTATTTATAATATTTCATTGAAACTTGTTTTATATATATTATTAGTTTAAAGATTTACTTACTATAGTTATATTTTTCGTACTTATACTGTTTTTTTTGTAACATTATTTATTTTAAACCATTTTTAAATTGTTTCATCTGTTATTGATATTTTCATACCATTTGCTTTTATTTTTATCCTTTATTTTGTGTATATCCTTTGTGTTGTTTTTGTCAATTGTTAATATTGAAATTGTATATTATGTGATAATTACTATCATGTGAATTGTGATTTTTATTTGTGATTCATTAGTGTAACATTTTGTGTATGTATTGCCATGTTGCTTTGTACACTATCATTTTATTGCATTTTATTTGTAAAAAAAAAAAAATCGCGTTTTAGTATCATTGAAGTTTTTTTTTAAATCATTTTATTCAAAGGATTTTTAAATAAAGCAACACTCGTGTTTGGGAATTTCGAGAAAATCGTGCCTTAACTCACTAGGTTCCGATTTTTCTTATTAAACCTAATCCATCGAGTATCCTTTTTAAAATCAAAACACATAAATTTTTAATAAAAGCTTATTCTCGAGAATTTGAAATGTTGCGTCCTAACTCACTTGATGTGACGTTTCATCGTCTTGAGATAAGAATTTCAAAAAAATAAAGGCGATATTCTATGTTTGAAATTTTGAAAAATCGAGCCCTAACTTACTGAGTACCGATTTTTCGTTTGACCCAAATAATTAAATATCCTTTTTGAATTTAAGAGCATGAGTTTTTTTTTTTCAAAATAAAAAGGCAAGCTTAATATCGAAGGATTGATATGTCGCATCCTAACTTACTGTGTGCGGCGTTTTATTTATTTGAGATAAGTAGGTCTCGGTATTCACTTTGATTTGTTCAAGTGTTCTTTTAAATAAAAGGATCGTATTTTAAAATCTTTTCAAACGTCTAATGTTAGAACACTAAGTAATCAATTAGGTATAAATTTTGGACGTCACGAGGGTGCTAACCCTTCCTCGTACGTAACCGACTCCCGAACCCATTTTCTCGAGTTTTGTAGACCAAATTTTGTTTTGATAAATCAAAATTTTATTAAAATGATCAATTTCAAGGTGATCCGATCACACCTCAAGAAAGGTCGGTGGCGACTCCGTCCTTGATTTTTAAATCGATTCCTATAGTTTTCAAATTGAAAAAAGGTTTCGACACCTATACTTATATTTTCCTCTTCTTCCCCTATTTGAGTATTTGAGGGTGAAACTAAATTATCATCTCTATTTGTTATCATATTATTTTTAAAATATAACCTATCTCCAGATGACATATATTCTATAGTATTTACTGGTTTAGAAGTACTCGCACTATTTACTTTTTCTATCATCCAGTCTTTTGGAATTGATAGATCTCTTAAATGTAATAATTTTGGTTGTATTTCCATAGTAAATTTATTAGGCTCAAAAAGTTCAGTTATTTTATTATTAATTTCTTTAATTTCTACGTTAGTTGTATTAGTATATTCATTAATAGAAGTCTAACTTATTGCTAGATCTTCTGCTAAATCCTTAATTTCAGAATTTTTTGTCTGAATCCTAAGACATAGACACTCTTCTATTAGAGGATCTGTAATGGATATAAAATAATTTGGCTTAACTTTAAATCATATTACTCCTGAATGTAAATTAGATTGAACTCCTCAAATAAATGCTTTTATTAGATTTTCAAATCTTTTATCTAATAGGACTCCTGTTATAGGTATACCATATCCTCTTCTAAATAAAGCTCTAATAGTTATCATTATTATACCCAAATGTATATATCTAACTTGAGGATATTTCTTTTTAATCCTCTTAATTTTATCTTTAGTAAATAATGAGATTTCTGTTAATCCTCCTCTAGTGTCTTTTGCTACAGTATTACCACTTATTTTTTTCTCTATGTCTTTGAGATCATATCTTAAATTTAGATATTTTATATATTTCTTCTTTAGAAATATAGTTTTTATTAATTTTTTCTATCATTTCATCAGAAAAGTCTTTTCTTCTCCAATTAAATTTCGTAATTTTATATCTTGTTGTTCATTATTAGGAATTTCTTCTAATTGATTATTAGAACTACTTCCTAACATAAATATATATTATTCATTATCCGTATCAGAATATGTTTATAATATTATTTCATATAATATTTCTTCGGGATTTATTTCTTCGGGATTTATTTCCTTACCTAAACATATTTCTAACTCTTGTTCTTCAAGACTTTTGATCATTTTTCTAGCATTTTTTCCTTTGTTAGGATAGTTTGCTGCTATGTGACATTCTTTATCACATATAACACATTTACAAATTTATTTTTTAAGCTTATCAGAATTCTTTCTTCTAACAAATTTGTTTCCTGGTTTCCATCTAACTAGCTTATAATTTTTATTTTTATGTTTTTTATAGGTATTAAGACGTACAAGTTTACATCCAAATTCCCATTCATTTTTCAATATTTTTGTACAATATTTACGACTTAATTTATGCTTAACTTGTTTAGCAGCTTTACTTTGTAAACAATATAAAGTTATTTTTTCTTTAGCAAAATTAATTCTGTTTCCTATAGAATCTATATTGTCTAGTTCTATTCCAGTTATTTTCCTATGTTTTTCTAGATAAGAATTGTATTTATTTATACAAATCTCATTCCAAGATGGAGGTAATTTATGAAAATATTGGTTAATATCACATAATTTAATTTTTGACAATATATAATTAGACTGACTATCATGATATTTTTTATCAGTATAACCACAAAATTCTGTTTTTAGAATTAAAGTTAATCATTTTAAAAGATCTTTAGGGGTTCCAATTTGGTTAATTAACGGTCCATTTTGTTGTTTACCTTTCTCAGATTCTTCTCATATTCTGAGAATTTATAGAACATCTCCTTGAAATGTTCCAACAAAATAATTAAAAAAATTTTCTTTTGACCGTATATTGTTGTTGTTGTTAACAATAATAGTCATTGATTGTACCCAATCATCTATAATTTTTCATAGTCTGATAAAGGAATATTGGTTAAATCTAAATATATATTCCTCCTTCAGCTACATTTCTTTTATTTAAATCATCTATCCTATGAGGTATAGGTTGATTAGACAATTCTCCTAAAATTTCAGTCTTTATTTCATTAGTAACTATATTTTCAATTTTGATTATAAGAAATTCTAGTTGTATTTTCAACTATTTTATAATCTTTATAAAAAGATCTTAGATAATCATATTTTTGAATATCTGACTCTAATTTTCTTTTACCATAAGGATCTGTTGTTTCAGTATCCATAGGTTCTGGAATTTCTATATTTTCTTCCTCATTTGTTGAAGTTTTTTCTTTATCAGAATTAGTTAACTAGTAACATTTATATCTTCTAAATTTATAGAATTATTAGAACCATTACTATTGTCTGTAGTATCATAATTTAAAATATAATGATAATTAAATAATATGAACAAATCTTTATGTTCTTCATAAATTTGTTCTATTAATTTTAAATACTCTATTATTTCATATTTATCAGCTGTTTTAATAAATTTATTTTTCCAATGTTCTATAAATTGTTTATAGGACTGGAAATCATATTTTTGTTGTTTAGAAGATTTTCTTTTTTGTTTTTCTAACTTTTTATTATTAGTAGAAGATAATTCTTCTGAAGAAGTTTCTTCTTCCTCGTATAAAGTTAAAATTATATTCCTATTACCATAATATAAAGGATCTAAATCTATTTCTTGTTCTATACTTTTATTAGTAAGAACCTAATTTAATTTATTATTATAACATCTGATAAGAGTTTTTTAGATTTGTTGTTCAAATCTAACTTTGTTACTTCACCAGTATTATCTACTTGTTTTTTTTATTTTACTAATTTTATTACATAATTTATTAAAATATATAGAAGTCATATCTACAAGATTATTAAAACCTTTACAAAGAGCCGAAATGTTATTTTCATTCCTAGAGTCAATATGTATATTATGATTACAAGTTTTATCTTTATATAAACAATCTGTTTCTTCCATTATATTTATCTCTGATACCTAAAATTGTCTGTTATCTTAATATGTCTTCACTCAAATGCCTAAAGTCTCATCAATAATTTTCTACTGCTAGAAATTTCAGAACCTATGGATATATCAAAATCTAACTCCGTTACTGATAAAACATCCTAATTGGTTGATAAAACAATTAGATCGAATTATATTACATGTTATCTATTAGTTGATTCGCAGTAGATAAAATTATATCATATATGAATACGTGGAGTGTTCACCAAATTAGAGGCTTATATGCATAAACAAGACTAAAAAATGTGGTACAAGAATAGATAAAAACTTCTAAAACTAAAAATTTATTAAATAATGAAAAAAAACTTAAAGACAAAAACATGTCCAAATCTACTCATGAAATTATTTATCTTGAAACAGATTAGGAAGTTGACAAAGAGTCACTCATTTTAAGAAAATTTACTAGTGGCTAATGGAGTTTTAATGAATAACAGACGCTATCATTTACCTATCATAACTTGTGAAGACAACAAAGATATTCACAAAATAGATTTGCAAATTAAAAAGAGAGAAGACACGTTAAATGAATGAGAATAAGAAAAAAAGAGTTGATGGGAGGAAGGAAAAGGCAAGTGATAGCTAGCTTGGAGGCTGACACCACCGCTGCTAGGCAAAACAAAAAATAAGCAAAAGACTTGAAGAAAAAATAATTTTTTTAAAGGTTTTTCTAATAATATCACCTTTTTAAGATGTGTTTTACCATTCAAAATTTTGTATATTTAATATTTTAAATATGTTTGATAATTATTTTAATATTTTATTTAATATATATTTTAAAAAATTATTAGAATGAGATAAGTAGATAAATAAATAATCATTAGTAAAAAAATATTAAATTAATTTTATTTTATTAAAAAAATGAAATAAATTATTTTAAAAAAATCAAATTAATATATTTATCTTTGATCCAAAACTATTCAAAATCAATATTTATTTTTATCAAACACATCCTAAATTAATTAAAAAAATCATAAATTAGTAAAAATAAATTCAACTAATATTAACAAAATTACTAAAGATATAGGCAAAACTCAAGAAAAAAAACATAGCAACTTTAACTGAAAAAAAAAAAAAAAAAAAACACTAAAACAGCAGTATATATTTTGGTCCCTTCCCAGTGGAAACAAACGAACGACCAAGAAAATAATTATAATTACCACTTTATTATGAGCCGCAGTTTCATGTAATTTACTAATTAAGTCATGCAAGGTACAGTCGATTCCAGCATCTTCTGACTGCAATAAACCCACCACCACCACCAGTCGCTGCCGCCACCGCCGCTACGCATAAAAAAATGTTGCCGTTTAATACAATCGAGGAGGCTGTTACATTCCTCGGACGCAACCTGACGGTGGCAGAGACGTTGTGGTTCAATTACTCGGCTAAAAAATCGGATTACTATCTTTACTGCCACAACATTCTGTTTTTGTTTCTGATATTCTCTTTGGTGCCTTTGCCGCTGGTTTTTGTGGAGATGATGAAATCTTTGGGATTCCATAAGTACAAGATTCAGCCCAAAGTTAGCTTGTCGTTCTCTGAGATGTTCAAGTGTTATAAAGATGTAATGCGGATGTTCGTTCTTGTCGTGGGTCCTTTACAGTTAGTGTCTTATCCTTCAGTCAAGGTAAAATGGTCCTCCAATTTTTGGGATTTTCTTTTCAGCTCCAATTTTTGTGAAAGCTGGAGATTTTGGCAATATGATTTGTTAATAGTTGAAAATTTGTTTTTTCTCTTGGGATTTGCATTTTTGTTGAGATTGTATGTGTGTCCTTGGCAGATGATTGGGATTCAAACAGGGTTGCCATTGCCATCAGTGTGGGAGATTTTGTCACAGTTGACGGTATATTTCATGATAGAAGATTATACCAATTATTGGATTCACAGGTTCCTACATTGTAAATGGGGCTATGAGAACATTCACCGGGTTCACCATGAATACGCTGCTCCAATTGGGTTTGCTGCACCATATGCTCATTGGCTGGAAATTTTGATCCTTGGGATTCCATCTTTTCTTGGGCCTGCAATTGCTCCGGGACATATGATCACATTTTGGCTGTGGATAGCTTTACGGCAAATCGAAGCCATAGAGACACACAGTGGGTATGCTTTCTTCGCTAAACCTCTTTGATTTTACTTTTCCAATTTAGTCATTGCTCTTTTGATTTTACTTTTGCTTGATGCATGCTAGGATCATGTCTTCTCTTGTCAACTTTACTTTTTACCTACAATCTTTTTTGTACATTGAAATAGTTAGCAGGGTTTACAACTGATAACCAGTTAAGATGTGGAATGCAGTTTTAGCTAAAATTATGAAAAAGATGCCATAATGTCCTTATATTTGTTCAAAATGAAAGCTATAATTCAAAATTTATTTCCGGGGATCCCAATGACCGCTCTGTTCTGGTGAAGTATAGTCATTTTACTCACTTTTTTGAGTTAACTGGGTTGCCAAGATATCCATGGTTACTATTGATATAGTCATATAGCAGCTCTTTTAAGAGTTTCTGCAAGGAAGCTATTTTAGTTAATAACTAAAGCACAAACTACTGGTATTGATATCCTACTATGCTCATATAGTAGAAAATTACTTACATATAACTCTACCATTGATGTCTGAATCTGACTAATTACTAAATCTGATATAAATTGGTTTTGGGTCTATTATGGAGGTAAAATCTGTAGTGAGAGAACTTGCAAATATTTCCCTTTTCATCTTTTCCTGTGTATAAGTTGACTCTTGCTATCATAAAGGGCTGGTTTTGAAGGAACAACATATTGAAAAATATGCTACTGTAGTTTTATGTATGTTTTCTTTTATGGTTATTGAGTGTACAAAATTGGCCCTTTGTTAATATATGATCTCATAAAGCTTCCTTAAGAATAATTGCTGCAAGTGGTTTTGAGTGATGAAAAGCATAGAGATGAAAGAAGTAACATATGACTTTCATGCTTGGAAGCCTAGCTTAGTTATAAATTGTGTAATGCAGATATGATTTCCCCTGGGCACCCACAAGGTTTATCCCATTTTATGGTGGTGCTGATTACCATGATTACCATCATTATGTTGGAGAACAAAGCCAGAGCAACTTTGCTTCAGTTTTTACTTATTGTGATTATATCTATGGCACTGACAAGGTAATCAAGCAATGCATGGTTACTTTTTTTTGTCTCTTCGATTTAGTGCTATCAGCTGATAGTTTAATTTGGTAACAAATTTCTTTCTTGTGTGATTAGGGCTATCGATACCATAAGAAGGTCCTAAGGAAGGTAAGTTGCTCACTTCTTTTGTTTGTATCCTTTGCTACTTGCCAAAAGCCATCATTTCAACTTTGGTTTAGCAAATGGGAAATCATGATTATCTACAAAATATACTGTAATAGGATGTGAATCGGTTGATTGGTTTAAACCGAGCTATTTCTAGCTTGCTTCTAAGGATACTAATATATCTTTGGTGGACGATATGGATAAAAGTTAAAAATAGTTTACTCTTAAGCATTTGACGGTTACTCATAGAGCTTGACTGAAAGACAAGCATCATCCAGTTCAATAATCAAAAATTATTTTTCATGCTTACTATATACTTCACCTAGAGTCCATTTTGAACGCATGGCCTTGGGTTCTGTTCCTTAGTTATTGTAATGTAATCACACATCATGATTTCCAGATTGAGAGTTTTGTTTCATTTCTTCTTCTAAGTATTTCATTGTTGGCATGATTCAGTTGAAAGAGCAATCTAAAGCTAATGGTGCTCAGAATGGGGCTTCGTACTATGTTCCTACCCAAGATCTTAAATCAGAATAGACGCTCATCAAAAGAGCAACTTGCTGGAGCAGCTTCTTCAGCATACCTCTCGCACGTGACGACTCATGAAAATCTGATTTCAACTTGACATCATTGTTAGTGTACATTTCTTAAGTGATTCAGATGAAGAGCAACACGGGCATTTTCAAATGTGATTTCGGGTGTAGCTTGACGAATATATCAGTTCTCATTGTCTAGGTTTTGTAGTCTGTCCTGTGTTTACAACCTTTTGTCTAAGCTAAGAAACTATAAATCAGAATCGTGGTGTGTATTTTGAGTTGTGCCCCAAAATTATTTAAAGGGTTAAGTATAGTATCTCCATTTGTTGATCACTGGTCATCTTCTCAACTTTGCCATATTCTTTCTCCATATTTGATGTCAAGTTGAAAAGAAAATATTTGGTATGCACACCCCACGGGCCTTTTTTTGCATTTGACGGCCAAATGCACCTACAATTTGAATGTATGCAAAACTCATCCGCTGAGCTTTAAATTTCAGCCCTACTAGCTCTTAATTTTGACCCACATTTTCCACAATCTTCATCTCTTCCATTCAGTTTCAGCCTTTTGGATCTAATTGTAGTTGCTTCGACTAGAATGGGTTATGGGCAGATTCTTAAATGATCCATTTGTCCATTTGCCCTTGTCTACATATTCTTAGAGATGAAGATGAATTAAAATTAGAACTGAACACCATCTTTAAGAAATGTCTATTGAACTGGAAATGGAAAAACTAGGGTGTAGGGATCCTATTATTCGGAGGGATATACCATCCTGGACGGACTAATAAATCCAGATAATTTGGGTTTTTGGTAAAAAAAATGGGATAAGGCTTCAATTATGTTTTTATGTTTCCAAAATTCAGTAGAGTTATTTCTATCAATTACAACAACAGTAATATTTTATACAGGCGAATTTCTTGGTTACTTCTTACTGTGCATCAATAACAATTGACAACCCAGAATGAAGCTCCGACGCTAATGACAACGAATGCCAGACAAGCAAGTCCCAATGAACAATCAAGAAGGGGCAGGCATTTTTCATTATAGTGTTAAAAAATGGGTAAGAATGAAATGGCATATGACACAGTCTATGATTACAAATCAAATCAGATGGAGTAAAGAAGCACATTCCTAGTTTCCTACTACAGCTTTTATATTTGTAGATCATCCAAAGACAGTTCGTGTGCTGTCAGCAGCTTCATTTTCTGAATATCATGACAAATAAAAAGTTAGTGGGCCAAGAATACCTGCCAAGTAGAAATGAGAATAATTTTGGCGTTCGAAATTCAATACCGTGATGAACTGTGGAGGATCATCAATACTGGTTGAGCCTAAAATAATTTCCCTATTCAACTTTCCCGTAAGCTTGTGACAGACTCTTAGCTGTACATGGACATTTAGGAGATAAAATAGTATCAGAAATGCTCAATCATTTTAACAATATAATCACATTGTCTTGGGGAAGGATATCTTAATTTTTTCATACCTCAGATCTTGTAGCTCCACCAACTATAAACACAAAAATGCGTTTTCCGAACTTCTTGAAATCACTCGATGCATGTCTTAGTACCGAATCACTGAGATAAGGTGGGAAAAAAAGATTAAAATAAAGATCACATAGAAATAGGAAAGCAATAGCATTAAGGAAATGGTTGCTGGTCCTGACTGGCAGATACAACAGTGGGGAAAAAAGTGATAATGAGTATAAAGGTAATTAACATGGTCAGGACCTCGAATACCCATCATCGGAGCCACGAGGCCGAGCCCATGTTGGTGTCCTCCTCGATCTCATGGAATGAGCAACTGGAGCTTCATGTACAGATGCAGTGTGAGATGTGCCATGGGAAGTTGGATTAGGATCATTCATGCAAGGATAATCATCCTTTGAGAGTTCTCCCTTGCCAAGCTTTTCAACAAGCTCCTGAAAAAGGACAAAGAAATCCATGTGTTACCGGCTGTTCTACCATGAACTCCAAAGTGTCAGATGGAAAATTGCAAGATCATCTTTTTACTTTCTTTTTGGTTAAGTTGTTGAAAGATCTAGCCTGTAGGAATCAATTATATAACAAGACAATTGCAAAAAATACTCTCGTTGAAAGATTTAGAAACACATGAAATATAATACACCGCCTTAGACAAATTTATTGGGTTAAGTTGAGAAGCACTCATTAATTAAATAGCATTTTGCAATCTGGACATAGTATAAAACTAAATACATTGGAAAAGCATGCCACAGAAGTGTTTCTGTCTCACCTCTATTATAGGGTAAAAGCGAGATAATTGCCATGTTTCTTGCCCACCACTGCGGTCTTTCCTAGTTGCATGCTTCTTCTGGCAATTCACGAGCAAAGGACCATGAAAGAAGAAAAGAACCCATATTTACTAGTAAACAGAAACACCAGATCGACCCCCATAAGCAGAAATTGAACAACCAAAAGTTTACCTTATGCATATCAAATTTCAAAGAGAAAGCACTCCCTGAACTCTTTTTGGCCTCTGATGGCGGTGCAAGCAATGCCATGTTATTCACAGCAGTCATATCCTCAAGTGGTAGTCTTGCTAACTGACAAAAAGTTAAAGCATTTGGTTGATAACTATAATTAGCTATTTGTTAACAATTGAACTCGTCCATACTATGGTAGGAAGGAAAGAATGTCGGGAAGGGGAAAAGGTGAGGCAAGAGAAAAAAGGAGAGGAAGAAACGTTATTTTTCCTTCATTGTGTTTGGTAAGAATAATGGAAAATAGAGGTCCAAGTTTGGAAAGAGTATCTCTCACATTTGGAAGGTCTGAAATTACAAGAAAAAGAAAGGGTCTAAATCTACTCATTTACTTCCTGTCACCTATTTGACTATTTCCTTCCTAATTTAAAGGAAATGATGGAAAGAAAAGAGTAGCTTTTCCTTTCATCCTCCTTTACTTCTTTCATTCCTACCAAACACTGTATGAAAAGGATATTCTTGTAATCCTGTAGGAGTAGGAAAGGACGAGGGAAGGGTGGGGATGAAACAGAAAGAACAAAAATAGTGAAAATAAAAGCAACCTTCATTAAATTAAGACCCTTTTCACCCTCAAACTTCTCAGGGTAAATGGCTGCTAGAATCATCAATAAGCGCAACTTATTTTCACGAGATGCTACCTGCAAAAAGTGATATTTCTATTTTTTAGTAACATTAACAAAGTAGAATACATCCATTTACACTTGTAAAAGTTCTTACCTCATTAGTAGAGAGAAATTTAATTACATCTTTCATTCCTGCATCACCAAAAGCAAGATCTTGCTCCAGTTGCCCAAGTTCTCGAAGCCCTTGCTCCCTGATGATTCGGTTTATTTTTCCAGCAATCTGCAAATATAAAACCAAACCAGCATGAAAACATGGATCCTACAATACGTCTTTTATAATAAGGTACATTCTCTTTCAGTTATAAGATATCCTGATTCATACATCTGAAATTGGTCAGGCAACAAATGAAGCTTGAAAGCATTAACAATCATCTATTTTAGGCAAATATTGGTTGTTCTTGACATGAAAAGAAGGTACAACTAATAAGTTAAGTGCACATTCATTTCCGAAATGAGATGGTATCAGTCTGGCAACACATGTAGAGCCTGAGCAGATAAAAAGTGAAGACTCCAATGACTCATCCAAATATGTGAATTATTTGTTTCATATAGAAGGCTTTAATAAAATTTGGATATTGACTAACGAAATATAGGATAAAAGAAAAAGAGATGCTACAGAGCTAATTACGAATCAAAAAGTAATATCTAGCAATTCAAATGAAAGAGTGACAAAGAATATGTTCAAAGAACTCAAAAAAGGTAGGTAAGAAATGGCTGGTAAGAAAGATAGATTCTCATTGCTAACCAATTCAGAAATCAGGGGCAAATAGTTCCATGATTTCAAATGGACAAGAAACTAACCTCTACATGAAGGGAGAGCTTGTCGATTTGTTCACTGTATTGGGGCAATGCTTGAACCATTTTTTGTAGTTCCCTTGTTGAAATTTCACCGCCGTCTCTATAATATAAATACATTTGAATTTCAAGGTGAAACAAGAGTCATGTCATAGCTAAAATTTTCAAATAGGATCAGTAAGTAGAAAATGTTATAGCTTCATCAGATACAGAATATTTAACTCAATTTGTCAGAAGATGCATTTCAGTATTAGAAATTTGTTGTGAAATCTTTGCAAATGACTATGACCAGGTAGATAAATCATTGAGCTGAAAACTATCAGCTTCAATAATCAAATAATGAATATAGGACCATAAAATAAAGACTCAAAATCAATTGAAAGAATTTTCTATCAAATGGATCACAACATGGTGAAACAATCAGAAAGTGCAAGGTGAAACATCATCCCTAGAACTTCATTCTTTAGAATAAAACAAAGTAAAACCAACATTTACACAAACCTTGAACCATGTTGAAGCTGTGCAGCTTTATTCTTTGATATGAAAGTGGTCATCTTCTCATGCAACCTTTCACTAGCCTAACAATAAACCAAGGGTCAATCAGCATTTAACATGAAATGCTATGTCAATTAGACTCAGGGGTTTTGGACGAGGATATGGTCCATACACAGATTTGTTCAGTTTTATTCAAGTTTTTCCTTATAAATGGGAGGCAAGATCTTATATGCACCTCTAATTTGAGATGTGTTTTATTACTTTTTGTTTTTTGTTTTTGAAAAGCCAATTTGACTTCTCTGAAAAATATCCAATATCGGTACTTGAGTGAAATGAAAGGTTAAATGTAGGTCATGTGTAGAAGGTTCAAAAGCACCATACATACATCTGCTATATGTGCATGGCGAAGCTCAAGCCATATTGGATCATGCTCCTCCAAAAGAACCTCCTTTTTCTCAGGAGGGCCTCCTATTTTGCTTGGAACCTGAACAGTACACTTGCTTAGTATACAGAAACCAAAAGAAAATTCCCGGTGAGTTTAAGAAAACACATTGAATCTGATGGAGCATACCTCATGCACATATTTATTCCCCTCCATATTCAATAAATCATGGCACATGGCATCATAAGTCCATTCATGTATGACAGGAGCAATCTAGATATGAAATAAACCATTTGTTATAAGAAAACTAGACAAATATAATGCAGATGTCCTTACTTGCAACCAATATTAATATGAAAACCTGATCTATAGATCTATCAAGGATGAGCAACTCGCATGTTTCTTTCTGAGGGAAGTTAGGAATTGATTTATATTTCACAAGACAATTCCAGATTCCAGCTGCAAGCTTGGTGGGAATTAGATCACGAAAAGTAGTCATGGTCATTGGATCAAGAGACTTGGCAGCCCGGTAACGAACAAAAGGAAACTCCTGAAAGATAAACACGTCTCAAAATATGTTCCGTGCATTTGAGAATCAAGATTCAAAAACCGTTGCATATACCCTTAATGAAGCAAACACTGTAGCAATGCGGGTAGCCATCACATTCAAACATGCATCACCTTTGCGAGTATTTTCCTCATCACCAAAAAGGTCCTCCAGAGCCTTTACATTATCAGTGATGAAACCCTGTAGTGAAGAAAAACAAAGTTAAGTTGATAACAATGTGACAAGCCATTACCAATCTAACATCATTAAGAAAAACAACTAGCTAGACAAAGTTTGATCATATAAGCTTGACTAGAGAGTTATAAATATAGCGTATAAGTTTTCCATGAAGACATTGCTTAAAAATCAAGGTTAAAGTTTTAGAAAACAATCTCCTTCCCTAAGATATGACATATCAGCGGTTATATAAAAGCATATGAATATAATACTTATTCCTCAACTGAAGTTTTCAAGCTTAAATCACTAAGGCTTTCATATTGTTCGTTTTTAACCAAAATTTGCATCTCAAAATGTGACCTTGAAATTTTTATGCAAGCTCAAAGCAAACCAAAATTCATTGATTCTCAAAATGATATGAAGGCACCATGTAATTCCTCATATAAGCTAAAAAAAAACAACACTATTTCAATTGAATTTGTGCAACTTTAATTCTGACAATCTGTGTCTGTTGTATGGTATTCAACTTACAGACCAAAAAAAAATACCTGGCTATCTATTGCAAAGTACTCCAAGTTCATCTGCATATGCCAGCCAAAAAACAATGAGCACCTACTGACAGTTCAGTAATCAATGGAAGCCCCCCGGGGGGGTGGAAGACAAAACAATGTGACTAGTTTGAAATCGGAGCTTCAAGCAATGGCCAACCTGAAAACAAAAAACTAACCTCACTCAATGCACCGATGCGAGGCAAGACACTTGAATCCTTCTTAATGTGTGCAACCAATTCTCTTGGAACAGGTGAACTGAAGTAAACAAATGCCCTTTTCCACATGCCAACAAAAAAGTTTATCAGAAACTTAATATACTCAGAATTCAGGATACATAACCATGAATATAAGGACATTTATTTAGTAAGTCTTGCACATACTTCTTATATAAGGGTGTCCTTCCAGACATGTCTGATAAGAACATAATAACACTGCAAAAGTAAACAAGGGCAGAAATAAGGGTGAGAAAACACACACGTGGACTAAGGAGTAATAGGATTATGTTACACTATGGAATAAAAGTCTCACAGAAATGGCTCTCTTAAAACTGATTAACAGAACTTCATCTTGTGCAAAAGGCATACATCCATGCAAGCATCTTTAAATAGGGGGAGACTTTTAATTAGAAAATATAGCAAGGTTAGCTTCTGATATTGGAAGTTAATTAAGAATTCATCTAAGATATAGGTAGTCAAGACTATGAATGTAGACATGACACAGGAAGGATGCTCAATATGGTGTTTGAAACTGTTGGAAAATGGACTACTTGTTATGCTCCTGTAAATATAAAATTAAATAAGTGTAGGAAGAAAATGGATTAAAATGTGATCTGCACATAAAACCCAGTCCAACATGGAAAATACACTAGTTAAAGACTTAATAGTAAAAGGAAGATACAGTACTTCTCTTTGGTTGGTTGAATGAAGTATATAGCATCCATCGATGGCAATGGCTGCCTACGCCTGTATATGTCTTCTACCACTGCACAATAAGACTAGAATCATTCAAGTAGCTGGAGAAAATGATCCTTCAGGCTTCAAGATTTAAGATTCAGCTTAATTCTACACCCTGAGAGACCAATTGTTATGCGACAGTTACAAAAAGATAAAAAAGAAACACGGCTTACATGAAACTCCTTCTGCTGTGATGTCAGCCATTTTGCAAGAGTAAGACATTATCTTAACCGTAACTTTATCCATGATCAACACCTACTTAGAAGGGATTGAAAAACAAGAGATATAAAAATGGCATTTCTTGCAACTAATAAAACAATAGCAATAAACAGAGCCAGCCACTAAATGGCCAAAAAGAATAACAAGATGATTAGCATACCTTCCAAGTAGACTTTGAATCCTTCACTTTTGCAGAACGAAGCATTTCATATAATAATCCTTTACATGCATCAATTATGTATAAAACACTAAATCAGGCGCAAATTTAGTCAGGAAAAAGATCATGCTTAAAGAATGCATGAAAAAAGCAAAAAAAAAAAAAAACACAGTCCAAATAATATAATAACCTTGAAAGAAAAGGTACAGTAGACACTAGATGAAGCCCAGGCAGAAAACTTTCGCTAGTCAATAAAAGACTTGCCTAGAGGCAGTGGCATTTCTAACTGTTGGACACCTCACTTTTAACACACTGCCTAGACTATACTGGTCAAACATCCCTAATCTTCTACAATATGCAAAAATCACAACTACTTTTATGTTATTTCTGGAATATGAATTTGAAAATATGGATTTGCATTTCATTTATTATATAATTGTATGATTGAAATGCATACCTTATGAATAAATTAGTTGGATTCCAATATAATGTATATTTGGAAAGTATAAAAAGCATGAATTTGTCAAATTCATAAATTACTCAGGGAATTTCAAATTCACTACTAAATAGGAGTACAAGAAATCCATAAATTTGAGAAATAATCCTGAATATTACATTTGTATGTGCATTAACCCTCACTTTACAGTACTTTTGAAATTCAAGTTCCCAAAGGCTACCTTTAACTTATTCTTTTCTTCATATTATGCATAATTTTGTAGCAGAAAGTTAGTGGGATACTCTTTATACGGAATAAGCAACCATAGCTCATACAAAAAGTCTCTCTTCTAGTCACCAGAAAGATAATGATTAATGATTAAAATGGTTCTCAGCAACAAAAAATAGGAAAATGCTGCCGATTATGTCTTTCGCTCAGTTGGAAATCGGAATCGTTACCATTGCAACAACCAGATCACCATGGAGGACGTGGGTTCGAGTGCACTTAAGCACATATTTTCCTATGACATAAGGGTTGGGGGTATGGTAGAAGCGGGTATTGTATTAAAAAGAAAAAAAGAAAGAAAATGCTAATAGTGCCAGCATGTAGCACAGTCACGTCGCTAAATTTAGGTTTTAATTGCATTGTTCGATGTCCAGGTCATTCGACATTTTTTATCCATGTTTTATACAAAAAATCAAGAAAAATACAGTTACGCATTCTAGTTACGAAAAAAAATCACGATATCCCCCCCCTTTTTTTCCAAATTTTCCTTCGAATTTTCAATTAACTTTTTTTTTTTATGAAAATAAGAGTACTTCCTAAAAAGCTTATTCTCAGTCAAATCTGAAAAACATTAGCTACGGAATTAGTCCTTGGGAATCAACTTAACTGACAAATTAATCCCGAAGAATATGCAGTTGAAATTTTATGACTAAGTCAAACTAGTACGAAAAATTGTCAAACGAGATAGATTAAGCAGAACGATTACAGAATATTGATATTAGAACTTTAAATTGGATTGAAAAAGAAACTTTAAGCAAAGAGATGAAGAAAGACTAACTTTCACGGCTGATTTGCCTGAAATTCTTGTAGTCGCCAGAGGCGGAGGAAGAATCGGAATCCGAATACGACATCGTTTCTGAAATCTCCGATGAACCGATCCGTTAAAATGGAGAACCGGGGAGAAGGAGATCGTAGAGTAGGAGAAAAGGTAAAGGGAACCAAACAAAAGAGGGGAAGGAAATGGAGCTATTTTTCCCTTTTGCCAAATCGAAGTTAATTATGATTATTTTTATTAAACACGTTAAAAGCGGAAAAAGGCAAGTTGATGTTATGGGATTTTATTTTTCTTTATTTAAAAAACTGCAAAAATATATTTATTTGGCAATCCCGTTTGGGACTAGGAAAGGTAATAGACCGGGGTCGACGTGGATATGAATTTACTTTTATGACATCGATCGCTTGTCTTTGTTGACAAATTGACGATGATCGTAATTGTATTTCCCTGTTGGGAAGTTTCCTCGTTTCCTTGAGTTTTACGATATCCTCCGTTTGGGAAAAGGTCCGTTTCGTTTGTCCTTTTTTACACTAGCAAAATAATTTGTCAATTATTTTTTAAATGTGTTTAAACTCATACTCTTCAAATTTTAATTTGATTGACATAATTATTATTGTAATATTTAATTAAATAAGAGTCAATATTTTTTAAAGTGTAATGATGATATTGTTAGGAGGAGGCTTTGAGCTCAATTATTGTGAATAATCAGTCTTGGTTATTAGGAGGTAACTTAAATGTATTTATTTTTCCTGATAAAAGTTTTGATTTTAGTGGTGCTTAATTGGTTTCCTCTTACATGAAAGGTTTCCAAGTTATGTATTGCCAAACTGGGAGTGCTGGACCATCCTTATTTTGGTCCCAAGTTTACGTGGTTTAATCATCAGAAAGATAATTTTCTTGCGAACGAACTTGATAAAGTGCTATTAAATCCTTATTAGGCTCATCATGTGTCTCATTCTATGGTGGAATTCTTGTCTACAAGAGTTTTTTATTCTTGTATAGCAAATGTTTGGTTTAGCAAACTAGTCCACTTCCCTCCTAGCCTTTTAAATTTTTAATTTTTGGGTGAAAAACAAGGAGTTTATGTCTACTGTGTAAAGTCTTGAAATGAACCAATTTTGGGTAATCCTATGTATCGACTGCTTCTTAAACACAAAAGGTTGTAAAAGGTGCTGAGGAGTTTTAATTACTCTCATTGTGTTGATATTTTTTCTAGGGTCACAATGAAAAGGAAGGAAATAGAGGATCTTTAGTTAGTCTATTTATCATCAAATGTAAGTTCTGGAATGTTGAGCAAGTAGATTAAGGGCTGATCTTCAAGATTTGGAAGAGGCGGAGAGAGGCTTTTTATAAGCAAAGAGCTAGTATTTAATGGTTATGCAAAAGAGATCAAAACACAAAGTTTTTTCACTTTATGGTTGTTGTTAAACAAAAGAAGCAATCAAGTAGAGTTTTGGCGGATGGTGATGGCAATCATCTTGAATCTTATGAACAAATTCCGGATGAGATTGTTATGTTCTATGAAGGGCTTATAGTTGTGGCTGATAACAGTGTTAAAGGGGCTTCAATTCAAATGCTGCAAGAGTTACTTTAGTTTTCTTTTACTGCTGATGCTAATGAGGATTTGGTGAGCGAGTCGTCACGGCTGATGAAATTAAGGATTCAATGTTTGAACAGGGGAATGATAAATTTCCAGGTCCAGATGGGTTTACTTTGCTTTTTCTCAAAGTTGTTTGGAATGTGGTTGGGGCTGATCTAGTTGATGTTGTTTCGTATTTTTCTTTATAATGTTGGAACTTTTTCCTGCTTTTAACTCGACGACAATTGTCCTTGTTATGTGTGGCTTGAATTTCCAAGCCAAAGTCAACAATTATATGCTACAATTTAGAACACTAAAACCATGTCAGAAGTTCGCTCGCATTCACAAGCTGTTAAACCCCAAAAAATCAAGATTTCCATGCACCAAATTGGTGCACCAAAGGCTGCGAAGAAATTTGACGTTCCAATTGTCAAGCCATATTAAATGGCTATTAACTTGAATACCATGCAAATTAGTATAAATTGGCCTTAGTTTTAAGTCACCAGACAAGTCGATTTTGAGAGGGAATTAACTAGTGAGTAGCTAATTTGAGAGCAATTGTATAATAGCTTAAGGGTATTTTTCGGGTAAGTTGTAAACTTTTAAAGTTGTGTTTTGAGTATTAAAACACTTAAAATTTTTATCTTCTTCTTGTAGTGAAATTTATTGTCTTCTTTTTCAATAGAAGTAGTCTTTAAAATCGAACCACGTAAATTCTTAATCCTTTTATTTATTCTTTTTCACACATTATTTTTTGTTGTGTGTCCTATTTAATTCTTATAAATTTATTTGTTGTATTAATATACTTGACCTTATCCATCCTCCACAGTCCTGGTTCCTAGGACTGCTAGTCCTAATCATGTGAAACATTATAGATCCTTTTCATGTTGTTCGAAGATGTATAAATGTTTCACTAAAATCATGGTGATGAGACTTATAAAGTATCTTCTTACTATGATTTCTCCAAGCCAAAGTGCCTTTGTAAAAAGAAAGAGCATTTCAGATAATATTCTTATGGCGTGGTAGTAAGTTAAAGGGTACAATAGATGTTCATTATCTTCTAGATGTGCGTTGAAAATTTATCTACAAAAGGTATTTGATTCTCTCAGTTAGGAGTTGATTATTGCGGTGTTGAAAGCTTTGGATTTTCCTACTTTGTTTATTCAGTGGATTAAAGTTTTCTTTACTACTCCTAGGTATTCTATTTCCATTAATGGTGGGATGAATAGTTTCTCTAAAGGCAAAAGAGGCATCGGGCAGGGAGATCTTTTATCTCCCTATATGTTTGTGCTGTCCATGAATGTTATTTCTAAGTTTCTTGATGTTGTTGATGCTAATGGAGTTTTTAAGTTTCATCTTAGATGCCACGAGATTAAACTGACTCATCTGTGTTCTGTTGACAATCTTCTCATTTTTTTTCTAGAGGAACTCTTGAACTCGTTGTTGGTATTTGGAGTGTTTTAAGTCCATTTTACTTGATTTCAGGCCTTCTACTTAATTCTGCCAAGAGTGAAATCTTTGCTTTTGGTATTGCCACTGGTATTATGGATGAGATCATATCTGTTACAGGTTTTAAAGAGAGTAAGCTTCCTGGTCATTGCTTAGGTCTTCCCTTAGTTACTAGGAATGTGGCAGTGTAAGATTTTGCAGCCTTGATCGAAAGAGTTAGGAACAGAATCTCGAATTGGTCTGTTGGTTTTCATAGCTATGCTAGACGAATGCAAATTATTCAGTATGTTATTTTTAATATTCAAAAATTTTGGAGTAACTACTTCATTTTGCCTAAATCAGATTTGAGGAAGATTAATCAACTTGGGATGATTTTTTTTGTGTGTGGGTGTGTGTGTGTGACAGGATGTGGCTGCTAAGTGGGCTCAAATTAGTTGGGAGTCATATTTTCTTCTTAAAAGCATAAGATGGTTTGGGTATGAAAGACTTGGAGAGTTGGAATAAAGCATGTAGTTTGAAGTTAATTCGTCAGGTGCTTATTGGTGAGGGCTCAATCTAGATTGCTTGGTTGAGGAGTTATGCCCCGAAGGATGTTTATTTTTGGTAGATGGTTCCTAGACCCAATATGAGCTGGGTTTGGAGGAAAATCCTGAAACTTCAAAGTGAACTGCTCCAATTCAAAATTTATTAATTTCAGTTTCTAAAATACGTGTTCAAAAGGATAGGGTGGTCTGGCACAAATTGGTCTGATTTCCTTCGCATGTACCAAAGCACTGGATAGATTGCCAACGAAAGACAGGTTACTTAAAAAGAGGAATTGATGTTGAAGATGCAAACTGTGTGAGAGGGAAACAGAAAGTAGAAGTCATTTATTTCTTGAATGCACTTCTTCTAATATGATCTAGAAAGAGGCACTTCTTCTTACACTTATCACGAAGCTTGCTTGGTGTGCGTATGTCTACTTTATACAAGGAGAGTAACAAAAGACAATTTAAAAGGTTGCAATTTCGTGCCAACTAAATCTTAATTTGATTGAGTATTGTCAGTATAAGAGAACGTGAGTTTGAGTGCACTGAAACACATTATCCTCTAATTTAAAGGTTGAAGGAGTTATAAATAGTTATAGACATTGCATCTAAAAGACCAAATATAATAAGATTGTTAAAAGAAATTGCAGTCTAGTGGAATTCACGTGTTTTGATTGGTTGATTTTATATTTAGATTTGTAACAATTATGCACTCCTTAGATGATAATACAATTACTTATCTAACTTTTAAATCTTATTAATTGTATCTACGCATTCATTTTATTTTATTTTTACTTTTGAAGTTTTTTATATTATTAATTAATTTTATGTATATTTTAATGCATTCATAAATTTGGTACCGTGTTGATATTATTTGTTTTAATTATTTTCAATTGTATACATTATGTCCCAATTCATCTATATTTAGCATAACAATATCGTGTTTGTTTTTTTTTTTTAATATATATAATCACATATTAAAAATTAATTGTATGTATATTTTAGCACATTATGCATGTGCGTCATGTTTATATTACTTTCATTTTGTAATATATTTTATATGGTTTGTCATAATTATTTAATTTAGAGAAATTATTTTTTCAATATTATGTATTAATTTATATAATATTTTACATAATTTATCATATGGATTCGTACTATATTTTTATTACTTTTTTTTGTTCTCAAAGTACTATAAATTTAAACAAATTTTTATATTTGTTTTATATAGATTTTAACACATGATATTTTTATCATGTAGGACACCACTACTGTGTTTTGATCATTTTACATTCTTTTATTATGTTTTAAATTATGTCATATTTCTTATAACCTTATAATCTTTCATAATAATTTAACTTTAATTTTAATTTTATATTCATTTACTTAAAAATTACATCATAACACTTATCATATATATAGTTAATAACTTGATATCCCTCAATCCTTAAAGTAGAGATAATATGCAGTTAAGCATGTTCAAACTTTAAACTTACATATTTCAAATTGTTACAATAATGTCAATTAAACTAAAACTCGATTGACTATGATTAATATAATATTATATTCAAAATTTTAATTTATTTTTTGAAGAAAGGCGAGGTGTAATCTAATTAAATATTAAAATATTAGTTAATAATTAACGAAAACATAGTATTTGAGTTGATTATATGATCTTTAATACAAAATAATGTAGTGGTGTTTCCAACAAGGGAGTGTGCTTCAGGGATGGATATCATTGTTCACTATTGAGGGGGTGAGCGCAATCTATAAAACAATCGGCTGAGACGGAGCATGCTCCTGGGTGTTGCAAGCTGCAGCAGTGCATCAGTTGGACTCCCCAGTCAGAGGGTTGTGTAAAATTTACTTGCGATGGCTCGGTTAGCATTTGCTGCTGGAATTATCCGTATGACGGATGGCGCATGGATCATAGGATGGAGAGGCGTTGGAATCTGTTCTATACTTCATAGATGGGATACGATTAGCATGGCAGTATGGCCTTAAGCAAGAGATGGTAAGGTTGAGGTTCACATGATTAATAATGTGGATATGACCATGGGAGTTCCACCATTGGCGGCTAATATGTAGACATGACCGTGGGAATCCCACCATTGGTGCCTAATATCCAATATTAGGGTTTATACTTGCTGTAACATCCTCCATGCAGTATGACGACTGTGTTACTTGATGATGCATTAGTAGTTTCTACTATGAGGCTATGTACTTCGTAATAGTTTTGCTCTTTTAATCCTCTCTTCATAATTTGTAAATAATTCATACATAATCACACACAGTTTGACTCAAGCTTCTCAAATTAGTCAAAATCTCAATAGCCAATTAATATTTGATTTTAATATATTATGTTCAGTTTTCGATTCAAGTAATGCAATTGATGGGCTTAATCTATTTTTTTAATTATTGATAAGAACCTTAAACTTACAACTATATGATACAAACTCCAGTTTATTTTATAGCAATAATGAAAATGCTAAATTTTAATGTCGACGAGTGGCATGCCCCTTTGAAAATTGAAGAAGAAAGAAGAATGTAGTGCTTTCGATACCCTAAACAGGCCCATATTTTTCACCCCCATTTGTTTTCATACTAGCTAATGGAGTGCTTGTGTTATAGAAGCTTTATCGTATAAGCCCCTCAAGGTCAAGGAGGCCCCAACAATGCATTTTTTAATGTTATTATTTCTTCAGCACTAAAAAAGTCTCTCGAAAATAATTCAAAAATTAATGAGGTTTTTAGTTGAAAAATGCAATCAATTGAACCCTTAATCCAAAAATAAAAATCAATTAAGCTTTCCGAATTGTCATTTCTATTAAGGTCTCGATAAACTCTAAGTGCTGATATAACAGCTAATGTGGAAAATCTATGATGTGGAAGGTTTAATTGGTTTCTTTTATTTTATAAGGGCTTAATTTATTTTTTTAAATTATTTTAAAGTGGCTTAATTTATTTTAATTATTTTAGAAGGGTTTAATTGATTTTTAGGAATTATATAAAAGAGCAAAAATAATAAAAATTTATAAAAAGGGCAATAATTTTAATTTTTTTTATAACTTGTATTTTATTATAATTTTATAAAAAATTATAATATTTTAGTAATTTCTAATAAATTTTAAAAATTTTTAATAAAAATTACCACTCATTTTTTTGTTTTCCCACACATGATGCCCTACATCATACCATAAACCATCCTTATCAACATGCATTGGTCACCTCTGATCAACTAAAATCATTACTCATTACTCATTACTCGTCTTAAACCATCAAACACTCAATCCATTATTTCTCAAGTCCTTTACTCAACACCCTATCCAAATCTAATTATCATTACGCTTTAAGCTCTTCCATTAAAATCCAATTGAAACCTTCAAAATAATATATATATATATATATATATATAATTTCCTTATATATTTTTAAAAATTTTACAACTTTTTATACTTTCAACAAGTTTTTATAACTTTTTATTAATTTTTATATATTTTTATCATTTTAATTATTTTTATATAATTTTCTATCATTTTTAATTTTTTATCATTATTTCATAACATATTAATAATGTTTCATAAAATTTAATAGTTTTTATATTTTTTTAAACTTTATGATAGTTAATAATTTTGATAGAGTTTCTATAATTTTCAAAAAATTTATAATATTTTTATAACTTTTAACTAAAAAATTTACATTTTCGTTTTTCATTTTAGTTATTTTTATATAATTTTCTATAATTACTAAAATATTTTAATATTTTAAAAAATATATAATTTATTGAGAAATTTCATATAATCCTTAAAAATTAATTAAGCTCTCTTAAAATAATTAAAAATTAATTAAGTCCTCCTAAAATAATAATAAAAATTAATTAAGCTCTCCACATCAATATTTTCCTATGTTAGCCGCCATGTCAACCGCTACATTAGCACTTTATGGTCCATCAAGAGCTTTAACAGAAATAACAATTCGAATGATCGAATTAATTACAATTTTTAATTAAGGGCCCAATTGATTTTCGAATTATTTTTGAAAGGCTTTTTTAGAACTTTAGCTTATATCCTTTTATGTAGAATTGGTCCTAAATTACCACAATGTTACTGGTCTAATAGTAAATTATTTATGAGGGTTCCAACTCCAATATTGGTCTTATGCCTAATCTCACAAGTTGCAAATGATAACTCGTGGTAAATGCACACGGAACGTATTATAGAGGTCAAGTAATTAAATGGGGTTCATTTAATCACCTTGAATTGATCTGATTTGTAAACATGTGAAAGAACTCATCTACTTAAAGGTTTAGTGACTTGATGGAACACTTTAATAAAATTAGAGCTACCATGGTGAACATTGTAGATAGACTTTAATATCAATTGTCAATGTAATTTAAATTGTATCCTTAAATCTAGAAGAGCTCAATTATAAATAGAGTTGTTTCCCTTATTTTTTTATGTTACGAAAGATAGGGGTGAGCATTCGATCGAATTGAATTGAATCGAATGAAAAAATTTCGAGTTAATCGAGTTGGCGAATCATATTTTATCATCCTAATTTGATTTGAAATTTTCTCGAATCGAGTCGAGTGAAATAGAATTCGAATCGAATCGAATATATTTGCTCGAGTTAAATTTTAAAAAATGATTTTGGATCCTTATAACCACTGTCACCCACCGTAATAAAATTTGTCCACCGTAATCAATTTTTTTATTAACTTTCATCACCTTATAATTTATTTATTAATCTTTTATATACGGGTTAACTTTTTTACTTGCTTAGTTGTTTCAATTATCTTCAAATTCTTGTCACTATGTATTTTGGAATTAAAAAATATATTAAATGTAAAAACGTGATTTTTTAATAAAAATTTAAAAATAAAATGTGAAATTAATACCAATATAAAATTTTAACACGAATATTTTATAGCATCTTTAATAATTCAATTTTAATATAAATATTCAATATGAATACACAATTCAATAATATAAATAATATAAAATGTGAAATTTAATTTAATAATATAAATAGTAGATATAAATAAAATTATTACTATTTATATTTAGGGGTTTTTTTGGATAATTTTGATTTTTTATTTGAGAGTAAATGGTGAGAAATAAAAATTTAGAGGGAAAATAAAATGTTTTAGGGAGTAAAAGTTTGAGGGAAATTAAATAGGGGAGTAAAATTTTGGAGGGACAATATTAAAAAAAAATTGGAGAGGGATGGATTTAGAATAGATGAGAGATGGGATGGGAAAAGAGTAAAAATTTTAAGGGGAAAGTGGGAGGGAGTGATAATTTTGAAGGAAAACAAAAAATTTTGAGGGTTTTTGCGGAAAGAGATTAACACTTAAAGAAAAACAAAATCAAAGGACAAGAGAAGATGTAAATGGATTATATAACTTAAGCTCACTGTTCACCCTATTAAGATATAATTCTAAATTGCTTTTGACCATGGAGTATGGACAAACAACAGACCCCAAATCAGAGCCAGATAGAAAATAAACAACGGATGTTTCAAATAGGGAATAATCTACTCTTTCACCTCTTGCTCTCTGCGTCACTAGAGACAATTTCCTTCAAACATTGTGTTGAGTGGTCCTCAACTCTTTGTCCTAACCTTACCTCCACCTTAAATAGTTAATAATTTTGGGATTGGAAATTTTCTTAAAACAATATATCTTGAAATATCCAGACACAGTTCTGGCTGGAAATTTGGCAGTACCCATATCCCGATTTCCATGGGGAGAAGGGAATTTGGAATTGTACAATAAACTGCCCATTAACTGAGGAATTTGGAATTGGACAATAAACTGACCATTAACTGATACTATTAAACAAACAAACAAACAGTGGAAGATCCAAAAGCTTCATCCAATCCACATGTGCCATTGGTTTTCAACTTTGCTCTTTCTTTTCATATCATGAGATAATTTATGCTATCACATTAACATAATTAGCACCAAAATATTACAAAGTGCAAAAGTAAATTCACAACACTAAGGGGATGGGGTTAAGCCCTTATTGATTAAACTAGTATCCAGGTTGTTGTGGTACCTGCAAATAACCTTGCATTTGATTACGTTGCCATAGACATAGAACCCTGGTGTGATCATGATCCGAACCATGCTCGGAACCAGTTTCATGGCTCTTTCACCACCCATGTCCTCCATGTATAGTGAATCAAACCTTACCCCTTTATCCACCCTGAAGATTGGTAAGCCAGGGTGCACCGAGTTGGCCAAAAGGTGCACCAACCACACACTCTTTGACGCAACAAAAAAGGCTTGCAACAATGGCTCCGGCCAAGCTCTGGTCCATCCCAACATAGCCACGATTTCACTCATTTTCCTGTCACAAAACTTGCTGAACTCCTCGCTGAAATATCTCGTCCCTTTATTCAGGACCTCCTCCCATGTTAAACCTTGTAAGTTATTGAAAGACCCGTAATTGGCTTCACAACGATCGATGGGGTTCAATATGTGGTTCACAGCATTCTTCCGAAACCCAACGGATTCGAAATCTTCGAAGAAAGCATTGCTCAACAAAGCTTCCAGATAAAGAAGAAGGCTTTTGGGGTTCTTTGAGTGGGAAACCTTTATATCATAAGGTTGTAATAGCAGAGATATTCTCTCACAAACTTTGCTACCCATGTGCCTTAATTGCATGCTGAGTGATCTACTTAAAAGTCTGATGGAAGACCTAGCTTCAGAGACAGATATCAAGAATTGTTGAATCACTTTTTCATTAGCTCTAATGACCCTATCTTGATGAGGATGATGAGCTTTACCCATTCTATAAGGAGAGTTGCTGTTACATTCACCCAGGCCTGACTTCAAATTATGACAGTCAACTTCAAGCTTGTCAATCTTCTTCTCAAGTTCAGCCATGGAGTGCTTCAACCTCGAAGCTTCCAGCAGTGCTTCATCTCTCTTTCTTGTAGCTTGAATAAGTTTGTGTGTGAGTTCAGCGACAGCAATTCTCCACTGCTCTTCTCTGGATGTAAACACATCAGATGATTTGGGACTCTTTCTTGTTAAAGAATGGAAAATGGACTTGAATATCCCATTAGGACTTGCCATGGAAAAGGAATGCTTGTTAACTCCATTGTTGTTGTCTAGAGGAACCACGGAGATCTTCTCCCTGGAGTGAGGCCTGCACTTGTTGCAAGAAACAGAGCCATCTTCACCATCACCACCATTTTCAGCAAACTCGTGACGTTTCCTGGCGTTGGATTTTGCAGTGGTTTTAGCATGGAGGGGCGTTGCGAAGTGCTTTGGGGTCACCCCTTTGTCCCTGCTTACGTTTGGGGTAGTACCATCTTCTTGTCCCTCCCTTTCACATTCTTGAATCTGTTCCACAAACCAAAAAGAAAATCAAACTATTTCATCAGCCAAAACGAGGAACCTTTAAGAAAATACCCAAATAATGATAAGAAAATGAAAAAAGGAACTTACTGGAGTGAAAAAAGGGGACTGATGAGGTGGAGGAGGAGATTTAGAGGAAGAAGCAGAACAAGAAGATGAAGGAGAAGAAGAAGAAGGAGCCATGTTTTCTCTTTTGGGTTTGTCATCTCATGTTTCAGTCTCTTTTATTTGGTTGTTACTGATTATAATATCCATGAAAGCTACGATCCAAATAAGTACAGATAAAATCCGTAAACATGACCTTAGTTTATAACCTAAAACTACATTTAACCATTTATCAATTACCTTAAAGCTTGATTCCCAGGAACGATAGAATTCTTGTAATAAAAGCAAGTCATGAGGGGTGGTCCCATGCAGCCAACCACAACGGATCCAAACACCCTATACCTATAGCCAAACTCCAAGATCAATATCATATTTATTCCCGTCTATTATTTTCTCTTTTTGTCTTATTTTTATTTTTAATTAATTAAAATATTTAAAATTGACCTTAAGAATATAAACTATGACCATTTTTGTTGAGAGAAAATAGAGTATTATTGTAGAGTAAATATTTGGTAGTAGTGCTTTAGCTTTAGCATTTATGTAGTGGTACTTGTGTCAGTGTCAGAGCCAACGAATTAATTAGTTGATCTCACCTTAGCTGTATGTCAAGCCATCCTAGTTTACATTAACTTATTTATTTTATAATTAACTTTCAATAAAAATTAATTAAAGATAAATTTTATATTTAAAGTCATGTCACTTTGGGTTGAATGGACAGTTTTTGTACTAACTACATCAACTCATTTTAAATTTTATTACGTCTGCTACAGAAACTAATGGAAGAAACATCCTAAAGTTACCATGTACTATATAACTTGTATAATGGGTAAGAAACAGTGAAAAAAACACACTAGGGAGCAGTTAAAGGCATTCACAATGGGACCAATAGGAACATGATCTTTCTCAAATTTATCAAAAGGGAAGTAAAAAGAAAACAGTAGCCTCCTATATGAAGTCATCAACAATGTCGATAACATTTAGTACAGTCTTTGTGAAGATGTTGTCACATTTAAGACCCTCTTAAATTCCACCAACTACTTCCTAAAATTTTCAACTACCTTCATTAATTGACCGGTATCCCATATGTGGACCTGGTCTGCAATTCACCACGTACCAACTAGGTCGCCGCCCGGGCCCCGTGGTGGAGCTCATCAGTCTTGCATGTGAGCTTATGGGAAGAAATAAATAGATGAGACAATGGGATTATAGAGAAACTGATAGGGAGTGGTGAGGTGATGTGGTCCTTGGCCTACCCAGCTAGCTAGGCTGACTGATAGTGACGGAGTCAGCCAACAAAAGTTTGGAGCCGCTGACTTGGTTGTTGTGTCCTAGTTTTATGTCTTTTTTATGGAAATCACGTGTACGTGTCTACATCTGTTTTTCCCTCTCCTCTGCAGCTGGAGCTGGTTTCTTCTGCTGTGCCTTTGATGGCCAATTGGTGCGGTTTTTTGGCCTATACATGTTGGGGTGAAATGAAGTATTGAACAATTGGAATATTATATTGTAAGGCTTCTAATAAGGTGCTGAACTTTCGAAGGATAATGGTGTAATGCCAGCAGTCTCATAGTGGACTAATTTGCTATGGAAATTTAAGAGTAGCATTAAAAGGGACTTTGTATTTAATGTAAGAGCAACTAGGATATATATAATTGATGCCAAATAAAGGGTTAAAAGAATGTTAGAACTCGGATGTTTAAAACATAGGTTAAACAGTCTTGAAATTGGAGTACGAGGTCTGGGAGAATTAAGTAACTAAGAGAAAACTTCAATGAAAATCTCAACACAGTTAAAAATAGACTTGTGATTAAGGGAGCATTTCAGGGTTGGGTTAATGTAGGCCCAGTAAGAATATGAAGCCCTTATTCTTCACTTTGTTCGCTGCTTCTGCTTACAACAAAAATGTATTGAATGAAATTATTAAGTAAACACCTCCTCAAGTAGTTTTTAATAATTTATATTAAAACTGGTATTTAGGCTTGGTTTAGTATTATTTTTAAAATGTCTTTTAAGAAATGTAGTTTTAGATTTCAAGTATTTAATATTATTGTAAAAAAAGTGTGATAAATGGTTAAAATATTAATTTTAGATATGATTTTGTAAAATAAATTTAATTTATGTACATATTTTTTTTATATTTTTCATGTTTGTTTTAGAGTTAGTATTCAGCGTTAGTAATTGTTTCTTCCAACAAAGTCGTCTCTAAAATTTAAACTCTAAATCGGAGACCAACCCTAGACACAACTCCAGCCACCACTGCTTGAAGTAGGGAGAGGAATGAGAGTGATTGGAGGAGCCCATACACGCAGGGTTGTTGTATCCACATCCAGCAAGTCCATCAGCGAGGAGGAGCAAAGCCAAGGCCAAGATCAAATGAGAGGTCATCGTTGTCACAACGGAGCTCGTCGGGCACATCAATTAATTCAAAGCCTTCGAGAGGGTATCAACAACTAAACCTATTGTAACGATTCGATTTTTAATAATGTCAAAAAATTTAGTTTTAAGGTTGGATTTTTTAAATTGAATTAGCCGAAAATTTGAATTGAATAATTATATATTGAATATGAAATTGTAGGGTCAAATTATTAAGTGAAATTAAATTAGATTAGTAGTTAATTAAAGTACAGAGATTAAATTGCAAGGTGAATCAAACGAATAAATTTAATTAAGTTTTGAACAGGTCCTTGTTTAGTAATTAAACTTGTCCTTCAAGTAAATTAACCCATAATTAGTCAATGGTTAGTGGCAAGTCATGATCATTGCGGTCCATTAGCACTAACCATATCTTAATTGGCTTTTAACCATTGATTAATAATGGTTTACTTTTATTTAATATAAATTATGTGGTAGTGGGAAAGAGAAACAAAAAAGAAAACTTCCCTTATTCTTTTCTTCCTCACGTGAAAGCTAGGAGCAGGAAGAAGAAATTTTGTTTAGTTCTTTCCCATTGCCGAACCAAAAATCTAGAGGGAAGAAAATTTTCTCTTTTAAATTCTTGATGGACTCTTAATTTCCATTGTTGGATGTTTTAGAAACTTGGATGTTGAGAGATTAGATTTATGCATGTTAAAGGTTAGTTAGTTTATGGTAAGAGTATGTTAGAAATGTGGTAGAAAGTATAGAATCGAGCTTGAATCAAATCTCAATTACTTGTTATTGGGGACCTAATTATAAAAGATAAAGTTTAGTAATGAAAAATGATAAAACGAGGTCTCTATATTATATTCATAAAGTCAAATTTAAATTTGATTGGATAAATTGTGAGAAATGAACATAATAAATATTAGTGATTTGAGAGATCAAATTAAAATAAATATTTTCATATTTAAACTGTTGTAACTTATATTTGAAATGTTTAATTATCGTAATTGAATTTATCCAACATAGTTAACGAAAATATTAAAACATAAAGGGACAAAAACGAATCTAGAGATGGACAACGATTTCAGTTTGTGCCAGCACACTTCAGCACACTTCGTTTTCTTTAATCTAATTACTATGTAGTTAATAAAAAGGGGTAGTTATACTTTGATGGATTTGAATGTGACAAGTTAAATATTAATAGTTAAATGGTAATAGATTAATAGAAAATATAATTGCTAGGTGAATGTGATGGAAAGGTAAATATGCTATGCTTTAAGTAGAATATAAAGTACCATGATGAATTTAATTAGATTGATATTATTATTGAAATGAATTGTACCATATTGAGTTTAAATGAATATATTAGTTTTGTTGAAATAAAGTGTTTATATGATTAATTATACTAGTTTATTTGAGTTGAATATTAAAATAATATTTATTTTTTAATTGGTAATTTGAAGGTTAAGTTGCGCACTTATAATTTTGACCTTAATTTATACTTTGGTTCAAGGTAATATAATCGAACAAATATTTCTGTCAAACATGATTCAAGGTATGTATGTACTTGACTATTGATACGATCAAGAAATGCTTGAAGTATGTATATAAGAGATCGCATTGTGATGCTCTGTATATAGTGAAAATGATTTGGTATATGTTCAATTGTGTATTTTTGGTAATAATGATATCAAAAGGTTATCTATGTTTTATGGTTGAATGTGAATATGGCTTTATTATATATGGTGAAGGAAAATGTCCTATCAACCATATCGAATAGAGTACAGTTGGCATACCATAGGGTCTGTTTTAATAGGTGAGATAACATTGGGTGCATATTATATTGCGATGGTTCTCTAATATCCTAGGAGTCGAAAATGTATCACTAGCTCAAATACTTTGGGGGTACGAGCGTATTTTAGTGTGGTTGGCGGGATAGGTGAATTTATACCTAACTAGCACTTTGATGCGTATGATGGTATGTTGGTGGATTGATCCGTGTATCCGTCCTCAAATCTGAATCAATTAATAAAGGTTGTGCTGATAATTAAATATACGTGTAATGTAATGATTAATGGTTAATGGTTAAGGAGTAAACATGAATATTAAGGTTAAATTATGCAAAATGATGTACTAATACTTTGAGGGTGCATTGATATACTGGACAATCAAATGTATTAAATGAATGCCCCAAGGGTGATTTACAAGTCAGTTGACATGAAAACTTATGTGATTTATAGCTTTGATAGGTTGCTCGTTATTATGTAATAAGATGATTTCTAAACATGTTACTAAACTTGATACAAATTCAGTAGATTAAAGTTGAAAGCATATGAGACTCAATGACTCACCTCAGACTAAGTCTGTGCTCGTTTTGTATGTATATAATTTATAGCATAGTCCTAGGTGTGTCATATAATTTATGTCCTAATTTGATGGTTTTGGTATGTTTTGGTAATTTGACGCATAATGCTTTCAACGCTTGAATTAGTAAGTTGATATGAGCAACCGTGGTTGGAGATATGAGCCGCGTCAGCTCGACAGCTGAGCGGCCGCTCATAGAGAGGCCAAGACAGCAAAGAGAGGCAAGAGAAAAGAGGATTCAGGGAGTTTCGAAGGCTAAAGTTATATAGAAAAACGCACTTGCTTCAATTTATCGATAAGGTGATGATTGTTCTTTTTTTTCCTATTGTAAAATACACTTACTTTTATAGTTTAAGAATAATTAATTTTTTTTTAAATATCAAAGTGAAAATTTGTGTATAGTACAAGAGAAAAACAAATAGATATTAAGCAATAAGAATAATTACAAGGCAAAATTGTCAGGTTGTCCTAACATTATTCAGAGTGTTGCTATTAAATGTTGCAACATACTGTGTAATGTTCAGTGTCTCGACAGGTTGCAATAAAGATGCAATTCAACATATCTTGTTTACTGCGGCACGATCTTTTGTTTGCGATTGTATGATATGCTGCTGATCTTTTAATATTTGGCCACATAACCATCTTCATCATTGTCCTCTTTGCTTCAACCAAACATGAAATCTTTGATGCTGCCGCAGTAAACAAAAGACCAGAAAAAGGAAGAAAATTGCAAAGATGTAAGAGTTGTTCACATTTACAAGTGGACACTGCCACCTGCTTTGGCTGCTTTGTGATTCCGTGTTGTTTTGGAGACAACAATATGTGGGTGGTTTTTCCTCTCTATTTTTCAATGATATTTGTGATTGGATCTAGATTACTGTTTATTTGTACTTCCATTATCTTACATGGGCTGCAGTAGGAAGGAGAAGCAAAATTACCTCGAAAACAAACAAGGCCCTTTCAGAGAAGAAATCCTTCGTTAAAGGTGTCTGAACATCAAATCAGTCATGAAGTAGACAGTTAAGGGAGCTTAAAGGAGTGTTTTGTCCTTATTTCTTGTTAAAACTTGTTTGCGGTTCTACTCTTGTTGTAATTATAACCAAACATACGCTGCTGTGGTACATCAAATCAGTCATGGATAATATGTATAGATTCAACTGGTTCTTACAGGAAACAAGGTTGTGATTCTTCAATTCTCACAAAATCATGTTATCAAAAAGAAAAGGAAATTGGTAAACAGATTGTTTAAAATAGAAAATATGCTACAAAATCTCCATCAAAACAGGTGATTGTATTTGGAAACTTGTTCTAAACAATTTTCAGGTTCAAATTACTATAAAAGTCAATAGTCAAGATCAAGAAAGTTGAAACAGATATACATATACAAATTATGCTTTTCTTCTTCTTCTTCTTTTTTCTTCTAGAAATACAAGATTGTTCTATTTTCGTATGACATGTTCTTCCCCAGATTGACGATCAACATGTTTGATCCACCGCCTTTGGACTTTGCCTGAACCTGAATTTCCCCCACTGGTGGCTATATGTGCGATGTCCAAGCCTTTCCCCACCGGAAGAAACACGGAACGGACAAGCCGTCGTGAACCATCATCGATCACGCTTCTCCATTTGAAACTGGAACCATTTTTGGAACTAGCGTTCTTGCATATAAGAACTGCCCCTCGGTTACTCAGTTTCGCTAGCCTTAATACCCTGGAAAAGTCCCTTCGCTGACTATCCACCACCATGAAATCTATGCCGTTTAACCGATTCATTGCTTCCTCAGGTTCCCCGACGATGACTTCGGGCGGTGACATACCTGCTTCTTCTAAGGCCTCGACGTATTCTAATCTTGATCTTTCGTCGGGGACTATAGATACATGTCTTCCATTTGTGTGGCTGCTAGCAACAGCCAGGCCAACGCTTGTCGCGGTAGCGCCACCCTGTGACCATGTCTCCACAATGAATCTCGCGTTCCAGCCGGCTGCCATGGCTGAAACAAGCTCTGCTACACCAGATTCCTGATGAAGTTCACACTACAAACCCAATAAAAAAAAAAAAAAACCCAACATCAATCAAATGAATTTTAAAAAACTCAAAAAAAAAAACAATTTGATTAATGCTTACAGATTTAACAGTATCGATATAAGCCTTGGATGCTGTCTCCGGAGACCAAACTAGCTTCATTTTTTTTCTGTTTGTATTTCGTTTTCTCTCCTGTTAGCGTTTTAAAGTTGTGCTTTTCTTGTTTGACAAGCTGAAATGAAAAGTTTGGTGGTGTGGGTTGCCTTAAATTGCAGACAAAAATTTAAAAAAAAAATTAAAGTAATGGGAAACTGATTGGATTTTGTTGTGTTGGGAGGGGCGTTGACAATGTGGCCCTGACGAATCCAACGTGTGGCGGATTAGGATTTCTGTGGATTGGTATTAATGTGTTATTTTTCCCCAGTGACTGATATGGAAAAACCTGGTTTTTAATAGGATATTTCAAATGTCAAGTTCGTTAAATAATTTCTTAAAATACCCATGATGTTCCACCCTAATTACAACAAAAAAGATAAGGGTTTACTTGTGCTCTCTAACTTGCTAATTAAGATATAATTACACATCTAATTAAGTTGGGGGAATTTATCCTAAACTTTTAAGCTAATGCTAGCCTGTTTGGCTTTAATCAACTTGCCCAACTCCCTCTTCTCAATATTTACTATAATTAAACTTTGATGCCATTATTTATGCTTCTAGCAATCAACCCACTTATATTTTATCTGCAATTTTGACATTCATTTTAATGCTTTTATAAGAAATGTTAATAAAGGTGTATATCTAATGAATTAATTATTTTTAAAAGAATTACATGTTTATTGTGTGACGAGTGTAATTTTACATATTTTTCATTTGATTTATAACATATATTTATAAAAATATATAATTAATAAATTATTATTTAATTTAATAAAAAGAATGACTGCATAATCCTCGGATCCAATAAAATATATTAAAAAATTTCTTCAAGCGGGTTTAATTTTAAAAGGTGAAAAGGAATGGCTCCAAATGAAACATCCAGAAGTAGAAGAAGGGAAAAGTCAAACTGAAAATGGGTTTCCGTATAACGTTATTTCCGTCCGTCCGTATGAGCCAAAGACCGCCGTACCGTATTAATCCCCTGTGGCTGACTGGCTGGCTGGGCTCGGTTCCGGCGCCTCTTAAATTTGACTCAGTGAGTCCAATCCATGCGCGTTTTGACTTTTTCGGCCGGTCTGTTTGCCACCACCCACCCAGAAGAAAAAAAGAATGCAACTCAGCGCTGATGTGGAAATAATGTTGGGTTAGGGTACGGAGTTGGGTTCCATTAAAAAGAAAAGAAAGAAATTCAACGATCATTGGTGATTTGCTTGAGTTTCACTGATTATTTTAAGCCATTAAACTAGGTTTAGAATAAGCATTTTCCTAAGTCAATAAGGGGATATGAATTAGTTTAATCAGATAATGCCTGCTGGTAATGAATATGGTTTTTCTTCTCTTTGAAGGCAGTCTTTCATGAAATCAATAATATCGAATTGATCAAATATTATTCGTCTCGAAATCGAAACAGTGTTCAACGTATGGCATATTATTTCGTATCAATACTTTTATATATATATATATATATATCATTCATGTTAGCTCACAAATTCTCTAAAATATTTCATGGCTTCTACTAATTTATCATTTTTTTTATTTGTTGATTTCGGATAACAACGGATTAGTTTAATCATTTTACGGATGATTTAACTCTTCAATTTATTTCATACTATTTATTCATTTTTTAAAAGTTAAAATATACATAAATTTTAATTTAAGGTGCAATGCAAACTCTATTCTCATAAATATTTAACAATATTATCAATTTATACTTTAAAAAATGCACTTAATATTCAACATATACAAATCTAACTCCAACATTTTATTGGGATTGCATTTTGTGAAATAAATACCTTTTAAGATGTATATTGGAAGTGTACTTTTTTGTTATTTTACAAGCAATTTTAAAAAAAATTATTATGTATATTTTTTAAAAATTATTTGGTACATTATTAATAAAGTTTTTAGACTCTACAAGTAGAATAAGGAGATTGATAAATACCCTATTCGAATATAATCAAATATTAAAAAACACATGATAATTTTTAAAATTACATATAAAATAAAAAAGACACTATTAATAAACCAAATATTCACCTTTCAATAACAGGGTTTTTAATTTAAAAAATATACATCTAAACATATGTTTTAAAAAATGAATGTGATACATGGTAAGTATAAAAAAAAAGGTCTATAAAGCAACTTTTTAATTCACTTATGAAAAAGATAATCCGTACAAAAATAAAATTTTTTGAATAATCTCATTATAAATTCTAATTATATTTTAAACTCATATATTTTTATATTAACAATAATATTTATAGTAATTAAAGTAAGAATTAATAAAATAAATTTTTTTTTAAAACATTGACATTGATCTTAGTTTATTTCCTTTGCATATTTTAACCGCACAATCTATATACGTAAGTGGTGGCTTTTGTTTTCTTACGTAAGGCGGTGAAAATTTAAGCACATATTTTTATTTTATTTTAATTTATCATTTCTTATTTTTTTTATATATAATTTTCAGATGATTACATGATATAATTTCAGACTACTATATTATCAAATTTTTATTTAAACCCTAATTTAACAAAAAAAATTAACCAATGTTATAAAAGAATATTTACCATTTTGGTTTCAAAGATAAATATATTTTTTATCTTTTATTTCCTCACGTCGTGGCTTCACATTTGAAGTCACAAAAATTAAATTTCAAGTAGATAAATATATAAATCTTTTGGGATAATATATATAAAGATATTTAAACATTTAAAATTTTTTAACCTGTATCTAAACCGGATATTTGAAGTTATAAAAGAATCAGCCATGTTTCAATAATTATTATTTATTTTCTCGTCCCGAATTTGATCATGTTTATCTTTTTTTTTTTGGGGGGGTTTTAAAATTTGTTCTCTTTCATCAATGTTAAAATTTGAATATAAATAAACAGAGAAGGTGTAAAACCAAAGTCAAAACTCAAACAGCAAACATATTTTATTTCTTCATCCGTATGATAGAGACGCTACGGCCACGACAGATAAGTTCAGCCGACGCCACCCCACATTAAAAAGCTGCGGCCTCTGTCTTGACACGCCAACCGTTACGCATTCCTACATCATTGCTCGCTTAAGCTACTTATTTTTTTAACATAAAACATAAAATGAAAACCATATGGTATAATGAATTAAATAAACATAAATATGATCGCATTTATTTTCTTACTTGAAAATGTTTTTTTTTTAAGTAATTGTTATATTTTTAAAATGTAGAGACTTGATTTTGCTTTTCCGACTGTCACATGATTAACCTATAAAATGAGGTTGAAGTGCAATTTTTTGGGGACAAAACAAGTGGGTTGAAGTTCGATTATTAAGCAGACGCAATAAATTAGATAGAGATAGTGCGGGTGATAATTACACGGTCGTTTTTCCTGCTTTTGGTCAACCCATATTTAGTAACTTTTAATCAAATTCCTTTTTCCCACACCAATTAATTGTTCTTACAAACATTGTTAATTGTACGGACGTGGATTCAAGTCCTAAAAGATGAGGACAAGCAAATATCTTAAATTAGGTAAAGGGGGTGATCCAAATTCTAATGTCTCTCCAACACCATGATTACATACTTAGGTAAAGATTTTTAAGTATATCAATTAAAAATTTCATTACAAAATGAAACAAAACTTTAGTTATATCTTTTCACTCAATTAACATAGTATGATTTTATGTAGGTTTCTTGGTTTTAGCTAAATTGATTATAGGATTTAAAACTATATTTCTACTTGTGATATTAGAATTTTAGGTTAATCTAATATTATTTATAGAAGGTTGATTGAACTTGTTAGTATTCTTTTATATATTTAAGTATTTAAGTTTAAATTAAATAAAATATAATTACTTATTTCTTCTTTCAATTTTATTAAAAAAAGTTATGCTAGCTTTTCATTTAATTTTTCCTTTAAATTTGTGTTGTGTAATACTTTATGCCTTACTCGATCGTCAAGTCTGTATTACAAGGTGTCACATTCGTTGCCAGAGCAACTATAATCAATTTAAATATTATTTCATATCATTAGACATGCAAAAACATGTATTATAAGCAAATAATACAAGAATTAATCATTATCGGGTCTTATATGAACTTACGAACAATGGCAAATCTAAGGGGGCTGGCAGGAGCCCTAGCCCCCCAAAATGTAAAATTGCTATTTAGGGCCTTGAATTTTTTTAAAATTTTTAAATTAGTAAAGTAAAATTACACAGTGCCCCCTTAAAATTATAAAAATTTGATTTAATCCTTTAAAAATTATAAAGATATAGACTATAAAAAAATTAAAATATCATCCGCTCCCTAAAAAATTGTTTTGGCTTTGCCCTTACTTACGAAAGCTCTAAAACTAACCCAATGTTAAATTAAGACTGAATTGTAAAGTATTCAAATTACAAGATAGACGTCACGACATGTGGGAATACTTCATCTCGTCGTGACATTATAAATCATTTTTCGTCACAACACGGTACATTTAACGTCGCGACATCATATAATAATTCTGCAATTTCTAAATAAAAAATCACCTTGCAAATTTTCATTTTCAATTTTAAAAGCATTCAAATTAGTGTCCGCTAATATAAAAATGAAACATTAATAAGTAAATATAAAAATATTTAAAATTAAATTCTACAGGTAGACACGTAACAAGAGAAGAGGACAAGTTGCAAAAACCTGAGAAAAAAGTTTATAACCAACATGATTGAATTTATGACTAGGGCCATTTAAGAATTAGGCTAATCCTTTTTGGCGGCCGAGCCTAATTAGTTTTTGCAAAACTACTTTTCCTCATTCATCAAACACTAATTATTTGTTTTTACGATGGAGCCCTATTAAATATTAAAGAATGATGAAATGTCAATTTTACATTTCTCAAAACTGTGGATTTCATATAAACAACACATCCCAACACCCAAACAACTTATCGTATCTAATCCATTTTAATAAATAAATTATTATGGTCCACTGAATATTAGTTTAATTAACATTCTTATTATTCCTGCAAATTGGAGGTTGTGATTAGAATATGTTTAGACACTTATTATTTTCTAATTCATGGGGTTTAGACTGTTTTATGATTTGTTTAGAAATTATATAAAAAAATTGATAAATTTTCATAGTTTTTAAAAACAATATTTTATGATAATGATTCTTCTTTTTCATTTATGAAATCTATACTATTAATTGAGTTGGTGTCAAGAGTCAATCAAGTACCAACTCAATTAGGAAAATTATAAAAATAACTTTATGTATTTAAAATATGTTATATTATTCAAAAATATTCTAGTCTTTTAAATTAAAAACAAAAACAATAAAAATATATATATGATGAGATTTGAACCCATGATAATTACGTTGGTGACAGCACCATGATGTGATTTGAACTTAAAATTGATGACAATACCATGATAAACAATTGTACTCATTTAGTATTCTTAACTTGATGTATTTATGAGTTTAAATTTTATTTTAATCACAATTTAATCTATTTTTTATTTTAATACAATACATATTTTATGTGTCATTATTAATTAGTTTTAAATCATATATTTCATGATTTATTTTATGTTATTTTTAAATACACATTTATATTCTAAATATATATTTTATATTATTTTTTAAATACATATAATTCATTCTCATATAGATGTGGTAGAATTTTTAATAGTAATAATGTTTTAGATCCACCTAAACTAAAAGTAAGAAATGAAGATAGGCTGAGAACTAAAGGCCCAACATCTTTTTTTAATTAAAAAATGTCATCGAACAAAAATAGATTTGGCAGGAAGCCGCATTGCTCAAAAAGAACGGATTAGGCAGGAAGCCTAAGCCTCAGGGACTGGAGTGGTAAATGGTACAAAGACCCGACACATTGCCACGTCAACTGCTCAATATAAACGCAAAGCCCATGTTCCTCTTCAGGATTCTAACAAATCCAATCTCACTCAAGAATTTCATCGAACATCTGGTGCCTTGTCTTCCTCCGAACAACAACGTTAACGTGTCAATGTGCCACGTATCAAAAACTCGACCGACTGCCCACGTGCCTGCCATCCAAGTTGCCCACGACGAACACTTCTAAACCCTTGCATTTCTTCCTTTAAGCCCTCACAGAAACAATTCAAATCTCCAGTCCAAAACGACTCCGAAATGCACCGTTTCATGTCCTCTTTTCTCTCCCACCATCGTTGCCTTCACAGCCTCCAAAACGCTGGTCCACTATGCTCTCACTTAAAATCCCGCTCTGTAATCCGGTTTTCAGGACCCGACACCATCAAATTCCTTCAGGGTCTTTTATCAAACGATGTACGGAGGTTCGGTGAACCCCCACGTGAAGAGAACTCCCCCATTCCTACGCCGAACGTGGCCTCTGTTGTAGTTCCTCCTATGTATGCAGCTCTTTTGACGCCTCAAGGAAGGTTTTTGTATGACTTGTTCTTATATAGGTCGCCACGGCCGGAGGAGAAGCTGGACAGGACTGGGTCGGGTCCAGGTAATGGGTCTGGTGGGTCGGTGGAGATTTTGGCTGATGTTGATAACTCGATCTCGGATGAGTTGTTGGCGACTCTTAAGAAGTGGGTATTTTTAGTTTTTATTTTCCTGAATTTTTTAAATATTGATTTTCAAAAGGATAAACTTCTGTTGTCTATCTTCTGCATTTGAATTTCATAGGATCTCTCGGTTAAGTTTCATGGTCAATTTTTCTGTGTTTTTAGCTTTATCAGATAACTTATTATTCTGCATGTCTTAGCGATTCCTCAAAGTATTATTATTTGTTAAATTCATAACCAGTATGGAATTCTTACGGCGCTGTTGTTTCTTTCAAAAATGATTTGTTAAAGAGATATATCTGAAAATGTTATTGTATCTTCATGGCATGACTATAGTACTACCAGCTAGAGAAACGTGCTTGTCTTTTATAGTAATGCTAACATTAGAATTTCAATTAATGACTGTTCCTGTTTTTGCTGTTGCAGATACCGGTTGAGGTCTAAAGTAGATATTGATGATGTGGCAGAAGACTTCAGTTGTTGGCAGAGGTACGGGCGTGACCTTTCTGGAAAAACCCCTACTGTCGAGGAACCAGAGGCGGATTCCGTTGGTTGGGGTGGTGGTGTTGATCGTGCTGGCATGTCAGCTTCACATAGCAGTGATGTTGGATGGCAATGGTTTAAGGATCCCAGATTAGGTTGTCTAGGTTTTAGGGGGATTTTTCCGTCTGGAACAATGCGTGAGTTCACCGATCTTTTGTTGCGGCTGAAATTCATTCTTAATTTACGTATTAAATGCAAGTCATGGCTTCGAGATAATAATCGATTTAGGATGGCATTGTTTCTTAATAAGTCATGCAACTCACCTATTGCTTAAAGCCTTAGAGCAATTTCCTATTTTTTTGTCTGTTGCAGCACCATTAGTTGAGTCGGATAAAGAAACAGATGAGGAGAATTACCTTATGTGGAGATTAGAGAAGGGAATTGCTGAGGGCTCAACTGAAATTCCCAAAGGTGCTGTTTTTGCTTTATGGCTATTCATCTTATTTTTGTTTCTTCAATTTATTATAAGATGTTTTGTCTATCTGGTCTCAGTTTTGACATCGTTATTATGTTGTTTAGGGGAAGCGATTCCACTCGAATACAATTTAGCAGGTCTAAACGCAATCAGTTTCGATAAAGGGTGCTATGTGGGGCAAGAACTTATAGCTCGTACACACCATAGGGGGGTTATTCGCAAGCGTTTGCTTCCTTTAAAATTTCTCGATAATAACGGAAAAGGTAGTCTCCCTCTGTCGGGCTTCAATGAAGTTAATTATCTTACAACAACATCACTGATACATTTTGTTATTTCAGAGGTGGAGGGGAAAGTTACCCCTGGTTCAGAGGTGATCGACACTGCCTCTGGTAAGAAGCTAGGGAGTGTTACCACTGCACTCGGCTTTCGTGGAATGGGTGTCTTGCGGCTCGACGATGCATTCAAAGACACATTGACGATACAGGGGCAAGAAGATATAAAGGTTATGGCAATTAGACCAGATTGGTGGCCTGCAGAATGGTTTCAAGATCGACAACATACTGCTGTTGCATAGACCGATCGTACAACTTGTTAAAACTTATTTTACAACCGCTAACTTGTTTTCTCCTCACTAAAGAAAATAAAAGCAAGAAGGGGATGATGTTCTCCAAGAGACATGCTATTAAACTTAATGTAAACTAGCTTGGCTCGTTTTGCTGGCTCAATGCTTGTGGAGGTACGAATTAAAATCTATGTTTCAAATTGTATGATTAGAAAGTTATTTCTCCCAATATCTCTCCGTACTACTTTTGTTTGCTAGTCATCAGTGAGGAAACTCCTATCTGCAACTCCACTTTACACGATATTATCTTTTCATACTTCAAATCATCATAGTACTTGACAAAAAGATCCACAACCACCAACAAAAATCAAGTTTTAGCCATCTCTTTGATCCCATCATCATCATCATCAGTTTCTCAAGTTGGGGTAAAAGATAATGCTCCATCAAGAACTGACACTGTAATCATTTAGCTCTTTAATAATTGTTTCCATGCTTGGTCTGTCATTAGGTTCTTCATTGGTGCAATTAAGTGCAATTTTCCCCAGCTTAGCTGCCATGGATTCAGAAAACTCTCCCCTGAGATTTTTATCGACAAAATCTTCGAACTTGCTAGTTTCCGCCCCCGACCGCATTGAGCTTGTGAGTAGAAGTTTACCAGACAGGATTTGGAGAATGATCACCCCAAATGCAAACACGTCGGTCTTCTCCGTAAAACGTCCTGTCATAATGTACTCCGGTGCTAGATAACCCATGGCTGCACTCACTTTCAGAGTTGAATAGACAATGTCATCGGCGAAAATCTTATGGAGACCAGAGTCAGCAATCAATGGGTTGAATTGTTGGTCGATGAGAACTTTCTCCACAGATATGTTGCGATGGACTATGGGTGGTTTGTTTGCTTCACTTTTGTGCAAATATTCCACACCTATTCGTGCAAAATAAGAGAAATCATTCAAAAGAGAAACATATGGTGGTTTATTGATATTTTATGCACAGCATAAACCTGATCTGAAACTGACCTTTTGCAGTGCCATTGATGATGGAAATCCTTGTTGACCAGTCAAGAACAGGTTCACTTCCATCTTCTAGATCGAGGTATTTGGATAGGCTTCCCTTGGAAGCAAAGTCATAAATGAGAAAACATTCGCCTCTGCCCCTTGAGAAACAAAAACCTCGTAGCCTGACGAGGTTTTCGTGTCTCAAGGAGGTTAACAAGTACAATCCCTTAACAAACTCTGCTTCCTCGGACTTGCAGCTGGTTACGTTTATGCTTCTAATGGCTACAATAGAACGGTCTTTTAGAACCCCTTTGTAGACAGCCGAAAAGTTTGTCTTTCCCAGTAAATTCGACTCGGAAAAGCATCGAGTTGCAGACTCGACTTCTTCTAAGTTGAACCTAAACTTATTCAAATGCTCCTGGGAAAATCCAATGCCATTCCAGCCATCGCCTAATGGATCCCATCCATATGAATATTCAAGTGTTATAAGTGGTGAAACACTTCCATTCCTTAGAAATTCCTTCTTCTGATCAATGCTAAAACTCTCTTCGGAAGAACCAGATGTATTTCCAATCTTCTGTTTCTGCCTACGGCAGTGAATAACTGCAAAAAGTCCGGCAACCGTACAAATGAAAACCACCGTAGTAACCCCTGAAATAACAGGCATTTCTGGGAATCTCGATGGGCGTGAGCAATGAGTGTGGTTGCAATGTCCCTGGACATTTGATGGGTGAGAATTAACCCCTGGTTCTGGAGCAGTGTTATTTAAATGTGGCCGGAATGGTTCAACCTGGTTGATGTTCACACCATCAAAAGGACCGCAACGTCTCAACAATGGAAAACCGGTTCCACATAGACCCGGATTGTTGTCACCTTGGAACCCTTCATTTAATCTCTTCAAACCTTGGTTTTCATCGATTACAGATTACAAACCAGTCTCAAGTCAACACAAAAAACAGTACTCAATCCAAGAGAAACATCGTTACCTGAAGGAACAAGTCCGGATAGAGTATTGTTTCGGACATCTAGAATTTCCAGTTCTGGAATATCAACTAACGTTGGAGGGATTGCATCAAAGAGGCTATTGAAGCTCAAATCAAGTCTTTTTAACATTCTCAAGTTCCCTAAGCTGGGTGGAATTTTACCATCTAGTCTATTATATTGCAAAGCAACAACATTTAGTTGCTTCAAAGATCCAATCTGTGTAGGTATATTCCCAGTCAGCTGGTTGCAACACAACTGCAGAACTACAAAGGCAAACAAATTTCCTGTTTGAATGTCTCAACTTGGACGATAATTGATATCAAACAAAGAGTAAAGATTAAAAATTTCTTAACAATTCAGTAAAGAACTACAAAAGGAAAGCAAACAAATTGGAAGCATAAGAATTCAACCTTTCTGATATTGTCGAGGTAGCTAATATCAAATAGGGCAAACAACAGAAAATATCGTAAACCATGTGATTTGTTTGGCGGAATGTGAAGTGTAGGGTCCCGGAAAAGGAAAGATATCTCCTAAACCTTAAACTAGGTTGGTTCTTGAATAGGAACTTGAAGTACAGTTGAAAGGTATATGGAATGTTAAAGCAGATGCTGAACTAACCTTGTAAACCAGCCATGTTTCCAATCTGAGGAGGGATACTACCAGACAGATTGTTAACATTAAGATAAAGATCAGTTAATTCCTGAAGTTGTGAAAGTTCTTGTGGTATCTTTCCAGATAATGAATTGTAATGCAAGTACAAACCAGAAAGACACTTGAATCCCGCAATAGCAGCCGAGAGTTTACCAGAAAGACCCTTTCCCTGCAACGAGATGTTAGCCACCTTACGGTGCTCATTACAAGCCACACCCATAAAAGAACCACTGCAAGGGTCACCGTCACTCCTCCATGACTCCAGCACCTTGTTTGTTGGGTCTAAAGAAGCCTTCAGCTCCATTAAAGCTCTAAGCTCCGTGTTCCCATGAACCCACTTTGGAACGTAGAATACGAAGAAAAGAACAAGAAAGAACCGAAACTGAGAGACACCCATCGTTTCCCTCAGCTTTAATCTTCCAGGGTTGAAAAATAAGATCAAAGAAAAGAAGCCATGTTCGTAGTAAGTCCAGTAGTTAATGAAAGTCAAGAAGAAGAATGTGAGAAGAGGGGGTAATTAAGAAAAGACACAAAGGCAAGAAAAGCGGAGTAAGTGTAGAGATGAGTGCATGCCAAAGTTGAAGCAGAAAATGCACAATTAATAGCGACTTTTGGAGCAACTCAACATGTTCCCATTCCAAATTTAATAAGGGAGTTGAATAGTTGATAAAGAAATATGGGCGATGATGAAAGATGACAGCTAGCTATCATGACTGTGACCATCGGAAACAATTTTCCATCGCTAGATCCCTGTTTTTTCTTTGTTTAGTAGTTTAGTTTTGATTTAAGGTCTGATTATCAAGAAATTGCGCTGTGAATTGTGATGATGGCGAAGTTTCTTGGCTGTGAAAACAGTTTGGTGGTAGATTTGTTTGTGACTTTGGGGTTCAGAAAAGTTTTAAGCAAAGCAAGTGGAGATGTAATTGTTTAATTCTGGTATTAATCCCTGTACTTTGTGAAAGTTGTGGATTAGTCCCTATATTCTAATTTGATCAATTTTAGTCCCTATATTTTTCGAATGGGTCTGTACGTTTTGGATTTGAAAATTTGAAAATTCAGTCCTAACCCAAACAATAACAGTTAAAATCATTTAGTTAAACTTTAGTTAAATTCAATTACTAGTCGTATACTGAGCGTACAATTATAGATTTAATCCATATTTTCCAATTGGATCATTCTAAGTCCATACTTTTCAAAATTTTAAATTTCAATATTGACGCAGATGACAATCGGTTAATCCATTAACTAAATTTTTAGTGAGTAATATGTGGAAATAACAAATTAATATGATATTACACATATGATAATATATTTGCTATATCAAATTTTGAAAATAGCAAAACTTAACTAAATTAGTTTAACAATTATTGTTTGGTAATGACTAAAACTTTAAAACTTAAAAAGTGCATGAATTAAAGATGAGTAAATTAAAGTATAAAGATAAAATCTACAACTTTCATAAAGTACAAGGACTAATAACAGAATTTAACTAAAATGTAAATGGATGAATTGACCGTACATTGACTTATTTTCATATGGGTTTGGACTTTATATGAATGGAGAAATTAGTGTTTTCCAATATGTATAAAATTTTATTTGAGTTAGTGAAAGAAAGAGGAGAGGACGACAATCTTGACCAACAAATTTGTATTTCAAGCGTAATTGAAAATTACGGCTGCATTTTATTTCAACCCTAAAATTTCTCCTCGCTAATCAGAACAACCCCCTCCAAAATTTGATTTTTCTTTTTAATTTTTAAAACATTCTCATTATACTTTTTTAATTTTTTAAAAAATAATAATTAAATTCTCTTAATTTTTTAAAAAAATTTGTTAATCTCACAAAAATTGCAATTAAACCCTCAATCTTTAAAAAATGGATAAACTACAAAAATAGTCACTTTTGTTTACCTCAGATTACATTTTAGTCACTTATGTTTGAAATGTTACATTTTTGTCACTTAAATTATCATTTTGTTATAAAGTGGTCACTCTAACATTACCTTCCTAACGACATTCCTACGTGGCAGTCCAAATGGGTTGTAAATACCAACTTGGATGTCCAGTAGCTGGGACAAAATAGGTCTTTTAATTAAATAATTTTAATTTAGACTGCTACATAGGACCGTCATTAGGGAGGTAATGGAGCTTAACAGTAAAGTGACCACTTCGTAACAAAACGATAAAGTAAGTGACTAAAACATAACATTTCAAACATAAGTGAATGATTATTTTTATAGTTTACTCTAAAAAATTTCACCGAACTCTTAAATTTTTTGAAAAATTTACTAAATTCTACTAAAACTTAATCCCAATATCTGTCGTTGACAATGATAATATTTATTGTCAATAAAATTGAAGGTATATGTTGAAATCTCAAAGTTTAGGTTTAAATTTTGATATTAACATCTGGCAAAAAATATACATATTAAATTTTATAACGTGAAAACTGTCAATAACATAGTTATAGACATATGGTATAGGTTGAATTTTGCAAGTAATTTACAACGGATCCAAAGAATATATTAATTAGAGATCTGTTTTGGGAACAGATATTCCTTTAGATGGCTAAAATTTCAAACTATGTGGGATACTTTATATTATTATATTAAATAGCAGTTGTGCAGCATGAAATTTAAAGAAATAGTGTGGGATATTAATTTGAAAACTGTTGTGGAGGTCAATTGGAACTGGGGTAGGGAGCCTAACAAAACAAGCCATCCCTCACATGGGCCTTTGACTATTTATAGATATCAGAGCCTACTAGGAATACCAAACTACACCCCACCCAAGTTGCACACTACCGACTTTTAATTTCATTTTTTTATTATTATTTTAAAGGGATTAATTTCGCTGAAATGTCCTTAAATTTTCATTTACATTCAAAAATAGTCTCTAAACTTTAAATCATTTTAATTGAGCTTTTAAAGTATTGTTTTTGTATCAATCAAGTCTTTTTGTCGGTCCAACAGTCAATTTAAGTGTTAAGTACTGGTTAGACTTTGATTTAGAGTATATTTAAAATATATTGATTAAATTATAAATACATAGACAATTTGTATCTGCTGTGTTAAATAAAAAAAATATATTAATAGCATTTAGAATGGCTATTTATTTATTAAACACGTTATATCTAAATTGTTTATGTAGTAGGTCCATCCATATGATTTAAATATACTATCCAAACTAATGGCTAAACTGACAGAATAATTTGATTGATATAATATTAATAATTTAAAAACTCAATTAAAGAAAAATTTGAATTTTATATCATAATTTTCTCCCTACTTGTTTGAATAAAGCAACAAGTCGAAATGACCCAACATCATTTTATTTATAGTAATTTTACAAGGAGGACGAAAGTGTAGGATTAATTATTCCTTAATCTTTGGATTCTCCTAAATTATAATTAATTACCCTCTCAAAGCTAATCATGTCAACAGTTGAATACGTGCTTCTCTTTTTTATCACTAATGTTTCCTTTGTAAGAGGGGAAAAGAAAAGGGTCCATCACGGGGATTCTTTTTGTCGAAATCGCAGATCTCTGATTACAACTTCGTTTAAATGTTGTGTTGCAATGCCGACACCTGGCTGTCTGCATCATCTTAACTTCACAGTTCAATAGCTTCCTCCAAAAATAAATTTAATATCAATTACATTTTATTGATGCATAAATGGAGGATGGAAGAGATGATGGGTTCACTTTATTGAAGACAATACGAAAAATAATCGATACGGTGATTAGAGTATTAAAAAGAGTTTTCTTTTGAAGGAGGAGATGCAAAAAAGAAGGAAAGAGACGCTTTTCTTAATCTAATTTCTAGGGTACATATATAGGGTTGTAGTGGGGTTCATGTATTAGGAGTATGATGGTTGTATATATATATTTTTAATATTATTATAATGTTAAATGTATAATACATTAATAATTCATCTATTCCATGCAAGAGTTTGTTTTAATATGCATATAATGAATTACCATGTCTTTATTTGATAATTAAGTGTTTGTTTTTGTTTTAACGAAAAGAAATAGAGTCACGGGACTTCATTATTGTTTTGGACTTTAACTTGTAGTTGAAATCAGAAGGATGCATGAAATATATCATAATTAAAATTGATAATATCGGTTTCACCTCTTAATTTTATCCTATCTATTATTTAAACCTAAATTCTTTTTTAAAGAATATAATATGCTTTGTTACTATACTCAATATTTATTATTAAAATAATTAACCTCAATAACTTAATTTTATACGAAACCAAATAATTTTATTTGTATATACAAGAGGAAACAAGAAAAAAAATTTTAATTACACCGGACTTTCTAGATTTTAAGATTCAAGTACAATTGCTAGCACTATTTTTTTTTTGTTAAATTTATTGGTGTGGCGTTTTGAATGTGAAAAAAAAACTCACTTGACAGCAATGTAACTAAAAAAATAGCATTGTAATAAATATGAATTTAACAAAATAATCTTAACAATGTTAGCAATTGGACTTTAATTTTGAAATCTAAAAAGTTGAGGAACTAAAATCTTAAAAATAAAAGCACATGGACTAAATTTTAAATTTTACAAAGACTATAGAGACTTATGGCATATTTTTACCATTAAAATTTAAATAACTAGGCCTTGTTTTGAACTTAAAAAAGGGTTAATATGTAGTTTGCCCCTTAAACTTGTCTAAAAGTACTTAGTTGGTACCTAAACTTTTCTTTTTGTACCTCGTTGATACCTAAACTTTTTTTTTTACCTAGTTGGTACTTGACTTGTATTCTGTCACCCAAGTTGGTACCTTCACACTAACATCGTTAATTTATGTTGACATGATATTGATAGTCAATCTAATGATAATACATAGTAATTTCTTAGCATACTATGTGATGAGCATAAATTTAAAAAATTAAAATTAATAAAAAATAATTTTTTGTCCAATTCATTGAAAAAGAATATATATTTTTAAAATTTTTAATTTTTAATATTTATGTCTATTACGTGGCATACTAAAAGATTATTATGTGTCACCAATAAATTGATTATTAATATCATGTTAATATATACTATCAAAATTAATAAAATGATATACATCTAGATGACGAAATTCAAATTCAAGTACCAAGCCAAAGAAAAATGGAGATACAACCCAAATAAAAGCCATTTGGCCATGGTGACGTATGACAAAGAAAACCACGCCATTCCATTAAGTGGTGGTGGAGTTTTCAAGTATCCCCGCACCATTGTCGTTTCCATTGATTAGGAAAAAGAAAAGTGATCAAAATATATGGAAAAGGAGTTGGCATTGGAGTTGTACCCAAAGTTAATGGCAAATAAATACGCTTTAAAGGGCTTGTTCGCAATTTTCCAATAAACATAAGAAAACAACTATACGCGTATTTGGAACAAAAACTTTCCCCAGGCTGATACTGGATTCTAAATATTTTTATAGTTGGATGGATTAAATCGTCAACTTTAAATTTATTGATTGGTCCCATTTAATTAAATAAATTATTAAAATTTTATTAATAATAAAAAAATTTATTTTAATTAAAATTTTTAATCGAGTTGAATCAAATTGTATTAATTTATAAATTAATCAGTTTAATCTCTTTCGAACTAATACACTGATGGAATTGAACCCATCAAATTCCAACGACGTTAAGACAAATAATTAAATGTGTACAGTCGTACACAATATAAAAACAAGACTGAAATATGCTAATATTGATTTAATGTCTTCCTTTTCATCGTTGGTCGCAGACATGTTCATGTGTTTGAGATTGATGGGTATCTAATAACTACCGCTACTAATTTAGTCAAATGTCGTGGAGACCAAAGACTTGTTTTTTCTACGGGAAAGAAAAAGTTGGATGAATTAGGATTTATTTTAAACATCTTTTTTGAAAAGAAAATTGATGAATCTGATTGAGTTACTGCACTTTGTAATTTATTCATAAATACCTTTATATTTTTATGTTTCAGGTGGCCATTGGTAAAATATCCCACATATTTGCTTTAAAAAAAATAAATTAGAAAAAGTATGAAGGCATTATTAGTGTAATAATATCCATAAACATCGCCCGTAATGGCGGGCAAGTAAATGGAAGAGTTGAGAGTTGGAGATTTTATCTTTTGGAAAATATAAAGAAAGATGTGACTTTCCTTAACCACACCTTGAAACGACGTGGAAAAAATGGCACCAGAAAATCCAAAACACTCTTTAAAAAGTAGGGTTGACAGGAAAATCGAAAACCAATTTGAGGTATTTGAAAATTTTATGAAAATGAATTATTTGCTACATTAATTTTAGGTGCAGCCTGACATATTTGCAATATTGGTGAACTTTTTTATTTTAAATCTGACTAGAAAAAAATAGAAAAAGTAAAAAATATTTTATAAATTTTAAAATTTATAATTAAACCATTAATAATTTTTATTTTCACCCTTCAAGTGTTTTCTTTAATATTTCCACATTAATGTTATTTATAATTTTTAAATTTTATAATTAAATCGTTAAAGTTATTTACAATTTTTAATATTTTCAAACTCTCAATGCTTTACACACTTTTAATTTTTAAAATTAGGTAGTATCCACCATTAATTATTTTACAGAGTCAAACTAAAAAATGCTTTCATTGTTTTTTTCATTTTATTTTTTTAATGAACATTTTTAATTATTTTTTTCTATAAACACTTTTTTTTTTATAACATCAATTTTAAAACATACTTTTCATTTTACATCATAACTTTTAATAAATACTTTTAAAATTTTCAATATCAAATTTAAGAAAAAATGTTTTCTACAATTTTTCTTTCTAAAAACAGCGTTTTAAATTAATAATTCATTGTATATTGTTTTAATAATTAAAAAAGTTTTTAAAATATTTTTAAAATAAAAATAAAAAAATAAGCCATTTTCTAAAAATTAATATGGTCAATTGTCATTTTTAAATTAGAATAATTAATTAAAAAATATTTGATATTAAATACAATCAATACGTGCAATTGCACAAAATAAGAAACTAATAATACTCTAAAATCAAAAGCAAACAAAACAATAACCAAATAAGTTTAAAAATATAAACAGTCTATTTTAAATAAGTTAGATGATAAAAGTAATGCAAATATTGCAATGAAGTGTAGATTTTTACAGATATTTCCATGTTGTTAGAAAATTTATTCAAGTCAGACTGTTTAATTAATATATTATTATATTTATTATCGCATTACTGCTATTTTTTTTTAAAGTTGTGTCAAATATTATTTTTCACAAGTCAAAAGTTTTAACTTAAAAAATTATGTAATTATGGCTTGGCAAACCCTTAAAATTGCTATGGCCATTGATAGTGAGCAAGAATAAGATGGAATTAAGTTAAAAAGCTTTGGGCCGATAATGTTGGTAATTATTTAGTAGAAGGAAACCCAAAACAAAGGGGTGGTTCCTTGGGCCACCCTCAACTTCTCTATCCTTTGGGCCTTAACATCCACCGAATTCCCCCCCCCCAAATTTGTCTTCTACATATATTTAATTTATTTAGAATTTATAAAATTAAGTCTGTATTTATTATTTAATATGAAAAAAATAAGATTTTCAGTACAATATAAATATAAATATATACTCGAATGATCACAAGTATCAAATTATTACAGCATAAACTGTCCTAGTAATCACAAAGTAGAATTGAACAATTACAAGCACAAATAGACTATGGACTAGTACAATCTAGACTAAAACTAACAAACCGAAGTATTACCCACATATGAAAATCGCATATAGTAAGACTTCGGAGATTCACGTATATAACTGCGCATTGTGAGTTTCAAAGCCCAAAGTCATTGTATTTGCCAACTAATAATGGTCAATAAAAATTTTTTGTTCAAGTAAAAATGTTCATACATCTAATGTATCGAGTCGGACAAATAAATAAATTTTGAAAAGAATTTATACTAATAAAAATAAATTATAATTATTTTTTCTAAAATCAGTTTAAATTTTAATGAAATAATCTTTTATTAATACTTATAGATATAAATGATTTTTTTTAGAAGACTATAGGATAGATTAGTCAAAACTCAAACGTAACATGTGGACATAAAAAGAAAACATAAACCTTAAATACAACAACAACAACAAAAAAAGAAGCTTGATGAATAGTTGCATCCAAAAAGATCTTTCATAATTCAACTGTCACCACCTCTAAGAGCCTAATCACCAACAACATACCAGTGCATTAACAATGCTAAATATAAGGGTTGAAGTTTAGGAGGACGACCAATGGTGAATTGAACCCTTCCAATAATTTAAAGGATGTATTCAATTAAGTATCAGTAGATACAAGGAGGCACAATCCTCAATCCTTAGAAACCAAGGTAGCCAAATGGATACCGAAGGAATTTAGGTTTTAGTTGGTGGTTCCATCTTTCGTGAATTTATAAAGAATATCTTCACTAATTAAAAGAAGTTTCCTAAATTTTATAAATTTTTTTGAAGTCTCTTTAAAATATAAATGATGAAATGGAAAGAAATAAGAAAGTTTAAAACAAGCTGTTAATCAAAGATAGAATGTGTAGGTTTTTAAATATAATGAATAATGAAGAAAGATTGGATTAAAAACAGAGATTGAAATTGATTCCATGTAGAATTTGATAGCCTTGTTGTTGTTTGATTATTATTAAGGGTGTGTTCTTCTAAGCTTTTAAGATGAGCTTTTCTAAAAAAAAGTGCTTTTCAGAGAAAAGCTATGAAGAACAACATTCATCCAGGTAATTTTTTTGGCTTTTGAGATGAACTTTTTTGGAGATGAAAAAGCAGTAAAATGGGAGCTTTTCAAGCCAAAAGTCCATTTGGGTTTGTATATTACCGTTTTAACCTTTTTTTGTCTGAACATATTTTCTCTTTCACGTTAAAACTTTTGCCCCCTTTTTTTTTGTCTGAACTTTACCTTCTTTGTTCTTCTTCTCTTCTCCACAGGTCAATATCTTTTTCTTCTCTTCTTCTTCTATTCATTATGCTTTAGTTTTTATTTTCTGATTCTTTGATTTTATGAAATAATTATGAAATATACTCTAATTTTTTCACATTTCTTTCAGATTTTTCTCTTTTGCTTTTACCCATTTTTGTCTGGTTCTTTGCTCCTCTTCTCTTCTCCACTGGTGAGTTTATCTTTTTCTTTTCTTTTTTTTCTCTTTTGTTTGACATGTTTACTCCCAACACCCTAGGCATTTAAGCAAAAAATCAATCTTGGCTGCACATAAGTAATACCAACATCTAATCAAGTCGCATTTCTAGCTGCTGCTCTTTCAGCTTATCCCTGTTCATTGTAACTTCTTGTTTTTCCCTTTCAACAGTACACCTTGCAGACTTTAGTTCTTCCAGTTCCCTCTCAGCATCTTCTTTTGAGCATCTCAAATTAGCAAGTTCTCTGTCCTTCACCTCCTCAAATGCAACAATCCTTTCTTGCAGATCTTTCTGCATTTGATCAAATCTATTCTTCATATCAGTTTCAAGATTCATTTTCCTCTCTTCAAAATCTTGAAGCATTCTAGTTCGCTCATTATGAGCTTCTTCCAGCAAATTTGATTTCTCATGCTTCATTGTGGCTTCAAATGATTCTTTCTGCAGCCTGAGAGATTCTATCTCCCTACAAGCATAATCTTGCATGGCAGCTTCTTCTTTCTTCAATCTTTCTTCTTCTGAATGTTGCAATTTTTCGAACTTTTCCTTTTCTTCATCAATTTCCTTTTGTTTCATATTGATTTTAGCTCTTTTATCATCCAAAGCATCCCACTCTTTCTTAAAATTTTCCCTTTGCTGTTTGAGGTCCTCATGTTCCTTCAAAAGTAACTCCTCCTGATGTCTGCAGTTGACTATCTGTTGCTTCAATTCAGACTGCAAGCGGATATGTTCAGCTCTATCCTTTTCAGTAATTTTAAGCTGGTTCTCAGCAAAAGGAAAAGAGAGGGATTATTCTCACCCTATTTAACATATTCGCATACGTCTACAACCATATGCATAGATTTCTACCAACCAAACAAACCAAAGAAAATGAGCGTAGACATGGAGAGCAGGATCATAAAATCATGCACATACATACAATAAAAGACTGATAAATTCAACAAAGAATTAGTATATAGAGGAAAAGAAAAAAGAAAGACATAAGAATCTCTGCTTTAGAGAACTTAGCAATTTCTCAAACCCCATTGCTTACTTCCAAAAAAAGAAGGAACATTGCAACTTGCACTGTAATAAAGTGCATGTGTAGTAAATATACAATCATTTTATCAAATTTATAGCGCCTACTTCCAGTTCTTCACATTTATCAGGAAAAAAGTTTCACTACAATCATTATGGAAACCACACAACCTTGAATGAGCTTAAGTGTGAAGGAAGTGTTGGCATCATTATCATAACTTTCACATCTTGTTCTTATGAATGCAAACAGGACACTGCAACCTAGTCATGACACCAAGCTCTTCATGATCAAATCAACAGCATGCCAATTTTCTCAAAAGATGCTTACCTTAAAAAGATAGTGTCTTACAACCAGCAAAGAAATATATATGCTGGCGTGCTTCTTACGGATGGAAAGTGCAAAACACAATACAAGGTGCCGAGAGAAATTGTAAACACCACATTTATTGAAGCAAAAGAATAAAAACAAGAAAAGAAACAACCAGAAAAAGAGTATCAAGGAAATATAGCCTTTTTTGCATTATTTACAATCCTAACTAAAACAGAACATAGTTTATCTTACCCTTTCTCTAGCAGTAAGCATTTCTTCCAGTGCAACTAGATCTTTCTCTTTTGCCTCTAGAGTACTTCTAATGGACTCAGCTTCCTACAATATTTAACAAAATGAAATAATCAGGATTCAAGAACAAAATCAAATAAACTAATCACTAAATTAGGCATAAAAACATCCACCTTCTTTTTTGAAACCAAGTCTGTCAAACGTTTGCCTATATCATCTTCCATCTGCTTTAACTTCAATGTGGATAAATCAATCTTATTTTGTAGCTCTTCAAGGCTCCTCTCTTTCTGCTTGAAATGCCTATCGTTCTCATTGACCTTTTCCTCCCTTTGGTTGAGTATTCTCCTCAGTTCAGTCAGCTTCTCTTCTCCTTTGTTTAGTCTTTTCTCCCATTCATTCAAGTCTTCCCTCTGTTTGTAAAAAGTTGCCTGATATGCTTCTCGTCTAGAAGTAGTAGAACAAATGCATGACAATAGCAATATGTCATAAGAAGTGAGCAAATCCAAGAAAGTTCAAGTCAAAACGACCATCTTAACATATATTAAAAAGTTTATTAAAAGAATACTATGCAACAAAGGAAAGACGCTCTCTTTGAAGCACACTTTCACGAGCCTCCATCTCTTGCAGTTTCCTTTTCAATTCTGAACTTTTTCTATTCACCTCTGCAAGCCTACCATCAGCAGCAAGCAGCTTTTCTTCCACCTTTAAGGATTTTCCTTCAATTCCAGCAACCAATGCATTTGCATTAGCCAACTTTGTATCAGAACTAAGCTTAACATGGACATGTTCTTCTTGAATATCACGCAATGCTTTTTCAAGCTGAAACAAGAGATATAGACATAATATCAATTTCATTAAGTTAGAAAAAGAGCAGGTTAAACAGGTAATCAATGATGAACATTAAGGATGCTTCTGAACAGAAACATTACATGCAGTTATATAAGAAAAAATTGGAAGAAAAAGCATACATCAGCCACACACTGTTTTTCAGCAGCTAAGGCTTTTGCCAAGTTCTCCTCTCGCTTTTCAACTTCAAATAATGCGATCAAGTGGTCGTTTTCCATCCCGCATTGCTCCATTATTATATTATTATTTTCCATTGATATAGTAGAAAAAACTATCCTTTTTCCTGCAAGACAAACATTTATTTAGGTTTAAATTTTTAAAAGGAACTCACTTTTCCATAAATTTTTTTAAATTATAGTTTTTGGGTTCTTGTATGCATTTTAAGAATAATATGTGTCTCAATTTTTAATCTACCTTTGTAAATAATTAATTGCAATATTAATGTTTCTTTGCTTCTTCTTTTTTTCTTTTTAAGTGTTGGAAGCTAAAGAAAGAACAATTTCCGTTGCCTCTGCTTCTCTTGGTCATCAACAAGGTAATTGCCTCTACTTCTCCTGCTCTCCTGTTGTTTTAGTTTAGTATTGGAGATTTACTTCCTTTAATACACATATCTTATAATTTATTTTTTTAGCTGTAACAGTTTATAGATCAGATGATGTTTATGATCTGGTATATTGCTTGGATATGCTGTGCTAATTTTCTTAAGATATTATCTTGATTTTGATACACATGTAAAAAAATATACTTATGTGACATTTGATTTTCTTAATTGCTTTACTGGCTGGAACGAATCTGTTCGTATACACAATAGATGAGTACTTTGGCGGTTGAAGTTGGTGGTGAAAAAGTGAAAGCAATGTGGGATAAGAGATTGACAGAAATATTTTGTGATATTTGTATTAAAGAGATTTTGAAAGGCAATAGGCCTGGTACTCATTTCACAAAAGATGGATGGTTGAAAATAATGAGCAACTTCGAGAAAGAAGAGGGCAAGGTATTTTCACAAAAACAATTTAAAAATAGGTGGGATGTCCTAAAAAAAGAATGGAAAGCTTGGAAGAAACTTAAAGGCGAAGATACTGGTCTAGGGTGGAATCTTATAAAAAGAACCATTGATGCACTGGATGATTGGTGGGAGAGTAGGCTGAAGGTACATTAATAGTTCCGAATATTTTTGTTTTTATCTTATTTATGAGATTACTGATAATTACTGTTATTAAACTATCATTTTATATGTAGGTTGTGCCTGAAGCTCAAAAATTTAGAACATCGGGCATTGATCCTGAATTCGAAGGGAAGTTGAACCAAATGTTCATGGGGATAGTTGCAACAGGTGATAAAGCATGGGCACCTTCTTCTGGTACTTTCCGTAGTGATTTTTTTGAGGATGTTAACAATGAAATAATTGAAGAGAATGAAGAAGAAAATGTGAGAAATGATGTTCACATTTTAAATGATGTTCACATTTCAAATGATGTTCACATTTCAAATGATGTTCAAATTGATGGAAACGGTCAAAAAAGAAAAAATCCTGATATATCATGTTCACAATTTAAAACTGGAAGAAAGAAATCCTCCAAGCAAATTGGAGGGGTTGTAAGATTGTCCAGTTAAATAGAAAAATTATGCAATGCAGCTGACAATATGAGTCAAGCCACATCTAGTTTGACTCCTGTTATGGATCCATATGGTATTCCACAAGCAGTCAAAGTGTTTGATAGCATGTCGGAAGAAGTTCCAGAAGCTAGTCCGCTATACTTTTTCGCACTTAGATTATTGCTCAATAAGGACAAGCGAATTATGTTTTTATCAATTAATCCCAAGATTAGAGCTTTGTGGCTTAAGACGGAAATGGAGGATAGTTGAAAATTTTTTGATCTTCTAGGGTTCAGAAATATCTATTATGTGACTAAACAACAATGCTAAACTAGTTTTATCAATAGTTGTTTATGTTTGGTATTTGGATATTGAATTGATGTTCTACTTATTTATGTGTAATCTAGTTTTATCAATGGTTGTTTATATTTGGTAGTTGGATATTGAATTTATGTTCTACTTATTTATGTGTAATCTAGTTTTATCAATGGTTGTTTATGTTTGGTAGTTGGATATTGAATTTATGTTCTATTTATTTATGTGTAATCTAGTTTTATCAATGGTTGTTTATGTTTGGTAGTTGGATATTGAATTTATGTTCTATTTATTTATGTGTAATCTAGTTTTATCAATGATTGTTTATGTTTGGTAGTTAGATATTGAATTTATGTTCTACTTATTTATGTGTAATCTAGTTTTATTAATAGTTGTTTATATATGATTTTGGATATAAAATTTATTCACAAGTGATGAGTATAGTTGAGAATTACAACAGTGATGACAGTGACGATGATAGGGAAAAGAAAGAGATATTACAACGCATGGAATGTTTTAACCGATTATTTGTTGTTGCATCTTCTTCCGTGCAATTATATTATGAGAAGTATATATTGAAACAACCATGCATGGATTCAAAACAGACAGGTGAGACATGGATCCGAAAGATCCTTGACGGTCACGAATCACATTGTATGATTAATTTTAGGATGTCTAAAATGGTTTTCACAAGTTTGTTGAGAGTTTTGGAGACAAGATACAACTTGCAAACTTCAAGAAACATATCTTCTACTGAAATGTTAGGAATTTTTTTATACATCTTGGGCACCGATGCAAAATTTTCCCAATGTCGAGAAAGATTTCAAAGGTCTGGATCAATAATAAGTCGATACTTTGCAATTGTGCTTGAGAAAGTTTCAAGGATGGCCACTGATCTAATTGCACCCGAAGATCCTTTTTTTAGCTCAATACCCGAACAAATATGTAATGATTCTAGATATATGCCGCATTTTAAGGTTAAAATTTAATTTTATATTTTTTTAATATTTTTGGTCGACTAAAAATATGCACGAGACTAATATGATTATTTGTTCAGGATTGCATAGGTGCGATTGATGGTACTCATATTGCCGCTATTCTTCCACCAAATGAACAAGTTCCCTATATTGGAAGAAAAGGTATCCCGACTCAAAATGTTATGGCAGTATGTGATTTTAATATGTGTTTCACCTTTGTCATGGCTGGATGGGAAGGATCGGCACATGACACTAGAATATTTCTTGATGCAATTCGAGATCCAAAATACAAATTTCCTCACCCACCAAATAGTTAGATATTTTATTTATATGTGATTTTTTTAAATAATAAAATATAAGTTCTTTAATTGATAATTTTTATAAAAAAATTCTTGAATTAATTGTTTGTTATATTATGACATGTAGGAAAATATTATTTTGTTGATTCTGGATATCCTCAAATAAAAGGTTATCTTGGACCTTATAGAGGCCAACGATATCATTTACCTAACTTTCGTAGAGGTAGACCAGTATCTGGTAAAGAAGAGATATTCAATCATTCACATTCATCATTACGTAGTGTGATTGAACGAACTTTTGGTGTTTTGAAAAAAAAATGGGCCATTTTAAGGGATATGCCAAGTTATAATTTTGAAAAGCAAACGATGATCGTTGTTGCTACAATGACGATACACAATTTTATCCAAAGACATGTCGGTCGAAATGATGTAGATTTTATGGAATATGAATATATTAACTGGGCATATAAGAATATTATTGATTCAGAAAATGCTCATGGTCGAGAAAGTGAGGATGACGACGACGACGACAACGACGATGATGATGGTGACGATGACGGTGAATCAAACAATTCAAGTGGTTTTGAAATGGAATTAACAAGAGATGTTATAGCTTCTAGTTTAATGAATTCACTTTAAATTAAATTGATGCTATTGTAAAATTTTAAGTATTTATATTTCGTATATAAATATTATCCCTTTTTGAAACTTTAATTCAAATATATGTAATATTTTAATTTATTAGGTTTATGTTTTCTATGTTATGTTAATATCTAATATGAGTTATATATTCATAGTATATTTTAAAATAAAATAATACAAATGTGTTAAAAGCATTAATTAAAAATAAAAAAATTTAAAATAATACAATTCTGTCAATATCTAATTACAAATATTTAATTATTATATTTTAATATTTTAATATAGTTTATATATTCTAATTAAATTTAATAAATAATTCATATTAATTACTTAGAAATATTTAAAATTAATATTATATATTAAAATATTAACAATAAGTTATAATAAATTATTTTTTATATTATTAGTAAAATATCATAATATTAACTAATTTGAACATTATTTAAATACATATTTGCTACTTCATAATATCATGTCTAAAATGAACATTTTATTTCTCAAAAGTACTTTTTGACAGCAGTACCAAACACCTAAAATTTTCAAAAACACTTTTCAAAAGCACTTTTTCCACAGTACTTTTCAAAAACACTTTTCAAAAGCATTGCTGATAACACCCTAAGCAGTGATTAAAATGAACTGGTGTGGGCCCATTTTCAATTCCCAATGGATCTCCACTAATAGATTGGACAAGACAAATGACACCTTCCCCCCTCCCTCATAACTCACGAAACGACATCGCTTTTCTTAAAGACACACCATTTAACCGTCCGATCTTCAGTCCTCTCATTTCAAATCTACTTCAACTCATTATTTCCTTTCTCCGGGTTTTCTCTGTTTGCTTCCGTCACAACTCAAAAACCGTACACAAAATGGGCAAGGATCTGAGCGACGAGCAAGTCTCATCAATGAAGGAGGCTTTCACTCTCTTCGACACCGACGGTGACGGTAAGATCGCTCCATCGGAGCTAGGGATCCTAATGAGGTCTCTCGGCGGTAACCCCACCCAAGCCCAACTCAAAGCTATTATCGCTGAAGAGAAGCTCACGGCGCCCTTTGACTTCCCTCGCTTTTTAGATCTCATGTCCAAGCATATGAAACCTGAGCCCTTCGATAGGCAGCTACGCGATGCTTTCAAGGTTCTGGATAAGGACAATACTGGCTTTGTCTCCGTTGCAGATCTGAGACATATACTGACTAGCATCGGAGAGAAGCTGGAGCCCTCGGAGTTCGATGAGTGGATCAGGGAAGTGGATGTCGGGCCAGATGGGAAGATCCGTTACGAGGAATTCATTGCCAGGATGGTTGCTAAGTGAGAAAGCTTATTAACGTTTGTTTTGCTTGCTTGTTTTTTTTCTTTTTGGGGGAAACTAGGCTTTGATCCGGCGGAAGATATTGTGTTTTCAATTTTTTGTTTTTTTGGCTTGTTTCTATGGAACCTTTGGAACTAATGGTAACACTCTTTCTTAGAGAATTTGATTGGTGTGTAGTACTTATGTATTCTCATATTAATATTCTTGTGTTTGGTTTAATTTTGTATTATAAATTTCTATATTTTCCTCCATGTTTTTGAGCTATTTGTTCCAACAAATTTTTCATTGGTCCTTTCATTTCTTTATGCCAAAGTTCTGTCTTTTAAATGTCTCTAAAATTTTAAGATTAATTTCTGTAATATAATATTTATTGCTTTCTTATTGCCAATTTTGTGTTTGTATAGTTTTCTATCTATTAATGTTATAGAGTTGGTGAAATGATAGGAGAGGAGAGGTGTTTATGTTAATTGTTATTAGGATAGCATGCAAAATGCCTTCTGAGAGACCAAATTACCCAATGACTGAAGATGCCAAGAACAGGTTGTGGATGAGGGAATTTCTGATTCTATTAAGGACAGTATCATTGATAGCGAAAGATGAAATCAAAATGAAACTAGGGTATCGTTTTGTGGCAGCAGCCAATGGTTGTAAGCTGGCATTAATTATAGTTGAATACTATCTTGAGTTGTCTCTCATTAGGGAAAGGGGGGTTGATGTTTGCACGTAATCCTTGAATTCTACGAGAGCACATAGTTCTTTATATGTCTATGAAAGTCCCTCTTCCCAACCCATCTTTATAATTTTATAGCATGGAGTTCCAAAGAACCTTAAAAGTGATCTGTAGGATCACTGTTATCAACCATCTTGGCAATGACTTGTGGGCTCAAAGCTAACTGATCATTGATTTCCATCAATTTCCGGTGTTGTATCTTATTCATCTTACATCAATCTGAACTCAACTGATACCAATGGCAATAAAGTTTGCGGAACTAGGATTTATGTAGGAAATAGTATGCTTTGTGATAAACTGATGGTACATTAGTTTGCATGAGCTGCACTCTAAGGTGGGTTTGCTATGAGGGTTTCTTCATTTAAGTATGGGATCCAACTATAACTTGTGATGGTTGCAGAAAGGTTTGGTTGAGTGGAGGACCAAGGACCACTATCCTCACCTACAAATTGTTGAGAATAGGTTAGATGGCGAGATTTCATAAGCAATCATGTTGTCAGGTGATTCTATTTCCTTAGGGGTCACATGCTTGAAAAGATGCGTTGCCAGCTTAGATTGGTCCTTTAATTGATAGCTTTAAATAAAGCTGTGGGGCTGTGATGCATGATCCATTATTTTAATGGAGTGTCTTAGGTTGCCTTTTATGTGCAAAAGTAGACGAAGGGCATTTTGCTTTCTAGTCGCACCTTCACTGGTTCACCATTAGATTTTATGTTCTGGTTCTTTCTATACTATTAGCAATCAGCAGCAGCAATTTAACCTTGTGTAGCTGCTGGCACTGACAGCAAACACTGTATAGCACCCTTTATTTTTTCTAGAAAGGATGCTTGAACATTGTTTGCATATATGCTTAGGCGTTGAAGAATGTATAAGCGTTATAGATAACAGTGATTTATGAAAAAAAATATCTGAATTAAATAAAAATAACTTTAATAACAAAACAGGTACAACACTGTCAATGGAAAACTCGAGCAGCTCTGCAACAGTTTGCTTGTATGAACAACAATGGAGAAGAAAGTGCTACTATATTCTACTTACATCAGTTGTCTGAATTTCCAAACATTATTTGAAGTAACGTACGATGACTCAAAATAAATGGGAAGCAAAGAGAAAATAAATAAATCACAAGCTGATTGAAGGATTCTATGGACTACAGTGTATTGAGACTGCGTCAAAATAATTCCATCTTCATGACCCATGGAACATATTTTTGCATCGCTAAGGAGCTGATCATCAAGGCTATGAATTTCTGAACTTGGAGGTAACTGGCTTTCTTCAGATGTACTTTCAGGGTTGCCTCCGTTATCTTTTGGTTGGTCATCTGGATCCTTCTTTTTGTCATTTTCTTTGCTAGGGCTCCCACCGGTGCCATCTTTTGGGATGCTCTGAACCAAATCTGGCCGAGCTTCAACTCCAACTTGTCTCAGGTGTAGCTGCCATGTTCGATATACCAGTTGAAAAGAACAGTTTGCTCGATGTATTAACAATACTATATATGTGAGACATACCTGAAGATGTAGGTTGACTTCATCTGGACGGGAAAGAAATGGGAAATCACCTCCTGTTTTCAGATGAGCTCGCCTTGCACCTGGATACCTCTCACTCAGCTGATCTTTGAGTTGTTGAGGAATTGCAGAGTAGTCGTTTGTCTTCAAGCCCATATACAAAACCATGTCAACAATAGAGCTATCAGATAAAACTTTACCTTCAGTTATTTCAACTTCCTAATACGAATATGTATATGGAATGCAAATGCTGCTATAAGGAAATCATGTTGTGCTTATAAGGAAAAAAAAATGTTATAAAATCACAATAAATACAAGTACAATATCTATTCCATTCACTTCTAAAGGAAAGGATTAATGGAGAGACCATCATTTGTCCAGCTTAGCAAAGAAACATTATTTTCCTTAAAAAGCATGAAAAACAGAAACATGTTAGTGAGCGCACGCACCCATGAAAAGCAAGTTTCAGATAACTTACATCCATTACAGTAATAAATGAATCCGAAAGTAGAAGAGGTTCAACTGTTGCAGGATCTACTGTGAAAGTCAATCTGGATGCCAAGTCATCTCTTGACAGCGTTTCAACCTGAAAGGATAGTCACAAATGGCCTCAAATAAAGAAAACAATTTTTTTCTTACTACAGATAAACAAAGGGAAAAAGAGCCAGAGAAAATGGCAGAGAGAAAGAGAGAGAGCAATTTTAGGAAAAACAAATAGTTTCTTGACATAAAGATGATAAACAGGATAATATCCACCTTGACTGGTTTTACATTTCTAAACTCATAGAACCAAGTTAAAAGCCCAACAAAACTACATTTGTACTAACATGCAGCATGCAGAAATACAGAGACCATTTATCGACAGGATGACCAATTCAAACAGAGGAAGAGGATGCAAATTCACTGATTAGTGGTTGCAAGGCTAGAAACCTACCTGAGAAACAACAAAGTCCACAGAATCAGCAATAAAAGGTTCATGAGGACCATCACGAATTCCTGTTAAGACATATCGTTTCAACAAAAAAGATGGGCTCCAACCAATACTGCATGTGGCAAGTTAATATCTTGAGAACATTTTCAAGTTTATATGCAAGAGGTAATGAAGATCAGTTAAGGAGAAACACCTTGAAATAACAGCTGGAACTAAAAAAGGAAGAATATTGATTGAACTCAATACCCAAGAAACTATGTGTAGCAATAAGTAAATTTATACCATGGAAAAGACTAGCTTATATAGGAAAAATAAGAAAAGACTATCCAAGAAATGCATGTGCAAAGTAAAGAGTCAATTTTACAGGTAACTTAATAATTTCCAGGAAACTTGTTCTAACTTGATGTGGCACTAAACTGCACACATGCGGTTATTTGATTTCAAAATGCCGATGAATTTACAGCCCAGTAGTAATGCAAATCTTATGCAAATGAATTACTGATATGCACAATCCAACAAAAACAAATGAAGCAATTTTGATTATACCAAGCCTAGAGTTGATTAAAAGAAATGTAAAGACATACATTGGCGCCCAAGGCATTGCTGCTGCAAAACTGCGTGTCTCCAAAAATGCATTTGATAGAATTAAGGATTTAACCCGTCTTGGACGATGTTGAGCAAAAAGTTGAGCTAGGAATCCTCCTAGAGATGTACCATATAAATGTATCTGTATGAAACAGGTTACTCAGTCTACTAAACAAATGTTATAATTCAACATAAAATACTGTTAGGACTTACCATGAAACTAATAAAGCAGAAGCAATATATTTCCAATTTACATAGACAGCCTACTCTTTATTTCAGAAAAGAATAATAGGAATAGTAAATATGAAATATGCACTGAAAAGGGCATAGGCCACAGATATATTAAGCTCTCACATGATGAACATTGATGACATCCAAGAACTTCTCAAAACTTTGAATCCACTCTTGATGATTCCAAACCTGGGGAATATCAACAGAAATCACCCGGTAGCCCTGAATATTTGCAAAATTTAAATTATTAGACTTGAACAAGAAGTAAAAAATTCTTCACTTGTCTAAATAATGTTTGATAATAAATAATATAATATTTTAAGTAAATCATTACTCGGAAATAAGTTTACATGGACCAATCAGTGAAAAGAAAATCAGAGAAACTTCATGCTGGCAGTGGTTATTTTCTTTTTTTCAGAAACTCTAGTTATAAGGGAAAAAAAAGAGATAAGATCATAAATTGCCAAGAACTAACTCTTTAACAACAAAAAGGATACGTTCAATTTTTTTCCAAGTACTTGTATTTGGGGAGTTCTTGGAGGATCATATCCCCACACTCATGTATGGATATGGATCAGAAACTAGTGTTGGACATGGGTACTTGGAAAAAGTAAGAGTCAAAGCAATAACCACGAAGTATCTAATAGATTATAATATTAAAAGCAATCAGGGGACAAGAATATAGACATACACAGCAACTGATAGCCTATGGAGGTTTCATTCTATTCTTTTTTGGATATAACAGCCTATATCAGCTCCCAAAGGACTTCTCCAAGAACTAAAAGAAGCAAAAATAATAAATAAAAAAGAAAAACTATCCAGAATTTGTCAAATGTAATAAAATAAAAGCTAATAACCTTCATGGACAAGGACATGATCTGTTTATAGTAGATATCTGCTGTCCCTGCAATTCCAGGAAGACATATGAGAGGAGAAACTACTTTGGGACCAAAATCATAATATCGCCATTGCTTTGTGCCAATCTGTGAGAGAAATAAGAAACTCCAAAAATGAGATTCACCCACAATTGGTGAAAAAGAAATGCAATAGCCGACAACAAGGTTTGGTCAACCATCCTAGTCTTGAAGCGATAATAATAATGAATTGAAAAAGGCATAAACAAAGAATGTACCTTCATGAACAAAAAACTAAATAGCATAAGCCATCGGGTGAGATAACAAATTCATCATTTAGCATGAGCCAAAAAGCAATCCTTAAGATTTCAAATTAAATTCGAATAAAAAATCTATCCAGATGAGTAAAAATCTAAGCTCACATAAATCAAGACATTCACAGTTGAAAGAAATTCACACCCAGAATATACAAAGCACAGAATTAGGCAAATTCGAGGCACACCAGAACAACATTCTGCAATTCCGTGATCAGAATTCTCATAAAACCCCACATAATAATTAGACCTTAATAGCTAAAACCACAAAACCCATAAACAAAATAGTAGAAAAATCATGAAGAAGGATTGAAATTCAAGGGAAAAGAAAAGAAAGAATGCTTACAGGTATCTTGTGAAGAGGGACTTGGGACTTGAAGTGGATGTAATCTCCGGGCGCCAAGGAGACGCCTTTCATTGCTGATCTACTCTCCCTACATTAATTCTATTCGGTTCAATTGTTTTGATTCAATCAATTAACTCGATCAACGACCTCTCAGTCTTTTTTTTTTTTTACATATATATTATTATTTATCTCTTTTTTATTATAGGCTAAACATATTAAATTATAAAAAAATTAATTTCATCACTATTGTTTTATTTAATCACTCACTGTTAGATGATGACATGAAATTTTTTCTAATTGTTATACTAATATATTTAATTCTTAATATTTATACATTTTATTAATTTAATTTTAAGTTTAAATAGTTCAATAAATGTAAACTTATATTTATAAATTTTATCAATTTGATCCTGAAACACATGCGATTAAATATAAATATAATAAAAGTATTTAGTACACTGCCAATAGAGTTTTTAGACTTCACAAATAAGATCAGAACGTTTTGAAAGCTCTTTATGAAATAAAAAAAATACATTATTAGTAGAGTGTCCACGGATTGGGTAGAAAAATTTAGTCATGTTTTTAGGCTTGGGTTAACCCAAAAAATTAGCCTAAAATTTTGCCTAAGTTCGGCTCATCAATATTAAATTTTTTATATTATTATTCTTATATAAAAATAAATTTACAAAAATATAATACATCAAATATACTAAAAGCATTAAAATAAATATTTCCCAACAAATAAATTTTTAAAAAATATATATATAATTAAATAAAACTAATATAAGTGCAACTCAACAAGCAAACACTAGTAAAATTAATAATAAAACAAGAATTATATAATATATAAATAATAACAACAAAAGTAGTAATAGAATAGTGAAATAATAGAAAAGCAATAAAAAAAAAGTAAAAAAATAGTAGCATTTCTTTTTGCAAAATCAAGTCGGGTTTGGGCTAAAAAAACTTACTCGAGGCTTAATCTGTTTAGAAAACAGATCTTATTTTTTTATCAAAACCCATTTTTCGAACTTATATTTTTTCTAAACCCTCCTATTTTTCGGGTGGATATTTAGGCCAAGCCGAGTGATCCAGTCATGGACAAGTTTAATTATCAGTGTACCAAACACCACCGTAAATATAATTAAATTATTATTATATTATGAAAAATAAAAAAATCTGAAGTGGGTAAGGGAGTCCTGGAATTTATGAATTATATTTGGGCTTTAATTTACATTGTAAACCCTATCTCGTTTGTTTTTTTAATTAAGGCCTAGTCCGGAAGGACCTCTCCTTCAAACCCGCTTTACGGTTTCCTTTTCGCCACGCTGCTTCTCCTTTATGAAGTCAAGTCTCCCATTACTATCAAAAATAAAAACAAAAACAAATCTCCAATAACTCTCACCGTTCGTTGTGGTGTCTCTACTGTACTCCAAAACACTGATCTACTCCTTAAATTATTTCACTTAAAATATCGATGGGATTTCCCCAAAAACATCTCTCTTTAACATTAAAAAATTAATACCACCACAATAATAATTTAAAAGAAATGATCTAAACGATAAGAACGTTATGTTGTAGATATAAAAATTCGAGTTCAATATTAGGCAATTTTATTCCCTTTCTCCAAAAATATATATTCATAAAAAAAAATAATTTTAACTAGTATAGTTAGAATTAAATTGAACTGATAAATCCAATCGAAAATTGACGAGTGTTTCAAATCGAATAAAAATATTTAACCAAAATTTGATTGATTTACTTGACACAACCATTAAACCAAAAAAAAATTGATTGAATTAATTTAAAAAACTGACTCAACCAATTTTATTGGATTTTGTTTAGTAATTGAAATATTTTTTGGCTAATAAACTGTTACAAATTGAATTAACTGTCCACTACTTTCATGTTCATTTTCAAAAATAGTGACAAGTAAAAGTAGGTTTTTAAATGCTAATTTGGATGTCTAATAGTTGGGATGAAAATAAGCTTTTAATTAAATAACTTTAATTTGAATTGCCACGTAGTACTGTCGTTAGGGAGGTAACGGAGCTTAACGATACCACTTCGTAATAAAACGATAACGTAAGTGACTAAAACGTAACATTTCAAATATAAATGATTAAAATGTAATTCGAAACAAACAAAAATAATTATTTTTATAGTTTACTCAATATTTAACATGTGATGAATAACCGAGATGAGAGAAAACCTCTAAAAAAACATTGAAAGAAGAAACGAAAAAGTTTGCCGTTGATCCAAGGCAACTAGAAAGATAACAATGAGAAAACCTCTAAAAAACACGAAAAAAAAAAAAAGACGAAAAGTTTGCCGTTGGTCCGAGGCAACTACAAAGATAACAAAGAAAATAAGTAATATAGTGGATGACGTTAGCCACATATAGTGAATTCAACATCACAACTACAATACCAAGCAACCCATTCAACTTTGCTTGCATTCCGCATTCAACTATATAAGAAAAATTGGGCTCTTATTTAAAAAAAAAAAATCTCCCATAACTTCCAAAAAAGAAAAAAAAATCTCCACTAACTATCACTCCTCAATTTCTGGTTGTGATCACTATGAAAAAAATTGATGATGAATTAGAAGGTGTATTAATTAAGACAGATATATTCAAGTGAAATTTGAAAAAAATTAGAAGGTATAGATACAGGATTGTTTGAGCATGGAGTTATGGTAATTCAAACTTAAGCTGGCTTCAATTAAATCTTATGGTGCCGGCTATGCATTGGTCACCACCGAAGTAAGGGTAGATTAAACTTAACAAGAATGGAGCAGTGTCGTCCACTAGTTATAACCTTCAGTTAGAGGGGTATTTAGAGATATTGATGCGAGATGGTTGTGTAGTTTCTCAATGATGGTTGGCAGGGAAACAATCTTTCAAATTGAAGCACAAGTCATGCTTGAAGGTTTGCACATAGTCTGAGAAAAGGGTTACAGACAGTTAGAGCTTAAATGTGATAATGCGCTTCTTGTGGAGTCTCTACTAACGGATGGTGCTGTCAATACTAGTGTGGTTAAGTTTCGATTAATCAATAGTTTGTTTAAACAAGATTGGAAGATAAGAATTCTCCATATACCTAGAGCCCAAAATGTGGTTGCTAATTGCATGACTAAGTATGTGAATAATTGTCCCTCAAAATTGATGTTGTTTGAGAATCCCCGACTTTACTACAGGGGGTTTTACTGTTTGAAAGCGATGTCTTTATATGGGTTCAATTGGTTTTGATGTATTCACTTAATACTGTTTTTTTATACACAAAAAAAAAAGGTGTATTAATTAAGACAAAGATATTAAACTTAAATTAGAACAAATTGCTTGGAATAGACTAATTGAATTAATTAAAAAATTGGTTAAACTAAATTTATTGGATTTTTTTTTGGTAATGGATAAAATTTCAACTTAATAAACCTATTAATTGTACAATTTAAAAAAAAAATTATAAATTCTAAAATCCAAAATTTAAACATAGTATAAATCTCTTTTTATCCAAAAGAGGACTTTTAAATTAATTAAGGCATAGTATAAGTATCAAAACCAGAATTGGACAAACTTTTTCTCCTGCTTAGGACAAAAATGTGTTCTGATTCTCTAAAGCCCATTCGGCATCAATAATCACAAGAGATATTGTCATTTTGGGTCGACACGGTGTCAGGGAGCAACATGAGGTGTCATTGTCTCAACTAGCTTTGGGTGGTACAGAAAGTATGTTTAGAAAAATTAAGGCTACTGTGGCCAATCAAATATCTCATGAAATCAAAAGAATGATAAAATATTCGTAATTTACAGAAAAAATTATCATTTTGAAAGTGTCTTGTAGTATAAACTAAGGATTCTCTAACCCATTTTTGGTCTCTATTTATGATTCGAGTCGCATGGCATCGCAACAGCATCCCTGGGAAAGGACGATTACATTTTACAATGATATTATAATTTAACAATAAATAAGGTTTATGATTTATTAAACAAACATAAACAAATGAACATGCCCTGTATGTTTTCAGTTTGTTTCATAAGTTGATGGTTGATGGAGGCTTATGCTGTATTAATACAAATGAGCGAGAATAGGAGGGATGTAAATAAATCTAAAAACTATGGCTGGTAAAGAGCTGGATCTGATAACCTTGGTGTGGGAATTGCGACAAGTGGATTCTGTAACTTCAAAACAATCCCAAACTTTTCAGAAAGATCTAACTTATCACCCTCCGGCACTTGCCAATCAAAAGAATGCAACAGTGAGGCAACCGAATACAACACCATCCTCTCAGCCATAGCTATTCCAGCACAGATTCTTCGGCCAGACCCGAATGGAAAATATCTGAAATCACTCCCACTGAAATCCCATTGGCTGTTCAAAAATCTGTCAGGGTTGAACTCCAATGGGTTTTCCCAGATAGAAGGGTCTCTGTGAATTGCCCAAGCATTGACGAACACCCTTGAACCCTTAGGGATGGCGTAGCCACCTACGGTGCTGGGTTCACTAGGACAATGAGGGACTAGGAGTGGTAAAACCGGGTGCAGACGCAATGACTCTTTCATAACTGCAAGGAGATATGGCAATTTGTGAATGTGGGATTCTTCCACGAAGTTATCTTTGCCCACTACTTCATCAAGTTCTTGCTGTGCTTTTCTCATTACTTCTGGTTTGTTGATGATTTCAGCCATTGTAAACTCAATTGAGTTGGATGATGTGTCTGATCCTCCCACCACCATATCCTGTTTCAATATAAATATAATATAACCAATGTTACCAAGGCAAATTTGGAATTCAATTTCATCATAGGCCATGATGGAACACAAGGCAAGGATGATAATTACCGACTCCTGGACGACGGGGAATACATCTGAGAACCAATAATAATGCCAAAGAGATAATTTTCTAGTTTTTTGGTTTTTTGGCAGAGATACAACGATGAATAGTCTGGTGGATCAGTCATGTAGGCCCACCTATTAAATCTAATTAAAACCTTTCTTTCTATGAACCCTATTAAGAAGTCACTTTGTAAACTATCTGTGTGCTCAATACCAAAAGTGGTTTCCTAATTTATCCTTCTGTTTAAGGGACCCAAAGGAACTTTGCTCATAATGGTACCAAAATCAATTCTGTAAAATATTAATAATATTATTGCAAATAATTATTAAAAAGAATCAAAGAAGACTCACCAGGAGCAAGGCTTTGATATGAGTCATGGTCATTGGGGTCTTGGAATCATCCTCATCTTTCAACTTTAATAGGAATTGTAGAAAGTCCTTGAATTCCTCTACTGTGTGCCCACTTTGCTTCTCCTCCAACCTTTGATTGATTATCTTATCAATAATTGCGGTCAACTTCTCCGTTGACTTTCGGATACGTTTCACTGCACCTTGCAAATCAAGCGGGGCCAACGCCGGGAAGAAATCCGAAACATTAGGTAGACCCAAAAGTTCTGTTACTTCTGAGATGACTTGCCTGAACTCTGCACCAAGGCTCGCCCTGGCCTCTCCTTCCATGTACCCGCCCCATAACATATTGGTCACCACATTCAAGATAGTTAGAAACATCTGCTCTCCCACGTTTACAGGCGAACCGGCCTTACTATATAAATAACCTATGGTTTCTCGTACTTCTTGACGGCGAAGACTATATACTTTATCCAAGGTAGCATTGCTAAGCATCTTGATAACGCATACTTTTCTTAACATCCTCCATTCCGGGCCATAGGGGTTCCAAACTATATCGCGGCCACCAGTTAAAACTTTGGCAACCACAGGCACATCACGGTTAGCAAACGCGATGTCTTGGTCTTTAAGCACTTCTCGAGCCGTGGATGGAGAGGTTATCAGGATCGCAAGCTTGCCGCCAAGCTGGAGTTTCACGACTGGACCGTAGATGTGAGCTAGTTCAGAGAAGTAGGAGTGAAGGTCAGGACGAAGGAAGGGAAGGTTTCCCACTAAGGGGAGGCCTAGAGGGCCTGGTGCGGGTGGCGGCTTCCCCTTCTTGGATTTAAGGTACATCCATGTTAACCACAAAATTGAAGAGGCAATAACAAAGGTGAAAAGGAGAGCCATGAAATGAAAAGGGTGCTAACTAATTAACGAATGACGATCTAGGTGGGCAGATTGAGGCATATATCGAGGAATACGTCACAAAAGACAGAATGAGCTGTTTGTGATTTGTGGAATATGGCAACAAGGGATCTTTTGCTTTCATCCTTACTAACTAATAAAATAATATCACACCATTTATTTTTAATCACATACAAATATATCTCTATTTAATTTAAATTTAATTAAAATAATTAAAAGTTTGGGGAAAGAAACGTTCAAACTATGTGAGAAAAAAACCCAAAAATAAATGAATTTTAAAAATACTTAAATCTTAAGGACGAAGTTAAAAATTATTTTTAGGTGATTAAATTGTATAATTTTACAATAATAAAAATATAATTTTATTATTTTAGTAGTCTATATCTTTATTATTTTTAAAATATTAAATTAAATTTTATCATTTTTGGAAGATCAAAAATATAATTTTATCAGTACTAAATTAAAATTTTATAAATTATAAAACAACTTAAATTGAAAAATTGAAACCAACCATTAAAAATCTAGAAAAAAATTAAAAAGCTGAAAAAAATCATAAGCAAAAAATGAGAATAGAAAAACTGAAACCAACCATTAAAAATCTAGAAAAAATATTAATAAAAATCGAAATTTGAAAAATTATAACCACCACTGGAGGTGTCATCAAATTTTGGAATTTGATTAAAAATAATAAAAAAAGAGAGAAAAGAGAAATAATTACCTGCCTCGAAACTAAAAGAATTAAAAAAATTGACAGCACAAAACTAAAAGACTAAAAGACGATTTAGAAGCAAAGACATAAAAGATGATTAAATTAAAAAAAATAAAATTAATTTTAAAATTATCTAATATAATTTATTCTCTTATATTATCAGTATTTATCTATAATTTATTATATAGCTTTCTTTTTTATTTTTTATAACTTCGTCTACCAGTATTAGTACCAGCATTTATCTCAAACTTGGGCCTGAAACACACCGGGCCCGTTTGAATCCCAAACATGGCAACCTGAAGCTGCTAGTCAAACGCCACTGCCAGCCCCTGTAAACTACTACCAACCCTCTGCCATGGCAGCACCAACCTACTATTGCACCGCCCATGGCCACTAACTCGGCAATTCTGGGGAGCACCTAAACACCAACCACCCCTGACGACACATCCCATCCTCCACCGGTTATAAAACGCCCCTAAATCGAACCCCTAAGCGGTTACCAGCAAGAATTAAAAAAAAAGTCCTCCCTCAACCAAATAACAAAAAAAGCCAAAAATAGATATAACCGCCACAACACAAAAAACTCAGATTCAAGTTTAAAAGAAAAAGAACGGTTCAGAGCCTTCTTTCAAAAATCCAAACGGTGAGAAGCGATTGAGTAGGACGAGGAACAACATACTCTAAAATCAGGCTAATCGGAAGGCTAGAAGTGGAGATTGGAGAAGGTATATTTCAAACATAAAACTTAGATCAATAATTTTTGGGACTAATTTTCGAAAAAGTAAGCCTAGAATCGAGATGGGGAGTTTGGGAGGAATACCGCAGAGTGTTTATTTAGGCCAGTTGGAGCTCCGGCGCGGCGGAGCGCGGCGATGCCGAGTCTTTTCCCATGGGCGGCAGTGAGAGCAAAAAGAGGAAGAGAATTCCTTTTACGTTTAAAATTTGAAAGTCTAAAATGAAATGGGAAAAAAAAAAGACATCTTAAAAGCATAGTCCCCTGAGCTTGGGCACCATCATTTCATTTTTTTTTTCTTTTTTACGTTTTACTATTCCATGTAAATTCCAGTATCGCCACTGTGCCCCATCTGCGAGGAAGCAACGGAGACTCCAGATCATCTATTTCGCATCTGCTCCCTCACAAGAACTGTGTGATTCGCCTTCCCATGTGCAATTGGGTCAGATTCCTCAACTGGTGATGACATCTACACTTGGATCACCACACGGATTCAGGAATTTCACAAAGCACTATTAGAGATGAGAGAAGCCATCTTCGGTTGGTTGATTACACTTTGGCAGATCTGGAAGCACGGGAATGAAATCCTCCTCAGGTGCAGCACCGAATCCTCAGGGGGTAGCTCAAAAAATACACCATATGCACTGCCGATGTAAAATCACATTTGTTAAACCGCCACTAATATTATCCCACCAAGATTTAACAGTCGAGAACTCCTCTTCTAGAGGTTTGTAGCTAAACCTCGAAGCATCCCATATACGACCCTTGAAAACAGACAGAAAAGAGGTTGTGCTTAATCAATTCACTTCCACTCCATAATCTCAGGCTGCAGGGATCTACTCCACTGATTCATTGTATCATGCCCTCCATAGGAGGTTCTTAAGTCTTTGGGACCACAATGGGACCTGTTTTCAGCCTGCACTAGGCAGCCCATGGCAGCAACTAGAACAACCTGAGGTCGTAGCACGAAGGGAGTGAGACGAGAGTGATCTACACCTAGAGCAATTATTAAAGGAACCATCATTCTTTGGGAAATTCCATCCAAGATCAAGAAGTAGGTGTTTAATCAATATTTTCACAATAGTTTTATGCTTTTCATGGTTAAAATACGAACATAAAGATGCATCATTCCAAGATCTTGATAGAAGGGAGGAGACGCAAAACAAAAGCAAACAAATAGGAATATCATAATATCATGCATGTTCCCACGCTCCAATGAAGACCCTATTCAAGCAAATCAATACTTCCATGGATAATTCTCCAAGTCTAGGAAGAGAATTGCTCCGATTAGGTATCTAATCAAGGAAGGTTAAAATATAGATGTGCTTTGGAAGGCTAGCCCAAAAAGCATTCAAATTTTTATCATTGTCCATGCCTGTCTAGCGGGGAAGACAATATTAAAAGGATTATTATTCTGTACACCATTAATAGATTAACAAAAACGACAAATAAATCTAAGATAATATCATATATATTTAAAATGTAATAAAATAATAATATAATTAAAAGTATACTTAGCATCACCTTGTGGAATTTTTACTCCATTAATGATAGGCTATATAATTATCCATATTAAAATGGTCAAAATCTCGAAACCCCGTCCCCTCAAGGCATCAACATTCTTTGGGCGAGTTAGTTGGAAGGCAATTCATCAAATGGATGCCATTATCTTTTGAATTAGCGGGTTGTCCTCCACCAAAATTTGTTCAACGTCAACCTAAGAAACACGAAAATTGCTACAGCAACTACTTTAAGAATCACTTCTCTTCTGGCTTGTCGGAGCAATTTACCTTTTCAAGCCTTGGGTTCTGTTAATCCTTGTCACACACAAAACCAAGGGCAGCCCCAAGTGAGCAAACCTCTTACAGTACTTATAATCCGATGGAGAGTATTTTATGGGGAAAGGAAAAATGACTGTTGAAAGTATGCATTTTTTAACATCCGCTGTAACCTTTAAACCATGCCATAAATTTTTTTATTTAAAATTTTTTAACAATGTAAAATTAATATTTTTTGAGTTATTTATATATGTTTAAAATTTAAGAATTTTAAATTAATAAGTGTTAAATATAGTGGTAAAAAACATTGCAAACTCAAAATTCCAAGAAGAGATGTCAACATCAACAACATTATTGAGGAAATCTCAAAAGGATTAATCTTTAGAAATTATAACATTAACACAAAAGATACTTTATTTATACAAAAATAAAAAATTACCAAATTTAGAGTCTTGCTTTATCTCAATAAATAGTGACATTAATGAAAACAATATTTGGTGTTAAAGCACCAAAATTAAAATGGTGAAAATAATGTCAATCATTTCAAGTCGCTTTGAACATATTAAGTAACAAAACAAAGCCTTTAGGGAGAAGTAGACGATGTTAACAAAAAGTATGAGACGACTGATGCCAAAATGGCACAAACTGTAACCCTACAAGGGTGTTAAAACAAATTGGTAGATTTTTTCGTCTGCTGGTTTATTTGCAATGGCAAGTGGCTTGCACTTCTTCTATGACTTGAAAATTTGCCCCTATCAGAAACTACTTATCAGATGGTTTTGCAAGCTGCCTGACTCTGCGAGCACATTCTGCAAAATTTTGCGCCAGAGGAGCGCATTTAGTAAGGTCATTAGTATTCTCCTTGTAGCATGTCATCCAAGCATTACTCTCAACCGAACAAGGCATAGGCTTTGGTTCTGGTATCTTGAACTCCTTATCATGAAGATCCTTGGCTTTTTGTGTTACTTCCTGCACCATGTTCTTTTCCTGCTTCCGCAGCTTTTCTACTACATTTTCGCTCTCTTTAACGATAGATCGAATTGCATCCAACTCTGAACTGACAGAGTAAGGAGGCTGGTTTACGGGCATAAACAAGGGAGGTGGAACAGCCCATCCGGTGCCTGTACTAGTCCCTTTCTGTTGTTCAGAATCATCAGGCATTTGCGGCTGATCTACCTTAGTTTCTGGCAGTCGAGGCTCTCGTGGCACCCTGGTTTTAGTTTTCTTTGTTCTTTTCTTCACCTTCTGATCATCTTCAGTTAGTCGGTCGATAAGCCTGGTGCTAATTTGGATTGGAAAATCATCCATGTCACCACCAGCCCAAGATGAAATACCTAACAACATCAGCAAAGAAACATACCATGGATTAAAAACATAGCACACCTATTCTCACTAAGCAAGCTCTTTCACCAGGAATCTAGCTCAAGACCTTAGGCAAAACAAATAACTAATAAGCCCCTAACATAGCACAAAAAACACACGTATAACTCAAGCTAGAGACCAGAGGATTTACAAAGGACAACATGAAAACTCAAACAACTGTCCTGGATGATTGACTGAAAATAGATCATCCATCCTATAATAAAATTAAAATTAGTATATGAAACATATGAGCGCTTCAGTCACTATAATACCGATGCAAAACATGGGTTATTATGACAAATTTCAATTCACAGCTTAGATTCTAAAGAAGAGTTCTCACTGGAAACCTGTGACAAGCACATTGTACAATTTGATACCTGGCAATGCAGTATCCCTATGCTACTCCAAAATAATTAACTATTTTAAACCAACGAAGAGCATAAATTACAAACAGATCACTTTCTGAAACAACAAAGACAAAGAAATCCAAAACCCATTTATGGATTTATAATTCCAATTCCTTCAATTGCTTGCAATACAAAAAAAAGACCCAATACGCAAACCGATTCAGCCAACCAGCCTATGGTCGGCCCCTAATTCCAAACGAAAAGCTGTGCAAAAACGATAATGGCAAAGATTCAAAAGAGAAGAATCTTCAGGAGAAGAGAAATAAGGAGTCGAACTGTGAAACAAAGGCACGAATTCTTACGCGGCAGTCGATCTGAGCCAAACCCGACAAATGAAGGGAGCTCCGCTTTCTAGGATGGAATGAAACGGTGGAGTTTATTGCCGGAGATGTATCAAAAGAAGAGAGATTGAAATCGTTCGTAAACCCTATAACGAAGGAGAGAGAAGCTTCTTTCTTAGTGGCTGGCTGTCTTATTTTCTTCCCCTCTTTCAGACAGTCCATTTGGCTAGAATGAGTCATCATGGGCCTATAGTTAACTTGTTGGGTTTATTATAAAAAAGCCCAATTCAATTTAAAAAAAAAACCTCATCTTAATTCTTTTTTAATAATTTATAGGGTTAATGAAATTTTTAGTTGTTCACAATTAGATTTATTTTGGTACCTATACTTTTTTAGTTTTGATACTTAAACTAAGTAACTAAGTCCATTTTAGTTATTGAACTTGGATAATCTAAAAGTTTGATAACGTGACACTCTATAATTGTGTCATTTCATCATCTAAAAATTTTATTTTATTTTTAATTTTCAAGTGAGAATATGGCACATAATCAAATATTGATGGAATTCAAGTTCAAATACTAAAATAAACTTAATTTTTGAGTTTAAGTATTAATTAGTACACTTAATTCTTGCAATTTCACAAAAAATTATACAATTAAATAAATATAGCATAATAATTTAAACAATTTGCCCATATTTTCTCTCACTTCCATCTTTATCTTCAAGTCTCCATGGTTGGTTATAGAACACTCATAAATTATACTTTGGTGTGAAATCTCACTTTAATTTCATGAAAATTTCAAAGATTTTGGGTTAAAAATGAGAAAAAAATTGAATAAAATAGAAAAAAAAATTATTTTTTTTTCTAAAAATAATTTGGAAGAAACCCATGGTAAAACTTCCCCAAAATTCAAGGGACCTATTTACAATGATGGAGAATTGTGTGCTTTTTCCCCCCATATTTTTCCTTTTTTTTTTTTTATTCTTTTATTATTTATTTATATTTTTTTATTGTCGTTGTCATTTCCCACTTGTATACATGTAGAAAAATCTAAATATTTTCATTTTTACTTTCAATTTAATTCTTTAATTATCAACCAATCCAAATTCAACACATTTCTTCTTTAATTTTGACAAATTTTCTCTTTCTTTTATACCTCAACACTTGGAAATTCCAATATTATGATTATGCCTCCAAATATCTACTAAAAGTTGAAAAATTACATTTAGATACTTGCTCCACAAAATGAAAAGATTACACTTTAATCCTTGTATTTGTCACCACTTTTCAATCTGGCCCATATCTAAATTTTCGACCTCTATCTATCAATTCATATCCATATCACATTTATAAAAAATTATTTCTGAAAATTTTGCCCATTTCTCTAAAATGACGAAATGCAATATTAGTCCATCTTTCACAAATTTACAGTTTAATCCTTACTAAACCTTCAATATTCATACTTTCTTTCTCAATATTAAATTTTGACTTTACTTCTTTATTCAATGGATAACTCTTGCATTTAGGGAAAATTTACTATTTATCTTTCGAAATACTATTATTAGTGACATTGAGATTTTTAAGGTGTTATACTACTATTATTATTTTAATGACTTTTTTGTCTTTTCATACATTGAACTTATATCTAATGGATCCATAAACAAAATTTTTACCACTACACCAATGATAATTCTTGAGTAAGCTTTAAAAAAAAAACTCTTAATATAAAATGTTTTCTTTCATCAAATTTGTGTATATGGATAATGTCATTGATACTGTTAGTGTCGCATGTCAACTCGATATTAGTTTCAAATTTTATAATTCATTATTTATTATCTGTTATTTTTTAATACACACTTATATTCTAAATACATGATTTTCACATACAGAGTCATGTTTATAATACATATAAACCTCATTTTAAATGTTTGCTTGAGATATATCAAATATGGTGGATCAACTTCAATTTTTTCTCAATTTGTTTAAATATACCTTCAAAGTTTGAGGGGGTTTAGAGAAATAATTGCCTCCTAATGGAAGTTTCACCAAGCCTAACCCTACACAATCAAATCTTAGTTAAAGCTTATTTTAAAGTATTTCCTTTGAGGGTTAGTAAAATTTTAGATTTTATAAACAAAATTGAGAAGTTGTTATGCCAATGGCTTAGGTAGTGTTAGAAAAGAATGAGATATGGTACTTTAAGCCTCCATGTTGGAGTTTTGTTATATATATTTATGTATGTGTGGAATTTTATTACGTGTGGATTTTATTTAAATTTATCATGATTTAAGTTCGAATATATTTTAATTATTACTTCATTTGTTTATTTATTGCAATGATTTAATTATGAATATAGTTATTCATGTATTAATTGTAAAATCAATTAATTTTAATTATAGTTTTATTGATATATTACTCGATAACATATGTTATAGTATCTAATTCGTTGTTTTTACATTAACTACAGATAAATACACCGTCAATCCAACTTCACCCTTAATTAAATTTGAAAGCATAGTTTGAGGATGTAGGAGGGCATTAACCAAATTTTCATTACCAAGAGAGTTAAAGTACAGGATGGAGAATGAGAAGGTGAGCTCAGGCTTTAGCAATCCTCTTATTCGAGTTTCAGCGCAGTGAAAGACCAAAGAAGAAAGCCTCGACAATTTTCTTCCATACCATGTTCTCAATTGAAACAAATGTCCAACATCTTTTTATTTTTAAATAAAGAAAGTAAATAGTGTAAAGTAAAGGAAACAACTGTACATATGTACATGAAACCATTAAATGTTAAATTCAACATTTTAGTACATTGGCTTTCTTGGCATGCTCAATCGTGCAGTATTTTTTTTTTCTTCAACAGAAACTAAAGTTTGGCATAATTGGAAAAATAATAATACTATGCAAAAACAAAACAATTAATTAATTTCGAATTTGGGGAAAGTAGAAGGATTGATCAAAATTTTCGAGGAAAGTGACAGGAAAAATGTTTTGGGAAAGTAAAATTTTCGGTGGAAAAGTAAAAAAGTTTGAGGAGAAAAAGTAAAAGGGTAAAGTAAAAAGGGTTTGATATTTAATTTATTCGAATTATTTGAGTTATTAAAATTCAAAAATTTAACTCGATTTGAACTTGAAATTTAAAAAAAAAAATTCAAGTTGATTCCAACAACTCGATTAATTAGATTCGAATAATTCAATTTTTTTTAATTTTTTTTGAGTTGAATCAAACTTTATTAACCCTTAATCAACACGATAGGACCCAATGTCTTTTAGCTTAAATGGATGATGAGTTAAATATGGACAAAAATTTTAATTAATTTAATGTGATTCTCTTGGTTAAAGATCACTTCATACTTAAAGTTTATTTAATAAAGTACATATTTTTTTAGATAAATTTACAAATTTAGGTTATAATATTTGTATTTTTTTAATCAATTTGGCCCTTATCATTTTTCAAGCTAAATTTGATTATCAATATTTTGAAAAGAGTTGAATTTGACCATCAATATTTTAAAAACAGTTGAATTGTTTTTTTTAAAACAAAAATATTGACTAAAAACGTAAAATTTTAAACATAGCAATTCACATGATAATCCACATGCATTTTATGCTATTTTTCTTTATAATTTTTATATTTTTTGAATTTTTTTCTTATTTTAGAATAGTTTTTATAAATTTTAAATTATTTGTTGATATGTCGTATAAGACAAATAATATCATGTCAATATGAAATAGACGCGAACAGACTACTATGTAGATTGCCATGCCAATGTAGTTAAAAAAAATAATATTTTTGTTAGCATTTCCGTTAAAAAAACGATTTAACTTTTTTTTGAAAGGTTAATGAACAATTTAGCTTATAAAAAGAATAATGGTCAAATTGACAACATGTAAATATTGAAGGTTAAATTTGTCATTATGCTTATTTTTAATAAGTAAGAAATGTTAATAATTAAGATTTCTTGTTTAAGAATGATAAATTTAAAGTTGCTAAGCATTAAGCATTAGGTCTCCCTTAAAAACCAATAGTGTTTTCCATAGAGTCCTAGAGAAAGCAGTAATTGCTGCAGCTTGGGATGGAGGAGAGTGGTGGCGAGGAGAGGGAGAGTAGTGAGGAGATCTCCTTGTTAGCAGAAGAACTCATCCAATTATTAGTTAAGAGATCAATGGTGGTGTCGAATGTTAAACCGACTTTGATATGCTCAGTTTGGACAAAAAAGTCTTTCAGTCCGAAAAGTTTTAGGGCACAGTTGAAGAGCATATGGAAAACTAAGAAAAAGTTTGAGATTCAGTTGGCAGGGCAAAATCTTTTCCTAATTGTTTTTTATTCAGAAGAAGACATGGAAGGACGTCCTTGGTCATTCCGCAAATATCTTATTTTATTCGATCGCTTGAGCAGACCGATTGAGCGAGATCAGATTCAAGTTATTTCCTCGCCGTTCTGGATCAAAATTGGCTCGTGCTTACTAGAATCTAACAAAAAGGATCTCTTGCATGCCATTGGGGGTACTTTCGGAGTAGTAATCAGGTCTGAAATTAATGGTGATATTTGTAGACTTAAAATTAACCTGGATGTGCAGAAACCCCTTAGGAGAGGTATTTTTATTTCAAGTAATAATAATGTTAAATCGTGGATTTCTTTCAAATATGAGAAATTACCGAACTTCTACTTTGGGTATGGTAGAATGGGCCATGGTCTTAACGATTGTTTGGTGATAAGTCCTGCAAAAAAAAAACAAAGTCAAAGATGATCCTCCATACACTATAGAACTAAAAGCTGAATCAAACTTGGTTGGGAGAGAAAATATGAAGTTAAATACTTTCGCAAAAAAGTTGGGTTCTCAATGTTCTTATACAGGCAACTTAAAGCAGGAGTTTAGCGGTATTGAAAAGTGTGTAGAACCTATTATCACGCAGGGAAAGGAGCAATGTGGACGACAATTGACGGGTTGGGAGGAAGGGCTAAAGGAACAGGAGGTAGATTTCAGTATGATAGAGATCGGTGTGTCGAATGAAAGTAATAATGAGGTGGGGAGATTTTCAGTAGCTCCTAAGAAGTCAAGTTGGAAAAGGCTAGTTCCAGTGAATCTGCTAGATAATTGGAAGAGTGAAAGTGTTGTGGGTAAGAGGAAATTTCTAGAAGATGCTGGTGGTAAAAATAGGATATGAGTGTCATATGGAGATGAAACGAAAATGTTAAAGTATGAAGGTATGGTCAGTCGAGAAGGGATTCCCAGGAGTGCAATGATTGAAAATTTGGAACAAAATGTTGTTTCAAACAATTCAGGATCAGTGATTGCCAATAGGCAAGCCGACTGGACACAATGAAAAACATATGCTAGAATACCCGTGGGTTGGGGAGTCCACGGGCGGTACGGAGGCAGTGGCATTTACTCAAGCAACATAATTCCCACATGGTCTTCTTAATGGAGACAAAATTAGACAAAAAGCGTATGGAAATGGGTAGGAGCTGTGGTTTTATAAATGGAATTGACGTTGAAGTAGAAGGATCCTAGGGCGGGCTATGTTTAGCATGGAAATGAGACATTAAGGTAATTGTGAAGAGCTTCTCTAAGTGGCATATTGATGTTATGATAAAGGAGGAATACATCCAAGAGGAGTAGAGGTTTACGGGATTTTATGGCTCACCTTATTTAAAAGATAAGAATCTTGCATGGAACTTGCTTAGAAGATTAGGCTGAGAACATAATTACTGATAAACGATAAATTATACATATTTTTACCTCATGTTTAGCCTTTATTTTGGATAAATTATTATCAATTTAGTGAGAATTGGTGCTCTTAATCTTTCTTTTTCATATCTTACACTCATGAGAGCATAGGGAAGAGAAAAGAACAGAAAATGGACCAAAAATGGAGAAAATGAGCCAAAATGTGTAATTAACACGGTCCAATGATCATTACACGACCGTGGCACACGGCTGTGCCACATGAAGACCACACGGTCCAGCCCCTGACAAGCACGGCCAGGCCACACAGCTGTGCCTCCATCGACAGACTCTCACACGGCCCTTTGTCGTGGCACACGGGCGTGGCACACGGGCGTGTTCTAGTTGTGAGGAAGAGGAATTTCACTCGGATTCGGATGCTTAGGGGCTAAGAAAGCCATTCTAAACTCTATATAAAGACCCCAGGAGGCAACTCTAAAGATATACTCTTTTCTCTCAGGAAAGAGCGCCATATTTCTGCCAACACAAGGAGTGAAAGCAAGGAAATACTCCAAGGGAAGCCGATTGATTCATCCCAGAAGCCAGAATTCTACATCAAGACAGAGGATCTCCCTAAATTCCTTCAGGGGTTTTCGGGTTCTTTATGTTTTGTTATATTAATATTTTTGAGATATTTTCTTTCTTTATTATGAACCAAACCCCTCAAATACTTAAGAGGGATGAAACCTAAAACGAATATTGTTATTATTTATTCTTAAGTTATATGATAAATACTTAAGTTGCTCTTAATTATGTGTACTTAATTCTTGTGTAATAAGCCTAGGTATAAATTCAAGAAACGGATGTGCTTAAAGCAGATGAGTAAAAGTCCATGTGGTAAGAGTAGATCTACCATAATTAAGCAGAGTTGCATGCGACCCTAGACATAGGGCGACATAAATCTGCCGGATTAGGGTCAAACCTAATATGGGGAACCATAGATCGAATTAATGCAACCTAGGATGTTAATTAATAAAGAAACTTTAGTTAACAACCTAGGCCTAGTTGCTCTTCTCCTCGACAGAGGGTTTAGCATAAATTAGGGATCTCTACGGATCAAGTCAAGTGAATAAATCGTCTAGCTCAAGAACCAATAACAAGTGAAGTCTAGGTGGATTCTTCCATAAGTATTGCTTATATCAATCAGCTTTTCCCTAAAGTTTTTCCCAATTTACTTTTTATGCACTTTTAGTTAGTTTTAGAATTAGTTTCAACCAAACCTCTTTTATTTTTAGGCTAGATAATAGAAAAGAAGTAAGTATTAGTACTTTTAGTTCCCTTGGGTACGATAACTCGGTCTTGCCGTTAAACTATACTACTGTTCGATAGGTGCGCTTACCTTTAATATCATGATATTAGTTAGTTTTGGTGTGATCAATTTTATAAATTTTATTACTTAATATCGCGAGACGTTATCAATTACCCTTAGCTTATAGGTGGTGATTTCAATGAAATTATGTATTCTTTCAAGAAAAGTGGTGGAGTGCAAAGGGATCAGAGGAGAATGAAGGCATATAAGGAGGTTTTAGAGGAGTGTCAATTAGTGGATATTGCGTATTCGGGGGTTTGGTTCACATGGGAAAGGAGAATCTACCAGAAACAAACATTAGGGAGAGATTGGATAGAGGGGCTGCAAATGAAAAATAGATAACTCTATTTCCAATGGGTAGCATTCAACATTTTCCTTATTCAACATCAGATCATTGCCTTCTTCTCCTTAATACAGAAAGTGCTAATAAATACACAAGAAGTCTAAAATTCCACTTCGAAGCCTGGTGGACCATGGAGGAGTCTATCGAACAAGTAATTACGGAATCTTGGGAGTATCTACAGGACCGCTAATTGAGAAACTAGAAAAATTGCAATTTCGATTGAAGAAATGGGTATGCATTAACAGAAGAAATAGGGAAGGTCTAAAAAAGAGGTTAAATAAGGAGCTTAAAATTCTGTTGGAGAATGAAATGATGATGAAATGTTGGCAAGGATTATTGACACTAAAATCTACCTGAACATGGAGATTGATAATGATGAAATGTATTGGGAGCAAAAAGCTAGAGCAAATTGGCTCTAGCTTAGGGATAAGAATTCTGCCTACTTTCATAAGTGTGCATCAGCTCACAGACAAGCCAACACAATTTCTAAGCTGGTATTAGATGACGGGAAGGAAATCACTGAGGGATCAGAAATTAACGAGACTGCCATTTTGTTTTTTCAGGAGCTCTTTACAATAAATGGAGTTGGGGATCCATGTCATTTGTTAACGGGCATTGAAAAAAGCGTTTCTCACGAGGTAAATAAAGGTTTATTATCTCCTTTCAGGTAAAAAGAAGTTCGGTCAGCACTGAAAGGGATGGAACCCACCAAAGCACCAAGACCGGATGGGTTTCTAACACTATTCTTTCAAAGGTATTGGCATATAGTAGGAAAAGATGTCATTGATTATTGCTTAGGAATTTTGAATGACAACAAGAATGTTAAATCACTTAATATGACAGATATTGTACTCATCCCAAAAGTCTCAAAACCCATAAAACTTGTAAATTTCAGGCCTATCAGTCTATGCATAGTCATTTACAAAATCGTGGCAAAAACAATAGCAAACCGCTTGCAAGAGGTCATTGGCAGATGTACTGATAAGGTACAAAGCGCATTTATCCTAGGGCAACTTATTTCAGATAACGTGCTTTTAGCTTATGAAATTTTATACACGTTTTGACAAAAGCGCATAGGGAAAAAAGGGTATATGGGAGTAAAGCTTGATATGAGTAAGGCTTATGATAGAGTTGAGTGGGATTTTATAAAAAAAAGTGATGTTAAAAATGGGGTTTGTAAGAGAATGGATGGGATTAATAATGAAATGCATTACCACATCTTCTTATGCGGTAAATATTAATGGAATGAGGGGTAGACTTTTTCAACCTACTAGGGGACTCTAACAGGGTGATCCACTAAGTCCGTTTCTCTTTCTTATATACAGTGAGAGCCTCTTATCTCTTATCTCTGATGAGAATAGCAAAGAAAGAGGGTTTGTTAAAAAGCGCAAAGGTAAGTAGAAGAGGGCCAAAGATATCTCATTTATTATTTGTAGACGATTGCGTGCTGTTTAGTAGAGCAACAGATAGGGGTGTAATGGTTTTGAAAGACATACTCAAGGAATATGAAAGTTATTCGGGCCAATATGTGAATTTTAGCAAATCAACGATCTTTTACAGCTTGAGTACAACCAAAGAGAAAAAGAAGAAGTGTCATCATTATTAGGAGTAAGGAGCTCAACAAATCTTGAGAAGTATCTGGGACTTCCTAATGTGGTGGGCAGATAGAAAAAAGAGTCTTTTCAGAATCTATTAGATAGAGTCTCTGTGCATATTGAAGGTTGGAGTACCAGGCTGCTATCCCTAGGGGGAAAGGAGGTCTTTATTAAATCAGTCTTACAGGCAATACCAACATATGCTATGTCTTGCTTCTTTTTACCTAACTCATTATGTAGGATGTTGAAAGCATTTTTACTATGTTTTGGTGGCAAAAAAGGTTTGGGAAAAGAGGTCTACATTGATGCTAGTAGAGATATTTGTGTCTACCTAAAGACGAAGGAGGAATGGTGTTTATAAGTATGGCTGAATTCAATATAGCTTTTTTGGAAAAACAAGGATGTGGACTTTTAATTGACCCGAATTCATTAGTAGCAAAAGTTTTCAAAGCGAAGTATTTTCCAAAAAACGATTTTCTTAACTCGCGTTTGGGGAATAAGAGCTCTTATGCATGGCGCAGTATATAGGTGGCTAAGGGTATACAAGAGAAAGGTTTGATTTGGAAGGTTGGTACGGGTACGAGCATTTCAATTTTTAATGATGTATGGATTCCAGATTACATAAATTTAAGATTATCGTCTATTGTTGATAATTTGCGTTATGATAAGTTGCTGAGCTAATCAATAATTTCGAAAGAGATTGGAATAGAGAAATGATTGTTAATACCTTCCCAGAAGCAGAAGCTGAATTGATCCTCCGAATTCCCTTGGCAATTGAACCTCATGTAGATTTTCTAGCTTGGAACGGTGACCCTTCGGGAGAGTATTTAGTTCGAAGCGCTTACAAACTATTACAAAGTTCAAATCCTAGAGCTTATGCTTTACAAACTGTTTACAGGGATTATTACAGAAAACTCTGGCACTTAGATCTACCTACTAAGCTCAAAATTACAATCTGAAAAATTTCTTGGAACCATCTGCCTACTCGGGCAAACATGTTATACAAGAAACTAGCAAATAGTTCAATGTGCCCTCGGTGTGGTGTGAAATTAGAGACAATGAACCACCTCTTTCATGAGTGCCCTGTTTTAGTGGCAGTGTAGGAAGCATTATCAGTTTTAAATTTTCTACAGTTTTTAAACTTAAAGTTCGATCTGTGGCTTACCAAGGTCTTTGCTCTCCCTCCTCCGAAACAGTGTAGAATTTTTTGTGGTACGCTATGGGCCATCTGGGGAGACAAAAATGCTCGAATACATGACAAAACAAACAGATCTGGTCAGGAGATAGGAAGTTACGTTCATAGTTACCTAAATGAACTCGATGGGTTTGGTAAAAATATCCTCAATGCTTCTAAGGTAGATATTAAATGAATTCACCCACTTGGGCAGGTAGTGAAAATCAATTTTGACGGCGCATATGATGAGAAGAACCACTAATCTGCGTCGGGGATAGTGGTCAGAAATAGCAAGAGACTCGTTCTTCTCTCAAGTACAGAGATCTACAAAGGGGTGGCTTCTGCTTTCGCTGCCAAAGCTATCGCTTGTCGACGAACAACCCAGATAGGCCTCGACATGTAAAGATCAGAAATCATCATAGAAGGTGACTCGTTATCGATAATAAAGAAATGCAAGGCTATAAAGATCGATAAATCGCAGATAGGGGCTTATATACATGACATTCACAAGTTGGAATCCAGAGCTAGAAAGTTAAGGTTTGATATACCCTGAGATCAGCGAATGGTTTAGCCCATATTTTAGCAACAGAATCGCTAAAGAAGAGAGAAGAGGCGTACCTAGTTGAAACATTCCCAGCTATGCTGAAAATCAGGCGAGATGCGAGAGTGTACGAGAGCCGGATTGAAGGAAAAAAGAGATGGAAGGACAGGAGAGTTTCAAAATGACTAGATCAATAGTCTTAGTAAATAAAGCTCCCCTCGGTAACTGATTTTGCCATTAAAGAGTGAAATGAAAAATGCGATGGAATCGACAAGCGACAGACTTTCTGATTGGGCATAAGGACGGTGGCATTAATGGCATTCTAGATTTTTCTTTTATTTCCATAAAGATCAGATTTTTATTTCCTTTCCTAGCCAGCTTGTTCTGGGCCAATTTTCATGTTTGGTTTAATTTTCTATGGACTTTTTTAATGCTTTTTAATCAAGCCCAATTAGATTTTTTTATTCAAAAAAAAGATTTCTTGTTTAAGTTTTTTTTGGAGATCAAGTTTAGAAGAGATGTAATCCGATAAAAGTATCATGGAGGCCTTTATATTAGGAGTTAAATTACATTTTCCCCGTCTGATAAAAATTAGACAAATTAGTCCATGTATATTAAATCAAAAAGCAAACTGGTCTTTTTGTTAAAAATTCTATCTATTTCTACTGTTAAAAATTGGCCCATATATGTCAACATAAGGTACATGTCACATGCCACGTGTCATTGTTTAGTTATTTCGTTAGCCACGTTAGTTTTTAATTTTATTAATGGATGAAGTTTTTAACAGAAATGACAATTTTGCTCTTTGATTTAAAGTATAGGGACTAATTTACCCATTTTTTAAATAGAGGAGATAAAATACAATCTAACTCCTAATATAAGGGCTTCGTAGTATTTTACTGATGTAATCCCTAAAGGTGTTTTTTTTTTTTTTTTTTAATGTGAGTTTGGTTTGTAACTATATTGTACAAAAGTCACACGTGTTGTAAGGATGGTTTGTAGCTTTTATCTTTGCAAAAATTATGAGTTAAATGAGATGATATTTTATTCTTTTGGAATTGTGGATGTAAGCTTAAAGAGTATAATCACGTTAAATATTATTTCCTATGAAAACTCTTAATTTTTCTTATATCTCGTTGATTATATTTTTGCTCACAATTTTTTTAAGAAATGGTATAAGAATTATGGTTTGATATTTATCACGAAACAATTACGGGTCATTGTTTAGTTGAAAAGAAATTTGTTGTTGCTAATTATGCGTATGAGATCGAAAAATGTATAAGAAAACATGTTGCGACTAATTGTCAGTTGCAAGTGAAGACCCTCAATTGAACTAGTGATATTTCAATGAATTTTGACTGAAATACTAAAAGTCCCTATAAAAAGTTAAATTAAAATCCTGAAAAAAATTATACCCAATTGAAGACTTTAATTATAAAATTGTAATCAGTTGAATCTTCAAAGACAAATGATAGTTAATTTGTCTACTTAAAAATTTTCAAAATTAAAAACCGCAAATAGAGTTGTTGAGACAAGTTTCCTTGCACATCTCAATTGAAGTGGACACTCTTTTAGTGCTTCAAACGAATACTTGAAATCTCCAAGATTCTAACAAAAATGGTCTAATTATTAAAGAAGACGACTGATCAATCTCATATTCAACATTAGCCACAAAAAAATAACCCAAATGATTGAACATTCCACTTTGTAGTCACAGCTTCTTTCCTATATATCTTTGTGAGGTGAAATCTGATCAGGTCACCGTAGGAGTAGTGTAGGTTGAGAATTTTAGATGCTGTGTCTCCCTCCATCGATCACTCACCTTTCCCAGTGTCATTGTAGACTTCTCCATTATTTCACTCAAATCATGTTAAAAATAATCATATTTTGTTTGCATGATTTTTATTTAGTGAAACATCATAGCTTGTGTCCTAAGAAAAACCATGATTACAGAGCTTTTAAATAATGTGGTATACCAAATGCTTGCAAATCACACATTCATGTATGTCGAAATTAAACATTATTTTAAGGGTTTCTTGAGGATTTTAAAATTATATAAGCATCAGCAAGAGACTGTGTGGTGTAAAGCAACTCATTATCAACCTCTCAGTCATGATATTGTTTGAATTTAAGGTCTAATCACAAGTCACAAATGAGTCAATTAACTTGTGGCTGGATTAAAAATCTTTAATATCAAGTCCAATATGATGACATAATTCAAGTATTTCCCATTGGTAAATAATTTTTTATTCATAATCTAATTTTCTTGAAAAGGTTATGGCATTCACTCACTATCGAGTATAAAAAAGAATGTTTATCTGTGATTTTGTCTGCACTCAGTACAATTGGTTTTTTTTTTTTTGTTTATAAATGTGACCCAAGCTTGGCGCTATGGACAAAAGAAATGTTAATTAATCCATAAAAGATAATGATAAAACTCTAAAAAATGATATCATCTCTGCTAGAGCGCTGCAAAGAGAAACAGCATGATCAACTTATATATTGCTTATTTAATTAGGAGTGGGATTGAACTAATTATAATAGTTGAAAACAATTAGTAATGAAGAGTGTGCTCCAACCGAATTATGGGTCAAAATGGATTTTGCAGTGTTAATTTTATTGATTTTGATAGAGTTTATTGTATGTCGCAAGATTTTAAGATTAGAATGGTTAATTTGGATTCTCATGATCTTTTTATGTAATTGTTAATGATTGAGGAAAAAATAATATGTTATAGCAAGCAGAACAGTGGTCCTATTCCTATTGTTGAGTGATCTTAGCACTCTGCACTTATCTAAATCAACTTAAGAGGCAAATGCTTCTTCTGGTAAATGTACTAGAATTTATTCTTCTCTCTCTTTTTGTCAATTTCTGAAGTTCATCCCTCTCCTTTAAGAAAATTTAAAAAATTAGTTCCTCTAATTTAATTTGTCTGAATTTGATTGTTGTACTATAAGAAAGCTGAGAAATTAATCCAAGTTTTCGTAAAAGTGTAAACTTAATTGGTTAATTTTGATTAATTTATTATGAATTGATAAATTGTTGATTATCGAATTTTTAAATGAGACACAATCACTATATGTAAAAGGAGTGTTTTTTAACAATTATGGGAGGGATATAATATTAAATTTGGCCACAAATCTTAATCAATCTTGAGAAGATGATCATCCATTAATAAGCGTAATTAAGAGAAAAGAAACTAATTTTGTAGTTCAATAACAAATATATCTTTTTTTTTAATCAAAAACAATAAGATTTAAACTCCAACTTCCTGTTTTAAAATCGTAAAAGAAAAAAGGGAAAGAAAACTTAAATCACAACAAAGTAACTCTCCTTTTGCCATTATTCAATATATAAATGTCAAATATATATATATATACAGAAAAGGTATCACTACACAAAAGCCCACTAGCACTTTTGATCATGCCCACTGTGTCCCTAATCTTCTCTCTTTTTCCCTTTCTCTATTTTATATTTGGATGAATAATAATTGTCTTGAACAGAAGAAAAGATTACAATATTTGCAAGGCACCAACAAATATCACATCTTGAGGATATGGGGGTTGGTATCAGTTTTGAATTGGTAGGTAAGAAACCTCTGAAGAAGCGAGGACCTTCCCGCAATATTCTGAAATTAATAGATGGTAAAAAAAAAAAAAAAAAAACCGACCTAAAGACAATCAAACTACATACATAAAACTTTGGTAATTTTGATTAATTTTTACTCACAACTTCTTCCAACTATGGGGCATGATCAGGCTACTGTTTTGCGTACGCGTTGGTCGTGTTTAATTCATTGTTGTTTAGGCAATCGAACCCAAAGTCATGGATCCCAAAATCCTGACAGTCCAGCAACCATGCGATGCTGTCTTCCCAAGATGGCAAGCTTGTCTGATCATTACAAGTTTCAGCTGCTGGTACGGTGCTGTTCCATGAATCATCAGCCAGGGGAGGTTCATCCAGCCATAAGCTTGTCAATAAAGATTCATCGTTGCAAATGCTGTCTAACAAAATGGAGTCATCGGTGGTGGAGCAATTCTCAGTTGGTGTAGTACTGGAATTATCCTCTGACGAGTTGGCGGCGGTGCCGTCGTTCTCTGTGATATGATTATCTGCAGAATTGTGACCATGGGAAGGACTTTGTTCGGTCTTAGATTGCTTGTCTAAAGGTTCGTGAGTAACAGGGTCGATTCCCATTTTAACAAGTTTTTTCTTGATGTGGGTGTTCCAGTGGTTCTTGATCTCATTATCGGTTCTGCCTGGCAACCTGGCTGCAATCTTCGACCACCTGATAAAACAGAACAACAATAACCAATGTCAATTAATTGCTTTAAGTATAAGCTGTCCCAATCAAAGATAATAATCAAACTGCTCCAAGCAATCACCTATTGCCAAGACGGGCATGAAGGTCAATAACCAACTGTTCTTCAGCCTCGGAAAGCAGGCCTCTCTTCAAGTCAGGCCGAAGATAATTAGTCCAGCGAAGGCGGCAGCTCTTGCCACAGCGGCGGAGGCCGGCGAGCTTAGGGAGAGCACGCCAGCAACACTGCCCATTGGTAAGAATAAAGTTGATGAGTTTCTGGTCTTCCTCAGCAGTCCAGGGCCCCTTTTTCACTCCCAGTTTGTCACAACAAGGCTGCCTACCCATAACTTGGTCGTAGTAAGCACAAACTAAGTAGTATGAATAGCAAGACAAGTAATTAATCTCACCAACTCTATACCTGTAAGGACCCGAAAGCCCCACTTCCACCTTTATATAAAGTCCTCGAGCAGCTTTCAAAGGCCGATATATAAAAATAAATAAATAATATGGAAATTATGTAATTTAACCTAGTAAATATATATATATGAATATAATTTGGGAAATTATAGAGTGGGAGGAGATCCCAGGCCGGGTCCACCGTTGGTTTAAGAAAGCGACGTTGGAACTAAAACGGGGTGTTCTGGTGTGAGTACATACACAAAAGAGAGAGAGATGGGATGATGGATGACCCAATCAAAATTGCTATATCGAAGTATTCACCCAAAAAGTTTTCATCCCATTTTCCTACAAAACCCCCCCACTCACCCTCCCTCATTTCAATCTTACTCCATCATTCCATCACCCATTTCGTCATCACTACGTTTACATGTGCCCTCTAATTTTAACCTTTTGATTTACGGACTATTATATTTGGGAAATTATGGATTTGTTTCATAATATTATTTGCCACATCATCATATTTTTATATTATTTTTAATTGAAGGACCTAAATACTAAGGTTAAAATTTGTCATAAGTTTCTGTATTTTTTTGAAATTTTGGAATTTAATCCAAATATTTTTATTTTAAAAATTTTAATTCTTCTACTTTTTAAATTTTAAAATTTAGATTTAATTGCTAATATTGTTAAAAATTCTTTTTGTTAAATTCAAATTAATTACAATGTTATTTTTTAAATTACAAGGCTATAAGGTGAAATTTTTTTAATTTCAAAATGTCACACCAACAAATTTAACAAAAAGAAAATTAATAATGTTAACAATTGGACCTGAATTATAAAATTTCAAAAGTATTGAAGCTAAATTCCTGGAAAAAAGGAGTTCAAAATTGAATTCAAAATTTTTTCAAAAAATACAAAGACTTATAACATATTTTAACCAAATATTAAATGCCCAAATTTTATATTATTATAAATTTAAATTTATTTTTATCTATATCATACTTATAAAAGTTCTGATAAAGTCATTGTTATAATTCAATGCTAATTTAATTGTGAAAAGATTGAAAAAAAAAATTTAAAAATAAAACATTTTATTATAAAAATATTTATATCTTCTCGATAATTTTATAATTTATTTTAAGTTAAATAATTTAAATTATTTTTTTTTTCAAAAAAAATGGAAATGCAAGATTTGAAAAGCCCACAGCATGGGTGTACCCAACTCAATTTGAGAAATTTGTAACTGTCCTAAAAATTTAAGGAGAATATAATATGCACGAAGGTTCATTAATGTTCTCCTAAAAGAGAAAATGTTCATTATACGACCACCATCTCCGTATTAATAGCACTAAGCTGGTAATCTTGTTGTATTTTTAATCCAAAGAGGTTATATAAATGTGACATTATTCCCTTCTTCAAGAGTTCAAGAGAATTATAACCTTCTATGATTCAGTGTGTATATAAACTTTAATTTCCAGTAATTATACGTATAAAAATTTTATTTTATTTTAATTATATATATAAAACATTAATTTTAATTTAATTCTACATAATTAAAAAATAAAATATATTAATTTACTATTTTTTATGCAATATATGATAATAATATTAATAATTTATGAAAATTGAATCTAACTAAAATATTATATATGTAATTATACAAAATTAAATTTCACATATTATATTATATAGTTTTAAGATTGATCTAAATCCCTAAAAAAATGTTTTATTTTAAAATACTAAGTTTGGGTTTAATAATGGATATAAAAAAGAGTCTTACTACTTACCAAGTTGGTGTAATTAAACTACCCCTAGATTCAGAGGTGAAGCTAGGGAGCTGGTTGGGGCCTGGCTCTCTCTAAAATGAAAAATTATTATTTAGGTCATTTAAAAAAATTTAAAATTTTAAATTAATAAAGGTAAAATTATATTTTGGCCCCCTTAAAATTATAAAAATTTGATTTAATCTTTTAAAAATTATAAAGATATAGACTATAAAAAATTAAAATTTCATTCGACTCTACCTAAAAAATTGTTCTGATTTCGCCTCTGCCTAGATTTTCACATTTTCCTCTACAAACATCCCTATCTTAAAATAAATAAATAAATGGATTTATAATCACCATTTTGTAAATCCTTTATAGGGGTGTTTGTAGAGGAAAATGTGAAAATGTAGGAGTAACTTAATTACAATTTCTTAATCTCTCAATCTCATTTTTACTTTTTTAAATTATAATGGAATTATAATTACATGATTGATGATTGTCGCAAGTTGTAATAATAAAATATTGTTTAGATCCAATACTTACATTAGTAACTAATGGTCTTCATATCAGTTTCAAAAACCTTAATTTCCACGACTCCTTATTTTCATATTGGTTGGATTCTTTTACTTTACCATGCTCCCCTTTGTGTCAGATAAGTCTTTGGGAGTTTGCTCAAATTAGTAAGAGAGAGAGAGAGAGAGAGAAAGCACAAGTATCTTTGACATGGAGGCGTATGAATATGATAACAAGTTAACGTACCATAATGCCTTGAAAGACACGTGCATTTGATTGAAAACCTAGATTTGTAGCCGTTGATTGTTGTTTAGTAAAACCCAATGTGAACGTGTCCATCTCAGACCACATTTCAACACCTTATGACGCATACACCATTTCTTGATAATGAGAAATTTTGAACATATATACTATATAATATAATAAGTAGAGTGGATTAAGGGTAAACGTTTGACTTGTATCTCTTGGCTTAGGTGGGTATAGTTCAAGGTGGACCCTTTTCCTCAACATATAGCTCAACGCCGGACTTCATTACGTATCTAACCAAAAAACCCTACGTTCTAATCTCATATTCCTCCCTTAAACTTTTGCATATAAATAAATCATTAGCTCATGAGGTCAAATAACTCAAACCAATTTGGTTCCGGGTATTTGCCCGAATCTGGTTTAGTCTTGTATGACATGCATGCACAAAAACAACACGTGCATGATTTTTGTGATCATGCGTTGAACAATAACTTGCAAGGCACTTTCAATGCATAAAACGTTTTTTTTCTTTTTTTTGTTTTCTTCTTTGTATTAAACTGTAATGTGTACATGCACACATTTGACACATACTTTCGCCAAAAAAGAAAAAAAAAAACAGGGTACGGAATTATCAAAACTTTGCTCTTTAACGTGCATGCGAAATATAGCATGCAAATGTAATGCAATTGTCGTCGTCACCACTGTTTCACCAGCAAATTTTGGACTTTGCTCGGTATCTCTCGACACCCCTTGATTAAATGAAGTTTTCTCAATTTTAGTCCCTCCTGATAATTATTTATTCAACTAAGCCTTTTTAGGCCTTTGAATTGTCGCAACCCATTTTTGTGAAAACAAAACGGACGTCGACTTAAAAAGTTTTTCAAGGACTGGAGTCGCCACCGATCTGTTTTAGGGTGTGATCGGCCACCTCAAAAGGGGGTTGTTTTTGATAAACTATTTGATTTATTAAAACAACAATTTTGGTCCGTATACCAGAAAAATAGGTTCGGGAGTCAGTTACGCACGGGGAAGGATTAGCACCCCCGATACGCCCGGAAACCGGTACCTCGTTGATTAATTGAAATCTTTGAAGTCAATAATTCGAAAACTTGAGAAAATTTTAAAATACGATCCTTGTTTGTTTGAAAATCATTTGGGGATTGGTCGAAAATGTGAAGAGGGCTGATTTGCCTTAAGGCAAAACGTCACATCCAATACGTTAGGATACGACGTTTCGACCTTTGAAGCTCAAGTTGCCTTTTATTTAGAGTTTGAGTATTTATTTCGAAAGGATATTCGAATATTTGGAATAAACGAAGAAAATCGGAACCCAATGCGTTAGGGAATGATTTCTCGAATTCTTAAGTACCGAACATTGCCTTGATTTAGAAAGTCTTATCTCGAGATCACGAAATATCACGCCCGATGCCTTAGAACGCAATATCTCGGACTCTCGAGAACAAGTTTTGGAAATTTATAGTTATTTTGATAGGCCATTCGGTTATTTAGATTTAAACGAGAAATCACGGCCCAATACGTTAGGGTACGATTCCCGAGTATCTAAATACCGAATATTGCCTTTATAAAGAACGTTTTTTGTGTAAAAGAAGGTAATTTGTAAAACTCGCGGTGAAATGACAATAAAAATAGGAGGGAATGTGATAACAAAGATGATACGAACAAAAGTGATGACATAATGCGCAAAAATGATAATAATATGGGTAGGGTTTTTATTATTAAAAACTTACGTTTTAAGAAGGATATTTGAGTATTTAGATTTAGACGAGAAAACCGAAACCCAATACGTTAGGGCACGGTTTCTCGAATTTCTGAATACCGAAACATTGCCTTTTTATAAGAAAGACCAAGTTGACGTGGAAAGAAGGTTGTATAATTTGCAACAGAAGCATTAAATAATAATAGTAACATTAGTAATAACGTTAAAAAATAACAGCAATAATAGTAGTAATAAAAATAATATCAATGATGTGATGAGAATAATGACATATATTAATGATACAATTGCAATATATATACACGAAAATATATTAATATTAAAAATACATATAATATAACATTTAAGAAAGGTGACATGTATAGTATATGTTAAAAGAACATCAATAATAATAAAAAGGATTATTAGTAATATGATATAATATATAAGTATAAGTAAAAAAAATAATGATAATGATGAAATGCTAATGTATATAATAACAATAACATATAGTATTGAGATATTTACATAAATATATGTATATGACAAGATATAACTAATAAAATGACAGATGCATATGTAATAATATATAAAAGTAAAATATGATATATATATATATATGTAGGTATTAAGCAGAAAATAACAAATATAGAATGCTAATAAATAATATGACAATGGAGTAATAATAATATGATAATATTGATAATAATAATAATAATAGTAGTATATGAGGATAACGATGATATAAAATGTATAATAATATAAATGATAATAACAGAACAAGATTTTAACCTAAAAAAAAACTAAACAATAATTATGTAATAATAAGTATTAAAATACATAAAAATATAATAAATAATGACAAATAAAATAAAAAAAATAATGAAATTGGGCAGAAAGGACCAAATTAGAAACGGATTTAAACTTTTGGGCCAGATTTTGAAATAAAAGGGGCGATAGGGACCTATTCGAACACGGGCAAAACCACATGGGATCAAAACAGCAATTTTCCCGTCTCTGTAAAACGGTTTCGTAACAGAGAGGATTAAATCGAAACTCGGGATAAATTTTCGGGCCAAATTGTAAAGAAATGGAACTTGATTGTAAATTTAAAAAAGGCGGAAGGACCGATTGCGCAATAAGCCCCTATGACGTCAGAGCACGCGGATCCTAGGCGGAGCGGGTCGGATCGACCCGACCCAGGTCGGTTAGTATAAAAGGTGAGTTTTTTTGTTTTTGATTCATTTGTTACCCGGAGAGGAAAAAAAAAGGAGAAGGGGAAGAGAGGAGAGGGGAGAGGGAAGGAAGAGGAAAGGGGGACTCCGGGCTCCGGTCGCCGGACCGGTCACCGTCCGGTCACCGGCCGGTGATCGGACCACCGTGCGCGCCGCCGTCTGCCGATGTTCCGGCCACCGGAACGGTGGCCGGAAAAAGGTAAGATTTTTAAAACTTTTTGTATATTTTTTTGTGTTATACTGTTATTTATTTAAAAAGTACGTGCATGTATATTTGAATGTGTTGGAATATAAAAAGTTTGAGCAACAGAACTGGAAAATCCCAGATTACCTCCGATATTGGGTCTGTATTCTGGTTTTGAGGGTTCGAATGCTTTGATATTGGGTTTGCTGCCTTCGTATTCTGCCTTTGAAACGATTTCTATTCTCTTATTACTGTCAAAAAAAAAAACCTCTTACACAGTGTTTGAATCGGCTTTTTATAGCCTTGGTTTACAAGCCTTTTTTTTCTTTATTTCTTTTCTGTCCCTTCGGTTTAATTGCTTGCAGGTACAAGTTGCTGAGTTGAAGTGACGGGGGCGGTGGTAGCAGCTGAGTCAGAGGCGGTGGCATGCAAGTGGGAAGAAGATAGGGGTTAGGGTTTCCTGGGTATTGGTCCTAGTGGGTATGGGCTATTTGGGTCTGTGTGGGTCACGGACAAATGGGTATTGATTTTGTAACGGGTTGAGTCTGTTGGGTCATGAGGGATATTGGGTTGTAATTGGGTTTTAAAAACTGTAAATGGACTGGACTTATTTAATTTATTTGGGTTTTATTTCTATTGGCAAAATTGGGTTGTAACAGCTGCCCCTCTTTGCTCATTGTCGTGCAACGAAGATAGAGCAAAGACATAATGAAAGGCCAATTTTGCCCCATCTTGCCAAATCTTGACTTCTCTGGTACTCAGGTTCAGGTGGTCCCTTTCCCATCCATCGCATCATGTAACTTTGGTTCGATCCACTGCAACTTCAGAGATCTGCCTTGTGACCTCGATCTACCTTCACTTCAGGGATATGGAATTCGTCATGATATGATCTTCTGAAACTTCAGAGATGAGATCTGGTATCTTCAATCTGCTCTGTTACAACTTCAGGAAGATGAAACTTGTAACTTCAATCTGCGCCTCTGCGACTTCACTGGGGATGCAAGGCCTATATCTTTGATTAATTCTCTGGCAACTTCCAAGAATGAGATTTGTATCTTCAACTGGCTTCATTGCAGCTTTAAGGATGCCAAATCCGATGTCTTTAATTAGCTCCAATCTTTAACCTCTGTTGAGACGAAGTCGAAAATTGCTCGACTTCTCGCAATATGAGTTGGTTTTGGAACACAAACTTGAAATTAAAAGAGTTCAACTCACTCCCTGCAATATGAATTGAATAAACAGAAATTGAAAAGCAGAAATTGAAAAGAGATCAACTCACTCCTCGCAATATGAGTTGAATAAACAGAAATTTAAAAAAGTAGGAATTGAAAAAGATCAACTCACCTCTCGCAATATGAGTTGAATGAACAGCAATTAAAAGGCAAGATTAAAAAAGATCAACTCACTTCTCGCAATATGAGTTGAATGAACAGAAGTTTAAAAACTGAAATTAAAATAGCTCAACCCACCTCTCGCAATATGAGTTGATTAGAAACTGGAACTGAAAACAGAAATTGAAAATACCTCAGCGTGTCCTGAGGCTCGACTCACCTCTCGCAATATGAGTTGATTTTGAAATTAAAGATACCTCAACGTGTCTTGAGGCTCAGCTCACCTCTCGCAATATGAGCTGATTTTGAAACATAAATTAAAGACAGATGTTGAAAACATCTTGCCGTGACTTGAGATTTGACTCATCTCTCGCAATATGAGCCAATAACAGAAATTAAAAGTACCTCAATGTGTCTTGAGGCTCAACTCACTTCTCGCAATATGAGCTGATTTTTGAAACATAACTTAAAGGCAGAAATTGAAAATACCTCAGCGTGTCCTGAGGCTCAACTCACCTCTCGCAATATGAGTCGATTTTTTTGAAACATAAATTAAAGGTACCTCGGAGTACAAAACATATCATCTGGTGGAACTCAAGTATCCTTCCCTTGATTCTGTACAATTATCGTCGAAAACCCTGTGTCATGCATGATGCAATCATGATATGCACATGTTCGTCTTAAATGCATTCGTGCCTATATGAACGTGTTATGTGCCTTGCATTTGTTTGTCGTGATCTCTTTTCTTCACGACTCTTGTAGTGATCTGGTCTCATTATTTCTTGACCCTTTCCTTTAAACTTCATATTCGTTTCCCAATTCCACGAGTAACCTTTGTTTCTTGGATAGCATTCTTTTGCCCCATCTGAGCTTTCGTTCTTGCTTCCGAGCTCCTATTTTGCTTATCATGATGATCTGCTTTCAACGCTAAGATTCTTAAGTTTCTCTTCAGGCTTTTATATCCATCTTTCGAGCTTTACAAGTAAACTGCGTTTCTCAGATATCACTTGTTTGGTATATGTTGAACTCTCGTTCCTGCTTTGAGACTCTTGTGCCTATCAAGCTTTCTATCCGAGTAATGCTCAACATTTCTTTTGTTCAGAGCATGTCATATTACTTTTTATCAATTAAACAATATAATGAGATGCATGCAAATGGTCAGGTAGGTACAAGAAAGAGACTTCACATTAATTTCGAAGGTAACAAACAAAGAAAGTTCGTCCAAGATAAAAGTGTTATAAAAGAAAAGGAACCGTATTGGTGGATACAAATGTTCTAGATTATTCAATGCATGAACTCTGCCACGTTTCTCAATCACGAATCTTTCTGAGCAAGGTCTCTTGTGTAGAAGATCTCGAATGTTCAGAAATGCTTCATACTATAGCTTGGTCACTTGGCCCACTGCTCAAAATTGCTCCTGCCCCATGGGCCCAGATTTGCTTTATTAGGACGCCCTTTCGGGTTTTCATCCTAATGTTCTGCGTTTGACCAAGACGCCCTTTTCGGGTTTTCACCTTGATCTCCCCTCTCTTTTTTTTTTTTTTTTTTTTTTTTTTTTTAAGTGTAGTATTTCTTCACAACATCAGAGTTCACTGGATTTGGTAACTCCTTCCCATCCATTTCTGCAAGGATCAAGGCCCCACCAGAGAATGCTTTCTTCACGACGTATGGTCCTTCCCAATTAGGTGCCCATTTTCCTCGCGAATCTTTTTGTATTGGGAGGATCTTTCTCAACACGAGTTCTCCTTCATGGAATTCTCTTGGCCTTACTTTCTTGTCATGGGCAGCGATCATCCGTTTCTGGTACATCTGTCCATGGCAGATTGCCTTCAAGCGTTTTTCCTCGATGAGATTCAACTGATCATATCGAGCTTGGACCCATTCCGCCTCCTCGAGTTTCGATTCCATTAAGATTCGTAGGGACGGTATCTCAACTTCGATAGGTAGCACGGCCTCCATCCCATAGACTAGAGAGAAAGGGGTTGCCCCTGTAGATGTTCTCACAGATGTGCGGTATGCAAACAGAGCGAATGGCAGCTTTTCATGCCAGTCCTTGTAGGTCTCTGTCATTTTGCCGATAATCTTCTTTATATTCTTGTTAGCCGCTTCAACAACTCCGTTCATCTTTGGTCGATATGGCGAGGAATTATGATGCTTTATTCGAAATTGCTTGCACACTTCTGTCATCATTTTGTTGTTCAAATTCAAGGCGTTATCTGAGATGATTCTTTCAGGTAAACCATATCGACAAATGATTTCCTTTTTCAAGAATCTACAGACAGCAGTCTTTGTCACATTGGCGAATGAGGCAGCTTCTATCCATTTCGTAAAATAATCTATAACCACAAAAATGAATCGATGCCCATTAGAAGCTTTGGGAGAAATCGGCCCTATAACGTCCATGCCCCACATTGAAAAGGGCCATGGGGACGTCATAACATGCAGGGGCGAGGGAGCTACGTGAATTTTATCGCCATAAACTTGACATTTGTGGCACTTTCTTGCGTAGCTAATACAATCGCTCTCCATCGTCGACCAGTAGTACCCGAGTCTCATGATTTTCCGGGCCGTAGTGAAGCCGTTGGAATGGGTCCCACATATTCCTTCATGAACTTCTTCAAGTATTTTCTTAGCTTCAGTAGTGTCTACACATCTCAGAAGCACCTGATCTTTACCTCTCTTGTACAAGGCGTCTCCATCAAGAACGAATCCCACTGACATTCTTCTGATTGTTCTTTTGTCATTCTCGCTTGCCTGTTCAGGATACGTTTGATTCTTGACGTACTCTAAGATATCATGGTACCAAGGTCGTCCATCGGCCTCTTTCTCAATGCTATAACAATGTGCAGGGACTTCGTATATGCTCATCCTGAGGGGCATTATTTCTGCTGCTCTATTTGTTTTGAACATGGAAGCCAAAGTGGCCAAGGCATCAGCCAGCTGGTTATCTTCTCGTGGGAAGTAATTAAAAGTTATTTCTTTGAAATCTTTGATCAATTCAGCCACCAGATAGCTGTACTTAATCAACTTTGGATCTCTCACTTCCCAATCTCCGCGGATTTGGTAGATCACCAAGGCTGAATCCCCGTATACCTCTAGGATCTCGATGTTTCGTTCAATGGCTGCCCGTAGTCCCATGATACAAGCCTCATATTCTGCTATATTGTTGGTGCAGAAGAAATTGAGCCTAGCAGTGAAAGGGTAATGATCTCCTTCCGGTGATATTAAGACTGCTCCAATTCCGTGCCCCAGGGCATTTGATGCGCCATCAAAGCTCATTTTCCAAGGCGTCCCTTTTGATGACTCACACTCTTTTTCTGTGATACACATTAAGTCTTCATCCGGGAAATCAAATTTCAGGGGCTCATATTCTTCTGTCGTTCGAGCCGCCAAGAAATCAGCTATTGCGCTCCCTTTCACCGACTTTTGGTTCACATAGGTGATATCGTATTCTGATAACAGGATCTGCCATCGGGCCATTCTCCCCGAGAGTGCGGGTGATTCCATCATATATTTTATCGGGTCCAGCTTTGAAATTAACCATGTCGTGTGATACAACATGTATTGCCTGAGCCTCCGAGCTGCCCAAACCAAAGCACAACAGGATTTTTCAATCGACGAATACCTTGCCTCGTATTCTGTGAACTTTTTGCTGAGGTAGTATATCGCCTTCTCTTTCTTTCCCGACTCATCATGTTGCCCGAGTACACAACCCATTGAATTTTCAAACACCGTTAAATACAAAATCAAAGGCCTTCCTGGAGTTGGTGGCACTAGCACTGGGGGGCTAGACAAATATTGTTTTATTCTGTCAAAGGCCTCCTGGCATTCTTCGTTCCATTCTCCCGGGTTGCGCTTTCGAAGGAGTCGGAAGATGGGGTCACACTGATTGGTGAGTTGAGAAATGAACCGGGCAATATAGTTTAGCCTTCCCAGAAATCCTCTGACCTCTTTCTGTGTGCGCGGAGGTGGTAATTCTTGAATGGCTTTTATCTTTTCCGGATCCACTTCGATGCCTCTTTCACTAACAATGAAGCCTAACAACTTTCCCGAGGTAACCCCGAATGTACATTTAACTGGATTAAGTCTCAGCTGAAACTTTCTCAGTCTTTCAAATAACTTTTTGAGGTTCACAATATGTTCCTTTTCTCCTCGGGATTTAGCAATCATGTCATCGACATAGACTTCTATCTCCTTATGCATCATATCATGGAACAATGTCACCATGGCCCTCTGATACGTGGCCCCGGCATTCTTGAGCCCGAATGGCATTACCTTGTAACAGAACGTTCCCCACATCGTTATAAAGGTGGTTTTCTCCATATCCTCGGGAGCCATTTTGATCTGATTATACCCCGAAAATCCATCCATGAAAGAAAATAATGAATGCTTCGCCGTATTGTCCACCAATGTGTCGATATGTGGTAAGGGAAAATTATCCTTAGGACTTGCGCGGTTCAGGTCACGATAATCCACGCACATTCGCACTTTACCATCCTTCTTTGGCACCGGGACAATATTAGCCACCCATTCTGGATATCTGGAAGCTTGTAGGAAGCCTGCATTAAATTGCCTCTTGACTTCCTCTTTTATCTTCAGCAGCATTTCGGGCCTCATCCGCCTTAATTTTTGTTGAATGGGTTTACATTCGGGTCTCAGCGGGAGCTTATGAACCATTATATCCCCGTCCAATCCCGGCATATCCTGATAGGACCATGCGAACACGTCTTTGTACTCATGAAGCAAATCAATCAAATGATGCCTGGTGTCCTCTGAGAGTGAGGTCCCAATCTTCACTTCTTGCTTATTTTCATCAGTGCCCAGGTTTATTGTTTCAACAGATTCTTGATGAGGTAGAATCTGTTTGTCCTCTTGTTCCACCAACCTTAGCAAGTCAGGAGACGAGACATAGTCTTCGGCATTTCCCTCATCCTTGAATTCTCCTAAACAAACAGTCCTCTCAAAATCAATTTCAAGATTGGTGACGGGCTCATTCATGTCATTGGCATCTGAACACCTGAAAATTGGATAAAAAAGAAAAACTATAGAGGGACATCCAAGCATTGACAACAACAAACAAAATGTTATGGTATGGTGTGAGGTAAGTGTAAGAACAAGTCGTGAAATGGAAGAATAATTATGGAGTAAATGCAAATGCGAAAGGTTATGACAAAATGCTTCTTCATTAATATTCATTTAATAGATAAAGAGCAGACGACAGCTCTTACAAAAGAATCCCATTATATTTAGGGACACAAAAAGTGAATATCGGACATTACTCTGAGGAAGACTTATAGACCACAAGAAGATCTTCAGCGGTCCAATTGTTCAACATGTAACCTGGGGGACAAGGGCGTATCCTCGAAACACTTTCACTTGTACCAGCTTCTTCATCAACGACATTTATACAAACGTTCTGAAAAGCCTTCTCAGCGAGTAGCAGTGGGCTGTGTTCATTCTCTTGCCCTGGATATATGATCCCAGCGGATGTGAATGTGCTTGACAGATGGGGGTACTCGATGGGTTCCCATTCCGGCTCTCGTCCTAGATTTCTCGCAATCCTTCTTTCTTGCTCCTTCTTCCACTGTTTCTTCAAATGATGTGCCTTTGGTTGGAATCCTAGGCCAAATCGGGCTTTATGAGGTATTGGCTTTAAGGCCCTGACTATCCCTTGATGGTGTCTTCCCAAACCTTTCCTGGCTCGGGCCCCTCTCCCTACCGTCAGCTTGATTCCCATTTTAGTATTCTTCGACAGCCTAGGCACGGGAATTCTGTTTCCTTCAGCCACAAATGTGGCGTTGACGAACTCAAAGGATCTAAAGGAGCATTCCACAGCATCTTTGTTCGCTTCGAGGTAAGGTGTGTCTGCAGAGATAGACGCAACAATATCCTCTTCACCCTCAACGGTAACCAAGCAGCCGTCCATGATAAACTTTATTTTCTGATGAAGGGATGATGGAACTGCCCCGGCCGAATGGATCCATGGCCTCCCCAGGAGGCAATTATATGAAGGGGTGATGTCCATAACTTGGAACTCGACGTCATAGACATAAGGACCCACTTCTAGAGGGATCTCAATTTTTCCTACAACTTCTCGTCTCGTTCCATCAAATGCTCTCACCGCGGAATGACACGGCCTCAAATAGGACAAATCTATCGGAATTCTGGAAAGTGTGGCCAGGGGCATAACATTAAGCGCTGACCCATTATCAATAAGCACGTTTGGTATTATATATCCCTTGCATCGGGTTGTTATGTGCAGTGCCTTCACGGAGCCTCTACCGTTCGGTGGTATTTCATCATCGCTGAAGGAGATGAAATTATCAGCGTTCAAGTTATTGATCCACCTATCAAGCTTTTCGACCGATACATTGTTTGCTACATAGGCTTGATTCAATACCTTCAACAAGGCATTTCGATGCGGCTCCGAGTTCAATAACAGGGATAATACCGAAATACGTGCAGGCTGTTTACTTAGTTGTTCGACCACGTTGTACTCGCTATGTTTAATGAATTTCAAAAATTCCTGTGCTTCTTCTTCATTCACAGGTTTTTTGGTCTCTTGCCGTTCAGGCGGACTTTCAGATTCAGGTTCAGCCTCAAGCATGGGTGCCTTTCCTTTTTGTTTCAAGTCATTATTCCTTTTTGCTGGTTCAACTTCTTTGGAGTAGCATCTTCCACTCCGGGTAAAATGACCAACTTTTCCGATGTTTTCAGCCGTGCCTTGGAATTTTTCACTTTCAGGAGTGACAATATTGACATCGTACTTCCAAGGTACCGCCTTACTATCCTTATACGGGAAAGGTGATGGCGCATCAATTATCATTTTCGGTTTTACCGGTTCTCTCCTTGCATCATAGTAGATTATCAGTGGTCGTTCAGCGGTGTAAGGGAGATCCGATGATTGACCCTCGGAGGCACAGATTTCTCTTTCACTGGCCTCTCTTCTTCCGTTGAAGATTTCAATCTCTTTGTTGTTCATCATGTCTTGGAGTAGTTCCTTAAATTGCTCACAAGACTGGATGTTATGTCCTTCGACTTCATGAAAGTCACAAAAAGTTTGACTTTTCGCATTTCTTTTCTCGGTTACCCCCTTAAGACGACAGAGTAATCTTTTTTCAAACAGCACCTCCCAGATTCTCTGCAAAGGTGAACTTATTTCTGAAACAACTCTTCTAGTTTGCAAATCGTTTATCTCCTCCACTGCGCTTACATTTCTTTCAGTATGATTTGGGAACGGGTTCCCGGTTTCACCACCGGTACCGTCGAAGCGCAAAACACCGGCATCAATTAGTCCTTGGACTCTTCGTTTAAAGGCGATGCAATTTTCCGTAGAGTGCCCCTGGTTCCCCGCGTGGTATGCACAGCTAGCATTTGGGTCGTACCACTTTGGGTACGGGGGCTTCAACGGTGCCATGTAATGGGGAGATATCAATTGTTTTTCCAAAAGCTTGGGGTATAGTTCCCCATAAGATACCGGAATGGGGGTGAATTGAGGTCTCTCGGGGTTTGGCCTTGCTGGCCTTGGTTCGTTTCTGGGTTGACTTTGGGTGGAGCCGGCATTTTGGGGAAACGTGGTGGCTGGCCTCGGGTTGTTGGTTGCATAGACAGGGTAAGAAGGATAAGGAGGTGGTGGTTGGTAATAGGGGGCTTGTGGTTGATAGAAGTTTGGTGGTGGGTAATTTCGAGGTCGAAATTGATTAGGATATGGACCAGGAGCATAACAGTTTCCGGTTCCCACCATGTGGGCTTCCGGCTCCTTTTTTCTCATAGGCACTGCCTTCTTCGAACCTTCTCCTTCCATTCTTCCACTTTTAACCGCATTTTCTATTAGTTCACCAGATATGACAATATCCGAGAAGTCCTTTGTGGCGCTTCCCACTAATTTATCATAGAATGGCGCCTTCAGGGTATTGATGAACAGGACTGCTATCTCGGTCTTGGTCAATGGAGGTTCTACCTGAGCCGAGACGTCTCTCCACCTCTGCGCATATTGTCTAAAAGTTTCTGATGGCTTTTTCTCCATCATTTGTAGTGTCATGCGGTCGGGTACCATATCGGAGACATGTTTGTACTGCTCGCAAAATGCCGCTGCCAAATCCTTCCAGGTTCGAATCTTTTCTCTACTGAGTTGGTTGTACCAACGGAGAGCTGATCCGGTCAAACTGTCCTGAAAACAGTGTATAAGCAGCTTGTCTTCATTAACATAGCCTGTCATTTTTCTGCAGAACATAATGAGATGTGCCTTCGGGCATCTCGAGCCATCATACTTTTCAAAATCCGGTGCTTTAAATTTTGGAGGCAGGATCAAGTCCGGTACCAGACTAAGTTCTTTAGCGTTTAGCGCCGAGAAGACTTCAATGCCTTCTATCGCTCTAAGTCTTTCCTCCAGACTTCTATATTTTTCTTGGACTTCATGATCCTCTATCCTTAGCCTAGCGATTTCTGCCGGATCGTCTAGGTCTGGGACCGGTGGATCCATCGGAGCAGTTCCTGGGTTTGCCACGAATACCCCCTGTCCTACAGGAGGAGGTGTTACAGGCCGTTGTTCCAGGCCCGCGGGTCCCCCTTGCGTGTATCCTCTATGTATCGCGTAAGGCGGAGTAAACCCAGGAGGGTAGGGGGGATCCTGATCAAGATTCACAACCTCAGGGTTTTGTATAGGTCCCTTCCCTTTGACTAAGGCCGACATCATCTCCATCATCTTAGTCATTTGGTCCTTTTGTTCTAGTGACTCCTCCCGCGATCTCACCATCAGATCCCTCGTCTCTTGCTGTGATTTGGCTAGTTGCTCTTGTAGTTCTTTTTGAATTCTTTCCATTCTTTCGATTCTTTCATTAAATGCAGCTTCCATTGTTCTAACTCGCCGACGTGTTCTATACGAATGATGTAGTTCCAGCCTTTATATTGTCGTAACTGCGAATCGTGTGATTTTGGGCCTTAGTGAACGATAATGATATATTTACATGAAATGAATGTACGAATGCCTTATGAATGCGAAAGATGCCATATGAATATTAGTTATGGATGCATATGCAGGTTAATGTGATGCACTGCGTATGAATGAAAAGAAAGAGGCGTTAATTCTTGATTCGATTCTATTAGATCACTTTTCTAGAAAACGAACTTCTTTACATAAGGTAGATGATTACATATACGACTTGGCCCTATTTCCTAGGGTCTTAACTTTTTTGAGAAGCCAAGCTAAGTCTCGGCCACGATCCGATACTGACTCAAACTTTAAGCTTAATATGTCAGCTTCTGCTGCTAGGATTTGCAGATGCTCGGCGACTTCTCGAATTTGAATCAAGGCTTCACCCATGACATGATCGCGATCTCTAACCTGACTCTGTGAGTAGTAGAGCTGTTCCTTCCAGTGTTCATTATTCGCTTCAAGGAGTTCAATTCGTAATTCAGCATTTTGCAGTGCCCTCTCTGACTCCTCTATTTTCACTTTTAACTCATCGATTTTGCTTAAACTAGCCTTCAGCTCACTCACGGAATTACGATTGCGATGATGATACAGGGACTTTTCCAAGTTAGCTACCCGAGCTCGCAACCTGTCTTTTTCACTCTGACTCTCTAGCAAACTTCTTTTTAGTGTATCCTCTCGTGCTTGGGTTTCCTGAAATTGCCTTTCCCAACGACTAGCCTTAGTTTGTTCCTCTTTGACTTCTTGTCTCCACTGTTCTGACGTCTTACCCAAACCAGCAGTCCTTCTGGCCCTACAAATTTTCTTGTATCGCGTTTTCAAATCGTCTAAGTCTTCTTCGACCCTACTCTTCCCCTTTCTTAGCTTCTCAGCCTCCTGCTTGTGGATATCAACGTCTAATCCCAATTGCATCTTTTCCTCTTCGAGCTTCTCTATCTTTTTCCCTAATTCTCGACTCTTTTCTTCAAAGTCTTGTTTGATAACGTCCAATTCTGATGGGATCACTCGCAGATGCTCTTCTAAAGGCCGAGCATTTTCTTGACTTGGCAAGAGGACATTATCGTTGACTCTTTGACTTCTCCAGTAATCGTACTCAGGGGTTGACATTGGTTTTGCAGCAAATCTCTTCATCCTGCAAGTTTTGCTCCAAGCTTTCGATATCTCACGAATTTTTTGTTTATAATTTTCGCCTCTGTACACAAACTCACTTTGGGCTAAACCTTGCGTAGCTGGCACAAACTGTCTTGACTGATATTGTCTCAATACGAGCAGTGGAGCGTATCCAATAGCTCCCCATATCCCCAGAAGAGGAACCCAGTCGAAGTCACCACAACGATATAGAATTTGATCAGGAGTCAGCCATGGAGCTTTCCATTCGATATCTTCGACTTGCAAATTCTGAAGGATTTCCATCCATTTTTCTTCTGAAATATCGTCCCGTCTTGGTATGGATGCTATATCTTTTAGCGGAGAATAATCCACATAGCAGGCTCGGTAGGACGGCTTCTCTAATTTCCAGAAGTGACTATGGAACCAAGCTAGCAGGAGCTGTGTACAGCCTATAAATCTTCCCTCGCCGGCTCTTCGGCATGCGTTCAATGATCTGAAGGTTTCTGCCAAGATTGCAGGGACTGGATTGACTCTTTTGTTTAGTCGATCGAACAAATCAGTAACTGCTTCATCTATATGCCTTAGGGCTTTAGGGAAGATCACTAGCCCGTAGATGCCTAAGGCGAGCACATCGACTCTTATTTTCATGTCAGGATGTGTTAGGGCCAGATCCTTCAAACTCTTCCACGGGATACACTTACCTTCGCCTTTCTGTTGGATTCGGGCTACGACCCACTGCTCACTCATGCCTGTGATATTTATTAATTTCTTCACAAAGCTTGGGACGTTGACCACCCTGACATAGGCTTTATCTGTCTGTATCTTCGGACAATGAAGTAAGGTGGTGTATTCTTCCACCGTGGGTACCAGGTCCACATTCCCGAAAGTAAAACAACTGTATGCTGAGTTCCAAAATTGAGTCAGGGCTCGAAACAGGTGCTTATCTACCTTAATATCTAGTAAGTAAGGCAGATCACCATAATTATAGTAAAACAACTGCTTGGCCTCGTTGCCCCAGCTAACCCATATCTCTCTCAGCTCTCGGAGGTCATTTTGTGTTACACTGATGCTGGTAAAGTCCCATAACTCTGAAGTGTATCCCTCTACCAAACTATTTCCTTTCTCTTGCCATGTTTCCTCGGACCACTTTCGGACGGTCGCATTTTCTTCCACTCTATCAAGAAACCCCTTTTCCATGATCAGCGCTCTATTTAGCAACCGAACCTGAATTGACGCCTCTTTTCTATGACTATGCGATGCAATGGGATCATGAACAAAACAAAACAGAACCATGTCAGCACCACAATAAAATAATAAATAGAGCATATTAGGGTACTTTTCCTAGGGTTTGGCCTGACTTCACCTAGGGTGGGCTTCTAAGGCTCAGTAGATGTAGCTCGGTTCTAGAGTAAAAGGTACCTGAACCAGCTGATTCCTCAATCCTCACCCATTATAGGCTCATATGGATCGAGTTCGGTTCAGGGGGACACATTTCCCTATGGCCATGCGGAGGTGAAAACCTCACGAAGACATAGGTACGGATGTATCCCGGAAGCAGTCCACTAGCCCATGCGGAGGTGAAAACCTCACGAAGGCATAGTTTCTCACTCCCACTTAAAGGGTGTGACCCCGATGGTCATGCAAATGGAATGTACAGAGATATAAAAGGCAGCAGTAAAATAATGAAAACTATGTCATAAAGGCGATAAGTGTAGTGAAAGGATCGTATATTAGAAACAAATTTTAGAATTTTGACCGAAAGACAAAAACCAATCAACTTGAAGTTCGACTCTCATTTTAAGTCCCCAGCGGAGTCGCCAAGCTGTCGCAACCCATTTTTGTGAAAACAAAACGGACGTCGACTTAAAAAGTTTTTCAAGGACTGGAGTCGCCACCGATCTGTTTTAGGGTGTGATCGGCCACCTCAAAAGGGGGTTGTTTTTGATAAACTATTTGATTTATTAAAACAACAATTTTGGTCCGTATACCAGAAAAATAGGTTCGGGAGTCAGTTACGCACGGGGAAGGATTAGCACCCCCGATACGCCCGGAAACCGGTACCTCGTTGATTAATTGAAATCTTTGAAGTCAATAATTCGAAAACTTGAGAAAATTTTAAAATACGATCCTTGTTTGTTTGAAAATCATTTGGGGATTGGTCGAAAATGTGAAGAGGGCTGATTTGCCTTAAGGCAAAACGTCACATCCAATACGTTAGGATACGACGTTTCGACCTTTGAAGCTCAAGTTGCCTTTTATTTAGAGTTTGAGTATTTATTTCGAAAGGATATTCGAATATTTGGAATAAACGAAGAAAATCGGAACCCAATGCGTTAGGGAATGATTTCTCGAATTCTTAAGTACCGAACATTGCCTTGATTTAGAAAGTCTTATCTCGAGATCACGAAATATCACGCCCGATGCCTTAGAACGCAATATCTCGGACTCTCGAGAACAAGTTTTGGAAATTTATAGTTATTTTGATAGGCCATTCGGTTATTTAGATTTAAACGAGAAATCACGGCCCAATACGTTAGGGTACGATTCCCGAGTATCTAAATACCGAATATTGCCTTTATAAAGAACGTTTTTTGTGTAAAAGAAGGTAATTTGTAAAACTCGCGGTGAAATGACAATAAAAATAGGAGGGAATGTGATAACAAAGATGATACGAACAAAAGTGATGACATAATGCGCAAAAATGATAATAATATGGGTAGGGTTTTTATTATTAAAAACTTACGTTTTAAGATGGATATTTGAGTATTTAGATTTAGACGAGAAAACCGAAACCCAATACGTTAGGGCACGGTTTCTCGAATTTCTGAATACCGAAACATTGCCTTTTTATAAGAAAGACCAAGTTGACGTGGAAAGAAGGTTGTATAATTTGCAACAGAAGCATTAAATAATAATAGTAACATTAGTAATAACGTTAAAAAATAACAGCAATAATAGTAGTAATAAAAATAATATCAATGATGTGATGAGAATAATGACATATATTAATGATACAATTGCAATATATATACACGAAAATATATTAATATTAAAAATACATATAATATAACATTTAAGAAAGGTGACATGTATAGTATATGTTAAAAGAACATCAATAATAATAAAAAGGATTATTAGTAATATGATATAATATATAAGTATAAGTAAAAAAAATAATGATAATGATGAAATGCTAATGTATATAATAACAATAACATATAGTATTGAGATATTTACATAAATATATGTATATGACAAGATATAACTAATAAAATGACAGATGCATATGTAATAATATATAAAAGTAAAATATGATATATATATATATATATGTAGGTATTAAGCAGAAAATAACAAATATAGAATGCTAATAAATAATATGACAATGGAGTAATAATAATATGATAATATTGATAATAATAATAATAATAGTAGTATATGAGGATAACGATGATATAAAATGTATAATAATATAAATGATAATAACAGAACAAGATTTTAACCTAAAAAAAAACTAAACAATAATTATGTAATAATAAGTATTAAAATACATAAAAATATAATAAATAATGACAAATAAAATAAAAAAAATAATGAAATTGGGCAGAAAGGACCAAATTAGAAACGGATTTAAACTTTTGGGCCAGATTTTGAAATAAAAGGGGCGATAGGGACCTATTCGAACACGGGCAAAACCACATGGGATCAAAACAGCAATTTTCCCGTCTCTGTAAAACGGTTTCGTAACAGAGAGGATTAAATCGAAACTCGGGATAAATTTTCGGGCCAAATTGTAAAGAAATGGAACTTGATTGTAAATTTAAAAAAGGCGGAAGGACCGATTGCGCAATAAGCCCCTATGACGTCAGAGCACGCGGATCCTAGGCGGAGCGGGTCGGATCGACCCGACCCAGGTCGGTTAGTATAAAAGGTGAGTTTTTTTGTTTTTGATTCATTTGTTACCCGGAGAGGAAAAAAAAAGGAGAAGGGGAAGAGAGGAGAGGGGAGAGGGAAGGAAGAGGAAAGGGGGACTCCGGGCTCCGGTCGCCGGACCGGTCACCGTCCGGTCACCGGCCGGTCACCGGCCGGTGATCGGACCACCGTGCGCGCCGCCGTCTGCCGATGTTCCGGCCACCGGAACGGTGGCCGGAAAAAGGTAAGATTTTTAAAACTTTTTGTATATTTTTTTGTGTTATACTGTTATTTATTTAAAAAGTACGTGCATGTATATTTGAATGTGTTGGAATATAAAAAGTTTGAGCAACAGAACTGGAAAATCCCAGATTACCTCCGATATTGGGTCTGTATTCTGGTTTTGAGGGTTCGAATGCTTTGATATTGGGTTTGCTGCCTTCGTATTCTGCCTTTGAAACGATTTCTATTCTCTTATTACTGTCAAAAAAAAAAAACCTCTTACACAGTGTTTGAATCGGCTTTTTATAGCCTTGGTTTACAAGCCTTTTTTTTCTTTATTTCTTTTCTGTCCCTTCGGTTTAATTGCTTGCAGGTACAAGTTGCTGAGTTGAAGTGACGGGGGCGGTGGTAGCAGCTGAGTCAGAGGCGGTGGCATGCAAGTGGGAAGAAGATAGGGGTTAGGGTTTCCTGGGTATTGGTCCTAGTGGGTATGGGCTATTTGGGTCTGTGTGGGTCACGGACAAATGGGTATTGATTTTGTAACGGGTTGAGTCTGTTGGGTCATGAGGGATATTGGGTTGTAATTGGGTTTTAAAAACTGTAAATGGACTGGACTTATTTAATTTATTTGGGTTTTATTTCTATTGGCAAAATTGGGTTGTAACATGAATAATTTCTTTTTTTGTTTTTGACCCCTTTAAAAATAATAATAATTCAATTTAATACCTAGCTTGGTCTTGCAATAGCCAGTTAAAGATGCACCAGTAACACCCGAAAAAACACCAGCATAGCATTAATTGTAGCGTCAAAAGCTAGAGTCTTGAAATTATCACAATGACCAATAGGATTTGAATAAACATGATCTTTGAACTCTCCCTTTTGCAATATCTTGAAACTGAAATGAGCTTCTTTCCCAACAGTACTAGTAGTGTCAATCTTTACAAAGTAGTTCGCCAACGCCCATGGTTATCAAAGCTATTATTAAAACACCACGGAAATCTGAACACTTGCAGACTTGTGAAACGGTGGGTGAAGTGACTGATAAATCATTAATTTTATTTTAAATATAATATAAAAGGTGAAGATTCATATTCGGCTAGGTAAGGTAGCTATGATCATACTGGATATTGCTGTTAGAGTTGGGGCTGTCTACTTTAAGCTTAACAATTATGATAGCACCGCATTGGTTAGTCCATATGATCATTTCAACTACCATATAATAAAATTTACAACTTAATATTTTTATTTATTTTTAATTAAATTTAACCTTTAATTTTTTTAAAAAAATCAAATTTAATTATCAATTGTTAATTTTTTTAACAAAAATAATCAAATCGTTAAAAATTTAAATATGACTACCCACATAGTAATTTGTTGTACTTCATGTTATTATTTATTTTAATAATTTTTTAATATTTTTGTTAATTTTAAATTATTTATTTAAGTGACATATAAAATAAATAGTATTATGTTAGTATGAAATATACATGAATTATACATAAAATAATTATTTGTTGACATAACATATAATTTTTAAAGATTAATAATTAAATTTAATTAATAATAATAAAAACAAAATTAACAAAAGATATAAATACTAAAATAAATTATACCTTTTATTTATTTAAACTTGATGGAGTTGGAAAATCTGTTATACAACTATAAAAATAAAGAATATTTAAATCTAAATTTACTCAGATTACTAAAGCTTAGTCCATAAATAGTGTAATTTATAAACATACTTAATTACACTAAATTCTTCCAGGTTTTTTTTAAATAACTTTTTTTATTATCTAATAACTAGTGTTTTATATAATTTGGTTTTAATAGAATTATTTCAGTTAATCGATCAGTCATTGAATTTAATTCGATTAAGAATCTACTAAGGATTTTTTAAAATTTTAATTAATGATTAATTCGATGCTAAATCGGATAAATAATCAAATAATTAAAATTATTAATAATAAAATATTATAAACCCAATATATTAAATAGGTCTAATATATTATGTAACCCAAAATATAAAAATTAAAGAATGAACTTAAAATTAAATAGATTTATACAAATTATTATAATAGGCTTAATATCATAATAGATTTATATATTTTTAAACTAAATAAATAAATAAAAGTAAAAAACATAAAAGAAAGAAGTTTAAGTTTTTTTTTTCTTTCCATCATTAAACTCAAAAACAAAGCTTAAGTTGACATCAGACCATCTTCTATTCTTTTTTACTTTTTTGAATTTTTATCACTCAAATCTCAAACCTTTTTGTTTTTAATGTAGTTTTTGTTATGATAATTTTAAATTAGTGTTGTTATTGTGTTATTTATTGTCTTTGTTTTTTTTTTTAATTAAAAGCGCAAAAAAAAAAAAAACATTGCAATGATATTTTTTTATCGTTTCAAATTTATTTGAACAAAAAAATGTAAAATTTTCTGTTAATTCGATTAACCGTTTAAATTAATTGAAATTATTACGATCAGTTAAAAGATTTTGAAAAAAAATTCGATTCAATTAACGGTTAAAGTTAAAAATTTTTTATTGTAATTAATTCGATTAATAATAATATAATTCAGGCATTAACTGAATGACTATTTAAACACCTTTAAAAAAAATACGCTACAAACTACTACAAAAAGTAGAAAACTATCTACTGCGTAAAGAAAATTCCAGTCTATACAAAGTTATAAATTGACATAATCCAACCTATTAAGACTTCTCCTTAAAAGTCCCATTTCTCTACTCTTTTATATTTTTCAAATTTCTTTTTGGTAAATATAAAAAATTAACAAAGGCTAACTAGACTAAATTTAATCGTCAGCAAGTAGAATTTTCATCGCACGACAGATATCGTCTTCAAGTCAGTTCCTCAAATATATTGGTGGATCCACGTGAATAAATAATTTCTCCATCCCGCCTTGAGTTTCTTTAGCAAGACAGTCTACCATTTTATTGTTGTCCCTCACAATATGACAGAAAGTCACATTTCAATCTTTAAAGCACCAATCATGCATAAGTTGAACTTCACTGTAAATGCTGCTTGTTAACCCATTCTGTACGACAGAAATCAATATAACATTATCACTCTCGATCTCCACTTGATGGTATCCTTTTGTCCAAGCTGACTTTAAGCCCCCGAGTAGTACTCGAGATTCCACCTAAAAAATATCAGAGAATCCTATTACCATCTGAAAATCCCCCATCCATCCTCCATTTGGTCCTCTCACTACTCCCCTATGATTGCCATTGGTCTAGTACTTGACAGAGAACCATCCACATTCACCTTAATCCATCCGTGAGACAGAAACTGCCACCAACCTTAATCCATCCACTCTCCCTTTTTAAACCCAGTAGTGAGATGATCTATTCCATTTCCTAATTTGAGATGCCAGTGCAAAAAAAATCTTAGCAACATTTTATTGCAGCTTTGAAATTTGATAGAAATATTTCAAAATACTTCATACCCCAACTATTGAATCAACTGTCCCTTTTGTAAAAATAAGGAGATCATCAGCATATGACGAGTCAACTGAATTCAGTGATATTTAGGATGGGATCTAAAAAATGCCATCACTAATATCGACATCCAAAAAGCTTAGCCAACACATTCATGACAATTAAATTCCTCCAAGTTATTAATTTTTTTTTTTGTTAAATCAAAATTTTATAGTAAGAACGTTCTTCCAATTTATTTGAAATGATCGAAGATGTACTCCTTGGTTGTGGAGCTTTAGCCGAAGCAGGTATCAAGAGAGTTTTATGATCGAACATGGTGGTTCATATATTTGTGTTTTAATTCCTTTGGTGTTTATGTATTTATTGAGGTATTTGTTTGTTTGGTCTGGTATGTCTAAGTTGATGATGGTATATCGGTAATTTTTTTATTCTGGTTGATATCAAATTAAGTTTCCTTGTACTCTTTATAAAAATAAATAAATAAAATACTTAGAAAAAACCACACACACATTATTTTTTTGTGAAAAAAGATAGCACAAAATAATTATATCAAACTCTCAAATTAAAATTGCATGGAAGTATTGCAATCAGCCAACAATAAATTAACCACAGAGGATGGTGGCTCCTCAAATTACGGTAGAACTGTGAGTCTTCTTATAGTACCTTTTGTTATATAATCAACCACTAAATTTAAATATATCGGAATATACTAAGTGGAACTCCACAAATCTATTATTAGCATGCCATTCGGCTAAAAATAACTCGACCATCAGTGTATTATCACATTCCAATTTAATATGCCTAAACCCTTTATTCCACACTTCAATCGTAAAAATAGATTTTTTATCAATATTTGTATTACACTCCCTAAACACACTAATTATTATCTTTATTAAAAACGCTCTTCCAAATTATTAATTTATTCATCATGATTTTTCGCTCTTTGTTAAAAGATTTATTGTCCCTACGATAAGACATATGAGGGGAAAAAATTATATCATTTTTTTGAAATAAGAAATACTACATCATTACATTAATTTCACGATCATAATATATAGTCGGCCAAATATTTAATTCCACCCAAAAACAAGCTCTTTTATTGATGATTACGTTCGAATGATGAATTCATCATTGATTCAATTAGTGCATCATCAAAATTTTGAATTGAGATTTTAAATTTACAAATATATATATATATATATATATATAATAATTACGTCGAAAGATAACCAATTTACACTAGCTACACCCATTTAATTATTCCAACTTCTACTTAATTCCATAAAGATTTTTATAAAATGAAAATAACAACCTTATAATTACTTTTTACTTTTTACAACTGGTGACTCAAATTATACTTGAAAGAGCATCATTATGACATGAATACCATAAGGCCATAGATAGCATATAGCGACTAATGAACTACCAAATAGGAATTTGAAGACTTTGTGATTACCATTCTACACAAACATGATGATATTAATTAATAAACTACTATTCAGATGAAAAAAAAAAGTATAAATATGTTGAATAAGAATTGTGTAATTACATGACCAATGCAGTCGTCATTGAGGAAAGAATTAATTAAATAAATAAGCAGAGAAAGACAAGCAAACTGTATATAAAAGGGAAAGCCGACGATGGACAAAGCTCCAAACCCCCCCCCCCCCAAAAAAAAAAACAATGTAAATCAAAGTTCAACTTGTGTAGAGAAATGAGAAGGGAATTTGGTAGAAAATAATATAAGTTGGGGTTTGGATTAAGAATCTGACCCTTAATTATATTTAGGAACCGAAGCTGCCCCTGCACTTAGTGCTGTGTAATGATAGGACATTCAAAAGATGGGATTTTCTTGATGGATCAACAGTGTCCCTTTTCGTGTTACAAGACACATTCATAGGCCTAAGGAATAATATGTGTAATAAAGATAAGAGTTTGGTAGGGTGAAGTTTTGCTTTTTCCTAGTTTGGTCTTGCAACTTGCAACCTTCTCTCTCCTAGGGAAGAATTATTTGGTTTAAAACCAGAGGGAGCGGTAGGTTATATTAACTGGTTGGTAAGCTTAGATAGCTGACCTATTGAGTATGATTGGAGTAATAGCATGAAATCACCATTATTTCAACACAAAGAGGGTGGTGTTTGTGGTAATTGGTGGTATGGATGATGGGTCAATATCCTTTAGGCCTGATTGAAGATGTGAGAACTGATGGGATTAGGGGTGCTGCTGCCGACTTGGTTCCACTCGCTTATGTAAGTTAGGTCTGGTTTAAACTTCGAATTTCCAAGTTTTACTTAAAACTTAAACATATTTGTAAAACATTAATTCAAAATTTCAAACTCATTTAGCATATTTAATATTATTTTTAAAAAATGTAACTCTCCTTTCACCGCCATTATACACCTTTTCTCTTACTAAATTTCTAGTAACATAATTTTTAATTTTTAATTTTTAGATATTTTATTTTATTTTCATATGATATATAATATACGAAATAAAATAAAAATATACATATTATAAACTTGAAAACGAGCTACACTAAGTTGGACTTAAGCTTTGAATATTAGAGCTTGAACTTAACCTATATTTTAAATGAGTTTAATTTTTTTTATTGATGCCCATTTCTTTAAATCAAATATTTTTGTCCAAATACGTCCAAATATTAGATAAAGTTTCATATTTAAGCAAGTAATCCAATCTTTGAACAAGTATAGATAAAACAAAAAAAAAAGTAAAAACAAAGTAAAAATTTTTGATATATTTATGTTAAGAAATAGGAAATTTTATATAAACATATGTTATTATATAAAAATATAACAAAAAAGGCCCGTTAAGCTATTGGAACATGCAGGTTTTGCTTGCTATATAACCATGAGCTATGATGTAGTGATTGCTCACCTCATCTCTTAGTCATAAGGTTGGGGTTCGATCCTCGCCAATGAGAATGAAGCTCTTTCATTGTCAGACATTTACCTTTTTTAAAGAGCACCCACGATTAGAGAATTAATCACTGCTACTGAAAACAACCTGTGTCTACATTTTAAAGGATCAAAACAGATGTTATCAAGCAAACACAATCCAAGCAAACAATAAAATCTCAAGAGATGCCTGTTTAATAAAATGACCTCCAAATTATATATTTTTATTAGTATATGTTGAGATTGAAATACACCAAGAGAGGGGTGAATTGCTGTATTAAAACATTTTCGGGAAAGGGCAAAAATAAAACGACTCAAGTATTTATAGTGTGGTTCGGCCTCAATTGCCTATATTCACTACCTTAACTTTCCTCAACAAAGGATTTCCCAAATCCACTAGATTTGAACCTTGACAAGGTTTAACCTTACAAATCCCTATGTTTTTAAAAGTAAGATAGAACCACTTCCCCTTAAGGTTTTTTACCCAAAACCTTAAGTAACACCTCACAAATGAGAGAAAAATGATGATGAATAAGATGATACTTCTAAAAGGTAGATAATCAACAATTAAACACTCTCACACAAAGTTATAGCACTTGAAAAAATGATAGAAAACTTAACCCACAAGTGTGTACGAGAAATATTCAGTAAAAGATTAAGAAAGATTGAAAAATTGAGTTCTTGGAAGTTAGGTACTTGTTTCTTTTATTTTCTTAACTTCAATAGGGAGCCTTGACCTTGTATTTAAGTCTTTTAACAATCTTGTGGATGTTTATAGCTTTTAGAAACAAATGAAGTCGTTGCAACCATTAGAACAAGCATTAAATGCAGTTTGCAGCTTCATTGTATCGGTAGAAATCTTTCCAAGATATGATCATTGGGCCCGTTCTATCGGTATAAGTCATCTTGTATTGGTAGAACTTTGAGGGTTTCATTTGGTATCGATAGAACCCATAAAAGTATTGGTAGAAGTGCAGGGGATGCTGAACTTTGGCTACTAGCTTGACTTGTTTTGGTAGAAGTCCTCAAGGTATCAATAGAAGTGGAGGAGATGCTGAACTTTGGCTATTGACTTGACCTGTTTCGGTAGAAGTCCTCTAGGTATTGGTAGAACTTTGGTTGTATTGGCAGAAAGGATTAGGGTATCGATAGAAGTTTGAGGCCAAAACTACCCTGCTTACTGGAGTACGTTCTACCGATAGAAGTCCGGGTTGTATTGGTAGAACCCAAAGTTGTATCAGTAGAACTCCCAGTTCTACTAATAGAATTCTGTAGCATTTTCAAAATCTTTCCATCTTGAGTTCTATCAATACTTGTCCGTCTAAGTATTGGTAGAAGTCCTTTAGACTTCAAAAACTCGTTAAAAATTAAGTTAATTCAAGGCTTTTTAAATGGTTGTCTTGTCCAACACTTTGAAATAATTTTAAGGACTTATAAACAATTTTTGTAAATTTAAGTAGGGAACTTTTAATATATTTTTTGTTATATTAAAATATTTGAAAAACTAGATCTAACAGTATAAAATTCTTACTCTATAAAAGATTTTAATTTATAGAATTTGTAAATTAATCCCATAAAAATTTAGAAAATAATATAGATTATCTTATATGAAAATAAATTAATCTGCCCCACCCAAAAACTCCCCAAAATTTTTCTTCTAATGTTTATCATTTTTCTATCAAATTTCTCTTGTTTTCTCACATAATCTCATATATGTGATTTATCTTTCAATACCTTCAAGTGATTCTTCCTAATTTGGTAAAAACTATTCATTCCTTTCAAAATTTATTGATTATCAATAGAAAATTATGATTGTGGGTTTTCTTGCAATATATTAAGATTTTTATGCAATATTTTGAATGATTTTAGAATATTGATTTTGTATGAGATTTCAACATTTTGATTGGGTAATAATTTTTAGAGGTTGATTATATAAATCCTTGAACAATTAGGATTGGTTGTGTTTATAATATTGAATTTCTTGAATATTGATTAGAAAAGTAACATTTTTTGTTTAGAAATTGTTGTTGCTAGTGTGTATCTTTTGTTTGTATTTATACTGTGTTTGACATATTGCATTTTTATAACACCAAAAAAATATTTTTGCGAAAGAAAGCTACTAATTGTATGTTGGCTTCATGAACTTTGTAAATACCGAATTCATTTTTGTATTGTATCTCATATTTCGTATAATTTGCCATAGTAATTCTATTTTCTGAGTTATTATTTGACAAATAAAAAAGTTCAAACTTAGATATTGACTTTCAGTGTAGAATTTTATAAATATTGAATTTATATTATAAAATTGTTTGTAAAAATTAAGTATTGTATATAATTATATTATTTTATCATAGTAAATTTTGATTCTTAATTTGTACTTTAAACAATATTGACAACAACAAAAATAATTCAATGGATATAACAATATTGAAATATATTTGATGTATTATTTTTCTTTTCATTATTATTATTTTAATAGTTATGTAATAATTTTACATTTAATTATATTATACATTAATTTATCTAATTATTAATATTATGTATCAATTTATATAACATTCTAATGTTTTAAATTTTAAAATTTTGACCTTATAATCACTAGTACAATTACAGTAGAATCATAAGCAAAATCATAAATATAAATAATATTAAAAAATTATAAAATAAAATCAAACTATAATAAAATAATAATAAAAACAATATATCCAACTAAACTCACATTACAGACCACCTATCCACAGTTATTATTAGGAATTATTATTTATTCTAATAAATGTTATTTCTCGTTATGATTCCTCTAAATATCTCTTGTCAATAAAACTCTATAAAGACCAAAAATAAGAATAATATAATTTTACATGTTGATCTAATGATCAGGATGTTCATCTCTTTAAATGTAGTCTGAGTTTAAGTGACGCTAATTGCGTTACTGTTTGAGGTTTACCCTCTTCTTATAATTTACTAAAAATAAGAATAAGGGTAAGGTGGTAATTGCAGTCAATAGTATCCCGTCAGCACGTGTGTCCTGAAAATTTTAGGCGTAAACATGAACGCTTAAACAGTTGCAAACTCACGGTATCTAGTTACAAACAAACAGATTGTCTTTCTAATTCAGTTTCAGATAATTAAATTTAGCTTATACAACCAAGGTTTTTTTTTTTTTTCGTTTTGCAACATCAAGTTGCACTATTCTTAAACAAGGCATCATGTTGTAGTGCATAGGCCCTTTGTAAGGAACTAAAAAATGGTGTGTCAAGTCCTAGAATCGGCAGAAGCAGAAAGTATTGGAAAGAAGAGTCTTCGTGTTCACATGTTTTCTGCTTTCTAACCCGAAAAGGGTTTTTTTTTTTAAAAAAATGGGGTTCACATGTTATCTCCAAGTCCTGGTTAAGTGACAAAAACTCAGACACAGATGGCTATCTACCACTAACAGTTTCTCCTGGGTAAACTCATCGAAGAATCACTTGTTTCTATAAAGGAGTTAACTGCAATGCTTTTTTTTTCCCTTTTGTTTCCCTAGAAAGAGAATAAGAAAGTTCATTCGAGAAAATTAAATATATAATTTGTTAACTGGCGGGGGTGGAGCAGACGTAGGAGAAGTAGCTGTAGCAGGAAAACAAAATTCAAGGCATGCATAAATAATCATCAGTCATTCAGTTTATTGAATAAATATCATAAACAATTCTATCATATAATACAATTAAAAACCAATCCATTCATAGACTGTAAGACACATACCGTTGCAGGCGCTGAGATCAGTAGTGATGCCACATTCGCGCGAGATCCTGAGAGCTTCAGCGACTGTGACATTGAAAGAAGCGAGCAAAGTTGGGTCTTTGTAGAGGTTGCAAAGGCTGGGAAGCTCATTGGCGACGGCTTCTCTGATAGGGTTACAGCAGTAGTTCTGAGGTTTGGCCGTGGAGTTGCTAAGGTAAGGAGCACAAGGCACCAGCTTCTGCGCTCAAGTTGCTTGCCTATCCGTAACAGATGCCATCGTCCCCAACATCACATAAATCACCACCATCAACAATTTAGCCATTACTTTTGGAACTTCATTTCCACTCTGTTCTCTGAAACAGGGGATTGAGGAATACTTCTATGCTCATCAAGCATGTCATAGTTAATCTCATGACTAGCCACTGCTACTCTTAAATATTTGACCATCTAAAGTGTTTGGCTCTACACATGGCTAAATGTTAGTGAAAATTATAGTGCCTGCTTCGATTGGTTCATGGCGACTTTGGTTTTAGTGTTACAAATCATTTTGTTGTTGCTGCTGAATTCGTTAATTAAGACGATAGCACAGTTTATTTAAAAGTGATTATATATTTTAGAAATGAAATAAGATGAATTTAAAAATTAAGGATTTTCGGTATCAGTCAAATTTTGTCATATCATTCAATTTTAAATATATGAAATTATTATTATAAGCTCATCCATAGATAAATTATTTTATAGAACATTTCTACCACATTAGTTATGCTCCATTTCTAATTATTTAATGATTTTTAATAATTTTTATTATGTCATTGACACATAATTTTAATAATTTTCTATTCTAAATCCCGAACCCAAAACCATGAAGAATATAGAATCTTGAACCCAAAACCTAATTCATTAAGCTCATAGTACCGAACCCTTGAACTTTAAACTCGAACCCTAAACTCCAAACTTTAAACTTTAAATCTTGAACTCAAACCCTAAACCTCAAGGTCTGGAGTACAAGGTTTATGATTCTAGTTAAAGGTTTGGGACTCGAGGTTCAAGGTAAAATAACTACCAAAATTATATCTCAATGACATTGAAAAAATTACACAAATTTACTATTTTTTAAATTGGTTGCACAAAAAATAAAAAATATTAATTTATGGAAAAAAATAAAATAATTAAAATTTGTAAAAGAAGAAAAGATAAACTTATAAATTAAAAAATTAATTATTTTAAGTAATTTAATTAAAGTTGAAGAAGATATTAGATATAGATGAATGTATAATAATAATTTGTTACCTTTAAAATTTAATGACGTGGCATTATTTTATTGGTGCTAAAAATTTATACTTTTTAGGATGATCCTAATATAATTGCTTTCCTTTTAGAAATTGTAACACCCCAAACCCAGCCTAGAAGTTAGGCCCGAATTCGGCGTGTCACATTGAAGTGTTTTTGCGAAAAACCTTGTTTTTCATTGAAAACCCTTCTTAAAGAAATTTGAATAAAATTCCAATTTAAAGTTGTTTTTCAAACGGCTTGTGTTTAAAAATCAATCAGTCTTTCTATAGGTTAAAAATTATTTTTTTAACTTTTTAGGGAAAATATTTTTATGTGCGAAAACTTAATTTTGAATAAATCCATTGTTTCAAAATAAAACGTGGGATAACTTAGAGGGAATAAAGCAAAGCGTTTAATGTAACAAATAGCAAAGGTAAAGCCTTATTACAATCCGAAATCAAAATACTTAGAAACTATAAAAAAATAAAATAAAATAAAGCGTCTTACTAGCTGGCCACCTCCGAGTCCCTCCGTTCGTCAGACCACCTACTAAGGGTCTCCTGAGAAAATTAAAGAGGGAGTGAGTTTCGAAACTCAGTGTGTACAATCCTCAGCAATCATTAACATGCAAGCAATCAATTGGGCCTAAGCCCTAATCACAGTATCATCGTAATATATCACATATGCAATGCAGTAAAAACCCTCCCTAGTAATCCATCCGCTGCACAACATTTCCCGACCAACCTTATACACCTGTGGGGATTTCTAAATCGACCCACCCATCCGTTACACAGCAATGGTAGCCTGGTTGCAGTGCTACCTAACGTTGCAGCAAAACTGCTAATCACATATTGGGCTTTAAAAAGCCAACGGTGGATCCACGGTCGTCAAGCAACCATTTGATCCTCAAATTCTTCCTCCGTACCATAATTTCCCACCCACATGTAGCCTAAGCAGTATATCACATGAATGCAGCATGTCACACCCATAAATCCTAAGTTTAACTCCTAGGGGTATTTTAGTCATTTTCGCCCTTAGGGGCATTTCAGTCATTTTTAAGTTTTATGATTTCAGTACCTACTTAGCCCGTTAACAAGTCCCTGTTGGCCAAAGTGAACAGGCACTATGCACCAGGTAGGATTCCAGAGAAGAGGAGGTGGGTCATTGAGACCGCTTAAGTACCAAACTCTCCCTAGATCCAATCCTAGACATGCATATACCCATCACCACACTTCAACCTTATGACTTGTCCACAGTTGCATTTGTGTTTTTAAGTTTTATGAATGTTTGGCAGTTAACATATACTAAGCCCAAATCCATATACAAAGCCCATTCTCAATCATATGGCCCATTAGGCTCAAATCACAATCGTATGGCCCATTAGGCCCAAATCTCTGTTAAATGGCTCATTAAGCCCAAATCCAATTCAAATCATGTAATATGTATGACTAACTCAATTCATATAACCAAATCAATAATTTTCACAAAACTTAGCCTCATGGCCCACCGGGCCCATTTAACCACTTTCGGCTTTTCGACTTTTCGGCATTACCGATATCATGTGTGTAGTGTTTGTACACACCTGGCGATAGAGCGTGCTGCGATTTCCTCTTAGTCACGAACCTACATTTGATATTACTTAACAATTAATCATAGGCTAAATACAAACTTTATCTATAAAAATCTTGAAGCCTCACCGTAGCCTTACCGTGTGCCAAGCCTTAACAGCCCCTTTTCTTTATCACCAACCCCGATTAAACCCTAGATCTGTACCAACTTAATTATAAAACCCGAGTATTAGGTGACTGACATCCAATCACGAGTCAAGACCGATACTATAGCAACTAAAATGATACTCAAAAACCTGTTAAAAAGGGACTTTCTGCCATCCTTACCAACCCCTAACGTTACCTTAATTTCGCGAACACGGTAGCCTAAATGAGGAATTCGGCTCTTCCTGACAAGCCCCTAGTCGACTTTGGAGATTCAAGATCTAGCAAAAGTAGGTAATACAAATCAAAGGAATAAGGAAAAGGGACAAGGCTGAATGTAGAGGATTTTTGCAAGAAAAAGAAGAAAGAAGAGAAGAAAAAAAATACAAATCGGCACTTGAGGAAAAGATGAGAAATTTGGCATTAGCCTAGGATCCCAAATTCGGCAATATTTATAGCCCATTGCCTCAATTCCCAATTCAGCTCCATCACTTCCCCCTTCTCATATCCTCATTTTTCTCCCTGATAACTCCCCAATATATTTCCTAAATTTTCTTTTCTGATTACCTCTTTGAGAGTCCAGCTTCACGCCACTACCAAGCTTGGGCCTTCTAACACCCAAATAATATTTGCCTAAGACTACTAAACACATATTCACATAAAAACCACACAAAAAGAAGTTAGGGATTTTTGGGGCGTTACAGAAATACATATGAATGTTTCTACAATTACTTGTAGATGGAACTCTCCTCAAATGAATATTAAAACATTTTCAAAATATATATAACATTTCAATAGTTGAAAATACAAAATTATAAATAATTAAATATTTACAATAATAAATTATATCTCTTAAATTCAAAAGTTATGACACTTGATTATTAACAAATAGTTATAACTATTTAAGTAGATATCTATTGAATAATTATATTTATTACAAGAGATATGATTATTCATTTCGGCAATTATGTATTTATGAAGAGACATGAATTTATATGACACATAAAAAATAGAAATAAAGTTTTTTTTTTCTATTATCCCACCATCTTTTATATTACTAGGTTGTTTTATAAAAAAAATAGTGCAGAAATTTTTTATAAAAATTAATATCCTTGTTATGCTTGGCTCAGTAGAGTGCTTCCGTCAATACAAAATGTAGATAGTCATTAAATTTTGTTGTATTTTAAAATTCATTTGTTAATATCTATTTTCTATACCATAATATATAAGTGGGGATGAATAAAATTTAAAAAAAAATAATATTACCAAACGAATTAAAATATTTATTAATTTCTCTTAAGCTGATTTGATGGGATTTGCAAATAATAATGCTGATAAATATCTTCAGATAATAGTGACTGCACAGTGATCGCAATAAAACCCAATTATATATTGGCTGAAAGCTTATCTAGTTAGAAACATCGAAAAACGGGAGGAAAGCAAAACTATGAGATACTAGTAATCAGCTGGTGCACTGACTGCAAGCTCGTTTTGCGGCGTATTAAACTCCATGCTTCATTGTGGTCTAATGCAGGGTTTCTAGGAATGCTGTAGGTGGCATTAGTTCATGATATTTGCTCGATGAAAGGCCATCTAAACATGTATTCCAGTGCATTTGAACCTCCGATGATGTTTGGTTGTCAAAGTCAAATTTTGAGCTATTATTGTGCTTTTGTCACGAACATATTCATTTTAATTATAGTCTGCTTTTAAAAGCAAAAGAAAAGAAGATTAGGCCAACAATGCCTTGTCGCCTAACTGAAGGTAAAACAATAAAAAATCACCGCAAAAAAAGACAATATCAATAAAGCAGTTAAAGGAGGAAGTCGAAAGCAGGAACGCAATAAATATTTTATTTAATCCAAAAAAGACGCCATGGGAAGCCCACCTTTTAATTTCTCTATAAGTAATTAAACAACAACTCCACATTCATTTCATCAACATCAATTCTCAGTTTTATCTCGTCTTGTTCAAAGACATGGCAAGATTAGGCTTTTTCGTACTAGTTTTCTCCTTCGTGTTTTACATGGCTGGCATAGCTGCATCTGCTTCTACGACAACTTTAACCCCAAGAGGGTACATCGTTGCATCCTGCAAAGCCACAAGGTATCCTGCGTTATGCGTTGAATGCCTGTCAGGTTATGCCAACGCGATTCGAGAAAATGAGCAACACCTCGCTCAAACTGCCTTATCAGTCAGCCTATCCAGGGCTCAATCAGCTGCAGCTTACGTTGCCAAGATGACTCATGTAAGGGGCATCAAGCCTAGAGAGCGTCAAGCAGTGAAAGACTGTATAGAGAACATGGGTGATACAGTGGACCGACTTAGCCAATCAGTGAAGGAGCTCAGCCATATGGGACGAGCTGGAGGTGAAGGTTTCATGTTGCACATGAGCAACGTGCAGACATGGGTCAGCGCTGCACTTACCGATGAGAAGACTTGCCTTGATGGCTTCGCAGGCAGAGTCATGGATGGAAACATCAAAGTTGCAGTGAGGCGCAGGGTTGTCCATGTCGCTCAAGTTACTAGCAATGCTCTTGCATTAGTGAATCGCTTTGCTGCAAGACACCGAGCTGCTATACCTACTGAAAAGCCTTAGTTTCAACCTTAAAAAATCTCTGGTTTATGTAAAAAGAACTGCTCTGTTTTCCCAAAGTAAGGGTTATAGCTGTCAGGATTTTGTCTAAAAGGATCTAGGGCCTGCTTGAATTACATGTAACTATATCATATAATGAACCCAAGTGTGTGCTAATGAGACCTCCTTGCCTTGTATGATAGTGAAGTGAATAATATGCTACTTCTGGTTCGGTAACCGATCAGATCATTTTATGACAAGATTCGCATAATCCGGAATTGTTTTTGTTTGTAAAATTAACAGGTTGTGGATCTGAAAGTGAACTTACAAAAGATAATTCCAAATTATAACAAATGGAGCCGATTGTGACAGTTTAAAGTTTCGGTTGGAGACATAGCATAAGTACTTGCTGTCCCTAAAACGTACGTATTTCCAATGGTTTTGCTTGTCTTGCATGTGAAATCAAAGTAGCGGACGACTTGGATCTTCTCAAGTTTGGTCAATCAATAATCGACATTCTAGCAGAAAAAAACATAGTGAAAGAAAGGACAAAATTTGAGCTCTGAATCATGTGTATTGAACAACTGTGAAATCTACCATTATTTAAATCTGCACCTGCTCCTCAACTTTGGATTATAATAATAAAATATGCAGAAAAGGAAAAGAAAATAAAAACAAGGAAGAAATCATGAATGCATGTCTCCTCTTTAATAAAGTAGAGTAGACAAGCTTATCTCTTTCTGTAAAGACAATCATATGCAGTCATATTATGAAAGGGTCAGTCTCTGAATCTTCCAAAGGAAATCTTTAAGACGGAGACTGGCAATTAGAAATTCAGGAAATAGATAAAGAGATTACTACAAGTCCCCACAAAGTGAAATGCGACCATGTGAAAGAACCAATTTTGCATAGGAAAAGTAAATGGAACTGATGATCTGATCAGACCACAAGGATGTATATATAATGTGCCTTAATGTTTCTTTAAATCTAGCTTGTGGTTTAAATTTCTCTTTAATATAGATCTCGTACTGATTTAACATTGAAAATCTTTCTTCTACTTAGACTGTTTTGTTATTGCTGTGGTCCGTCTTTATCTTGCAATGCAAGGGGAAAACATCATTAAGGAGGGCCTCAGCTTACTTTGAATGGGTGGCCACTAGGTTCTAGAAAAATCCCAGATTTTTATCCTCAGCATCAATCTTCATTTTTCTTTTTCTTTTTTTTTTTTTGAGAAAATTAAAGACCAAAATGAAAATCAATTAGGATTTGGGTTGGCACAGATTTGTTTGACTAGACACTAGGGTTTAGATTGGATACTCCCTCATTTACCTAACTCCTTTCCCTTGCCTAAATTTGCATAATTCATAAAGCTCCTAAATTTGCATCTGCCGATTGTTTTTTTTTTTTTTTTTAAATATGAGATAAATTTATTTTTTATTTTTTTCATTAAAAATTCTAATTATTTTTATTAAAATTTACCAACACCTCTTTTTGTTAAACCAAGATATTTTTCTTCGTTAAGATACATCAACACTAATTCTTTTAGAATTTGTGTTTATCTCTTTTAATAAATTGCCTTGAAAGTTTAAATTTGAATTTTCCTTTTTAAAGTGTAAAGTATTTTATCGCTGCACCTAATACTTGTTAAATATTTTAACTTTTTTTCTTAATTTTATATTAGTCAAATCAATTTAAATTAAAATTTTTGAAGTAATCAAACTGATGAGTGTTATTTTATCAAACAAATTTGATTTAAAATTTTATTGAATCTAATAGAATGAAAATAAATTTGAGTCAAATGAAAAAAAAATGTAGAGCGAAATTAAATTAATTTATTTTAATTAAAATAATATTCAATTATATGAAAGCTATATAAAATTTACCCACTTTAAAATTATATATCACTAAAAATTTACTAACATAATAACAGTATTTCGGCATACATGTATCGGGATTATGAATCAACATTATTTATACTTAAATATTTAGTGGCTTTATTTCAAGTGTGATATGTCAGTTATAATATTTTTAGTGTTGCAATTGAACACCTAAGTTTTCTAAAGATGGAACCCAAGAGATTGCCAAATTGGTAAATTTGTTTATTAATTTAATTACAAGTTAAGCAGTTACTAATATAATTGAGTCGGAAATTATTAATGCAAGTTCAAATAAAATAAGATTTGAGCTATATCTAAATTAACAAATAAAAATACCAAACTTTCTTCTTGTTTACTAGAAACAATGTAGATGAACTGAAATGAAGGTTGACTAAGTTATGGATTACTAAGCTAATAAACCTATAATGATTATATTGTTTGCTACTCTTAGCTAGGAATCTCCACTCGATCTCATCCTAGACTAAAAAATGTCATCTAAGCTCTCCTCTCGGTCTAACTATTTGGCACAAATGTATCAAATTCCTACATGATAGTCTCCTCCCGGTCTCGTCTATCTAAATCTTCCACTAGAGGTGTCAATTTTAGTGTAATATGCAATTTAATACACTTGAACAAACAACCAACAAGGCATAGTTAATAACTTAACTAAGTAATTCACTCATCAATCAACCAATAAAACAATTTAGCACATGATTAAACGTAAATTCCATACAAGCATTTTAACAAACACAAGGTAGGTATAAAATATAAAAGATAAGGGTTTAGAAAATTCCCATTAATAGATAAACATCCGATGAAGCGCGAACGTTTAATACATCTCCATCCATAATGTTTCCAGCAAAAATGAAGAAACAAAAATACTACAACAAAAAGAAAATGAAATGAAATGAAAACCTAAACTAAGTGTGGGTTTGAATGGACGGTGCGAGTGCGTTTAGCTTACTTTTTGTCTCACGCTACAATATCTAATCTCACTGCCACCGTTGTTTTTACACTAACTAAAAGTAAACGCATTGCACATCCAAACCTACCCTAAGAAATGTAAAAACTAAAGAACAAATGTTCAGCCAACAAAATCCATCTTCAAAAGCTTGTGAAGTAGTATTTATAGTCTACTAACATTTAACTTAACATTGACCATTATGCTTTTAAAAGAAAAAAAAGACTTAAGTTTGTTTAGACACAAAATTGCCCCTACAATTTTTCACTCGTCAGGCAGCAGTATTGTAACACCCAGGCTTCAGTGTCGCAACACCCAATGGTCGGTGTCGCGACATCACTAGAGTTAGTCTCAATTTATTCACTTCAACGCCTTCAGGGATATCACAACTTCGAAGGCTCGATATCGCAACGTTGGCTTGGTGTCACTATATCCGTCCCTCATTATAACGACTCCCACGACAGTAAGCTCCATGTTGATTTTTTTGTTGAAGTTTTGCATCCTCAATGTGAAAGGCCTGGGTGTTGTGACTTCCATGGAATGAGTGTCATGATACCCACTCTAAATGATGTTTCCTCAAGGTTGGGTCATTATTATCCCCCTACACCAGCTCAATCACCTCGTTAAGTTTCTCATGGCACTGTTTAACCTATTTGGGTCTCTAAAGGGACAAAACTAAGCAAAAACGTTTATTAAGGTTTGAAATTAAAAATAAATAAAAACATATAAAAGATACTTAAATTACTTGAGAATAAGGCCCTCAGGTGTATTAGAGAACTTAATTTGACATATCAAATTAGAATAGATCACATAACTATTTCAATTAAATTAATATTTAATTTTCATTTTAATTTTTAAAAAAATTGTAAAACCTTAAAAACTTTTCTTTCTTTTTTTCCTCCAAGTCGTTTGCTCTTTCTCTTTTGTTTTGCCCGAGTTAACTGGCACCCGCCTTTCTTTATTTTTCTGCTCCTCATTCACTCTATGGTTTTTTTTTTCTCTCTTTTTAGTTTGAAGATTTATTTTGTGGATATTTTTATTGTTTTCATAAATTGTGATGGATAGATAACACTGCATATTGTTACTGGCACTCCACTAGCCACTAGTATTTTTATTTGAAAAGTGGGTGGTCCTTCAATGGTTTCTTAATATGTTTATGTTTTGAGAGTATTTCAAAATAATAAATGATTTACGAGTCGGTTTGGACTCGTATTATCTTAATTTTTATATTTGTTTGTTTGTTTTCCATTGTTTAATAAGACTTCACATTTAGAAATTATTGTCTACTCTTGTAGCACATTTTTTAGTCTTTCTTTTGCAAGTAATTTTAGGAATGATTTTGTCACCGTCCTCTCCAGTTTGATGGATGGTCACTTCTTTTGCTGATTGTTACCCGCTTTGGACTATCCCGAGTTGATTTCTTTATTGTATTAAGTGCTTGTAATCACTCCAAAAATGCCGTGCTTGAGTTGTGACAGAGCCAATTATCAACACGCCATAATGTTCATTTGATATTGAGGTTGAAGCTTTTATTGTGTTGATGGAGCTTGTCATTCAGCTCTTACGATGGGTATTTGTTTTGTTTTTTCTTTTGATTTGTATGGCTTCATTCATAGAATGAATTAATGAATTTCCCTTTTAAAAAATTACCAAAGTTTAACTTTTGATATTTTCGTGCGTAAAATTAACTTGATTTTTTTATTTTTGTTATTAATTCTAGTAACATTTGCACATGATTTTAACAGCCCATGCAACATCAAGGTAGTTAAAAGATTTTTAGAGGGTCCATAGCTTGAGACCAACGTAACTGCAGCCTGATAGATTAGAGCGCAGATATACGTGATTCGGTGCAGGAGTTGCGAAACATATATCAGATATAGGTGAACACAGCATTGGAGTAAGAGGAGGCATGGATGAACGCATAGCATCAAAAAGATGGTGAAGCATGGCCATGGAGTCTGATCAATTCACCAAACAATGTTTCATTTGTTTTACAATTTTCATTTCATGTTCTGACCCAAGTTAATTTTCCATTAATCTTTGAAACACGATGACCCCGTTTTGAAATAGCAGTTAAAATAAGGCCAACCAGAGACCCAACGGGTAACCAAATGCCCATGGGAAGAACCTAGGCCTAGTCTTTTAAGTATTTTGGGCCTTTTCTATCTTTATCTTTTCTAAAGAAATTCGAATAAGGTAGCCAACTCAGCAAAGGTCCCAAAGAAGGTAAACCAGTTAATAAAAAGAAAAGATTTTGGAACATTGGGTTAGATATAAATAATTTGGCGAATTTACATCATAATTTTAAAAATTATCTATATTCATTTTCTAATCTATAAATAAAAAGAATATTTTTTTCAGCACATTCAAACTCACGTCTTCTTGTATTAAGAACAATAATCGTATTAACCAAATTAAATCTGAATGAATAATTTACCAATTATACTTAGACTTGATGATAATGTCGGATTTCAATATTTCTATACAATGTCCATGCATATGACAATACACGGCCAATTACTTTTTTTTTAATTATATAATAATTAAATTTTGGTATTGATTTTGCTCAAATTTGAAATTAAATTTTTATAACTTTTTACGTAATTTAATATCTCAATTTTTATATATTTATATATTTTATTGTTAAGAATTTTTAAGAATTAATAACATTATTAAATCTGGTTCATTAAGATTTTCTTTTTGCTAGATATTTAGTGAGTTATTTTTTAAAATTTTAAAATGTCATAATAATAAATTCACTAGAAGAATTTTAATATTATTAACAATTAGATTTAATTTTGTAAATCCGAAAATAAAGAAACTAAATTCTTGAAACAAAAAATAGAGACTAAATTTCAAATGTACAAAAAGTATGGACACTTGGAACATATTTCAACTTTTAAATTCTTAATCTATAATTTAACCAAATAATAATAATTAAACCAATAGGAATGCATCATTTAAGAATCTGAAATTATAAATTTCATACAATAAGATCTATTTGACACCCAGCCAAAGATAGGAGTCATGGATTGTTTGATATCACCAATATTTTGGGGTAGAACAGCAGCCGATGAAAATTTTCACTAATCTCCCCTGCAATCATTGATTTAAAGTGCCTGCCCATTACCTTCCACCGTATTAATTAGTATATCTTTTTGCCTTGCCTTTGATTTCTTGATTAATTTAATGGTACTGTTTTGGGTGATTGAAACTTGGGGATATTTTGTAGCAGAATATGCAAGCCGTTGTGAATGCACGTTCATTCTCTTTCGCACATAGGAAAATCACAATCTTTTTTTTATTTAAAAAATCCTGCAGTTTTGAGAAGTTGATGTCTTCATCATCTGTCATCGAGTTATTTTAAATTGTATTTTTCAATAAATTATGGTTTCAATGAGCAAAGTTTTGTGAAATAATGTAGAGCTAGCCGACCTTTAAATCGGTTTGACTCTATAACACACATGTCCAGCTTGTTTCTCCCTGAATCATGGATGAAAAAGTATGGCTAAATAAACTAATTAAGTCGTAGGTAACAACAATATTCTAAGGGAAGGTGATGAGTGTTGATATCCAATCCTCTTTAATCTTTTACATTATTTTTTCTATAAATTAAGACGTTCATCTAAAAGAGCATTTGAGTTTCTTTCAGCTTATACCAAGCGAAAATGTCAGCCACTGGTTCTCACTTCTCAATAATTGCTCTCATCATCCTCATTCAGCTCGCAACGAACCTAAATTCATGTTCAGCTGCAACACCGATCCGTCACAGTGGAAGGAACACTCGGTTTATTAGAACCTCTTGCCGTACTACCCTTCAACCTAGCCTGTGTTTCGTTACCTTCTCTCGATATGCGACCAGAATCCGAGGTAGCCCTAGGTTGTTAGCCACCACAGCCCTCTCCTTGGCATTCAACACCACTCGTTTCGCTACGAAATCAATGATAACCCTCTCCAAACGCCACGGGTTGAAGCGCAGAGAGGCGGCGGCGTTGCGTGTTTGTGTGGAAGAACTAGGGGACTCCATCGATGAGCTGAAAGACTCAATCGGGAAACTAAGTCGGCATGATGCTGGAGGCAGCACTTTCCGACGTCAAATGAGTGATATACAGACATGGGTGAGTGCAGCTTTGACTGATGATGATACCTGCATGGATGGCTTTTCTGGGAATTCCATTAACCGTAAATTCAGAAGTAGAGTGAGAAGACGAGTAGTGAAGGTTGCTCATTTGACGAGCATTGCTTTGGCTTTCGTCAACCGCTATGCTGCCACTCATAAATGATATTGCTATCTGCGTAGTGCATTGAGTGAGGTTTTTCGCATTTACAGTTTGTATTGATTTACCTTTTTTGCAAATTAATGTACCCAATACTTTTGCTTTTGGAATATTATTCATTGGAAGATATTGATGCTTGGGCTATATTTGCAAAATCAGAGTGTTGTTTTCTTTAATTATCTTTAATTATCCTAATTTAGATTTTTATATATTTGTGATTATAATTATCTATGTATACTGGTAAGTACATTGAGTCTCAACTCAGTTTTGCAAAGGTAAAATTGTAAATTTTACCCGCAACGTTTCATGGTTTTCTCATTTCAGCCTTTTAACGTTTTCTTTTTGGTTGTAATCTCACTTATAACATTACAAAAACTTTCAAATAAGGTCAAATTTGATGAAAACCGTTAATAAACTAATGGTGAATATTTTTTGCTGATGTGTCAATTAATGGATTCACTGAGATGGCATGACACATTATCACCAATGTCACTTTTTTTTTAAATTTTTTTACAAATTAGAAACTTTATTTAAAAATATATTATTTAAAAAATTTATTAAATGAAAATATGGTTTAATTCATGATTTAATCTCTGAAGTATGCTCATTCTAGTACCTAAACTTTTTTTATCTCAATTTGGTACCTAAAATATTAATTTTCTCTATTGTTTTTGTTCATTTTTTAACCAATGTTAAAAAGAGCTTTTAGGTAACATTGGTCAATAAAAAGCATCACATGACATGTTTTAGACAATGAAAAAATGTCACGTGACAATTAAGTTTATTTATAATTAAAATATTAAATTTAAATTTAAATATAAAATTATAATATTAAATATTTAAATATTAAAATATTTTTATAAAATTCTAAAATATATAATTAAAAATAAAATAATATATATTGAAAATGTTATAAAAATTAAAAAAGGAATTTAAATTTCATGTAATTGCAAAAAAAACTGTAATTTAAATATTTTTTAGAATTTCATAATTTTATAACAAAATTATTTTAAAACTTTTTAATATATTTTTTATAATTTTTAAAATTTTTGTAATAATTTTATTAATTTCAACTAATTTCTTTGCAATTAACTTGTTTTTTTATAAATTTTATTTTTCTAGATTTTTTTTATAATTTATATGTTTTTTTTCTAAAATTTATATATTTTTTCTGATTTTTTATATATTTATTTCCAACTTTTTTTACTTTTAATGTGTATATACATTTAATAAAAGAAAATATTTTTTTTATAAAGACATCAGATGGCGCTTTTTGATTGGTTATAAGAATTTTTTTTAATGTCTATTAGAAAATAGACTAAAAATATAGGAATAAATTATATTAGGATCATCCTAAATAAGCATAGTTTTTAGGCACCAATGAAATAATGTAACATCATTAAATTTTATCCAGTCAAAAAAAAAACATCATTAAATTTTAAAGATAACAAAGTATTATTATACATTCATCTATATCTACTATCTTCTCTAACTTAATTTAATTTTAATAAAATTACTTAAAATAATTAATTTTTTAAATTATAAACAAACATATTTTCTTCTTTTACAATTTTTAATCATTTTATTTTTTTTCAGAAGTTAATATTTTTTTATTTTTTATTTTAAATTTTCTATTTCATATTATATATTTTTTAAAAGTAAACATTTATATTTCATTGAATCTTTGGTAATAAGAATTGTATAAATTTTAAAGTTTCTTATGTTATTTGATTTTTTTATGTTAATTACTTTTTTTTAAAAAGAAAAATAGAATTGGAGAGTCGGTTGAATATGAATAGGTGTATAATAATAATTTCATGTTTTTAAAATTTGATAATGTGACGAAATTCTATTGGTATCTAAAAAAGCTCTTAAAATCATCCTAATGTAAGTTATTTGCAAAAAATATAAGAGAAACGTACTTTTAATACCAAATTGTGAAATAAGTATACTTTAAATACCAAAATGAAACAAAAAAAAATAGATGTTAAAGTGAAAAAACGAGTATACTTTAAGAGCGAAATCATGAATTAAACCTAAAATTATTAATATCTATTTAAAAAAATTCATATTTTTTTTTAATCTAATAACGATATATCACATCATCATTTATTTGAATGCACTGTATAAGACTTATGCACTACAACAAATATTATACTTGAATATTTTACATCATCTATTACAAATTTGTTTTTCTTTCAACCCTATCAAATAAAATAACTTGTCATCACCGTACAAAATCCAATTTGTCGCAATCCGATTTTAGGCCCAAGGTATTGGCTTCATTTGCTACCTTTCTTTTATCAAGCTGTTTTTGTTGGAACCACAGTTATGACTCGTGATCTTCTTCTTTTTTCTCCTTCCTATAAACTATGTCCTCTCTCTTCCCAAACATTTATCAATCTTTCAAGCTTTTCTCCAGAAATAGAAAAATAAAAGAAATCAAAATGGCAGTTAGTCCACACTTTTCACTAGCAGCTATTTTCATCTCATTTCTCTTTACAACTAACCCAAACTACTGCCAAGCATATAGAAATATTCTCAGCTCTGACACAAATACAGAGTTCATCAAAACTTCCTGTGCTGCCACCACCTACCCTGACCTCTGTTTCGCCGCCTTTTCTTGCTACGCAAGCGAAATCCAATGCAATCCCAAAATATTAGCTACCAAGTCCCTCAATTTGACACTTAACACCACGCTCTCGGCTTCCAAAAACCTGACGGAGCTCTGCAAAACGCAGGGCATAAAGCCTACTGAGGCTGCGCCTCTTCACGATTGCGTGGAAGAAATAAGTGACTCGGTCGATGAACTAACAAAGTCTATTCCTGAAATGGAAGAGATTGAAGGCAAAAGCTTTGCTTTCAGAATGAGTGATATCCAAACATGGGTTAGTGCAGCTTTGACCGATGAAGATACTTGCATGGATGGTTTCTCCGAGACTACAATGGATGGTGATGTCAAAGCCTCCGTCAGGATTGTAATCGAGAAAGTTGCACAGATGACAAGCATTTCCTTGGCTTTTATCAACCAGTATGCCCGCACCAAGAAGTGACCTGTTATTACAAAAGCATGTACTTGTACAATTCATTTCCTATGCAAATTGTATTTCTTTTTTTTTTTCTTTTTTCTGACTTGTTTTACTAATCGATTAGCAAGGCTTGCAGTAATAAGTATGAAAATACAAAGAAAAACGGCGTTGCTAGTTGCTGCATGCAACTATTTCCACTTTGTTGAGCTTCTGGGTTGTTTAGAAGGTGAAGGCAAAATGTTGTGTGGATAATTATGAATTTACACGATAAATACAGAGGGCCCATGGTTCATCGCTTTCACTCTTCCTAGCAGGGCATAGCCAGGGTGGTGAGCGGGTCGTGTCCCTCTTAATTAAATGGTACAATTACAATTTCAATATTTCCCTAATTTTAATAATTTAATTTAATCTCTATTAGTCTTTTCATTAAAAATTCCAATTTTGACAAATAAATTTTTAATTTAAACCATTTTAAAACAAAATTTTTAGCTCAATCTTTGAAAATTACTCCCTATTATAAAATCCCTCTTGTTTTACTATAAATATGGCCCGGCTGAAAAAGACAAGTGGGTAAGAGATCATGTGCAAGTCTCTTCCACTAAAGCGATAGATAGCAAAACAAATTCTATCGAATAAGGGTTTGGAATTGGAGAATGAAGATGAACCTTGTTTCCCCAGTCCAGGGTCCTACTTATCACAAAAAGGAAAGCCCAAAACAACATGCTTCCCAGGGAAACCGTGACACTTTTTGTCGCCTTAGGGCTTAAAGGGCAATGGCTATCACATCTGTCTTGTCTTTATTAATTCACATACATGAAACTATACACCACGTGAACATTGAGAGGCTACCCACAATTCATAGGACACTTAACACGAACATTGATTACCGACTATCATAATTGTGTTATAACATAAAAATTTATCATATTTATAATATATTCCTATTTTAAAAAAAATTGCCATACTCAAAATTTAAATTTAATATTCAATTTCAAATATATAAATTTTTATTATTTATTCTGATTGTTGATTTCGTCCAACAACAAAGTCAAATCATAATTGTTGACCGTGTTTTAGTGGGGACCCAACATGGCCGATAATGATCACATGTGGCTCGAACGAAATATCAGCCATTCATCTTTATGTAGAAAAATTAAAGTATAATGTGATATTTATCCCTAACGTTTATATTTTTATCAATGTTATTCTTATCTTTTTCTTTAATTAAATTTGATATTTATGTTTTTAAAAATAATTGAATTTGATCATCAACTATTTCAATAAATTGAATTGTTAACTTTTAATAAATTGAGATTATTTATAAATTTTGAGAATTTTTTTTATTTATAACTAAATTGATATAATATGTAAAAATTAAGAATTAAATTTATTATTATACCGATTTTTTAACTATCACATCACCTTTCTATCTGAGGTTAAACAGCACTTAACGAAAATAGACTAAAAAAACGATCTAGATTAGTTGGGTGACCAAATTAAGAAAATGATACTTGGATGACAAAAAAAAAAAAGAACAATAATTAGGTGACTTATGATGAATTTATCCATTTTTTTAAATTAAAATTCAATCCTAGCTTCATCCAAACTTGACTCAAACAAAATATGGTTATTAGTATTACATTTGAGACTAGACACCAAGTCTAAATGGTTTTACGACACGTCTCCTCGAAACGACGTGATTATTTGTTATTGAGGATATTACAAACCCATTATTTACTTCTTTCATACTCTTACCATACCAGTTGCTTTTTAACTCAACTACCATTGTCTTAGTCCTAAAAGGTTTACACCAAATTACGTAAAAATTTGTTGGTTTTTTAATTGTGTTGTTTTCCATACTTGTTACAACAACCTTGCAACTAAATTCAGAAAATATTTCAGAAATAATGTATTAAATATTTGTTTTATTTAAAAATTATGAATTATCACGTTGAAATTGACAAAAATTAGTAATGCCAATAGTTGGGGAGGAGTAGAAGAACTATGAGAAGGGTTCGATCCTCCCAATACTTTTCTCTTTATGATGATATTACAAATGGAAGGTAGAATAGAAAAATTATGAAAAGGATTCGATCGATCCTTCTTGTGTTTCTCTTTTCACGATGACGTCATTAATGGTAATAGGATTGAGATGAGAATTGTCAAGAGGATTTAGTCTTCTTAGTGTCTCTCTCTTTATGATGATATCATTAATGACAGTAAGATTGAGAGGAGGATCGTGAAAAGGATCAGTCCTCCTAATGTTTCTCTCTTCACAATGATATCATTAATCTCAATAGGATCGAGAGGAAAATTGTGAAGAGAATTTGGTCCTCTTGGCGTCTCTTTCTTCATGATGATATCATTAATGATAGTAGGACTGAGAGGAGAATCATGAAGAGGATTTGATCCTCTCGGTATCTCTCTTCACGATAATATCATTAATAATAGTAGACCTAAGAGGAGAATTGTGAAAAGGATTCGGTCCTCCGATATTTATCTTCTCACATTGTTTGCAAAGTATTTAACACAGATTTCTATTTCCACTTTTGATAGTATTGATATCAAGAAATTATTAGGTAAGCTGTTACTACCCTAGATATATGTCAGCCCTTCATATCTTTCGTGCGCCTGTATTCTAACCACCAGAAACCTTGCAATCCATTTACAGGAAAAGATACAAATTATTCTGTTTTTCAATTGAAAACAAACAGTAAAAGCAACGTCTCAATTTACACAATTCCAACAATTAAGGCTGAAAGAAAGATACATTATTTTCTTAAACTTTTAAATAAATTAATGTTATAAAAAGAAAATTCAATTCCATTGTGAACAAAGAGAAGGATAGAACTAATTGGCTTTAATTTTATATTATGCAAACTTCCCCTACCCTGTATACTCTTTTCTACATTTTTAATTAATTTATTTAGTAAACAAATAATAAATTATAACAAGAGAAAAGAAATCGAAAAATATGAAAAACGTTTAACCAAAATTTATAGAACAGAGTTTGAATTAATTTTCCTTTTTTTTTTTTTTTGTATTTAAGATTACCACAGATTCAACTTTGATTTGATTTTGTGATTAAAATTACAGAGTTTTATTCTGTTTTTGGATAGAAAGGATGAATATTGGAGTTGATTAACTATTCTATCACCTTATAATAAATTATACCATTGCCATTCAGGTCGTACCATTAGTGGTATCGTCTTGTTGTTACGCTTAATCCCATAAGCTATAGAACAGAGTAAGTCGTCATTTTTGCCTTTTTTTTGTGATTAGAAGCAGCGGTGAAGCATTCGAAATTAAATTAAAATTTTTACAATAAGAAAAATATAATTTTATTATTTTAATAGTATATATTTTCATAATTTTTAAAGGATTAAAATATTTTTTAAAAAGTTAAAGTATAATTTTATTTTTATTAATTTAAAATTTTAAATACTCTTAAAAACTCTAAATTGAAAGTTTTATATAGGAATTTTATCTTCCATGGAAACATTACAATTCATTCATCTGTCCCCAGCCTATTTTTTCATCACTGTTAAATTAATTCATTCATCATAAATAAACTTTCTTTTTCCTTTTGAGAAGCAATTCATAAATAAAACGTAGTTTGTGTTTGAAAATTTTGATATTAAGAAATGAATTTTAGTTTAAAAATTAGTATGAATTTATGTGCTAAAACACATATAAATATTTTAAATATATACTGTATATATCATAATTAAATTTATCATTATATGTGCATCTAATTCTTTAAATTATATTAAAAAACTGAAATCTAAAAAAAAAAAATTAAAATCCATTGTCATGCTAACGTGTGTATTATTACCATAATAATGTACATTATTAAAGAGAAGCTCGTGTTAAATGCTTAACACCATTGTAAAATTCAAGAAATGGTGGAAAAAGGGATAGAAGTGGTCATGCAGTCCACTGGACTTTACCAGTGGCTCATTCCAACTAAAGAGGAACCGACAGTGTGTGACGAAATCAATGGGGGAAATGGGCTTCGTTTAATTCGGTTTTCCTCTATTTGGGCAAGGCTGAAATATTAAGTTTTCTGGGTTTTTTTTGTAAGACGGGATAGGAGCAACTTTTTTTTTTTTTAAGTGATGGCATTAAACTCAATAACCTTAAAATATTAAATAATTTCGAAAATGATCTGAAAAAATATATATATATATATATAAATAACCCATTTGTTCCGGTGAAAGTCGATGTCATTTGACTAAGCCCTAATCATTAGTTTGTAAAAAAATAAAGGTGTCGCCATTATGTCAGACAACACCTATTTGTATTTTTCGGAATACTCGTAAAAAATATAAGTATTCACAATAGGAAAAAAGAAAAAAATATTTTTTTAATGCGTGTTGTTGGCGTATTAGGCGACACAGGTCAAATTTATTAAGAATATATATTTTTTCAATGAGAAAAAAAAATTGGTCTCATTGCCATGTTAGACGGCATCGGTGGTTATCAAGGAATTTTTTTTTTTAATGGGTGTCATCGGTGTGTCAGGCGGCGCCGATGACTCTTTTTTTTAATTAATTGGTGTCGCCACGCTATCAAGCAGCACCACCCACTATATATACCCCATCCCCAATGCAAAATCTGTATATGTTGAAGTGTTTGGTTATTTGTTGAATTTTTTTGTTTAAGAGAAGAAAAAAAGAAGAAAAATTGTGGTTGGTAGTAGTGGAAAAAAAAAGATCAATGTTCAATAAAAAGGGAGAAAATAGAAAAAAAAAATTTGTGTTCGGTGTTCAAAATTAGGGGAGTAAGATTTATTTGTGTTGGTGTTTTAGGAGGAAATTATGATAATTTTAAGGTATGTTTGAGTTCATGGTGATGTGGTGGCACTCGGAGGCCTACAATTTTAATTGGTCAAGTGGGGAGTGCACCATCACCTTAGAAGATGTTGCATTACAACCCGGCTTCCAATTAACAGTGGTTATGCGATCATGCGTTCAAGTACAATGTTCAAACCTGCACAAGGAAAGCCTTATCAATTAATGGTAGTTATGCAGTAAAGTTTAATCATAATTGAGAAAAAGGGGTTTAATCAACTTATTATTTTTCTCCATCAAAGTAGTATCCTTAATCTCATTGTCCAAAACTTATATTAGATGGATGTGGGGGTAAGAAGACTTTTAAAGGGGGGAGTGACTGTGACGGTGGAGAAAAGCCAAAACACCACTCGGGACGGCAACGTTGTAGTTATTAAAGTGGTGCATAAAAGGAAGGGTAGAGTGAAAAAAATAAAACAATTGGAAAAACCACTGAGAGGAAAAGAAGAAGAAGAAGAAAATATGGTGGGAACGTGACCGCCACTATATCATGTGATTATTTCAGCTATAGTTAGTATTATTATCATACAACTTAAAATGATAGTAGGGATCATCATATTTGAATTCATTATTCATGTAACTAGACCTAACACGTCAACGGCAGTACTAATAATTTTTTTCAATCTCTTTTTTTCTCTTCACAACTATTTTTTTTTCTAAAAAAAACACTGGTGGCAACATGCGACTTGACACATCTAGACCACCTATTAATTTTTTTTTGATAATCTGTCAACAGACGACATCCATTATTATTTTTATTTTTAACAATCTGCCACAAGTGTCACTTGACAGTGTGACAGTACCAATTAAAATAATATTTAAAAAGAAATCACCGATGCCGCCTGACAGACCAATGACACCCGTTAAAAAATTCTTCCCCCGACGGCACAAAAAAATATTTTTTTATTCTTTTATCACTAACAAAATATTTAAAAAAATTGACGGGTGTCGCTTGACAGACCGGAGACATCCATTAAAAAATATGTTTTTCTCCTCTATGAATACCTGTATTTTTTACGGGTATTTTGAAAAATACATACATGTGTCGACACAAAAAAATTATTATTATTTTTTTTTACATTCTAATGATTGGATAATGATTAGGAGAAAAAGGAGGTGGTGCTACCAATTAGTCAGGCGATATCGATTTTTATATAACAAACGGGTAATTTTCGTATGTAATTTTTCCTTGAAATCGTTTCAAAATTATTTAATATTTTAAGGTTTTATATATATATATATATATATATATATATAAGCCAAACCCTCATCACGTCGATTGACTGTTGAAGATGTGAGACTTGGAAATGGAGTTTCATCTCCAGCACTTTACTTTTAGTAGCAATTTAATTAGAAAAGGTTTTAAGGGTTTGTGTGGATATTTTGTGATGCCGTTTGAGTTGATACTTGAGAGCAGGGTAGGGTTGGGAAAAGCAAAAGGATTTTGGAATATTATAAGATGAGAAAATACTAGCTTTAGATGGAACAAAACTGTCACTAACTATATAACTAAATGTTCGAAATCCATGAAAAAGACCTCCGGTACTAATAATTTCCAGGGTTGACCTTAATCAGATGATAATCATCGCATGCATGCAAATTGTGAGGAACAGGACGATGGAAGCATAGATTAAGGAGTTGGGACTGAGTTGTATGGTTCAAAGAAAAAGAAAATCTGTCCATCATGTGATGAGACACTGATATTATTGGAGAAAATGATATTGCAGCATTGTCAGACAATAAAGGGTAAATGGAGTCAACTTTTAGCCTTTGAAAAATTGGATTTTAAACTATGCATATTAAGTAATAATAAATAAAATATCATATTTATTATTTATCAAATCTAAGAATTTGTAGGATGTTTATTTAGGAATTTGAAATTTTTGAGAAATTTATGAATTTAGATACTTTTTACACTTACAATTTATACATATATTAAATACAAATCTAAATTTTGAAGACACGACATTGTAAATTTGTCCAAAAAGTTAACTACTGAAAATGTAGGTGGCACACGATAAAGGCATTGCCCTACGTAAATGAATGTTCAATTTACTAAAATTTATTTTCTACATGATCCAAATATTATAAAAAATAATAAATAAATATTTAAAAAATCATAAAAATTATAAAAAAAAAATGTCACGCACCATCGTGGACTAATATATATGCATTCACATTTGTGTTCCCATCTACTTCTTAAAAAAATTGTCTTCCTATTTGTATAAGTACTCATCTCACTTTCTATTGATGAGTTGAGTTAAAATCTAATTTCAAAAAAAATTTCAAGTCTAAAATTCATTTTTAGGCTAGTTTAGCCCGACCCAAAAGCTTGTTTCATTAATCAAAATATTAAAAAATTAAACATATGTTTTAAAATTAATGTTTATATATTTTATAATTAAATTATAATTTAAAAATATTTTTTATTATTTAAATTGAATTCAAACTAATTTCTCCAAGCCCATCCGTAGTTGGATTGAGCTTACCAGTTACCAAGCCTTTGGACAATTGATTTTTACAAAATCAATTGATTTTTTTGAGATATTTTAATTATTTTTTATGATTTATAATTTTTTTAATAATTTTTACAAAATTTATTTTTTTATATTTAAATAAATTTAGATATATAGTTGTTTGAATTTAAATAAATGTTGATGTCCATTTGTTTAGGTTTATTATGGACATGCATTTTTAATATTTTTAATTCATTAAATAAATTTGACAAATTTTTAATATTTTTATAATATTATTAACTACCTCCAATATGAACCTGAACAAACTATTTATCCAAATTTGAATGAAGTTGACATTTATTTATCTCGATCAACGTTTGTTCAATGTTGATCATCACCAATTAATGGTCAAAATTATGTTATCTATCAATGATTATGTCATTAATGACATATGAAAAAGCTACATATATGATACATTAACATCCGTTGAGTGGGTTACATCTTTTTTAACACGATTAACTTTTTAAATAAAAAACTATAATGACGAAATAATGTAAATATTAAAAATGAGAAAAAAAATTACATATCAAAATAAATAAAAAATATAAATAATTTAGAGACAATAATCATTAAATAAACAAAAGTACGCTCGGAAAAATATTTTTTCTAGTTTTAGTAGATGAAGATTTGAGAGTTTTAGCAGTTGATGTACCTGAACTCAAGCATCTCTATTACACCGGAGATGGCAAAGCAAAACCCGAAACAAAGATGGTCTAAAAAATATATAGGATTTGAGGGGTGGCGACCCACTCAACATTGCTTTAGTTGGCCAACATGATAGAAGTTTAGGAGAGACAAAAGCTGGTTTTATGTCTCATAAAAAGCATCTATATATATATATATGTGTGTGTGTGTGTGTGTGTGTGTGTGTGTTTTGTACAACCCATATCCCTCACTCGCAGGAGACTTGTTGATGACAAAAGCACTTCCCCCACTTGAAATAACTAAAAACTACCCACCAAAAAAAGCTTCTACCTTTAACTGCTCTGTCTGTCGTCCATCACTTGATCGTAGGAAAGGATCTGCAACAATCAAAGACAACTTTTGAGCTTCACTAGTGCCTTGCACGTGGATTGTCCACAATCCTGCAATGCCCGCTGTTGATAATCAGGAATACGTGCCACTAAATTTGGTTATTTTTCTCTCAAATTTCTTGAGCAACTAGTATACATGTTAAAGACATATATAGTATTGTTGACATGAGCAACTAGCATGACAAATATAGTTATAAAAAGAGGCGTTTATTTGCCTTTAAGATTGTAATTAAATGATTTTGGGAAGCACATCCGCATCTAATCAACCTATTTTGGCCAATAAATATATAATACAACATAAAGAATATAGGTACTTAAGGCTAGAAATTGGGAGGAGCAGTAGGCGAACTAAGTCTGACTTGTGGCCAATTAGGATTTAGGACTCAAAAATTCAACGCAAAATCTAAATATCTGTTTCTAATTTGGTTTTGGTTGGGTGATTTTGATTTAAACAAAACCCATTTCTTAATTCACAAGGTGGCGTATTGGCATGGGCCTCTAACCGAATGTGAAGATACCTTGCTTTATTCCTGATAACAGGAGAGGAGAGAAATGGGCATATCATGTAACATGTGTTATATTCATATTCACATTCTCATACAGTAATAGTAGCTTTTACCATCCATACACGTGGCATGATTTTTATTTGAACCGAAGAGGACCACAACTGCACGGCAAGGGCCAAGCCAAGGCTAAAAAGGGACCTTAAAAAATCTCAAGTCGTTTTCATCTTACCGTGCTACATGCTCTATACTAAAAACGCAGCGTTGGACATTATTGTAAGAGCTCATCACATGGATCTCTATCTGTTATACGTTGGTAAAAACTATAAAGCTGTGAAACAAGTGAAGCCAAGGAGGCTATAGTCGGCTTCAATCATCTGGGCTGGACCAGCGCCGCACCCACCTCAAGTGGCTCACAGCTAGCTGTCATTCCTCTTACACCTTGATTGGGCCAGATTACCCCAGGTCCAGGCACTTGTTTTCTATTATCCTTTCAATAATAATAATAATAAATATTAGTGTCCGCTTACTGGAACTACACAACCCAGGGACATCGGACGGGAATAAAATAAAAGTGTCGGTCATCGATGGTATTTGCTAGGCTACGACTTCCTTCTCAAAGAAAACAAAGTTTTACATTTTTTATATTCATTTTTTGAGAAAATAATAGGCAAGGATTTATAATTTATGAGCTATGATTAATCTTTGTCGCCATCCGTACTCAGCATGTTCTGAAACTAGTTATCGCCAAACAGTTTTTAATTTACTGTTATGTATTTTTATAAAGTATTTTATATGGTTTAAACCACTTCATATTAATAAAAAAGATTAAAGTAGAGGCCTCCACAATGAAAAAGAAAATAACCAAGCAATCAAACATGACCCCATGTGACCAAGATTAGTAGGTGTCCAATAACTAATAAAAGAAAAGAAATGGTACACCGAATTCAATGTACTAAAAGACAAGTATTTGTATGTATGTATATATATTAATACCAACATTATTCTAAATCTCCAAACCTAAAATAATTATCACCAAACAACATGCAGTACTCACTAAAGAAAACTAAGCAAATGTCCTTACGTGTTTGATGAAATACATGTCAGACAGCGCGACAAAAAATACAAATACTCACCACAACCATATGTTATTTCGCAGGTAGGCGGCAAGCACGATAAATTAACAAAATTCGACCAAATATAGTTAATCTTAGGTGTCTTTGTGTTTATTGTATTCTATCCAAGATTGCAGCCTATCAGGGTTGTTTCTTGTTTAGGTTCTTTCTTAGGGGAAATAAATCAAGGAAGGAGCTTTCATGGAGATGGTTGGAAAGAACTCGAGGTTCGACCTAAAGATCATTTAACTCCCCCCGAAAGCCTGAATTAACTACCCCTTTAACAAACCAAGAATCTGACAAGATCAAATACTTTTTTAGAATTGGAGAAAGATCACCTGTTTTTTTTACCAAAATCAAGATTAGGATAAGATTTAAGCAAAAGTGGTAGCTCTAATAATGGTGATCCTGCAAATGATATCAAAGAACAGAGAATCTAGGGATGCCTTTGTCTGATATTCCTAATTCTCAAATCTAAACTAGATTATAACTGCACATTAATGAAGGCGGTAATGGTTGACTGAGGCTCCAAAGCAAGATATAGGCATTTCAATGAGGCAGCTTGTAAAGCACCTAGACAACGAACCACAACGTCCCCACAAGAACTCTTTTCTACTCATAAATGTTGGAACAATAAGGGGGTGTGGTTTATTCTGAGAGTAGTTAAAGGCCAAGGGCACCCCCACCTTGGACAAATTTTCCTGATTCTTTGCTTGCTTTAGCACCACTTCCATATTATCACCTTTTCAACAAAAATAAGTACTCTAATTATGCACAAGAAAGTATGCATAATATGCAACATGGTAGAAAAGAAGGAATTAGGATTCAAGCATCATAAACATTATTTGAGAACTTCTGAACAGCGCCCCAGAAATATAAAACGAAATTCCAGTAAGTTGTATTTGCAATTTCAGAAGTGATTGTTGTCAAATATACAACAACTGTTACCACCTTAACCAGGAAATGAATCAGCTTCTCACCAGAAATAAAACAAACAAAAGAAACCAGAATACCATAGCAGCAACATCAATATGTCCAAAACAAAAGGCACATACTAGAGTTTTGCAGTCAAATGTTTTCTTCTACTGGGAATTGCATCTACATTAGACAAACAAGTAGAGGGGACTCACAAATACGACAATGAATGAGTATTAAGTAATAAAAGCTGAAGAATTTACTGATTATTGGCTTAATTAATTCTTCCAGATAGAGTCTGATAGATTGTGAGATACTAAAATAAACCAACCTCCCCTGCCTGTCTGAGTTTGCTACTCAGCACCTCCAAGCTGAAGCTGAGATAAGATTCCTCTGCTGCCAGCAAAGAACAAGTGAAGCCTGGCGCTTCTCAACATGAAATCCCCTCACTTGAGCTCTCTTCACCACACAATCTGCCTGCGTTTCAGTGAAGTTACTGAATGTTACAGGGGTGAATCCAGCTGAGGAAAAAAGTGTGCTCCAAAGAGGCATCTTCTCAGGTGTTTGCAGACGCCCCAGCACGCTGCTTTCAATTTTTGGTACAAAAAGGAACCTCTCAATCTTGTTCACAGCATCGGATGTCGCATTACCAGCATCAAGTGATTCTAATAGGTTTGTATATGACTGAAAGGCATGGATCACATGTTGTGGGAATGTCAGATCATTTCTATCACACCCTTGGTCTAAAGACACCACAATTTTTGGTGAAAGCTGCTTCACAAAGCATATAAGATGGGGCAAAGCAGAGGGCCGATTCGAACAAGACCAAACAGGGAAATTCACAGCAATTGCCTCATTTCCATTTGATTGAAACATTGGCAAAGAATGAGGGTTCTGATCTAAAGAATCGAAATTAACCACCTCAAGCTCAAAACTTAGACCAATTTCATTAGCAAATTGCATAAGAATATCACGCATAAGCCCAAGCTCAATAGAATGGTGCGTTGAAGGGGAGGCAAAGGCAGTAATTCTCAATGAGGGAGCTCCTCTACTCCTCATGGGAAGCTCCTGCATAAAGGAAGCCCATTGAGCACCAAAACCAATATCAAAGTCCACAATGTGAATCCGATCAGTATCATCAAGAGCTTCAAGGAGAGCCTGGTTGCAAGTAAAATTGACGAATTGGATGAGCGGAGAAACTTCAGAGAAGACCTTGTAAGCCCCCATTTTGAAGATAACATCAAAAGCGGTGGGGCTCCTTGGAGGCGGGGGAGAGACTGGGTTATTCATGAGGAGAAGTACTTGTAAAGCCTCCTTGAAGTAGAAAGCAGCCCTTTGGAGGGGCATACCTACAGGGGAGACCTGATGATTGAGCCGCGCCAATATCAATTGCGCGTGTGAAAAATTCCCAGTCCCTACCAACTCAGCAGCCTTGTAAAGCTGGTCGAACAATGTGGCTTGTTGTTGCTGGTGTAACTGGTACTGATGCTGTGGCTGAGCCATCTCCTCTCCTGGGACCAGCACTCTCTTCTTTTCTACCATCAACGGCTGCTGCTGAGGAACATACTGGACTCCCTGAGAAAACCCCATATGCTGTTGCTGCTGTTTTCTCGTAAACAACTCATGCCCGGCATCAGCAAAGGGGAGTTTTGGGATCTGAGAAGAAAGTTCTAAGTTACAAGAATGGAGGCGCTGTGGTAAAGGCTGGAGGAGGTGATGTTCTTGAGCCAATGGCAGGAAAAAGTTCGGATATTGGGGATGCTGTTGCGGACCAATGAAAATCCGAGGTTTCTCTTCTTGATGCTGCTGTTGATAAAGGATAGGCAAAGAAACAGGAAGGCCAAAATTGCTAGCCGGAGAGCCAAACAATGGATTTTGAATGTTACAATTGGACCCAACACTAGCACCGAGAACCTTGCTATTGTTAACAAGCTCAACTGAAGAACAACTTGGTTCATTCTCATTGTTGGCATTCGGCACAAACCCAGAACCAGGAAAACCACCCAAATTAAGAGCAGCATTTGAAATCCCATTACCAGAACCAGAAGAAATTAGGCTACCAATTGGGTCAGACACTGGACCCTGATCAACAGCCCCCACCCCTGCATTGCCTTCAAAATCAGCACCCTGATTAGGACCACTACTCCCACTTTGAAGCAGATGCTTGAGACCGAAGGAAGGGTCATCCACCTCACCAGCGATCCAACGCAGAAGCGAGTGGTCTTGATTCAGAGACACGGCTGACTCAGACAGCATAGTCTCCCAATCTTCCAACCCGCTATTGCATCTCTGAGCGCCTCCAGGACCTGGAACAAGGTCTAGTTCACTCGGGATAGGTTGAAGCTCCGAGGCCCATTCTTCTTTGCTATTGTTTGGAGCTGTAGTCTCAGGTGGTGCTATGGTGGCCGCCGTGGTGTTGGTATTTCCGGTGGAATTGACTCCGCCTCCAGAACCGGGGGCTCCGCCGTTAAAAGAAGAAGAGTGAGTGGATGCTGATGTGGGTGGGCTTTGGCTTCTTCTTATATGAAGAACAGAAGTTGGTTCTGGTTCGTTGTTGTAGTAAAAGCTGTTTTCAAAGTTAAAGCTATTAGCTTCACGCTGCTTTATCCACTTGTTTTGTTGACAAATCGAAGCAAAACCCGGGAGTTCCACCGCCCCTTTAGCCTGTAACTCAAAGTGCATTTGTATTGTAATACAAACGAAAAGACAAAGACAAGCTAAATTTTCGGAGAATCAGAGATAATAGAAAGACAATATTTTTACCAACAGCAACATAAAAAACCTTTCTTTGCATGCCATAAAATCAATCTCCCCCAACTTCGACCAAAAAAAGAAAAGAAAAAAAGACCCATTTCACCAAACTAGCTCCTTTTGTCATCCGTCACCTTGTTCCTTCTCCCTCTTAACCTCCATCCTTATTACCCCCCCCCCTTACTCAGGCTTGCCAACAATCTATATTTTTCAGTTCCATCAAAGAAATTGTTTTTGCCCTCTCTTTTGGGGGAAGTTAATGGGCTGAAGCTGCAGCTTGTTGGTCCTCTTCTACCCTTGTGTCGTAGCAGTACTGTGTACCCTTGGCTGTTCTGCCAAGGATGCGTGTATCATAAAAAATGGAATAAAGTGCCCTTCCTCTTCCCCGTTTCTCTCTCTGTATTCCTATCTCTCCATCTCTTTCCATATATTTTCCTTTTTTAGCTTGCTTTTTCTTTATTTTTTTGAATAATTATTTATCTGATAATAGTGTTAATTACATGCCCAGATTTACTCAGATTGTGTATGTAGCTTAAGTAATACTTATTAAAAAAATAATAAATACATAATAAAAAATAGATTAAACTCATAATTACTTGATTCCATACTTAAAAGCTCAGCACATTTCATAACGTAAGTGGTAATCTGCAAACTCCATATGATCTTGACCTTTTGGACTTTGGGGCCCTCTTCTATTGTGATTTACACAACAGGTCCCTCCTTTTTTTTAGTATTATCAGAATAGAAAATATAGGTAGCTTTTTGCTCTTTGGCAGAAACATTGAGGTAAACTATCCAATCTATATTCATTTTTTTCTTGGGTTTTATAAATTTCGTTTACTTTTTCTTTTTTCTATATATATTTTTTGTTAGTAGTGGATCAAGAATATTTGATTTGATTAATGACTGGTGTAGAGTTGTTAGAATTATTCTTTTTACCAAAAATAAATATAAGGGCCTAGTAATTAAATTTACTTACTACTAATCCGTAAAACAGTGAAATGAAAAATGAAAATCTTGTGGCAGTGACAGTGGCAGTGGCAGGCACATCTCTGTAATGGACTTTTCAGACCGCTAAGGTGGAGCTAAAGGCAGGGCACCCAAATCAATGAAAGATTTACACTTGTTTTTTCACCTACACTGACAGACTGACCCCTTGTTGTAATATGTAATGAAGGTAAAAAGTAAAAAAAATTAAAAAGCCAAAAAGTTAATGTTCTTACTGTCCCTCAATTACCCACATCTTTTATCTTTATTACTTATCCAAGTGGTTTGGTAATTTTGATTTGCCCCTATGATGTATTTTCTTCTGGGCCTGTCTCCTTCACTCTTTGCAGTAGTTTTACATCTCTGCAGCTACAAGCCCATATCATTGGCTTGTGAACATTGAAGGGCCCTCACCTTATTGAACACTTCAATTTTCAAAGTCAAGCCATTTTGATTATGACCCTTTTTCTTACAATCTGCTTTGCCAGCTAAAAATGAACAAAATATCTATTGCAAAAAAAAACCTTCATATATGTTCAGCTTAAAAGGTAAGAGCGCAATGACTGGCAGTGTTGGATTTGGGAGTCAAGGCATTGCTCTAAAAGATAAGCTCCCTTGTCTACACACTTATTAAACAAAACAAGATTTAGGGTAATTTGTGTAGGGAGGAGGGGACAAAACTTCTTTGAAATTTATAGGAAAAACATGATATGGACATGTTTGTCAGGGTGAAGAAGGGTTTATATTTTATGTCCAGCACCATGTGATGCCTAACCAAACCCTCTCTCCTTCCATCTTATGAACTGGAAAGTGACACAGCTCTAGTCCTCTTTGTCCCCACAACAGTATTTTTATGGGTTTTTTTCCTATTTTTATTGGTTTCCTTTCCTCTCGTTGTTTTCAGGATTGTTATGAAGACATGACTTCACCAGGTCTCTTCCCTCTCATCAAGGCCAAATATTGAAGGACCCCAGTCCCACACCTTGCCCCCATTTCTAATTTACATTTTGATAATAATATAAGATCTTTAAAGTTGTCTACCAGTCCCCATTGAAGATCTTAATGTGATTTTATTTATTTTTCTCTGCTTGCTGGCTTTAGAAAAGCAACTATAAATAACATGAACAAACATACGATGTTGTTATTGACATTCATTCACCTTAATGAAATTCATGAACCTACCAAGGACTAAAATTGAAGCTACCAAGGACCAAATCTCAAGAGTTTTAACAAATAGATTCAATCATCATATAGGATAGAGGAGTAGGAGTAGGAGAGTAGGACCATAACAAAGCAGATTTTTTTCTTGCTGGAGTTTTCACATCATAGACCAGTAAACTTTCAAGATCTTTTTTTGAATATTATAATGTATGCCTTTAAATTATTTTGGATTTTTCATTGGAATGCTTAAATCTATTTTACCCATCTTTAATGACCTTTCAAACTGTAAAGCTGTAGCCTTTTTGTTTATAGTAATATTTTAATTCATGTAACTTTGGTCAGCTTTTTAACCATTATGATAATGATATATCAGGACTGGCTTTAAGCCTGAATAAGGTAACCAAATAAAGTTGCATTCAACCCTACTGTTTAATTAATTAACCAATTACTATTACCATACATATAAAGTTGAGAATGACAACATTCGGGAGCAAAAGAAAAACTAATTAATTAACCAATTATTGCTAATGACTAGAAAGTGACGGATGGCTTTAGTAGATAAAAATAGGGAATGGTGAGTTGGGTGTATGTCGGGGAATGGTCACCACTCACCAGCAAATTCATTAGCTTAACAAAACTCTTATAACCAAAGTGGTAACAAAAGGAGGAGACAAGGCTTTGCTTTCGGCTAGGTTTTTGCTTGTTGGTTTGGTCTAAATTTGCCTTTGCCTCCATTGCATGCTTGACCTTTCTTTCTTCCCCTTTGCTAAATTGTTTTGTGGATGTTGCATACTATTTGTTCCCTCTGAAATGAAGATTAAGTGCCCTTTTTTCCTTGTTTGTTCCTTTAACAACAAAAAATGGTCTGAAAATGATTAGATTTGGTCAAGTAGAATAATTAAGACACTCAAAATGAATCCTCCCAAGTCTTATATATTCGTATCCAGATAACAGGAAGATATAGACATTACTAGAAGGGATATTGGTTCATATATTTTCTTTTGGTGCCATCATTCCCATGTAAAATACGAGGACTGGAGAAGAAGGATAAAGATAGATTTGGCTCTCTGTTGTCTTTTTTTTTTTTTTTTTAAATGTGGTTCAGCATCATTTGATCTTTGCTTTTAACATATTTCTAAAGTAGCCCACAAAAAGTTTGCTGCCAGTTTTGCTCTTAACTTTGGCTCCAATATTGGATATTCCTCTGTTTCTCCCTCCACGTTTTGCTTCCGGAGAAGCACGGAAATAACAAAAGGTTGAAATTCTGCTATTAGTCCCTGTACTCTGCATAAGTTGTGCATTTAGTCTCTATACTTTAATTTGGTCAATTTTTAGTCCTTACACTTTTCTAATTTTGAAATTTCAATCCAAACTAAATGGTAGTAGTTAAATCCATTTGGTTAAACTTTACTATTAGTCTTGCACTATGCCTAAAGTTATATATTTAGTCTATATTCTCGAATTAGATCATTACTAGTCTCTATATTTTTTTAATTTTGAAATTTTAGTTTTAACGTAAACAATAATCTTTAAATCCATAGTTGAATTTTTTGTATGTAATATGTAAAAATAGCAAGTTGATATGACATTATATATATGATAATATGTTGCCACATCATATTTTAGAAATAGCATAACTTAATGAATTTAACTATTTGATGAGATTACAATTTTAAAATTCATAAAATATATGAACTTAAAATGATCAAATTAAAGTACAACTTACAATACAGAGACGCAGGCAAAATCTTGAAGCCTATTACACGGTAAATGACAAACATTAATGAACTCAAGGATTTGCATGTAATTAAATCTTTTCCTCTCTGCCTAAATAACTGAGCAAACAGGTGAGTCATTAGTCTATGTTTTACTTTGGCAGGGGTTGCCTAAATATTAGGATCAAATCAAACTCTTTATCATATGTAATAATTGATAAGTGTGACCACATGAATCTGAACCACCTAACTCTCGCCCTTGTAGCTACCATCTACCAAGTTGCATCAGAGTTTTAGATTGGAGACCCATTATATGCAAAGGTGCATTGGATTCGGATGTGTATACATCGCTGTAAGTTGGTGAGGCTTCTCACCCTGTGTTCCGAGCCAATATGTCTTAATTCAACATGCCATGGACATAGAGAGACAAAAACTGAAACAAAAGGAAAGAGACCATAGAATCGACATGGACACTTGCTGAGGTGGTCCGTGTGAAGGTCTCAGTGACTGACGTGGCAGCATAAGATATGTAAATAGCACACATGGAGATGCGGTGAATGCCATGTGGCATGCGGGCGCTATGGTGGGGCAACTTGACCCTCCTTGTCCCTCCTGTGGAAACGCAAGGGGTGGTTTGGCCATGCAACTTTGTCTTCAACCATTGGCCTCTAACCCTTCCTGGCTTCCTCCTCCATTTCATTGTCGGTCCCATGTGTTCCATGCAGTTTGATTCAGACAAAAAAAAGACCCCCAAAATTTAGACTTAAAATTATCCCCGACGAATTTGGTTTGTTTACGTATGAGTTCCATACATTAATATACACACACACACTCATAGTCCTAATCATCGTCCTGTTCATATATAAACGTACAAACGGATGTTACTCATGACTGATCTGAAACACTCCTTCAATTTCATTAATTCTCAAGGTTCATGTTTCATACATGTCCATGCATGAGGAGTCTTATAAGTTTGTGATCGTGAATGAAAAGATAAGAACATAGGTACTCCAATCTAACTTTACAAGGTCAACTAAATTTGTGATTATCCTAAATCTAATTCCATCAGTCGATTCAAAAAGTATGTAATTTCATTGTTTAAAATATATTAAAACATTTCATTTTATATCCATTTCTTGGTCATAAACGACACTGCTTCCACACCTTCGATAAGAGAAACTATGTATGAAAAATGAAAAACAAATAATCCAAGGCCATGCGGTAATATTTCTGCCATACATTTTAAGGGTGGGGCAAGGAGTGGACTTCCTCATCACAAACACATGGTAGGACCTCTACTTATTTAGAAATCTAACAAATTCGAAAACCTTAATTAGTTCACGTAATTGTTATTAAAGAAAAGTTATTTGACAGTCAAAAAAATTATTTTATGGTGATATTTGAGAGTACATCTCTATAATTCTTTCCTTCTTGATTTGGAAGGTGATTTAAAAAAGGGAAAAGTAAGGGACAAAGGGAGGCCCCCTAATATCTTGAATTTGGTTTTCAAGATTCATCATCCGAACACCTGCATGTTCTCTTAAAGAACGGATTTCATTTCAGTACAAAACATGCATTTAATGCGCCCTCTTTGATAACTTCTATCAGTACAAATACCTGGAAAACCTAACACTGAACTCACACCCCCAGACCACATACAATCTTTTTCTCTGTTTCTCAAAGTTCTCATCTGATCTAAGCTATCTTTCATCATACACATGTATTCGCTAGGTGTTATCTTCTTTCTCCTTTGTCTTCCTATGCATGCACGCAATGCTCGTTGTCTAGGTTTTGCCGCTGAAGATATTGACAATCATGCGGATTTTCTTGCCAAGGTTAGCGCATAATATATTTATATATAGTGATTATGATAAATATGTATATATGTGTGACTTATAGTTTATATACGTTAAAACCAGGATGTCAATAAGTTGAAGCTCCACGATCAACTAGAGATGAGGTCTTCAATCTCAAAGGAAGTACAAACACAAGAATATGGGGTTCACGGAATAAGAAAACAAGAGAATGGGACTGATGCAAATAATAAGAAACAAACACTTTGCAACTTACTTCTCAAGGCAAAAGAAGCTGTTGAAAATGCTATTTCATCAGGTTATTTTTCAAACTAAGATGTCCTTTTTGTATTCGGAATAGTTTATCTTCTTATTTAACAGGAAATATGAGAGACATATCCTTTTGACTTACGCTATGAAATAAAATAAAAACTGGAAAAAGGCTATCATTATTTCATGCTACACTTGAACTGCTTTAAGCTTTTTGCACCGTTCATTATCCTTTCACAAGTCGTCCAACTTGGTTTCGCAAAGGAAATCCCAGCAGTGACCTAAGTTCTTAAAATAGAACGTGTTGTTGCGTAATCATAGACCTTAGTTTTAGCTTTAGTGTTAAACACCGTTTCATATTATTGATGATGATGATGGCGCAATAGCAATTTTGCTTATATGTTCATGCAGGATATGAAATTATCTTGTCTTCTGGGGTTCATTTCCACGGCATGGCAAAAGTAGAGGTAACTACAACAGTTTTACATTAAGTCATAGATCATGCATTTTTTTTAGTATGATTAATATTCCTAAGATTATTTACTGCTTGTGTTGAGTTGGGTAGGGATTGAAGAGAGTAAGAAGGTCAAGGTCCATGTTAGGAAATTCAGGTGGTGACACTGAGGAAGATGTGGGTTCCAAGGAAAAGGATATCGTGGATGGGGATATTGACGACGTTATGGATTATTCACAACCCCATCGGAAACCTCCTATTCATAATGAAAAAAACTAGACAACACTGGTTAATATTACCCAAAATGTTAATTGTTTCGTACCAGCTTCTAGTTTCATTTAAAAGAGAACCAAGAAAAAGTTATTGTGGTTTCTCCCCTAAAACTACTATCTTTTGGCTACCTGTTCAAGGGCGTTTCGTATGTTATTTTATGGTCAAAATTAAAATATATATGTCAAGTCCAAGCTCCACTGAAACACTATGCAAAAGACACTTGAAATTGCCAAATGTGTTCAAAAACGTTGCTGTGAAGACGGCTTGTCAGAACGTGGAGATTTAAAGCTACTGTTGTCTAGACCATAATCTTATGGCCTATTCTCCACCATTCCAAATGCTAAAGCTATATATGAATTTTAGTCAAATATGCAATGTTATATATAAATTAAAATTTTATTCAATTTTGTACATAAAATTTTAATTTAATTCATTTTTCACAAATCACAAACACAATTATTAATATAAAATTATTTTATATTTACAAATTACATACGTAAATAGTTTTATTTATTTTTTTAAATATGTATACTTGTATTAAAATCAAATTTTCTTATATACATTTAAATCACAATTAAAATTTCATGTATAATTACACCCAATCAAGGCTCATATATCACATCAAAATTCATGTGTATTTTTTAAATTTATCTCTTCTATAAATGTTCTTTTTAACTCACCTGACCTAAATCTAAACAAGGAAAAAGAGTTATTTGGACTCAAGTGCACATACATATTATTATATATACTGACATCTAATACAAAGATTACGCATGTACAGACTCATGAGATAAAGGTGTTCTCAACTCCCGAAACTCCTGCATCTGTTTTTCAGCAAAATAAAACATAATCCAAACCAACACGAGTTTCCCACATTTACATGGCTGAAACATGTTGAGAGAATATGACTAAAAACCGGGGCTTACATGTTTATTTAGGTTAAGTTGGAGGAGGATGTTAAACGCGATAAAGTGGAGCCCACTCTGAACTGTCCAAACGACTGTCTGCAATGTACCGTCCCCTGTATAGAATTCAATAACCAAGCCCAAAATTGTGCAAAACGTGGCCATCCGTGAATAATGTGCCACAATTGCCAAGTAATTGATCTCGGAAAACAATCTGAAAACGGGTTAAATTGCATCACATTACCATGAAAGAAATGTTCCCGAAATTTCAGGCTCTGATCCCTAAGAAATCAAATTTTCATTCCTATCTAACAATTCCACCTTACTACATAACCAAAGTACATGGCTGGCTCCGGAGGACTTAACATTTCCAATTGCGCAATTGACTTCCAAAATTTGATAACCAAAAGAAACCAATAAAAGATAAAGCATCATTCTCGACCAGATAGGATGCCCATGTGAATGGATTTTCTTTAAGTCTTTACTAAGTTGTCTTGAGTTTAATTTCTTCTTATTTAGTTTGTGGAATCAGTGGTAGATAATTAGGTACCACTGCAGCTGACAATGAAAGGTTTGACAAAGTTTATAAATTCAGAGATTCTGATTCCCAGCTTCAAATCAACCTCGCCTCCACCCAACCAGAAGAAATCTGGATCAAGCTTTACAATGGCTTCATCTAAAATTACCTGCAATCAGTTTCAATTTTCCCGTTACTAAGAGTATGATGAAAAACATGAAATCTTTCTTCCTGCCTTTCATGGTGTATGCATGCATGGCTATGTCTGAAGTCATGCATTTTAGCTAATCACACAGATCATACCATCAATGAGAAACAATAAACTTGGCTTTTTGCTTCTTTTTGAAATTTGTAATATAGTATCTCAATTCTGATTGCTAATCACCCCTTAATGTGGACTGTCACTTTTGTATTATATGAACTTCGTCAGTTCCAGGTAAGTTACATACCTTACAGCCTACATGATAAGAAAAGAAACTTCATTCTAGCACCTAAAATTTCAAAGCATCTTAGGCTTCCATCTCTAACAGTTTATGCAAGCTGTCGTCTTATGCAAAAGGAATATGCTGATAAACTCCACAGTGCGTTTTCAATGTGACAGACTGGCAGGAAATGATTTGAGCTGACATTAGGAACAGTGGACCAGCCAGAAAGCTGGCAGATAGATTCAAATTCATGGACAAGGAATTCATGTGTTGCTATACTCAAATGCATGTTACAGACTTAATAAGTACTTGATTTTACTTGTTCGATTTTGTATATAAGCAAGCCAAACTGGTCCTAAGCATGATGAGGATGGATATCTACCCAGGCAATTAAATCCTCAGGGCCCCATATGCTCTTCCTACAGAAGGACAGGGATCAAAGGGGGGTACAGTCTAAAAGACAGGTGCCAAGAACATTTTTACACAACAAAAGCCTCTCAAAACAATGAGATTCCTAAAAGAAAAATGAACCAACATTTTTTATTGAAACTTCTGTTCTTGTTCCCTCTCTATTGTTCATTATACCATATTACAAATTGAACATAAATACTATATTGAACAATTCCCAATATATTTCATTTATACAGTAACAGCATACCAAGTAGAAAAAACATGCAATACAAAATCAATATACTAACGAAAAACAAATAAAAAAACAAAATTCAATACATTAGATGTTATGTAAACCTAGCCTACAAAGGTTTGCATAAAGAGCACTTACTGGAATGTCAGTTTGCATACCGATGCAAGTAACTGCATTGTGCTCATAGCCAGTCAACTTTATTGATGTTTCCTCAGGAGCAAGTCTCACTGAATTATTCAGAACATGTAATAATTAACTAAATATTTCGGAGATCCCAGCATTAAATAAATCTTCTAACCATAAAGAGAATTATAGGAGCCAATATTGCACCAAAAGTTGATTGGTTTCTTCAGCCCATAAATGAAGGGAAAAAGATGACAGCATTAAGAAAACATTAATCAACAACTTGACCATACAACAGAATAATCAAAAACTTTACAAGCTGGGTTATGAATACATCTTCATAGATGATTTAACAAAATTCAAACAAATAGTTATTGCTGTTGAATCAGAAATAAGGATCGCCAGATAGTTATTAACATTAGCAAAGTCATAAGCACCATTGCACCATGTTAGTCAACAGCTTTTGCCTACAAGCCAAAAATGTGACGTTGAATTGGTCACAGCTTGCAGTTTTTTACTCCTTAGTTCTCCCTCAATTAATCATTCAGATGACGCTGAAACTAGTCCTTGAAAACAACAGTAAGTGAACTAATGTTTAGACCATAAATGTAGCGGTAAGTTGGTGATAACTTCCAATTTATTACTCCCTAGCTTTCTCTTAATTAATCATTCAGTTGATGCTGAAACAAGTTAAATGACAATAAATGAACTAATTTCAGCCCCTGTTTAAATAAATATTCTTTTTCTGCGTGGGATGCAAACAGCTTCAGGTTTCAACTACTTATGGTTGTCTCTACACTGACATAAAGTGCAGGCTACCAAATATAAGCAAACAAAGCTCTTGCAAGTCAAGAGGTAGTAAGAATGCATTATTACCAATAAAAATTCATTAGCTCTTCAAAACTGAAATAATGAAAAAGAAAAAGAAGGTGACAACAAAGACATAAAAGGAAGGTCCATGAGACTCTGACAATTGATTTATAATATGATTCATCCTTAGCAAATTAAAAGGCAACGGAATGACTAGGTTAACAAGAAAATAAGCGAAATTAGGAATCCATAGCTCTTTCCACACAAAGAGCTTAATCAAGACTTAAGGCATCATGAATTAATGCATGAAGGATGTGTACTGGCACCAACCTGCCAGAAGATAATATTAAAACAAACTATAATCAGATATGCCAGGATCTTTACACCAGACGAAGTTTTATCTACTCTCTGCTACATATATGTGCTTTGAATCGTCATTACAGTAACATGTTTGTATAGGGTTTTTAGACGTAAATAACTCATTTCAGAATGGCTAGAATAATCTAATAATAATTTCAATGATATACCCTTGAGTAGGTGTCTTTTTTTTATCATAAAGAGGATCACAGTTCACAAATAAATAAACTTACAGTTAAATTTCTTCTTTGATATCTTTCCATTGTTGAGTGTGTAGAGAAAATTTTTGACAGTTTCAGCGTTGAATCTAGCAGTATACTGCAAATATTGAAGGGTTCAAACATTAGATCCTTTCTATATGGGGCACGTTGTTGGTACATAGGGAAAAAGGAAGTTACCTGAACCACAACAACATAATACTTTGAATTGTTTCGATCACTACAATCAATTACATTGGACGGGGCTTGAGTATTAACCTGAGCAAGCAAAGCAGCCTTAGTATGGAGCCTGACAGATTAAAATGAGCAAATCAGACTTATGGTCTTTTGCACTAGAAAAAGAAAAGTCGCCACAAAAAATGGGAGTGGAAGTAGGTGGGTGTAAAATATTTTGAAGGTATGACTGCCTATATTTATTTTCATCTGTATCTCCACTACCCCTGATTCACGAATATGCTCTGGATGCTTTGCAGTTTAGGGTGCATTTGGTTCATGTAATGTAACATTCCATCTCGTAATCTCACATATCACACTAAAATTACCTTATTTGGATTCGAAACACTCCCACCACCCCATAATCTCACTTTTCCAAGTAGCGTCAAGATGCCAAAATATAGGGTGTAATCTCAATACCGCTCTTTCCCCAAGTTATCTTAGATTCCGAGCATAATCTGAAATTTTGGATAAATTTACCTTTTGTTTTTATTATTTAAATCAGCATTGTCCTTTTTTTCCCAAATAAAATTTTAAGTATAATAAAAAAACAAAAACCTCACTTTTAAATGAGAACTATTTGAGAAAATTTTAGTGTCACTTCTCTTTTCATAATAAAAGGAACCATACTCTCGAACACAAACAATTGATAAACCATATAAATAAGTTATCATAATTAGGTTCAATTGTTCAAAACAAAAAAGGTTCAATGGTTGTTCGATTGAATTCATGTGATAAAATTGAGGTGTAATAAAAATGAACTTCATAAGTTATTATAACTATATGGAAAAATTGACACTAAAAATGTGAAAGGAAGTGAACTTGCAAAAAACTTTCTTTTAGATAATCTTACATTCCATCAATCAGACACCAAAATCCTACATTCCAGCCAAATGAACCAAGCAGGGTATCTAATATAACTAGTAACCTTACATTCCAATAATCCTATTTACCCAAAGTAATCTTACATTTCTTCAACCAGATACCCCCTCAGTGTTTTAACACTCCACTAACAACCAACCACTCTTAAAAGCAACTTCAACAATCCACATGAAACCCCTTACTACAGAATCTTTCTCTTCAAACATGGACCAACCAAGCAAAAACCAAGACAGGTACTAATATATTCTTTATACTCCATACAAATATGACTTTGAATGCTAAAATGCATTACTTGAAAAGAAAATAAAAAAGGAACTCGAGCATAAAATGGCAATATTTCACTGTTCGTATCAGAACTTCAAGCATTTTATCATGCTAACAACATATTCTCCTCAAAACCATTAAATTTCTACACGTAGAAGGGGCAAGACCATAAATCATATCACCTCAAAAAAGCCCATCTCAAGTTGGTGATGCAAGCTTTTGCGGCCGCACAATATCAACCATTTTTACAAGATGACAAATAGGCATTTGCATAGCATTTCTCCTCCTTAACTAAAGCAAACCAACTTGTTCACCTTCTGAGACAACCAAAATCACATTCTCCTATCTGCTGCTACGCCACTTCAAATAGTCTTTCTTCAATTATGTAAGTTCAATGTAAGCAATATATCCATTATTATTATACATAACTAAGATGGATAGTCTTGAAACTTCATATGAATTAAAAAATTTTGAGTCTAGATTCACTGCTTAATTACTTCCGAATCTCACATTTATCGCTAATTAATTGAATCCAATGACAAAAGTCGAACAAATGACAAGGAAGTACCAGAGCAATTAAAGAAATTCACACGGATTCACTATCTCATACTCGTAGCTAACTAAGAAAAAAAGGTACTAAAATGCAACTAATTGATTGATGATTATCAGTTCGAAGTAAAATAGTAGAACGACAAACCAAAACGATGCTTTTGCAAAGATGATGAACAGAGGCGGCGCCGAGAACGTCGCGGCGGGACTCGAGAGGCCAGTCGTAGTAACCGGAGGCGACTCGCTTGAAAATGAAGCCGTTGACGCCATTGGACCGTAGAATATTAGAGAGGCAAGCTTCAACATCGGAGCTAGCGTCGCCGTTAGTGAGAGAGGATGAAGAAGGGATAGTTTTAGCATTTTGAGGCAGGTGAGAGAGCTCTAGCTTCGATATTCGTTGAAGGATTTGAAGTTGGACTCTCTCTAGCTCTGCCAACGCAGCCTCCATTTTCACAGGGGAAAGATCAAAGTAAGCAAACAGCTACCATTAGTTATTGCCCGCGGTTTAAAGATGCGGGAGAGAGGGACTTGACGATGTCAGGGGACGATTGGTACGATCGATTTTAATTGGTGGTTATGGTTGAAAATTAAAATATGGGCTGGGTCGGATCCGCTTAAAAACGTTTAACCCATATTAAAAAAAATTATTTTAAGAAATAAAATTTGTTCTAAATATGGTATTCTAAAATAATAAATATACATTTAAATAATGTTTAAATTAGCTAATATTATAATATTTTAGTAAGAATATAAAAATAATTTATTATAACTTATTTTTAATATTTTAATATATGAAATATAAGTTTTAAATATTTTTAAGCAATTAATATTAATTATTTATAAAATTTAATTAGAATATATAAAGTATATTTTAAATATTTAAATATAACCGTTAAATATTTGTAATAAGATATTAACACATTTTTATTATTTTAAGAAATATTTTTTATTTTTAATTAATAATTTTATTTTAAAATGTTATTTGAATATATAACCCATATTAGATAAGATTAGCATTTGTAATTTAAAGTGAATGAAAAATGGGAGAAGAAAAATAGAGGGGTGAAAAAGTAATAATGCTTCAATAAGTGTTTTTGGCTAAAAAAAAGTTAAAATTTTCAACTTCCGAATAAAAGTGCTTTTGAAAAGTCACTCATTTTAGCAAAAAATTGTTTGTTTAACACAACTTTTCTTCTAGAAGTATGTTTCAATCTAAAAGTGTTTTTTTAAAGTATTGCTAAAAATAGCATTAGACAAACATTTTCACCTATTAATAGGTCTAATAAATATATATATATATATATATATATAAAATTAATTCGTGCAACAAACTAATTTTTAAAAGATGAAAAAAAAATAGTTGAGCTTTGCTAGTTGTGTGACGGTTTATTTGTGGCTTAGGATGCGGGTATTTGGTGTTTAATGGTGAAATTTGATAGCCAGATTGTGGTGGACCTTGCCAAGGCTATTATTGGAGAAGAGATGTTGAAGCTCGTAACAGCTGTTCGTGACCTTTTGCCTCGGTCGTGGCAAGTATTAGTACGTCATGTTCCGCAGGGTGTTAATGCGGCGGTGAATGCTATCACCAAGCTCGCTAGGGATCACCTATTGGCGTTGCAACTGGTTTGGCATCCTCCTCCGTCTATCAAACTCATGGTTGAATGGGAAGAGAGACCATCCTTTGTCAATGACGGTTAATTTTGGCTGGTTTTTAGCTAGACCTGATCATGAGTCGGGCCACTATCTAGGTTCAAAGGCCTGCTCAAAAAGTGGGAGGATTTGAGTAAAAATATAAGCTCGAAAATTGGCCTTTGCCAAAAAATAAGGCATGTTTTCTAAACGGGTCAGGCTTCGGGCAAGATTTTTTGGCTCAGCTCGACTCGAATTTGACTAATTTTTCTTTCTACTACTGTTTACTGCTGTTATGTTGTTTTGTTATTGTTATTTTACTATCATTTCGCTATTATATTGCTACTATTTTGTTGTTATTGTTTGGATATTGTATAACTCTTATTTTATTGTATTTTACTACTATTTTAGAAACATTTGCTTGCTAAGTTGAAACAGTGTTAGTGTTATTTAAGTAGAAAGATTTTTTTTAATTTATTTTCAATTTGTTGGGAAACATTTATTTGAATGTTTTGATGTATTGTATTTTTTAAAATTTATTTTTATATAAAAAATAATCTAAAAAATTAATACAAACAGGCTGGGCCAAGCTCAGGTTTAGCATTTTTATCTGGGTCGGGCTTAGGTAAAATCTTAGGCCTATTTTTTAGGTTAGATCTGAGCCTAAAATTTTGCATCGATTTGGTTTGAACCTCGCCATGATCAGGTTTAATTTTAGCCTAGCTTCTTCTTCTTTTGAAATTAAAAGCCAGCCACTTTTATTGAAAAAGGAAGAAAAAGTTCCTAGGAAATGGAAAAACAGAAAAGAAATTTGACCGTAAAAAACCATGGGCACTACCCCTGGTTTTTCACCTTCCAATGGTCAGATAGAAATAAAAGAAACGAAGAAAATAAACAGAAAAACAAAACCCTAAGAAACGTTCCCTCTTCAGTTTTTATGTCACTATGTTTTTCTTCCTTGATGGATGTAACGACCTGATAGTCACGGGTATTGCAAAGTGTGTTTTCGGGTCTCCGTTTTCGTAAAACAGATTCATAAATAATTATTAAAAATATTTACGAAGTTAGTTGTATGGTTAATTAGGTTCTGGTTAGGAGAATTAGTTTGAATTAAGAGTAATTAGATATAAAAATTAAATTGTATATAGGAAGAAAGTTAAATTATAGATTACAGAAAGGTGAAATGAATAAATAAGCAATTAAGCCTTAAAATTTACAAGTGTCTAGTGTTAATAACGACATATGTAAAATTTATATACATAAATTTATTTATATTATATACTTGCATAATATTTAAGCATACATAAATATTATTGTAACAACCCTTAACCTTAAACCATCGCCGGAATAGGGTTACGAGGCATTATTGAACATGTCGATCAATTTATATACAATTCATAAATAATAACAAACATATTAAAATTAAATCATAATGTCCCTTTAATGGACCCTCAAGGCTCAAATCGTATAGTAAAAAAATGGAACGGGACTTCTTCAACTACCCTGAAATTTTCGGTAAATTTAAAAAAAAAACTCAATATATCCCTTTATAAATATCTAACATTCTCTGCAAATTTTCAGACAACAACCAATACCAATTCTAGTATTTCAATCAATGCATTTACATAATTATATATACCTAAATCATATCTATGTCATTATCTTAGTAATTTAATCAATTAGCATCACAACATTAACTTAATTTTCAACTAAAAATTTTTATTCGTTTCCTAGATCAAGTTTAATGCATACATACTAAATTCAACATTATTTACACATAAACTCTTAAAACCTTTACATGACCAAGTACATGCCAATTTAACAAAAAGTAAGATTACTTCATCAAAGTTGTGTCGAGGTCGGGATTGATCAGGATGCTGAACCGGGACCTTTATCTTCTATTAACCTGCGTACGGAAACAACCGTACGCTGAGTATTTTATACTCAGTGGTATTACCATAACTCAAACTATATAACTTTGAGAATTTATAAAATTGAACTTATAATAATATAATTATAAACTAAATTATAAACAAAGTCTTATCATATCTATAATTGTAACGCCTCTAACCCGAATCCGTCACCGGAATAGAGTTACAGAGCATTACCGGAGTTACCGATTTATTTATCAAATATTTTACTTCATCTAACATTCATATTTGAAACCAATTAAAATTAAACATATTGTCCCTTAAACGTGCTTAATTTTTCTCGACATGTTTTACTTGAATTTATGGTCTCAACATACTTAATTTTCTTGTATCAACGTATTAATGAAAATCACATGTTTACATGTCATGATAAATATTTTTCTCTTGGATTTTCTTCATAAACATAAATTAAGTAATTCATTATATCGATATTTCATGTATTTAAAAATACAATTCAAGTTACACTAACTTACCTCGTTGCTTATTCATGTTTATAATTTCAATAATCTTATATCTTTTCTTTTCCATTTTCTAGTCTCATATTTGAGTCATCCGGATCTCTATAAATAAAGATGATCGTCATTTTCATTTATTTCATGTTCTAATACATTCGACTAATGCTCTAAACAAAATTTACCGTTTTGCCCCTGAACTTTTAATTAATAACGATTGCATCCTTAGGATCAGAAAATAAAATTCTTACAATTTAATCATTATTTCTTGCCGTTATTCTCATACATATTGATAACAACCCATGAATTCTATAAAATATTAAAATTTTCTATAATTTTAACACTTTTTCAATTTAATCTTTAAAACATGTTTTTCCCCCGATCTTGAACTAAGTTAATAATTCCATTCAATTTTGCAATTTTAAATAATAAAATAATCCATTTCATGCAAATTAGTCATTTCTAACATTTTTACAAAATTGCCCATAAAGTTTTACTTTTATTCAATTTAGTCCCTGAGCCTAAAATATGCAAATTAACCATGCTAGCTGAATATTCATACATATTTTCCTCCTCCTCCTCTCCATTCCACATCCTTAATTTTATATAACATGCTATAAGTAACATTATCAATAATTTCACTATTTACTTATTTATATTCAAAACTGTCCATCCGTGTCATAGTCGCTAAATTATTTTTATCTTGAGCTACAGAACTCCAATTTAAGATCCACTAATTTTCCCTGAAACTAGACTCATACATCTTCTTACCATAAAATTTTCAGAATTTTTGGTTTATCCAATTAGTACAGTTTATTCATTGGAGTCTCCCCTATTCTGCTGTCTGACAGTTCCAACCTTTCTTTACTAAAAATTAATTATCTCATCATACAAGATTCAGATGATATTATAGTTTGTTTCTTATAAAAATAGACTCATTAAGGAATCTAACCATATAAATTATGTCCCATAATAATTTTTTATACAATTTTTAATGATTTTTCCAAATCAGAACAGAGGATCCCGAAATCATTCTGAACCAGTTTCACAAAAATATAAATATCTCAAAATACAGAATTCATTTACTTGCTCTATTTCTTTTATATGAAAATAGACTCAATAAGCTTTAATTCCATATCTTATTCATTCTCTAATTCGATTTCTACAATTTTTGGTGATTTTTCAAAGTTAGACCACTGCTGCTGTCCAAAACAGTTTTAGTGCAAAATATTGATTTCCATTTTGCCCCAAATTTCACAATTCATACAATTCAGTCCTTACTCAATTAGCCCCTCAATTAAGATAATTTTCTCTATTAATACTTCTCATAGACATTATAAGTTATTTCATAACTATTGAAATTCAGAATTTCCACATAAAATTCTAACTTCAAACTCTTTTACAATTAGGTCTCAAACATTCACTTTCTATTCAATTCTTTTAATAAAATCAGCATATAAACAATTTAAAACTCTAATTCCATGCCAAATCATCATTTACTTCCAGCACATATTCATGGCAACTTTCAATTTCTTTCATAGAATAAAAAACTAATGAATTCAACAAGTGGACCTAGTTGCAAAAGTCACAAAAACACAAAAATTTCAAGAAATAATCAAGAATTGAACTTACTTGAAGTAAAAATATGAAAAACCAGCTTAAGGGAACTCTTCCATGGCATTTTTGCTCATGAGAATGCAGAAAAATAAAGAGAAATCTAGATAATTCCACTTTAGTCCTAGCTTTATTAAGTAAATTTTGCAATTTTCCAATTTTACCCTTAATTCTCCTTGTTTTCTTGCTGATTCATGCCCTTGCCGTCCAGCCCAAATAGACCTTGGGTCTATTTTCCTTTTAAACCCTCTTTCTTTTATCATTTAAGCTATTTAATCATTTCTCACAATTTTGTATTTGATACAATTTAGTCCTTTTTGTTCAATTAACTATCAGAACTTTAAAATTTCTAGACGAAACTTTAATACTAACTTATTAATACTCCATAAATATTTATAAAAATATTTATGGCTCGATTTAAAATTCCCGAGGTCTCGATACCTCATTTTCGATTCTAATCATTTTAATATTTATTTTTAGTACACTATTCACTATTTCAAAATTTTTCCTAACTTCACATTTAACTTATACTCACTAAATTAATAATATTTCCTACTTATTTGTCGGATTTAGTGATCTCGAATCACTGTTCTGACACCACTAAAAATTAGGCTGTTACAATAATAATTTGTCAATAAGTGTCACATAATAACAATTCAACCTTTTACTGAAATTCATAACTTTAAATTCATACTATCAGTTTACACATACCATTTTAATTCATTATTTATTTCACAACTTCTTTCTCAAACTTCCAAGTATACATATCGTCTCATTCATTCAATATACTCATTTTATTTATTACCCTCTTAACATAATTCAGATTTTGACAGATATACGGATTCCATCCAAACACACTAGAAATGTCCAACCAAAACACACCAGTATTATCCTCTAAAGCACACCAGTATTATATAGTCCTCCCAAACACACCAAAATAATATAATTCATCCAAAACACACCAGTATAGCACAGGGTGCCTCTTCGAATAAATCCGAAGGATATAAACATCAGTATCTCCAAATCGCATCTTCAAATTCCTTCTCAAAATCCTATGGCATGCCAATTATATCTGACACAGTCTGACTAGTTAATAAGGTATTCTTTCACTTTTTCAACTTCAATTTCATTTCCATATCAATTTCAATTTCATTTCAACATACACTCAATTCAATATACTTCCAATCTCAATCCACATGCAATTCAATACTCATACTTATCCATATTTCATTTCAAATATTAATACTTACCTTATAATGTACTTACCTTACATTTAAATTTAAATATAAAATTTAATAAATAATAGTTTGAGTTATAGTAATACAAACCGTAAATTTCCTCGAGCTATTTCTCGACTATCTTTTCCTTCTCCTTTTGCGTTGACGTCTCGGGTTCTTTATTAGCTATCAAAAATTAAAATAATTTACACTATTAATTACAACACTAGTTTAAAATAAATAATTAAATTCTATTCAATTTATATCCTATTTTCAATTTAATTCTAACTAAACTTACTTATTTTCTTAACTCAATTCATACTTTATTTTTATTCAAATTTCTTCCATATTCAACTCAACTATCTAGCATTCATAATAAAACCTAACTTAAAATTTCTTTCAATTTAATCCCTCTAATACAACATTTATAACTTACTTTACAATTTAATCCTTTTACTAATTCTAACTTAAAATTCATTCAATTCAATCCCTATTTCATCTTTTTCTTCAACATGAACTATGTTTAAAAAAAAACTCATAAACTTTCAAACTATCAAATTAATTTCATCAAAACCTTGTTTTAATACTTCTAAAACATTAAAATTAAGAGAAAAGGGCTTAATTAAGCTTACTAATTAAACTTCAAGCTTCAAATTCTCTATTTCCTCTTTTTCTTTCTTTTTCTCCTTTCTTTTTTCTTCTTCCCCTACTCTGTTTCGAAGGCTTCTGTTTCTTTTATTTGTTCTTTCGTTTCATTTCTATGTTCTATTTCTTTTATTTGTTTTAGTTACTAATAATATATTATAATAATTAATAATTTAATAATATAATTATATAATATATAAATATTTTCTACTTAATCAACAAGAAAACATATAATCATGTTACAAGTGTATATTCATGTATTATTACACATGTTTATTTTCTTTTTCATACATTTGTTTTTTTTTTATCTAATCCATTTAATAATAATCTAATATTTTTATCTAATATATAATATATTTTTAATAAATATCTATTACTTAAATAAAAAGTAATTATATACAAGTATTACAAATGTATTTATTTTAATTTATACACTTAAGCTTTATCACAATCATACATTTTTCATAGATCTAACTTATTCATCAAATAAAAATCTCATAACATAATTATTTAATTAATAATTGTCTTTTACTTAATTTCCAAGTGACTAAATAAATATAATACAAATATATATATTTTACTAATACACTTGTATTAAATCTTTATCCTAAATTTGTCTTTATTTAATTTAATTCTAAATATAATGTTATTTAATATAATTTATAACTTAAATAAAATAATAGTAATAATAACTAATTAATTAATCAATAAACAATTATCTAAGAAAAGTCTTAGATCTTTATAACTTATGCCGCCTCATCTATGCTAATTGGTACTATTGCCATTTTAGCTCCTTATATTTTCTATGGTTCTATAATTTAACTTTTACCCTTTATTCAATATAGTCCTTTTTCTTAATTTCTTTGAATTAAGCTAAATTCACCTAATAAAAACCTAATTAAATACACTACTAGACTCATACTTATTTTTAATAATTATTTACGAACCCATTTCACTAAGATGGAGGCCCGATAATATACTTTTCTGATGCCCGTGAATTTTGGGTTATTACAATTATTATATTATATTATTACATTATATTATTATAATTAAAACATAAAACAAATAAAAGGAAAGAAAAGGAACAGAAAGAAATAAGAACAAAAGAAACAAAGGAAAAAGAAAAAAGGAAAAAGAGAAAGAAAAGAAGGAGCAAAATTAGGGTTTTAAGGTTTACACCTCAATTGGTAAGTCAAATTAGTCCCTTTTCTTGTAATTTTTATGTTTTTGAAATCCTAGAACTAAATACTACCCAATCCATGTCAAAATTTTAGAAAATATTGAATTTTTAGATGTTGTTCTTGTTGAATAATTTAAGTATTTGGGATTAAATTGATAGATTTTTAAGTTAGAATTGAGAAAGGGATTGAATTGTAAAATAAATTATAAGTTTTGAGTATTAGGGACTAAATTGTGAAAATTTCAAAATTTAAGCATTTAAGTGAAATTAGAGAGTTGAATTTAGTCTAAAGTGGAAATTGAGTGAAAATATGGAATTAATTTTGAAGAAATAAAGTTAGTCTCGGTTTAGGGACTAAATTGGAAATTAAGCAAATATTGAACAAAAATTTAAATATTTAATGTGAAATTGAATTGTATTATATTGATGAATTTTTAATTGTTTCAATTTCATGGCAAATGTTGTGCTAGAAACCACGACTAGGAAAGGAAAAGATAAAGTCGACGAGGAGTAGCTCAAAAGTTCTGGTTTGTATTTCTATAATCCAAATCTAAATATTAATTGTTGCATTTTTTATTTAATATTTAAGGTAAGTGAATAAGGTAAGTAATTAGCATTATGATATTGAATTGAATATATGTGGATTTATAATTAATGTGATATTTGAATATTGGATGATTGTGGCATTTGAAAAGTGAATTGAAACCCTATTAACTGTATCGGGCTGAGTCGGATATAGATGGCATGTAACACCCTCTAACCCTAAACATTCGTCAGAACAGGGTTACGGAGCATTACTGAAACTATCGGACAATTTACAATTAATATACAATTATTATCAAACATAATATAAAATAATCTTATAGTCCTTTATATGGATATTCGAGGTCTAAAAATACGAGTTAAAAAGTAGTTCAGGACTAATTCAAGTACTATAAAATTTTTCGAACATTTTAAAATTTTCTAAAGAGCAAGGTTCACACGCCCGTGTTAATGAACCGTGTGGTTCAACACGGCCGTGGTGGTATGGGACACGCCTGTGTCCCTTACCCGTGGAGCATTCTAATTTTCTCACACGACCAAGCCACACGCCCGTGTGCCAGGCCGTGTGGACTCAATATGAGTCTTTCTAAACTAACCTAGCCATCCCTGCAAAATTTCAAACCAAAACTAATTTGCAATCTATGTAGTAACCAACACATTTACATATACAAATTAAATTCATGTTAATAAAATTTATTCATTTTTATTTCATACATATATCAAATATATCATATTAGTTCCCCTTTTTATACTTTTAACCAATTTAAATTATTATTTTACAACCATAATCACAAGACTCATATACTCAATCTGTAACACCCCTACCCGTATTCGTCGCCGGAATAGGATATGAGGCATTACCGAAGTTTACCGAAAAATAATTTTTTTTTATTAAAACTCAATATTTCCCCTTTATAGACATCTAACCTTCCCTGCAAAACTTAAACCGATACCAATCCAGTTCAACATATTTTCAAAATAGATTCATTCATATTCATAAGATAATCTCATCACATACCAAACCAAGATTTGTTAGCCACACTAATGGCTAACTTTACATTCATTCCACATTAACATTTACTTTATTAACTTATACATGCCATTGATTTCCAAAATAAAGTTTCTGGATATACCAAAATATTGAGGTTGATAGTATGATATATCTCCAACCGAATTCGACCTCCGAGCTCTTAATACTACAAAACGGGGAAAAATAAAACAGGGTAAGCACATTGTGCTTAGTAAGCTCATGTAACAAGAATTATACTTACCTAATATTTTTAATACAATACAATAAACATTTATACATCCATTCAATGCATTGTTATCCTAACATGTACAAACTCAACATTCAAGTTAGTCCAATAATTTCAATGTATCAATAATATATACCATGATTGATGAGCTCATCAATGCCATGATTTCCATACATTATTATTTTCTCATATTTATCCCGTTGAATTTTTCGGAATTTCGATGGATTTTCAGGGGTACACTTTAGTGTACAAATCTGGGTCCGTCAATTTATATTCATGTGTGCACATTTCCATTTCAGAGAGCACACTCCCGCAAACCTCATCTTTATAGTGGGATTACCAGTCCAGGCTAAATCCCCTATAATATAAACTCATAGAGTATTGTCGAGATTACCAGTCCAGGCTAAATCCCCTGCAACGACAATTACTCTAATGAGTTTGGATCTGAATTACCAGTCCAGGCTAAATTCAGACCCTAATTTGGATTACCCGTCCGGGCTAAATCCATTTTCCACATATTCTTCGAGAGGGCTATATCAGGATAGGATCACCCGTCCGGGCTAGATCCTTTTTACCGTCAATTCCTTTTCAGAGATCCATCGAATTTTCCTTTCATTCAATCGGGATTTCTTCCCCTTTTTATCAAATATGTCAATGTTTCATCAATTTTTATATAATGAACATTCAATTCATGTTCACATCAATAACATGCATTTCAAGCATTTAAGAATATAATTCAAGTTACACGAACTTACCTCGTTACTTGTTTGTATACAAAAATTTACTAATCCCGAACTTTTTCCTTTCCTCGATCTAGCTTTGTATTTGAGTCTTCGGGATCTAAATAAATAAATTTATTCATCAATTTAACATTTCATGTTCATATGTACCATTCTCTACAATTCTACTATTATTTGTAGTTCATTCAAAGCTGTCTACTTGAGTCATAGTCACTAAATTATTTTTATCTTGAGCTACGGGACTCCAAATTAAGATCCTTAAATTTTCCATGAAACTAGACTCACATATCTTCTCACCATAAAATTTTCAGAATTTTTGGTTTAGCCAATAAGTACAGTTTATTCTTTAAAATTACCCCTGTTCTGCTGTATGATAGTTCCAACCTTTCTTCACTAAAAATTAATTATCTCCTCATACGGGACTCGGATGATGTTTCTACTTGTTTCTCTTGAAAATAGACTCATTAAGGATTTTAAACATATAAATTTAAGTCCCAAATTATTTTTATACAATTTTTGGTGATTTTCTAAAGTCAAAACAGGGGAACCCGAAATCATTCTGACCTTGTCTCACAAAATGCATTATATCTCAAGATTTACAATTCTATTGCTTACACCATTTCTTCTATGAGAAACTAGACTCAACAAGATTTAATTCAATATTTTGTTCACCCTCTAATTCGATTTCTACAATTTATGGTGATTTTTCAAAGTTGGACTACTTCTGCTGTCCAAAACTGCTTTAGTGCAAGAGGTTTATTACCATTTTTCCCCTAAGCTTTTAATAAGTGATAATTTCGTCCCCACTCAATTAACCTCTCAATTGAGCTGATTTTTCTCAATTAATACTTTATTCTATCATTTTAAACTACCTTATAACCTTTGGGAATAAGAATTTCAGCACCAAACTTCAATTTCACACTCTTTTACAAATAGGTCCTAAATATCCACTTCCTTTACATTTTATTCCATAAATTCATTATATAATAAGATTAAAGCTTAAATTCCATGCTAAATATTCATATACTTACAGAACTCAACCATGGTGACTTTAATTTCATCCATAAAATAAAAAACTAATGAATTTAATAGTAGGACCTAGTTGTAAAAGTCTTAAAAACACAAGAAGTACAAGAAAAAGGCAAGGATTAACTCACTTGGTGCAAAAATTATGAAAAACCAGCTTAAAGAACCCCTCCTATGGCATTTTGGCTGATTAGAATGAAGAGAAATCTCAAGAAATTTAGATATTTCCATATTAGTCCTAGTTTTATTTAGTTAATAATACAATATTCCAATTTTACCCTTAATTCATCCATTTTCTGCTGATTTTATGCCCTTGCCGTCCAGCCCAAATAAATTTTGGGTCTATTTCCTTTTTAAATCCTTTCTAATTAAACACTTAAGCTATTTAATCATCCTAACAACTTTTACTCCTTCTCCAATTTAGTCCTTTTCATTTAATTGACTGCTCAAACGTTAAAATTTTCTAACGAAATTTTAATACAATATTACTAACATTTCACAAATATTTATAAAAATATTTTTGACTCGGTTTTACTAGATTGAGGTCTCGATAACTTGTCTTTACCTAATTTCTTCAATAATTTCTTTTTCTTAACTAACCACTAAATCGGTAAAAAAAAATTTATCGATATTTTCATACAAATTTTCCTATCATATCAATATTTATGCAAAAATATTAAAATAAATTTCTCTTTAAATCGGATTTGTGGTTACAAAACCACTGTTTCGATAACCTTGAATTTAGGCCATTACACAATCTAGTCATTACCTAGGTACATGCCACCATTATCAAAAGACAGGTACATTACTTAAAATTTTCTCTGAGGTCGGGATTACTCTGGATGCTGAACCGGACACCATCTTCCAATTAACCTGCACACGGAGACAACCATACGCTAAGTATGGATATACTCAGTAGTACTACCATAATTCAAATTATACAATAACTTATATACATTCAATTTATGTTACACTTACTTAATAGTTATTTCATACTTCTAATCAAATTATTTAATAATAATAAGCATTATTTTAAGGCTTGTATTTAATCAAATTCATACATTACTTCACTATCCAAATTTCATTGAATTTTTTCACATCTCATTCCATTAGCTCATTTCGTATTATATGCAATTCACTAAATTTTATCACTTTATTCAATATTAATTCTATTGCAATTTGTGTTTACTAAAGTCATATCTCAACAATAACAATTTCACTAATTGATTTCTTATATCACCACTTTACTTTAATCAATTCTTGCACCTTTAGTTCATATTTTAAGATATCATATCTCAATTTCATTTTCACATATCAAATTTACACTCAAATTATATAATTCAATTATATTATTCTTTTCAATTAACTTCTTATATTATTATATCATTTCAAACAAAATTGTGAACTTTAGTGTCATTTCTCCATCTTATATAATATTTCAATTCACAATTCATCTTTGAAAATATTATGAACTTTTGGTTCATGCATTCAATCTCATATCATAATTTATTTCACAAATTCACTGTCTTATTTCTTTCAATAGCTCAATCACATTTATTCAGAATTTATCATTTCACTTATTTACCTCTATTAACTTGACTCGGACCCTGGCAGGTACACGGATCCAACCAAACACACCAGAATGGCGACCAACGCCTCATCGGATAGTTCGAAGCAATATAGTGACACTCAGTGTCTCATCGGCCTAGCCGAAGTAAAGTGGTACCCAGTACCTCATCGAATCTATCCGAAGCAATATGACACTCCAAGTGTCTCATCGACTTGAGGTCGAAGTAACCCTGAACTCTTCCAATCCTATGGCATGCCAACTATATCCACCCTAGCCCGACTAGTTAATAGGGTATCGGAATCACATATCGATATCATTTTCACTTTCAATTGATCATAACCATTCAGATTCAATTCAATCACAATAGCAATTCAATCACAAAGTTCAAATTCACATAATCACATAATTTCACTTTACATCACATTTCAACTCGATCACTTCCTCATACTTTTGGATGCGATACCACTAAATGTAACACCCCTTAACCCTAAACCGTCGCCGAAACAGGGTTATGAGGTATTACCGGACTTATACATTAGTAAACGAACAAGATCGAATTATATTAAGAAAACTCGATTTCTATTACTTTAGCCATTACTATTTTTATTTATTTTCAGCTTTTATTTTTATTTATTTTAATTCTCTTTGTTTTTTTTCCTTTCTAGGTATCTCTAGTTTATGACTAGAAGAAACCTAGCAGGACCATTACTTTTTGACGAAGATTTAGAGGCTACAGTTTGTAGAAATCGTAGGGAGATCAGAAGAAGCTTACATTATCCAGAACAAGGACAAGAACAAGAGCCAGAACCTACGGAAGAGATGGAAGCAAATCAGGACAATCTACCACGTCCCGCGATAGCCGCGCAACCAGTGAACCAAGATGATGCTCCTCGTACTATGTATGATTATGCTAAACCTAATTTGGCTGGTACTCAATCTAGTATTATTAGACCTGCTATTGCTGCAAATAATTTTGAACTAAAGCCTAACATTATTCAGATGATACAACAATTTGTGCAGTTTGATAGTTTACTGGATGAAGATCCAAATTCACACATAGCTAACTTTTTAGAACTTTGTGATACTTTTAAAATTAATGGCATTTCTGATGATGCCATTCGTCTAAGGCTATTCCCATTCTTTTTGAGAAATAAAGCCAAACAGTGGTTAAATTCTTTACCACGAGGATCATTACCACGGGGATCAATCACTACATGGGAACAGATGACTAAAAAGTTCTTACTTAAATATTTTGCTCCAGCTAAAACAGTTAAATTGCGAAACGATATCTCTTCATTTGTGCAGATAGATTTAGAGACCCTTTATGATGCCTGGGAGAGATACAAAGATCTGTTGAGAAGGTGCCCTCACCACGGGTTACCTTTGTGGTTACAAGTTCAAAACTTTCACAACGGTTTGAATCTATCAATGAGGCAAATGATCAATGCAGCCGCAGGAGGAACAATCAACAACAAAATACCCGAAGCAACTTATGAGTTTATAGAAGAGATGTCACTGAATAACTATCAGTGGCAAGTCATGAGGACAAAGCCACAGAAAGCTGCCGGAGTTTATAATATAGATGCAGTCACTATGCTTTCTAATCAAGTAGAACTTCTTAATAAAAAGATTGATAATTTTGTTGGTTCTACGTAGGTACACCCAGTGATGCAATGTAACACAATCCAAGGGAACAACTATAATCCCGACTACTCCAACTACGGGCACAGCATAGAAACTGAGCAAGCCAATTATACAAGAAATCAAGAAAGTCAGAGACTGCCACCCCCTCAGAGATTCCAGCAACCTCCATACCGGCAAGAAAGAAAACCAAACCTTGAGGAGATGTTGGAAAAGTTCATATCAGTCTCTGAAACCCATTTCCAGAACACCGAGTAGGCACTAAAAAACCAGCAAGTATCCATCTAAGGACTTGAAACTCAAATAGGCCAGCTTGCGAAGCTAGTTTCCGAAAGACCACAAGGCGGGTTACCAAGCAACACGGAAACCAACCCTAAGGATCAACTCCATGCCATCGACACACTGAAAGGGGTAACAAAAGCAACCCTGAACCTTGTAAGGAGACTGTGGTAAGTAAGGGTAAGAACGAGGTAAGTAACAAGGAACCAGTTGTCAAGGAATATAGACCTCGTGTTCCATATCCTAATGCCTTAAAGAAAGACCGTACAGATGAATAATTCGATAAGTTTCTTAACCTTTTAAAGAATTTGCATATTAATTTACCGTTTATTGAAGCTCTTTCACATATGCCAAACTCTATTAAGTTTTTAAAAGAGCTCTTGAAAAACAAAAGGAAGCTAGATGAGATATCTCATGTGGAACTAAATACAGTGTATTTCACTATTTTTCAGAATAAGCTACCCAACAAGCTGAAATATCTAGGGAGTTTTACAATTCCTTGTTTACTTGGTAGTCTAGACGTTAAAAATGCTTTAGCTGATTTAGGGGCTAGTATAAATATCATACCTTATAAACTGTTTCAACAACTAGGTCTTGACAAACCTAAGCAAACCAAGATGAGCATTCAACTGGCTGATAAAACTATTAGGTTTCCTAAGGGAATAATTGAGGATGTGCTTGTTAAAATTGATAAATTTATATTTCCAGTTGACTTGGTTGTGTTAGACATGGATGAAGATAGTACCGTACCCCTAATTTTAGGGCGACCCTTTTTAGCAACTGCTAGAACCATTATTGATGTAGGAACAGGTGAACTTACACCTCGTGTAGGCAATGATAGCGTTACTTTACAGGCTCGCAACTCAAATAAAACTGTTGATAAGGATATTAATACGAGACTTTGTAAAAAAAATGATCTCACAGTTCAAAATTTTGTGTAGGATACACTCTACATAAAAGTAACTCAACCACCGACGAGTCCATCTGAGGGAGATGTACCTGAGAAGCGAATGCTTCAGATTGATGAATTAGATGAGTGGCTGAACTATAAAGAAAAACCCAAAATAGGCCACACCACACCAGAGCATCACCAAGACGACCTTCAGGTAAAAACAAATCAACTAAAGGTAGGGGACAAAGTAATTTTAGGGGAAGATGATCCTCGAATCTTAAACTCAAAGTACATACAAGTGACACACAGTACTTCAAGGTAATGAAAATATTTCCCTACGGTACAGTCGAGATAACCCATAAGTCAATTGGCACATTCTAGGTAAATTATACTCGACTCAAACTTTGTTTTGACTCTGAAATTGTAAGTAGGATAGAAGAGTTCCATCTCTTCAAACCACTGTGAAGGAACAAGCTCGAAGAGAGCCGAGCTTAGACAATAAACAAGTGCTTCTCGAGAGGCAACTCGAGCTCTAACTTAGTAACTTCTTTTATTTAGGCTATTTAATATATCGACTAACCGTTTTTAAATGCAGGCTTTTTAACCCACACGGGCACCCCCACGGGCGTGCTTTAGGCCGTGTGGTATTTTAAGGCAGAGACAAGAGCTACGACACCAAGCAATGGCCGTGTGATGCGGCCGTGGTCAAGCCTGAGAAATCAACACGGGCGAGCGACACACCCGTGGCACCCAACGGTGGTCAAGCCTAAGAAATCGACACGGGCGTACGACACGCCCGTGCCTCAAGACCGTGGTTGAACCAGTCATTTCATACACGGCCGTGTAACCTCCTACACAGGAGTGAGAAAAGCGAACGTCGAGGACCATGGCCGTGCGATACGACTGTATGCTCCAATAAGCCCTGGGAACACGGGCATGTGAATTGCAATCGGCGCACTAAAACCTCCAAATTTCGAACCACAAGGGCAAAACCCGAGTCACACGGGCATGTGCCATGCCCGTGTAACCCAAAATCTTATATAAACAACCCCATATTCATCTTTTTCCTAACTTAAAACCCTAAAATCCTCTACCCTAAACTCATACCAGACACCCTTAACCCCACCGTCGGCCTTCAAATTGTCGCCACGCTCGCACAAGACCACCCCACGCCCGTGGAAAGCATACCACGACCGTTCAACTCCATCCACGCCCGTGCCCAGCCTCTAAAAACATTCATTCAGTTTTGGTTTTTGTTATTTCTCATTTTTTCCTTAATTTTTTTATGTTTTTCGTTAAATTATTTGTTAATGATTTCATTATTTAGTTATTAGCATGATTATTTGCATGATTTTTACCTATTTAGCATGATTACTCTAGAAACATCCCTCATGACATTTAGAACAATCTTTTGCTGCCATTTTAAGTTATCTTAAGCCTTTAGATTTTAGGCATTTTGTTCAAATACACATATTATGTTCATCTCCACTCTTAGGTAAAATAGCATATTATTTGTGCATTAACATAGGTATTAGTCTTAATTAATTAATTTAATTTTTATTATCATTTCGCTACAACTAACTCATGCCCATTTTCTTTTAGATACCATGTCATCATCCCGAGGTAAGAAAGCTGCCGTACCTGTTTCAAAGAAACGTAAAGGGCCCGATGGCTCATCCTCTAGACCTACGACAGAAGTCTGACACCCGTACCTTCAGTTTTTACAAGACTTCCAAGAGGAGTTATTTCAAATTCTAAGGGCAAGACCCCTCAAAGTAGGGAGATGTATCGACTGGCCCTCCTTAGAGCAAGTCCACCTAGCGGACGCGGTTCGGGCCCTGCTGATGACGGACCCATGGGAGCAATTCTTCCAAATTGTGGATCCTACATACCTCGAAATCACCCTCGAATTCTACTCCACTTTCCACCTACAAACTGTGATGTCCCAATATGATGATCCAGAGACGGTTCAGTTCTGCCTTAGAGGCCTTATTCAACAACTTAGCGTCCCTGAGTTCGGTACTGCACTAGGGCTATACACGGAGTAGTTTTTGGAAGAAGAAGACCTCTCTGAGCTCCACCGCCACATTTACTATTCACCCTCTGAGTGTTAGAAGGCCCTAGTCCCAGCAGCATCAAAGTACAACCCCAGTCGCTCCAAGGCGACTGCCCTATCTCCATCATTGAGGTACCTGCATGCCCTTCTTTCGCATACACTCACCGGACGGCGCGAAAGCGCCGGCGTCGTCAACACCCAAAACGCCTACTTTATATGGAACATGGCATACGGCCATGTCTTCGACCTGGCTTACTTCATCACTTTCGCTATCCAACATCAGACGGAGAGGCATAAGAAGGGGGTGATTAGTATAGGCCCGTACGTGACTCGCCTAGCCTGCTACTTGGGGCTATTCAATACCGCAGCCCAAACTTCCTCCTACACCCTCGTCGGTCAGATGTCTACGCAGGGCATCCAAACTATGCTTCACATGAGGATGATCCAACGACGATAAGGGATCGACCCTCCATAATACAGACTACTCCGAGACGCAGGGCAGGAGGATCCTGAGGACATTACTGACGATGTCCCACTGCCGGAGGAGCACCTCACTGATAAATGATAAATTATACATATTTTTACCTCATGTTTAGCCTAATTTCTGGATGAATTATCATTGAATTTGTGGAAATTGGTGCTCTTAATCCTTCTATTTCATATTTTATACTCAGGAGAGCACAAGGAAGAGAAAAGAACGAAAAATGGGCAGAAAAAAAGAGAAAATAGGCCAAAGTGAGATAACGACACGGCCTAGGGATTCACCACACGGCCGTGGCACACAGTCGTGCCACATAAAGTCTAACACGGCCCTACCCCGATAAGCACAGCCAGACCACATGGCCGTGCCACCATCAACAAGCCCGCACACGGCCTCTTGTCGATCCACACAGGCGTGGCACACGGGTGTGTCCCTGTCATGAGGAAGTTCAATTTCACTCGAAAAAAGATACTTAGGGGTTAAGAAAGCCATTCTAAACTCTATATAAAGACCCTAGGAGGCAACTTCAAGGGTGTGCTTATTTTTCACTAGGGGAATACTTTTCTCTTCACAAGAGAGTGCTGTATTTCTACCAACACAGAGAGTAGAAGTAAGGGATTACTCGAAGGGAAGCCGATTGATTCATCCCAGAAGCCGAATTCTACATCAAGACAGGATCTCCCTAAATTCCTTCAGGGGTTTTTGGGTTTTTTATGTTTTGTTATCTTATTTCTTCTGAGATATCTTTTTTGTTAAGTATGAACTAAATCCCCCAAATACTTGAGGGGGATAAAACCTAAGACTGATCTTGTTATTATTTTCTCTTGAATTATATGATAAATACTTGATTTGTTCTTAATTATGTTTTTAACTCTTAGATTGATATTTCTGAGATATTTATCTAAGTCGAATGTGCTTGTGTAGAGGAGCAAAAGTCACTGCATAGGAGTAGATGCAACATAATTAAGCGGAGTTGCATGCAACCCTAGACATAGGGTGACATAAATCTGCTGGATTAGGGTCAAACCTAATAAGGGGATCGATAGATCGAGCTAATGCAAGACTAGGGGTTTTAACTAGAAAGAGATTTCAGTTAATCAACCTAGGATTAGTTGTTCTTATCCTCGACGGAGGTATTAACATAAGTTAGGGATCTCTACGGATCAAGTCAAGTGAATAAATCGTTTAGTTTAAGAGGCGATAACAAGTGAAGTCTAGGTAGATTCTCCCTTGAGTATTGCCCAAATCAATCAGTTTTTCCTAAAGAGTTTTTCCCCAATTTACTTTTTGTGCATTCATAGTTTAATTTTAGAATTAGTTTAGTTTCATAAAAAACCCCTTTTTTCTAGGTTAAATAATAGAAAGGAAGTTAGTACTAGTACTTTTGGTTCCCTTGGGTATGATATTTCGGTCTTGCCACTAAGCTATACTACTGTTCGATAGGTGCGCTTGCCTTAAAATCGTGATATTAGTTAGTTTTTGGTACGATCAATTTTATATATTTTATTACTTCATATCACGCATATCACCCACCGAGCCACCACCACCTCGCCGCCCAGTTCATGCGGCAGCTTCCTACACTGACATATCCGAGCACTTAACACGATTCAAGCAGTAGTGCTTCCAGTGTTTTGACCATATCGATACTACTCTTTAGCAGATATGTCAGCATCTTCACATCTCGTCGCTGCCACCACCGCCAGGACCATCTGAGGATTAGACTTCTCTAATCCTCTTATCTTCTCCTTTATTTTTTCTTTTCGTTTTATTTTTAATTTTTAATTTTATTTTTATTTCTAATTTTTATTTTTCAGGATTGTTTAGATTTTCTTTATCTTTATTTCAATTTTTAGTTTTTTTTCTTTATTAGAATAGTTTTAATCTTTTAATTTTTCGGTTATTTCCTAACGAGTAATTGTTTTAACCCTGAAATAACTAAAATTTCCCTAAAGTGCCATCACAGTTTTAAAAGAGCTTTACAGCTCACATCCAACTCTAATTGGAACCTCGGCCACCACCGGAGTATCCACCTACACCCTTCATTTGTCCCAGATATTCTATACCTACCACCATCTCAATGAATTCATCCAAAAATTTAGGGAGTTTCACTTCTCTCCCTAACTTATGTCCTAATGCTTCTATTTGATATTAATGTTATCTTTATACATTGAGGACAATGTATATCTTAAGTGTGGGGGGGAATTCGCTTTCATTCTTTGCATTATTTGTGCACCCCTGAATTCGTACTTTCACTCGTAGCATTATCTTCAATCTCCTAATAGGAATTATTTCTGATTGATTTATGATTTTTATTGATATGTTGAGAATTAAAACATAAGGCAATTGTACTCTGATTATGAAAACTGTAAGGCATTAAAGAATTAAGCATGATAAGTTGAAATTTTTGAGAACTTTTAAAATTTTCTAGGTTGTTTTCCCAATTTTAAGTATTATCCTGAAAATTGAAATTCGCAAGATTGAAATCAAAAGCCATAATTTTAGTGAGATTTTTAAGCCTTTTGAGCATACATTCTTTCGTGCTTACTTTTTGCTTTGAGTGAATCAATACTGATTTGTTATTCTAGAACTTGCTTTGATTATACATGTCGAAACCACATCATTGATTTGATATACCGAGATGATAAAGGCACTTAGGATTTAACCCACTTACTCTATAAACGCTTACCTCCATAAATTAACCACTAGTGAACCCTGTTGAGCCTAACAAACCTATTCTTTGACTTACCCAGAATATTAAGCCATAACCCATTATTGTTGAAATCCCCCTAATTATTTTGACCCCTATTTTTGTCGAGACTTGAAGTTGAATTATTGTCTAGCTTTATTCTCTTGTTCAGTTTGTAAAGTGTATAAATATTCAATTTATTATTATTTGAATTGTTTTTAAAAAAAATTCAGTTGTAATTTTTATGTCAAGTTGTAATTTTTGCATATTTCCTTGTAATTTTTTGAGCCTCTATTCTTAAACAACATTATCTAAAAGAAAAGGCTTTATCTTAGAAATATGTTTCAAGTAATAGAGATTTTCCTAGCTTGATGATTTCTCAGTTCAATCTTGATTTTAACCCTCTTTTTCAGCCTGTGACAACACCCCTAACCAAAACCCCATTACAATCAATCAAAGAACTTTTGATCGATGTATCATCTCAATTCATAGTGGTGGAGATTTGATTTTCCTGCAAGCTTATTGTAATAACTTTTCATATTGACTAATGAGTGCTTCTTTTCTGAACCCTAAACACTTTGAGTGATTAGAGTGAATCTTTAAGTAAGGATATCAACTATTCTTAATTTTGATTGATAGGTGATTACTTAGAAGAGGGAAGAAAACCTAGGTTTTTATGATAAAATTCTCAACTTAGATTTTTAAGACTTTTATGTCCTTTTAGTTGAATTATCATTGTATGATTACTTGTGAATTAGTTTGAAGCATTATTGATAAAAGTGATAAGTTGAGAAGAATGATTTTTATTAGGTATTGAGATTTTGCTTGAGGACAAGCAAAGGCTTAAGTGTGGGGGTATTTGATAAGCGATAAATTATACATATTTTTACCCTATGCTTTAGCCCAATTTTGATGAATTAATCCTTGATTTGTGCAAATTGGTGCCCTTAAACCTTTAATTTCATGTTTTGTTCGCATGAGAGCATCAAGAGACAAAAGGAGTCTAAAACGAGCCAAAACGAGACAAAATGAGCCTAATCTATCGAAGCCACACGGCCTGACCCATGGCACACGGGCAACTCACACGTCCGTGTGAATCGAGGGTGTCATCCCAAGGATTTCACGACTCACACGGCCTAGTCCATGACCCACACGGCCATGTGAAATCAACAGGATCGACCACGGCCTATTATCGAAGTTACACGGCCGTGGCACACGGGCGTGTCCCTGTCATTGGGAAGTGGAGTTTCACTTGGAAAAGGATACTTAGGGGCTAAGAAAGCCATTCTGAACTCTATATAAAGACCCTAGGAGGCAACTTCAATAGTGTCAATTAATTTAGCACTTTCCTTCCGCCAAGGATACACAAAGTAGAGGGAGGAATTACTCCAAGGAAGCCGATTGATTCATCCCAGAAGTCGGATTCAACGTCAAGACTAAAAATCTCCTTCAATTCTTCAGGGGTTTTTGGGTTCTTTATGTTTTGTTATTTTTATTCTTCTGAGATGTTTTCTTTATTAATTATGAACTAAATCCCCCAAATACTTGAAGGTGATGAAACCTAAGACAGATCTTGTTATTATTTTATCTTGAATTATATGATAAATACTTGAATTGTTCTTAATTATGTATTTTTAGTTCTTGTTTTAATAATCCTAGGTATTAATTCAAGTATTGATGTGCTTATTCAGAGGAGCAAAAGTCCTTGTTTAAGAGTAGATCTAGCATAATTAAGCGGAGTTGTATGCAACCCTAGATATAGGGTGATATAAATCTGCCGGATTAGAGTCAAACCTAATAAGGGGATCCATAGATCGAGTTAATGCAAGACTAGGGGTTTTAACTAGAAAGAGATTTCAGTTAATCAAGTTAGGATTAGTTGTTCTTATCCTCAACGGAGGTATTAACATAAGTTAGGGATCTCTACAGATCAAGTCAAGTGAATAGATCGTCTAGCTCAAGAATTGATAACAAGTGAAGTGTAGGTGGATTCTCCCTTGAGTATTGACCAAATCAATCGGTTTTTCCTAAAGAATTTTTCCCCAATTTACTTTCTGTGCATTCATTGTAACACCTTGGTTTTCAGAATTTCTCGGGTTTAGTGTGATTTTGGTGAAAATTGTGTGAACTGAATGTTGAATTTGTGTTTGAACATATTAGTGGGCCTTTAGGAGGCCTAAACTCCGGTTAAAATCCGATAAAAATAACAAGGTATGTTTTAAGTGAAATGGGGAACTGGACCAAGAGGGCTTTTAAGAAAAACGTAGTAGAAATTGTCATGAAAAGAGCTTTGGCAAAGTGGCAAGGGGGCGTCACTAAGCTCCTAAAAAAGTGGCGCCTAGGAGGTGTATGAGGTCCATGGTACAAGTCACAAGATAAGCTTAAATGACTTTAATTTTTTATGTACATATGTGGTCAAGTGTTGGTGCTCAAGTAAAACTCTGTCTTATGGAGTTTGAATTGTTCATGAGAGTGAATCAAGGAGTGAATTAAGGATATTTAAATTTGAAGAGAAAGTGGCCGGCCAGGGGACTCTGCTTAGTGCAATTTCAGCATTTGCATAGGTTAGTATTTTGGCAATTAGGGTGCTAGTTGTGCTGATTGTGTAGAGCACACTAGGGTTTTCTTTTGCTATTCTCTTTTTGCCATTCTTTCATTCTTTGTTAAACTAATAGTCGAACCTTACACCCCCCAAAAAGAACCTCTATTACCGATTTCTCTTTTGACCAAATTCACTTCCTATTATTCTTCTTCTTCATTCACATTCTTCTTCTTCTCCTTACCCTTCAAATCGATTGCACACTATCATTCCCTTCTCTAGCCGAATCAATCTTCTTCTGTTTCTCTTCTCTTCAAATCTCTATCGACAACCTCTAAAAGCCGAAACTCCCCATTGCCAAATACCCTATTTGACCGAAACTAAACCTTTGTCATTCATCTTTTAACCGAAACCAATCATCTATTTCTTTTCATTGATTCTCTAACAGGCCGAACCCCTTATCATCCATTATCTGTGCCGTCAATTCATTCTCTATTTCTCTGTTGTGTCGACAAGGATATCTAAGAGTAGATCTAGAAGCCAAATCCCCCTAGAGTCATCCTTTGCTATCGTTGGGACTAGATCTAGTATAGATCTAGTTTAGTGGAAGCGTGGAAGCGATATTCTTCAGGTAGAATCATCGGTAAGTGGTTAAGTTAATGAATACTTTTGATTTATTTAAACTAAAGAAAAAGCTGAAATCCCTATATATTTAGGGAGATTGTCGACTTGGCTAGGGGCTAATCTTATCTTGGAAATCGATTTTGTGTTTGTTAAGGGGTGATCTACAAGGAGCAGTGAATTAAGGACATTGGCATAGAGGGATCTAGATCTTGTAGATCTAAGTTGTCAAGGTAAGACATTAGGGCCATTAAAGGTGATGGCTGAATATGTAAGTAAGGTTTTGGTGAGTTTCGATTTAGATTAAGTGTTGGTATGGTCTAATCTATTGAGGTGATCATTGTAGGAAAAGGTACGTGGGAGATCTCGCCGGTTATATCGCATACAGGTGTATGTATCGAACACCTCTTCATGGTTCAAATCGGCAAAAGTCGAAGAGCCGAAATACCAAAGTTCTGACATTTCGTGGGCTTGTGAGCGTGCGAACGCTCTCAAGTCGAAAGGTGTAAAATGGATCTGAAAACAGTACTGGTAGGTGAGTCGAATACGTAATTTCGAGCACTTCGGTGAGTTGGGCCTCGGTGAGGCGAATATGGGCCCAATGGACATTCGGGCCCATTTGGGTAATAAATGGGCTTAAAGGGTACGTTGATGGACTATAGGTTAAAACTGCTAAAATCGGTATCTGGATACTAAAATTGGACTAAATGGGCTTAAGTGATCAATAGGCTATGTGGGGCCCATTAGGGGTTTTAGGGCCAGTAGTTGAAACTATTAAAACACTGATAAATTGACTGTTAAGATGGTCATAAAGACTGTTAGTGACTGCAACATGCTTAAAATTGGTATTAATAGTATCAATGACTGAAATACCCTTTAGGGTGAGAAATTACTGTTTTACACCTAGGTGTAAAATGACTATTATACCCCTAGGGCTGGAATCGACTGCACTGCTTAATCTGACTGTCACTGTTACTGTATGCCATATTATATATATATCTGTTGCATGGGTTGGGTTGATATTGGAGGAAGTGTGAGTGGCACTGCCACGTTTTCTGAAAGGGGCTATGCCTCGTACTGTTTTCTGAATGGGGCTTTGCCTCGTGATACTATTTATCTAAGCAGCCATGCTACGACTGTGGTGTGTGGGCTGGGTGGGTTGAGTTATTCCCCACATGGTGTGTTGGCTGGTACAGGTGGTGTGTACGGTTGGGTGGGTCGAGTAGTCTTCCCACATGATATGGGCTTGCATTCATACTGTTATTCTGTACTATTCTGTTCTGGGCGTATGGGCCATACTGTTATCTGAATAGGACTTCGGCCCAGCATCTGACTGATCTGGATAGGGCTTAAGCCCAGTGGGTCAATTTGGGCTTTGGATGGGCTTCTGTACACACTGATTTTTCCAAACTCACCCTTTTCCTTTCCATCCTTGCAGGTGAGCATTAGTCCTTGGACTTGGAGCTGGGAGGGATTCAGGGTGGCCACAAAGACTGAATTTTGGTTTAAAACTTCTCTTTATTATTTCACTACTTTTACTTACTCGTTTTGTTTCGTTTTGGGTTTGTAATAAGGCCGCTATAACTATTTTTTTTTTGGGTTTTTATTTCTTTTACTTATGTTTGTTTCATTTCAACTACATTGACTCACATTTTACCAACTTAAATCAATGTTTTCAAAACTAACCTTGAAGTACAATTGGTTAACTAAGATAATAATAATAAGATAAATCGTTTAACAAATGGGTAGAGATTAGGTCGATTGTTAAATAAACTGGGAGTTTCTTCAAAACCCTAAATATTATTTACAACATTCATCACCAGACTTAGTAGCTAGGTGACGTGGGTTAGCTTAGATGATGTAGCACACCGGACTTGGCCATAACGTCTGGGCCGAGTTTGGGGTGTTACATTCATATTTAGTTTTAGAATTAGTTTCATAAAAATCCCTTTTATTTTTAGGTTAAATAATAGAAAGGAAGTAAGTACTAGTACTTTTGGTTCCCTTGGGTACGATATCCCGGTCTTACCGCTAAACTATACTACTGTTCGATAGGTGCGCTTACCTTAAAGTCGTGATAATAGTTAATTTTTGGTACGATCATTATTATAAATTTTATTACTTCATATCACGTATATCACATTTATTCACATTTAAGGTAAACATACTAACATATTAAACCAATTTAGCCAAAAGCCTAAACACATATCCTCAATATGTTAGAAACATAAATCACATAAAGGATTTAACACATATGAATGAATTGATCAAGTAATAACATTTCATGAATTTCATGTTTATATCGATAATAGTTCATATCGAACTCATATAATTTCATAATAAAACTATGCCCGTTGAACCATTTAAAATATCGTTAGATACAAGGGTAGTATACACGAGGTGTACTGAACTGTAATCTGTCAATTCATATTCATGTATGCTCATGTGAGCTGTATAATGAGAAGCTCATGCGAGCTATTATGTGTCCGCAACACATGTAGAACCCCAACCAAATCAGTAACTCTAATGATATGTCATTTGTATCCTACGAATTTCATAAGGTTCACACGAGACTTGGTAATCGTTGAATATACAACCGGTATTTATTCATGGAAATTGTACAATTTAAAAACAATAATTCAATTTAACACATATTAATATATAATTTAATTACATGAATTTACGTCGACAATGTACATATATACGAAGGTGACTAATCCGATATTTTTCTTTTACCTCGATCTAACTCCGTACTAGGTCTATCAGGATCTATGCGAATGAATTTAACTCAATTCAATATAATTCATATTCAATTTAGTCAAGCACATGTTTTTGGAAAATATTTATTTTGCCCTATATTTTTAATTCATTACAATTTAGTCCCTAGGCTCAGAAAATAACTTTCATACAATTTAATCCTTACTCAAGCCTAGTCAATTTTTATACATATTAATAGCAGCCTATATATTTCATAAAATTCACAAATTTACCATAAATTTATCATCTTTTCAATTTTATCCTTAATTGATAATTTTATCAAAATTTTCTTTATAAAAGTTGTTCATCTAACAACAACCTTTCATTTTCTATCATAAAACTTCATAACTCAAGCATACTCATCAATAGAAAAACCGTAATACTTTAACAGTTTTGCAAATTAATCCTCGAGCTAGCTAGACTAAGCTATTACGATCTTAGAAACATAGAAATCATCAAAAACGGGACAAGGATATATACCTAATTGAACAAAATAAGCTTGCTAATATCTCAAGCTTCCATGGCTAGGGTTTTTTTTTATGTTTAGTGGATGATGATGATAATAGATTTTTTTATTTGATTGAATATAACTTTATTCTTTAATTTCCAAAATTAACCCTAATATTTTATGAAATTTCTGATGATGAATATGCATGCTTAACTACTAAGCATTTTAATGGGTTAATTACTATATAAGGACCTCCAATTTCAAACTCTATAGCTATTTAATACCAATAGCTATTAGAACTCAACTTTTGCACTTAATGCATTTAGTCCTTTTCATCAAATTAGGTATGTAAACAGTAAAACTTTCTGATGAAATTTTTATATTGTATTTCTATCATACAGTCGAGCATAAAATAATAATAAAATAAAATTTTCCCTGACTTCGGATTTGTGGTCCTAAAACTATTGTTTTGATTTCATTGAAAATGGACCGTTACACCTTCCTCTCGAACCAGTTCTAAAAATCTATACCTACACTAATGCAAAATGTAAATTCCTCTTCGATAACAACCTAAAGGTTTTCCAAAAATTATCAGAAACCTTTCTTGTTTTCTCTAATGAAAAACAAAGAACTTAAGACTTTGTTTATAAACATGCTAGCAAGAAATGAAAAAGAAACTAATTTTCCTACCCATTATCATAGCTATACATTACTTTTATAGACAATCTTTTCTATAAACACAACAACTACCATTAAACAACCTTGTAAGTTGTGAAACGTTGCTTGTTCACTAACCAAGGTAACTAAACAAGTCATTCAGCTACCCAAACACATCAAACTATCATCTATAGTACTCTAGTTCAATTCTAATTAGGTCTCATCTAAATTCTGGCGATACTCATCGAGCCATCGTTTTCACTTTAAAACACAGAAAACAAGTCTATCGATCTACGAACTAACAATTTTGCCCAAAGTATTGGGGTTGAAAGATGATCTCACAAAAGAGTCTACCAAAACCTAGAGTTTTCCAAATGGCAAATTCCAACGAGGCATTTTGCAATTGAGCATACTGTCAAATCCACATAATACGCCACCTACACATTTAACGAGTAATTCACCAAACAACTTTTCGATACGGTTTACGCTTGGTAGGCTGTTACATAATCCATGTACTATGCATAAGTTAATTTGATCAGTTTTAGTATTTATACTTTTTAAATTTTTAAATTTTAATAATGAGTGAAACTATTTTTTTGTACAAAGTGAAATAGAAGACAAACTAAGTTCCGACTATTCCTCTTCCACAAGCATCCGTTAGTATAAAAAGGTAAATGATTGTTGATGGAGAACCTAGAAGAACCACCTCAACTACTAAGTCCTGTGCTAAATTGGCTAGGTGGCCGACGCACATGTTTCCCTTCCATAGTACATGTCTCACTTCGAGAATCCACCCCTCCTTTATGAACTTTACACAATCTGTAATCAATGTGTCATACGGTGATCGTCATCAAATGGCCTAGTCAAGAAACGTACCACAAGTGAAGCATCCAATTCAACTATTAGTTTGGAGATGCCCAAATTTTTCGTGAGCCGTAATCATTAATGAACACATCAGAGCTCAACTTGTTTGTTGTTTGATGTCCCGATTTTTAGCATAAAGCCCTTAATCTAATTGTCCATTTGTTTACGTACTAATACCTCACCGAAACCAATTTGGATCGAGCTTTAACAACCTCATTCGTGTTTAAAATACAAACCTTGGCAGGTATCTTTTTCCACTAAACCCAACGTGATCCTTGTAAGATATGAGAAACATTTGAGAAACATTGCCTTACGAATATCCTTAGCAAAAGAGATAGCATACTCTAATATATTGACTGCGAGTGACAATCTATAATTAGAAATTATTATTGTAATGACCCAAAAATTACGAGTATCAAAAAAGTGTATTATCGAGCCTTTGTCTTAGTAAAATGAATTTATAGATAATTATTAAAAATATTTATAAAGTTAGTTATGTAGTTAATTAGGTTTTGGTTAGAAGAATTTGTCTAAATTAATAGAAATTAACAAAAAGACTAAATTGAATATAGAGTGAAAGTTTAATTATAGTATAAAGAAAGGTCAAGGGACTAAATAAGTAAATAAGCCAAAAATTTGACATGTGCCAGGAGAGTTTGATCAGATCAGGGCGGCACAGCTAAAAGATGATAAGTTGGTGAAGAAAAGAGAATCATTGATGAACATGATTGCTTAAGGTACCGAGACTTGATTTGTATTCCAGCTGCTTCTGAATTAAGAGACTTGATTCTTTAAGAAGCACATGATAGTCTGTTTGCTTTACACCCCAGTGGAACAAAGATGTGTCAAAATTTATGGGAATTATATTGGTGGTCGGGGATGAAAAGAGATATAGTTGAGTATGTAGGAAAATGTTTAACTTGTCAACGAGTAAAAACAGAGCATCAGGTTCCTACGGGATCACTCCAACCTATTAACAATCTCGAATGGAAATAGGATTGCATCACGATGGATTTTGTTACAGGATTATCGCTGCCGGCAAGTAAGAAGAATGCTATATGGGTAATTGTTGATCGACTTACTAAGTCAACTCATTTTATAGCAGTTAGAACAGATTGGTCGTTACAAAAACTTACTGAAGTGTACACTCGGGAAATTGTGAGATTACACGGTATTCCTGTATCTATAATCTCTGACTAGGATCCACGGTTCATGTCAAGGTTTTGGAGACAATTGCATGAGTCTTTGGGAACTCGGCTCAATTTTAGTACAACCTTCCATCTGCAAACTGACGGACAGTCTGAACGGGTAATTCAAATTTTAGAAGACATGCTACAAGCTTGTATTATTGATTTTGAATCAAGTTGGGAACATTATTTACCTTTAGCTAAGTTTGTTTGTAATAATAGTTTCCAATCAAGTATTCAAATGGCTCCGTATGAAGCTCTATATGGTCGTAGATGTCAATTACCAGTGTGTTGGGTGGAATTGAATGAAAGAAAAATAATCGGGCCAAAGTTAATACAAGAAACGGAGGAAATGGTCAAGAAGATTCGAAATAGATTAAAAGTAGTTTTTTACAGACAAAAGTCATATGCAAATTTGAAACGTTGAGACATGGAGTATTCTGTCGGTGATAAGGTATTTCTTAAAGTGTCTCCTTGGAAGAAAGTTTTAAGATTTGGCCAGAAGGGAAAATTAAGTCCTTGTTTATTGGGTCATACAAAATTATGAAAAGAGTTGGGCCAGTTGCTTATCGATTAGCTTTGCCTCTAGAATTACAGAAGATCCACGATGTTTTTCATATTTCTATGCTATGAAGATACAAATCGGATTCTTCTCATGTCATTCCCACTGAAGATATAGAAATTCGACCTAATTTGTCCTATGAAGAAGAGCCAGTTCAGATATTAGCTCGGGAAGTAAAAGAGTTACGAAATAAAAAGGTTTCTTTAGTAAAAGTGTTATGGAGAAGTCACAGTATTAAGGAAGCAACTTGGGAACCAGAGGAAACTATGAGATCTCAGTACCCCAATCTCTTTTCAGGTAAATTTCGAGGACTAAATTTTTTTGGGGGAGAAATGTAATGACCCAAAAATTACGGGCATAAAAAAAAGTGTATTATTGGGCCTTCGTCTTAGTAAAACAGATTCATAGATAATTATTAAAAATATTTACGAAGTTAGTTATGTAGTTAGTTAGGTTTTGGTTAGAAGAATTTGTTTAAATTAATAGAAATTAACAAAAATGACTAAATTGAATAGAGTGTGAAAGTTTAATTATAGCATAAAGAAAGGTCAAGGGGCTAAATAAGTAAATAAGCCAAAAATTTAACATGTGTGTAGTAATAACTAAATACATGTGTAATAAATATATGTATACATTTGTAATATATATATGTATTTTCTTATATTATAAGTAAAATATATTTATATATTATATATTATATTATTATTATATTATGTACTATTATTAATTAACTAAATAAAGAAAGTAAAAGAAACAAAAGAAGAAAAGGTGAACAAAATAGCAAACAAAATTGGGAGAAGAAAAGGGAGAAAAGAAAAAAAGGAAAAACTAAGGTTTCAAGGTTGAAAGTTTAATTGTTAAGTTAATTTAGTCTCTTTTCCTGTAATTTTTGAGTTTTTAGAAACCTAGAACAAAGTACTATTGAAATTATGTTGAAAATTTGAAAGTTATTAGATTTATGGACATGGTTCAAGTTGAACAAATTGTTGAATTAGGGGTTTAATTGATAAAATTTCTAATTGGAATTGGTTAAAGGATTAAATAGTAAACTAGGTTATAAGTTTTGTGTAATAGGGACTAAATTGAAATAAATTCGAAATTAGGTTTTATGATGAAAATTAGATAGTTAAATCTAAGTTTAGTTGGAATTTGAGGAGAAATAAGCTATGAATTAGGATGGAAAAATAGATAAACATAGTTAGGGTTAAATAGGAAATTCAAGTATTTGATGTGAATTAGTGTTGTATTAATGATTGTAAATTATTTTATTTTTCGTAGCTAACGTAGTGCCGGAGACATCAGCCAAGAAAGGGAAAGAGAAAGCGGGACGAGGAATAAATCGAGAAAAATTTTGGTTTGTATTACTGTAATTCAAATCTAATTATTATTAATTATTGTGTCTAATTAGAATGCATGGTAAGTAAATTGTGGTAAGTAATTATTGTTGTTACATTGAATGAAATTGAAATATGATTTGGATACCCTATTAACTAGTCGGGCTAAGTCGAATATAGTTGGCATGCCATAAGATTGGAAGTGTTTAGGGATACTTCGACCTCGAGTCGATGAGACACTGGGTGTCATTATATTACTTCGGATAGATTCGATGAGGTATTGTGTACCAACATACTTCGGCTTGGCCAATGAGACACTGGGTGTCAAATATTGCTTCGAACTATCCGATGAGGCACTGGGTGCCATATTGGATTGTTTGGTTGGATCTGTGTATCCGCCAAGGTTCGAGTTTTGTTAATAGGGGTAAATAAGTGAAATGACAAAATTGAATGAAAATGAATGATTTTTGCTCATGAAATGAAATTGAGAAATGAAAATGAAATGAATGATTCAAAAGGTTATGTAGTAATTGATGCTCAAATGGGATGTTAAATGAAATCAAATTGATGAATAGCTATTGAAATTGTTATTAGTGAGAAATGAAAACTAGTGTATGAATGGAAACATTGATGAAATTATGTGATATGATTAAATAAGTGTAATGTTATTATTTTATTACAAACTTGAATTATAATAATACCACTGAGTATAATATACTCAGTGTATGGTTGTTTTCTGTGCGCAGGTAGTAGAAGTCAAATATTTCGGTCCAGCATCCAGAGCCGATCCCGACCTCAGAAATTTGGTGATGTCTATTTCTTTTGATAATAATGACATGTACCTAAGCTATGTGTATGTGTCATTGTGAATTTGGTTGTAAAAGATGACATATGATGTTTTGAATGATTATATGAAAAGTTAAGGAATTAAAATGACATATTTAGTACTAAATTTTTAAATGAGATTGAATGAAGCTTACTAAACTAATTCGAATGATACTATGAAATATTTTTGAATATGAATTAGATAAGTTAATAGGTTAATATTTTGATGTGATCTAAATGTATTTGCACATAAATTGGATTGGTTGAGATGTTGGTTTTGTGTTGATTGCGATTTAAATTTGCAGGGTTGGTCAATTTATTATAAAAGGCTCATATAGAGTCCACACGGCCTGTCACATGGGCGTATGACCAGATCATGTGAGGTACATGGCTAGCATATGGGCATGTCCCTGATCCACATGGCGTGTGAGCCTTGTACTCAGGAAAAATTTTGGAATTTCACGAAAAATTTCTCGAGCACTCGAATTGGTCCCAATTCACTTCTAACACATATTTTGGGCCTCAAGGGTCCATAAAAGGGACATTATAAATAATTTATAGTATGTTAGATAATTATTTGTATAATGTTCGTAATTTATCCGAAAAGTTCGATAATGCTCCGTAATCATGTTCCGGTGATAGTTTAGGGTTAGGGGGTGTTACATTCATTTCTATCTTTTTACAAACCCCATAATATAGTAGTAAATAACATACCCCATGGCACTTGAAAATGTAACACCATAGTCTCCCTAAAGGTTTGCATGAGCCAATCTTTGAAAAGGGTTGAAAAAAAATTTTGTTGTCTGTTATGACCAAACTATTGTTATTAAATTTTATTATATCTAAAATTCGATGTGACAAACATATTATCGTGTGTATATATATTGTTATGTTAATTTACTATTTAAATATATTAAATGTTGAAATTAAAAAGTAAAGAGATTAGAATGATTCAATTGAAAAATATAAAATAAATCTATAACTTTACATATAATACATTATTAGTATAAGAATTTAACTACTATCATTTAAATGAAGACTAAAATCTCAAAATTCACAAAATACAAAAACTAAAATTCACAATATTAATTTAGGCTGAATATAGAGATTAAATACTAAACTAAACATCATAAACTTTTTGCTCTTCCCTTTTATTAAAATGAAACAGAAGAAAAGGAAGGCAGACGATTTTTCTCCTTATAAAGTGATAAAGAATACATCTCGGGATAGTTGAAAATGATAAGCGCCCCTAGTTTTTTCATGTTCTAAGATTTTTCCTTCTTTTTCTTGAGCAATGAGCAAGACCAGTTAGTTGGCAAAAGTTAGGCTTGTCCACCAAGAAAATATGATGATGTTGTAGAAATGGGGAGCAGTTGAAAGTCCTCTATTACGAATATCCTGGGAAATTTCTATTTCCCACAAATGTCTAATTTTTATCAAAATTACTAAATAATATTTGAAAACTTCAATGTCTTAAATGCAATTTCGTGGTATGTAATCAGTTATCTAGAACTCAAATTAGGTTGCCTAACAAGGTGGTTTGAACTTTCTTCCAATGTTACAAAAAGCCGTAAGAATAGGAAATGAAATATTGTGGTAATTAGTACCTAAAAATTACGACATTAGCACACTTTTTGCCCTTGTTAAAGACTCACTAAACTGCTTTTCTGAAGAAGCAATTCAGATTGATTTGCTGTGGTATTGATTAGGGGAGTAAAATGTAATTCGATTTAAAAAATTTGATAAAAAATTAAATTATAAATTAAGTAGTTCAAGTTATTTGAGTTAATTGAGTTATTTAGATAAACTCAAATTAAAAATTAAGTTTTTTAGTGTAACTCGAATTTGAATTACACAATTCGAGTTATATGAAAATCCAAATAAAAAAAAGTAAAATTATGTCATTTTGATAAATATTTACCTATTAAGTTAAAAGATAAAACTATTATATTATTTATATAGTTAAATAATATTATACTTTATCTAGTAGTTAAATAATCGGTTCATATAAACACAACATTGAATATAAATAATAAGAGTCGTTAACTAGACCTGATTTGACTCGAAATTTTTTGACTCTGTTTGATTCAATTCGAAAAAAAATTCAAATTGAGTTCAGATATTAAAATATGATTCGTCAACTTGATTAATTCAAAATTTTTTAACTCAATTTGACTCGACTCGATCAATTACTCACCCTAATATTTATTATTTTCAAATCAAAATTTAAATTTAAATATAGTCTATAAAGTTGAGATTAGCGTTATTTTCATGCGTTTACAAGGGGATCCGTTTCAGCAAAATATAATAAGATATCAAAAGCAGATTCGTTCATTCTCACTGCCCACGGATTTGGAGGGAATGAAATTTAGTACGATAGCAGGAGCCCGCACCACGTGACGCGACATGCACCGACTATAACAACAATCAAGACGCCATGTGTTAGTTCCATCATGATCCATCTTTGCCTGCGCTATCAGTCCCTATAATTTAGAGAATATCAAATTCACTCGCAATTAAACCTCTTGTTTTAGTTGACAAAATTTAAAGACTTCATAAATTTGGGGATAATAAAATAACATTTATACTATCTAATACTATTAGATAATAAAATTATTTAACACATGTATCAAAATAATTAAATATAAAATAAAGAATAATTAGTACAATTTAAATGTATAAATATAAATAAATTTATTATAAAAAACAAGAGTATTTTAAAAATAAAGGCTTATTTGATAATTTATTGAAAACATTAAATCGAAAAAGAGTTAAATTTTTTTTTCAATTTTTTATTCTTTTAACATTATTCGTTAAATATTTTATTTTTAAAATTATTATTTAATAGTTGATTGAGTCTTAGTTCAATTAGCATAAGTATTATTGTCAGTGCAGAAAATGTGAGTTCAAGTGTGCTGAAGCCTATTATCTTCTTATTTATAGGTTGAGAAGGGCCTATAGGTAGTTCTAAACATTGTGTCAAAAAAACATATATAATCAAGATTTATAATGAGATAGTTAAAAAAAATTATTTAATTACATTGTCAACAGTCAAAATATAAACGTGGAGGAGGAATGTGAATTATGGTTTGCGTTGCATGGAACCTTCGATAAGGAATAGCGCGTCGACACTAGGTTAAAGAGAATTGAAGGTTGAATTAAATGGAAAAAAATGCGCAAGAAAGAAAGAAGGGAAAGTCATTGGACCGTCTTACAGAAAATAAGGCTGTTCACATTCTTCTTCTCCACTCAACCCCTTTTTTCTTTTTCCATCTATAAATCCTTGACTGGCACGGCTGAGAGGAGTCCATAAACAAATTTACTTATTGCATCTTCAATTATTACAATGCATAATAGTGCTTCAGCTTCTTCTTTGGGTCCAGGCGGTCTAGACTTGTCTCAGGCTTTCTTCAAGCCCATACAAAATACCGCCTCACCTTCCTCCACCAAGCGCCATACCAAGGTCTCCGTCATCGGAGTTGGGAATGTCGGCATGGCAATCGCCCAAACCATCCTCACTCAGGACTTAGCCGACGAACTCGCCCTCATCGACGCCAAGGCTGACAAGCTCCGTGGCGAAATGCTCGATCTCCAACACGCCGCTGCCTTCCTCCCACGTACCAAGATTGTTGCTTCCGTTGATTATGCCGTCACCGTTGGATCGGATCTTTGTATCGTCACTGCAGGAGCCCGTCAGAACCCTGGCGAGTCTAGGCTGAACCTGCTGCAGAGGAACGTTGCTTTGTTTTCGCACATTATACCTCCATTAGCAAAGTACTCACCAGATTCGATTCTCTTGATTGTTTCGAATCCCGTGGATGTGCTAACTTACGTGTCCTGGAAGATGTCTGGATTCCCATCGAATCGGGTCATCGGTTCGGGTACGAACTTGGACTCGTCCCGGTTTCGGTTCTTGATCGCTGATCACTTGGACGTCAATGCTCAGGATGTGCAGGTCAGTTTGTTTTTTTTTTTTTTTTTGAGAATATTAAGTCTTTTTCCTGGCTACTATAAAGTAAGGCATTTGGAATATGCCAAAGACATAATATCTGTTCTGTTATTTTTAAAGATTAATTACTATAACGCCACTAACTTTAGTTTATTTTATTATTTCTCAAGCATTCGAAGGCTATCGTGATCGTGACATTCATATGTTGTTGAACCTTTTTTATTGCGTTTTCAATCGAAACTTTAAAAGTTAAAATTTAATGTAATAGTTAGTGAGCATTATAAAATAATTGCAGGCCTACATAGTTGGTGAGCATGGTGACAGCTCGGTTGCACTGTGGTCTAGCATTAGTATTGGTGGAGTGCCGGTGTTGAGCTTCCTAGAGAAACAACAAATTGCCTACGAAAAAGAGACGCTTGAGAACATCCACAAGGCAGTTGTTGAGAGTGCATATGAGGTGATTAGCCTGAAAGGGTATACGTCATGGGCAATTGGCTACTCGGTCGCTAACTTGGCTAGGAGCCTGCTTAGAGACCAGAGGAAAATCCACCCAGTTTCGGTCCTTGCAAAGGGTTTTTACGGCATCGATGGTGGTGACGTTTTCTTGAGCTTGCCGACGCAGCTGGGCAGGGGAGGAGTATTGGGTGTCACCAATATCCATTTGACGGATGAAGAGATGAAGAGGCTTAGGGAATCAGCTAAAACAATTCTTGAAGTTCAGAGCCAGTTGGGAATGTAAGCAACAAAAAGGCCATTTTATGTTTAATTAACACTGCCATAAGTGATCTCTAGTCTATTTTTCGGTTTAATATAATTTGGGTTTTTTTGTTATATTATTGGTAAGGCCTCGTTTTCTCTTTGTATTGCCTTAATCAATATATTTGCCTTCCATTTTTCGGAATAATATAAAATCTTTAACTACTTCTCCATCCCAAATCACTTGCTAATTTCATCATGCGACCGAGGAATCTTTAACAAAGATGTGCTATTAGCTTAGCTAATATTGATGTTGTTGTAACTGTTGCAGAGTAATGTTAATTAACCTCGATGTTATTGTAGAGGGATTTCTCAAAATTAAAATTGGTATATAATGTCTTTCTTAAATGTTATTATGCTTAAAACATTTAATCTTACCATGTAGATGAAAACCTCCATTGCACTTAAGATCAAATAAAAAAGCACGACGAAATGGGAAGTTGAAAAACTAGTCCATCGAGTTGTTCAGTTTTAATGCCAAGGCTCTGGGCTTCAAACGACTTTTGTCGACTAGTAGGCTCAATTGAACTGGACTCCGCACCTTGAGGCCCAAGGGCCAAGACATAGGCCTTGACGACCGTGATCGGGTAAGCATTGTTCAATTTAGCCGGACCTTTTTGAATTTTTTAAATCATTCGTAAGTTTTTTTTATTTTGTTAGGTTTTCGGTTTTTATATTAATTTCGGATTTATTTTAACGAATTGAGTTTTGTTTGATGTGGGCAATTATTTGATAAATTTTTAAAAACGTAAGTTCGAGTGCGTTAAAACACATTACTCTCCTAACTAAGGGTTAAAAAAGAGCTATGAGTAATTTTAAGTATTGTATTAAAAATAACAAATATAATAAGAACATAAACTGACATTAATATTTAAAAAAAATTCTTTTCTTAAATATTTAAAAATAATACATTTTCTACTAAATAAGAAACAATCAACAACTATTATAAGATTTTTTTTGAAAATATTTATTATATAATATATTTAAATTACTTTTATTGTTTTAAATGTAAAATATTCTTACATTGAAATTTTAAATTTATTATGAATTAAATAAAAGTAGATTTTAATTCAATTCGGGTAGTCTTGATTTTTTAACTTGTGAAGAAGTTATTGGTTTGCACTTAAAAACAATTTTGTTGTTTGTATCGAAACTAATAGAAAGGTTAAACACAAAGTAACGTAAAGAGAAAATTAATGAGAGAATTAACACACAATATTTGTTATTGTAGTTCAGACACAATGATCCTACATTTGCGGAGTCTCATGAAGTGAATAATTTTATTCAAGAATCATTCAGATCACAAAGTAATTGTAGCTCTAGCACCGACTCCAATTGTCACAAATTATTCACCCAAATACCCTACAATACAATTAATAAACCTCACCAAATAATACTTAAAAAAAGTCACAAAATAACCACAACAACATAGCAAAATTGTTGACAAAGACACTAGAAAAACACTTAAGTTGTAACACCCTCTACCCGTATTCGTCACCGGAATAGGGTACGAGGCATTACCGGAGTTTATCGAATTAATTTCCCGTTATTACGAGTTAAATACTATTCATTTACCGAAACATGTCATGACGTCCCTTAAATGGGCCTCCAAAGCCCAAAACATACATCAGGACCAAACCGGGATTAAATCGAAACCATAGGGAATTTTTCGCAAAATCTCAAAGTTTTTTTTTATGAACTCTATATAACCCCCTTTATAAATATCCAACCTTCCTTGTAATTTTAAAACCGAGACCAATCCAAACCAACCAATCCATTTCAACCAATTTGATACCAAATCATATTTCTATTATAATTATACCATTTAGTATATTTATCACTCTTTACTTTAATACATGTTCATTAAACAAGTCTTAGCATTTATATAATCATCAAACCATATACATGCCATATAAATCAAAAAGGAAATTTACAAAAGTTACCGGAGATAATCTGGATAGTGTGATACTTAGTGTTGATTCGATCTTCCGTATATTTTCACATCAATCTACAAGAGATATTGAATACATTCAAGTAAGCTTATAGAAGCTTAGTAAGTTTACAGGCATAAAACATAAATCTTACCAAGCATTCATACACTTATACAATATACACAATTACTAAGTTCACCTGTCAACCACAATCATTAGTGAGTTCTCTTGTATAAACTCACTACCACTTATCCATTTACTTTAATTCTTTTGTGCCCATTTGTCACTTACCATCCTTAATCAAATTAGGGAACAGTTACGGAAAATTAAGTACTTCACTTCCACTTTGCCATAGTATAATTATGGTATTGCATATGATCACTTATTGCTTTCCGAAGCCATAGCCCCGTCACGGTCTTACACAGATCACATTTATCACTTGTCACTTGTCACTGATCAGATAAGTGTAGCTAAAGCTACCACTTATCACTTGTCACTGATTAGATAAGTGTAGTCGAGGCTACCACTTATCACTTATCACTTGTCACTGATCAGATAAGTATAGCTGAAGCTACTATTTATCACTTGTCACTGATCAAAAGTACTCAAATTCGACGTTCCGCTCAAATTGATCATTTATTCGGTTTTTGTATTGTTATTTTATTCTCAATTTATCAACAAATATATCTCATCATACATTATATAATTCATGAAATTAACATTTACTCATTAAATTTCAGGCATATGAACTTATATGGGTCGATTTGCAAAATTGTGAAAGTTCAGAAACTAATCAGCTACTTTTTCTTTTTCTAGACTTGCTTCGGGTTCTCAATCTATCATTGTAAAATCATTCACTTATCAGTATTAACTTCACCTTCACTCTACTTCACATCCTTAATGTTTATAACCCGCTTATAAATAATATTATCTATAATTTCACTATTTACTTATGTATATTCAATGTTGTCCATTCGTCTCATAGTCACTAAATTATTTTTATCTTGAACCATGGAGCTCCAAATTAAGATCCGATAATTTTCTCTGAAACTAGACTCACATATCTTCTTTCCATAAAATTTTTAAAATTTTTGGTTTAGCCAATAAGTACAGTTTATTCTTTAAAGTCACCCATGTTCTGTTGTCTGATAGTTCCGATCCTTCTTCACTAAAAATTAATTATCTCCTCGTACAGGATTCGGATGATGTTCCCGTTTGTTTCTCTTGAAAATAGACTCATTCAAGATTTTAAAAATATAAATTTAAGCCCATAATTATTTTTGAACCCAAAATCATTATGACCTTATCTCACAAAATTTATTATATCTTATGGTTTACAATTTTATTGCTTACACTGTTTCTTCTATGAGAAACTAGACTCAATAAGCTTTAATTTCATATTTTATTTATCCTCTAATTCGATTTTCATAATTTTTGGTGATTTTTCAATGTTAAACTATTGCTGCTGTCCAAAATTGTTTTAGTGCAAAATGTTGATTTCCATTTTGCCCCAAATTTCACAGTTCATACAATTCAGTCATTGCTCAATTAACCCCTCAATTAAGCTAATTTTTCTCAATTAATATTTTTTCTAGACATTATAAGTTATTTTCCAACTATTGAAATTCAGAATTTCCACATAAAACCCTAACTTCAAACTCTTTTACAATTAGATCCCAAACATTCACTTTCTATTCAATTCTTTCAATAAAATCAACATATAAACAATTTAAAGCTGTAATTCCATGCTAAATCATCCTATACTTCCAGCATATATTCATTGCAACTTTCACTTTCTTTCATAGAATCAAAAACTAATGAATTCAACAAGTGGACCTAGCTGTAAAAGTCACAAAAGCACAAAAATTTTAAGAAATAATCAAGAATTGAACTTGATTGCAGTAAAAATATGAAAAATCAGCTTAAGGAAACCCTTATATAGTGGTTTTGCTGATAAGAATGTAGAAAAATAAAGAGAAATCTAGATAATTCCACTTTAGTCCTAGCTTTATTAAGTAAATTTTGCAATATTCCAATTTTTCCCTTAATTCTCCTTATTTTTTTGCTGATTTCATGCCCTTGGCGTCCAGCCCAAATAGGCATTGGGTCTATTTTCCTTTTAAGCCCTCTTTCTTTTATCATTTAAGTTATTTAATCATTTCCCATAGTTTTGCATTTGTTACAATTGAGTCCTTTTTGTTCAATTAACTATCGGAACTTTAAAATTTCTTGACGAAAATTTAATACTAACTTATTAACACTCTAATAAATATTTATAAAAATATTTATGTCTCGGTTTAAAATTTCCGAGGTCTCCATACCTCGTTTTCGATTCTAATTATTTTAATATTTATTTCTAGTACACTGTTCACTATTTCAAAAATTTTCCTAACTTCACATTTAACTTATACTCATTAAATTAATAATATTTTCTACTCATTTGTCGAATTTAGTAATTTCGAATCACTATTTCGACACCACTGAAAATTCAGACCATTACATAAATGACACCACAAGCACGCTCATCACAAGTTCTCCAAAAATACTCTAAAAGATCATAATAATAACTCAATCATTATCTAATAAATTCGTGGTTATTACAAGAATTGATTGAAACACTTAAGAGTCCTAGTCAATCAAATTGCTGTTATGTTAAATAAGTCACAATCTTATAGGCCATAAATAGCTAAATCAAAGAGTTCGAATGCTCCCTGTGGCCCAAACAAAAAATTCATTCTCTTTTAAACAAAACATGAAGTAAACATACTAAAAACACAATAATTTATATTTCATAAATTATCTAAATATCTCGATTAAGTTAATTTTCGATTTCTTGCTCGTCATCTCTACAAGTATCCCTTTTCAAATAAACTAAACCCTAAATGAGACTACAATATTCATTATTAATGATATAATAAATTTTAACTTTGTTTATTGATATATTTGTTGAGTTTTTTACTTTCACTATCGATAATTTTTTTTGGTGAAAATAATAACTTTTCTTTTATTGATGTTCTTTATATAAGTTTTTTTTTTTAAATAATTGTTTGATTGTATTACTTAAAGAAGCAATGATTAGCTACAAAATTACATCAAATTGCATTAACAGCTTATTATAAAGAAATCATATTATATTTATTTTTTAGAGTCTGTTACGATTTCTGTTTCCATCTCTACAACACTCCATTTAATTAAAATATTATAACGTCTCTTAACTTCCTTTATACTCGTGAGAAATATAATTTTTTTTTGAATGACTGTGAGAAATATAATTAACAATACTGATGAAATTGATATTAATTTTTTACATGATAAAATAAATTCTGAGATATCTTTAATGGGTTGAAACTTATGTTAGATTAGGGATTTGAGAGAGTTTTAATTACAGGCAGTCTTGAAGCAGTTAACATCATTTAGGATGCAATAAGTAGGGATTTCAATTCTACTTTAGTAAGGAGAATCCACACATTATTGAAGTTTCTAAGGCAATGGAGTCTTCACTATATTTTTAGAGAAGATAATAAACTCGCAGACAAGATCATTAAGGCGATATGGGACAGAAGAATTGGTTTACGGTTGATAGAAGATTCCATCTAGATTACTTCAATTATGTTAATGTTGATTATCCGAGCTGTACATTTATTTTTCACAATAAAAACCTCGAAAGATACCAATTTCACTAAAATGTTTTAAGTCTAGTTAGGCCCGACTTTGGGGTTATTTGAGACTGCAGCCGCTCAGGGCTCAAAGTTGAAAAGGACTCAAAAAAAATATTTTTTCAGCTTTTAATGTGGGAAAAAAATTAGACTAAAATAAATTAATTAAGTGACTAGAGCTTTCAATTTTTCACCATAAATACTTCATTTCCTAAGATCTCAATATTTTTTTCAATTTTTATTGTATTACATTTTGTAATTTTGTAATTTATTGTTTTATCTAGGGAAAAAATGTTAAGAAGGGCCTGAATCTAGTATCATATTGTTTAAAGTTTCAATTATTTATAATTTTTATATTCAAGTTGACTTAGTGATCAAGTTTTGGTTTGTTGTATTCACATGTTAGTCTTATTTGTTATCACTTCAGTCTATCACAGATATAGTATATATGATGTTATAGTTTTTAGTTGATTCAAAACATCTAATACAAGATTAAGATTCAATTTTTACAGTTTTTTCAAAGCATTGGTGCATAGGTATCAACCAAATATCATCCAAAATGGGGAAGAAAAGTGATCACTATGGAAAGGATGTTTGGAATAATTATATTTGATTTATTTAGCACTCATAGATGAAAAAAATTCTGATTACATATATAACCAAAACCCCAACACTTCGTAGAAACGATTTTTCATGCATGACAACCAAGACCTACACCATTGCCCAAACAGAAAAAGAGTAGATAATATGGGCAGCAATTATTAATATTTAATAGCAAAAGCGGTTTGATTAACAGATGTGTTTTTAGGATAGATTTAAATATAAAAAAATGTAATGTGTTTTTAGGATAGATTTAATTTTTATGAAATTTATATATATATAAAAGTGATAAACGATTTCCCCAAGGAATATGCAATTTCAAATTATCGTACATATAAATTTCATAACAATTAGATGATAAATTCAAAATATTTTCTTACATATAAATATTAAAATTAAATTAACTTATATATATTAAATAACAAAAAATAAAATAAATATAATAAAAAATTAAATTACCAATTTGAGTTTTAAATAGCAACGGGTATTAGGTTTAATGGGTTTGGGCTTTAAGAGTATTAAAGTTTATATTTAGGCTTGGGTATGAAAATGGATTATAGGCTTAATTAGTTTATTCAGTTTAAAATATTAAAATTAAAAACTGATTGAATAAACCAATTAAATCAAACATGAAAACCAAACGAACCAAATTCATTTTACTTTTTGGGTTCGGTATTTTTTTGCACATCCCTAGTCCCAGCACTTGCACACTGGGTTGTCGGCTAAAGAATACTCCCGTCACCCATGTTGTCTTCTGCGCCTGATGGGGCACAATGCCTCCGTAGTCCTTGCGCATTGTTTGTCCAACCGGGATTTGATGCCCTAACCTCCACATGTTATGTTGAGCGGTACCCAAGGTATTGACCTTGACGATAGCTAAAAGGCAAAGCTCTGCATCAAGAGCAATCGAAATTTTAATGAGGCTGCAACGTTGGGCCATCTTTAGTACGAATTGCCCCGAGCCTCAACACGTCAACGCAAACATTCACGTTATAGTTTGGTGATTGGGTTAGTGACAAGTAGGGCAGTTGCCGCTGAGCCATGGAAGCCATTTGTCAAAGGAAACACAAATTGGAGTTAATTTGTGTGGAGATTCGAGTCAAAACATTAATTACAAATGCTGAGTAAATGAAAAACCGTTGACTTCAAACGGGCTTTTATAGATGGGAGGTAAGGAACAGTTTGGGTATTAAAAATACCAAAATGTGGTCGAAATGGCCAATCTGGACTGCTAATGAGGATTTTTATGTACCCAAGTCAAACGAGTTGTTGGCTCGGATCACGATATTGGAGTTTTTTTAAGCATGGTGACAGACAATGTTAGATTTCGCTAACGACAAAGCACAGATTTAGGAGTAGGACGAAAGTATAATTTGCATTACAAATTTTACGGCTACACCTATGCTTGCCATCACGTTGCTTTTAATAACATCGAATCTGAGTCGACAAAGGATCAACCGACGTGTTGCCACCAGGCATTTTCTTTTGCAGATGCTCGATGGTGTGTAAAGATCTAACCTATCTAAACTTTTGTAATCAGAGATGAATATCATGTCAGGTACTCTGCCGCCGATGTTCTCTTTCATTACTCGACACCTTTTATTTAAAAATGTGTTTTAAATGATATTATATATAAACATAAAACACTCACTAAGCAAATTGGTAAACGTATCTAACCTATATATACATATATATTTTACTCATATACACAGCATTATGTTTTTTTTTCCCCTCACCAGTCGCCATACTTTTATATGGTCCGACTAAAGATCGATGAACTCATAATAATCTAGTGAAAGTAGATGTTAGTTTTTTCACATAAATTAGACGCAAATACAACACTTATCTAATTTTCATAACATCTGGTTTTACTGCTCAAGTAAATTTATACATGTATTGTAAAGGCTAGCTCTAATTTTGTTGACAGGCATATTAATTTAAATAGTGTTACACCTGACTTCAACTAGCTAGGTCCAGTGATGGTCATCTCTTTTTTAACAACCTAGGATACAGTTTCCTCGCTGGTTCTGCTGACCATCAGGTGTTGGGCGTAAAGCATAGGTTTAGCCGTAAGTTTAGCAATGCAAATGCTTTTATCCTAAAATAATGCATGATCTTACCTTAACCTAAAACAAAACCTATGGAAATTATAAAAAAACGAAAATCAAAGCATCTAAAGCCTATCGAAGATCGTGATTCGAAATTGGCCATATTGGGACACCATTTTGTATTTGTTTTTTTAAAACCCAAACTGTTCCCTACCTCCCATCTATAAAAAGCCTCTCTGAACTCAACGTTTTTCTTCAGCTCGACCAACCTTTGCACTAATTAAGTTCAATTTGTGTTTCCTTTGATAAATGGCTTCCAAGGTTTCAGCAGCAATCCTACTTCTCTCCCTTAACCTGCTCTTTTTCTCAGTGGCCAACGCTAACATTGTTAAACATACCGAATGCCCAAAGAATAACGTGAATGTTTGCGTCAACGTGTTGAGGTCGGGGGGAATTCTTGCCAAAGATAGCCCATGCTGCACCCACATTCAACATTTGGTAGCTCTTAAAGCGGAGCTTTGCCTTTGCGCTATCGTCAAGGCCAATAACTTGGGTCTCGTTGACGCCGACCCTACCGTTCAACTGGAGCTACTGCTCAATGGCTGTGGATGTCGGCCAACCAGAAGCTACTACTGCTAACGAAAACGCTCTCACTATTCTTGTCATTATCTCCTCGTTTATCTGCTTGGGCAAATGGTCTAGTCTAGGTCTTTTTTGTCATGCATGAATCATCGTTTGTGCGAATAATGTTTTTATGAACGAGATGGCTAATGGTTATCACCTTCCTTTCTAAAGTCGCGATTCTGGTTATTTATGTAATCAGAGATTTTTTTTTTTCATTTATGACCATGAAATAAAATGTTATGGATATAATTATTTCAATCTGTGCATTTCACGATACAATTGCATATGACTTTGTCTGTGATAAGTTTTTTTTTTCTCATTTTGTATGATATTTAGATATAAATCTAAAAATTGCAAATCATCATCTTCATTAGATTTGCAATTCCTAATGAATATGATTTGGGAGACTATTCTTGGAATATTATATCACTAAATTGTTTCTTTCATTTTAAGATTGGATGATGGACTAATTAATGTCCTCTTAATTACATTTTCAATTAAATTATCCGATAATTAAGAAAAAAAATGCGATCACTTAATTAACTAGATTGTAAAATAACCTTTTATTTTATTACTAGCATTTGGTTTTTTAACCTTTTCTTTATTTTATTAATCTTGGAAATTAGATAATGAGATAAAGCTTGTTATTTTAACAAGCATTAAAAGAAGGTGGGTTATAGTTTCATATTTGATCCTGAATTTGTACCCAATTTGTAATGTGGTATGTATATAAAAAATTGTTCAATTTGATGTCTTTCGTGTGCTAATCTACCCTGTTAACTTTATTTTTTTTTCATTTAGGGTTATTATTCATGATAATAATGGTTTCACTTTTGGTGGCAGTGCCAGTTATAAGGGGATCATATGAGTATAGAGTGGGCGGAGCTAAGTACGTTGATTGAGGGCATCACTTTGACCCCCTCGTTTAACTTCAATAAGGTCATCTTCGGGTCTGATTGTGCGAGCTTAGTCAACCGTTTTTGAAAACACCATGAGGACATTACAATCTTGGGCCATCGGATCAAAGAAACTAAAGGCATAATTGAGCTTTTCGTCAAAGTCGATGTTAAGTGGATTGGAAGCGATAGAAATAAAGTGGCAAATAACCTTTGTAAGCTTACCTTGAATAACTAGTGTAACTTGTCTTTTGGTATATAGCATTCAAGCGATATCCATAATTGTATAATTCTTAATTCATTTTAATTGAGGTAGTGGACTTTGGGTCTATTTTTGTCAATTTTTTTCATTACTTTGGCAACAAATGAATGTCAAATGTATATATCTTTAAATTTTATTTGCTTTCATAGATGACATGTTGAATGCCATATGTCATTATACAATTGATTTTGGTTAAACTATTAATACCCAATTCAACAATTATAAAATTATTTTTTTTAAATGTTGTAAATATTAAAAAAATCATAAAAATAAGAAAATAAATAAATAATATAAAATATAAAGATTCATTTTATAATTTATAACAATAAAATTAATATTTAAATCTGATTCAAATATTTTTTTTTTAATCGATTTTATGATGGCTCAGTGCTCCTCTTATTTCATAATCTCAAGTCGACCATTAATTTTTTATACAACTATTGTTGTAGTATGATCAAGATATCTTGTACATAAACAGGTCCATATTGAAGGACAACGAGCCCGTTCCATTTTGTTTATTCCCTAATACCACTGATGGGCCTATCGGGTTGGGTGATATCAAGACCAACACTACCATACCTTAACTTACCCAATAGGAAACTACTGTTCGGTTCTAGAGAAAGCGAAGGAAAAAAAAATGGCAGGAAGATTGAGCAATGTAGCATCAAAGATCATGGGCGGAAACGGCATCGTTTCACGCTCCGCTGCCTCCTCTCTCCGTCTCCGTTCCGGCATGGGTCTTCCTGTTGGCAAACATATTGTGCCCGACAAGCCTGTAAGCTTAATCAATCTATTGTTTTCCTGATTTATTCCTTGACTATATTAAAACAATTTACCCAAAACCCTAAAATAGTTTCACATTGTTTTTGACGCTTCAGCTTCCTGTAAATGACGAGCTAATGTGGGACAATGGAACTGCCTTCCCAGAACCTTGCATAGATCGAATCGCTGATACTGTCGGAAAGGTAATAAATTTTTCGAATTTTTAAGGTCCATTTTGTGATTATCGTTGCGGGATTTTGGATTAATTAAAGAAATTGAGATTCTGTTTTCCCTCCCTTGTTTGTTCTTATGTTTGATTTTTGATTTTATGTCTTTTTTCTGAGAATAGTATGAGGCATTGGGTTGGATGTGTGGTGGTTTGAGCTTCTTTGCATCGTTGGGATTCTTAGCTTGGTGGAATGATAAAGCCTCTAAGATTCCATTTGTAAGTAAAAAAAAAAAAACAATGGCTTGATTGTTTGATTTTGCCTTGGTTCAGTTCAATTTTCCTTATAGCTCTTAAATTTCTTTATGCGAGTGATATCATTTTGTAGCTTTGGTGACGATTTTTGGTATACCCCAAATTGGAAAAAGTAGAAATAGAGGATATTATTGAATCAAATGTCATGGTACCATAGTGTCGCTCTGTTTGTCTGCTTAGAAAAATTGAATCTCATGCTCAAGTCAGTGGCAATCATAGGATTGGGGATCGGTTATCTGAATTATACTAACTACACACGTTAGAACAGAATATCTTTCTTTGTAGACGATTCAGGACTCTAGCCTGTTTTCAACAATCTTTTATAGCTCTAAGAACTTTGCTCAAGTTTATGATTTAAGATCCATGTCTTTGGTTCTCCTAGCTTCTTTTTCTAATGAACCCTTGCCTTTGGAATGGAGACTGCTTTTGGCTGTCTGCCTTCATCAAATGTTAACAAAGTTGACAATGTATTTTGGGGTTTGCAAGAAAACCCTTGTAGGATAGTTTCCTTTTATTCTTATACATGAGGGATGCGAAAGTACTTACCATCTCACCCCCATGGATATCTCAAGTGGTTTGTTTGATAAATAGCAGAACATAAGCTCTCTGGAGAGGTACTCAGTATGACATTGCTCTGGATAGCAGTATATTTGATATGCATTTGTTAAATTTAGTTTAATATTGTGTTTGCTTGCAAGGACTAATTAGTTTGTTATAATCTTTGGCTTTGCTTGGCAAGGTTGAAAGGAAAGGAAAGATGAAAAATTGAAGGAGAAAAGTAGAAATATAGAAAAAATATATTTTTCTTTCCATTAGTGTGCTTGGCTAGAAAGATGGAGAAATGGAAAGGAAAATTAATTTTCTTCCATTCATTCCTTGGTAGAATCGAAAAAATAGAGGAATTAAAAAAAAAAAATTAATTTGGTAAATATGCGTATACTTAACTTAGATTTCTCTCATTTCCCCCCTCTTTCATTCCAGTTTGGAATGATTTATTTTTATGCATTTGGATTGAAAATAGTAAATGTTCTTTATTTTCTTTCCTCTGACTTTTCTTTTGTATCAAGTACATTCAAATTATTTTGTTTTCACTTTTTCACTTCCTTTTTCCATCCATTGTTTTACTTTTCTCTGCAACAAAGCACGCCCCTAGAGTTGTGTTACTTGTTGGGAACATATTTTGATACTTATACTAGTTTTTTTTTTTTCCAACTGTTAACCAGGCACCTAAAGTATATCCATATGACAACCTGCGAGTGGAGCTTGGTGGAGAACCATAGGTAGATCTGTATGAGCAATTGTACGGTTCTTGTTGTCACTTGTCTTCCCATGTGTTTCATTTTACTTCTGGAACTCTGAACAGTTGAATAATGGATTGTGGGTTTGTTGCTGAAGCAAACATTTTGAACAAATATGCATTTCCTCGTCATTTTAGGATTGGTGCTAAATCATAAGAGAATCAGAATATGGTGTGTGTGTGATTATTGGTGCTAAGCCATTTTTATGTTCATCAATGAATGGCAAACAAAGGGTGAAATTGCTTTCTCTGCTTTCCTTTTTACAATGAAATCTGTTTTCCCACGTATTATAAATTTATAATACGACTTGTCCATTCCCACGTCTCAATGCGGAACCATTTCAAAATTACATACTATGTGTTGATTAAATGGAATCATTGTTTGAATTAACTAAATATATATAGCAGGCATTAAACAAAATTATAAATAGCATTGCACCATTTCTGTATTAGCTATGAACTTGCAAATTCGAAGTAGCGATTGTACAGTAACTATATGGTGTACCTTAGGCTGTATCATGCTAGAGACTTGATCATAAAGATGGAAAACAATTAAGGACTTTTTTTTATACAATGCATATGTTATATTACCACACAAATAAGCCTACAGGTCTAATTTTAATCTCGCTAGACATGAAATTACTTCAACCAATAGGTTTACTTTTGATGGGAATATCATAATTATATTTCTATGCGGATGTTGTGTCTACATTATTCAATGATTGTTCTATTTTTGTTAAGCCAGCCACAGAATCCAGGGATCCAAATCCAAATCTGGGGACCATGCGCTGTAACCAGAAACTGGAAATCAGATATAAAGTTGCGTTAAGATCATTAGTGTGTGGTAAAAAAAAAAAATGTAATGTGTTTTTAGGATAGATTTAATTAAATAAGAAAACTTGGCAGAAAGTATTATAAAAAATTGTAGTTTATTAATTTCAATAAAAGCTATATTTTAGTTTGATATTTTGTATTATTTTTTTATCCAATTGAGTATTTGTATTTGACAAAAATTACTATAGATTTTGATACTTAAATGTAACAATGTTAATTTTATAATATTTAATTCGAATTTTAAAATTAATTTAATGAAAACATATTGGTAATAGTAATGTACAAACATCATCATTACAATTTTATATATTTAAAATAAAATTAGAAGAAATGATGGCATACCCATACAAATATTTTAAATATATATATATATATATATATCTTTACCATTTACAATTTAAAATGAAATCACAAAAATACAAACAATTAGAAAAATAAATCAATAAATGAGGTATTTTGATTATTTAGCATTACAATGGTACTTTTAAACAGTTAAAAAAAAAAAAAAAAACTATCATCGTTTGTTTAAAATAGTGGGATGGGGTCAGCATATTTTTCCATTTAAGAAATAATTTCAAAACAAAATTATTCATAATAACAACAACATCGTGGTTTGTTTCATTACCATTAAAGGATGATGTTTTTTAATCCTATTATTTCCGAAACATGCCGATCATCTATGTTTCAGTATTGTCCCCAAACCCTCCAATTATAGCTCATTGCTTTAAATTTTCTGTAGAAATCTTTTTTCCTAAATAATCATTTAACTCTGTTTTGATAGTATATTTTTCATATGAATCTCCAAAACTGAGTGAAGAATTCTGGTTTTCTCCTCCAGTTCCAGAAACGGCACCTTTAAATTCCCAGGAGTAGTCATCAAAATTATTATCACTATTTACTAAATTGGAACCCAGATCTATCTGAGAGGAAAAATGACCATATTCACTTGGATTGCTAGACAGATTTAAAGAAGCATTTGTCTCAGCTTGGCTATACCAACTTGATATAAGATCAACATCTTCATGTTTCAATGGATCCTCACCAAAGATGGACAGGGCCAACGCTCCTCTGTTTTCCTTCGAAGTTTCCTCATTCCCCTAAGCACATTAAATGGAAGATGAACAGTGAACGAAAGAAATTTTATTTCAACCTTTTTTTTTTATTGCGTAAAATTACTGCTTACGTGGACATGACTAGGTATGCCACACCAAACTCCGTTAGTGAATTAATGATTGGATAATTAAAATGTTTTTAAATATTGATTAAATTGTAAATATTTTTATATACGTGATCAAAATAAAAATATTTTAAAAAATTGATTGATTAAATAAATGAATAAATTCTACTTTATTTATAATAATATCCGTTTTGAATTGTTTTTAATTATCTTTTTATCCCATATTTTATTTTTCATGGATTAGTTAAAATTATTGAGAAAAAATGAATATAAAATTAAATTTTAATAAGTCAACTTTTTAGTAGTTTAAGCATATTATGGGCTACAGAACTTCGATTTAAGCTCTTATTCATCTTATTTAATGACTTCAACCAAAATATAAAGTTAAGAAGGCAAAAAAATTGGCTTAAAATTTTGTAACGTAAATTTGCCAAAACCTAGAAAAACTCCTTTTATTACCTCCGGCTGCTGCTACATTATCATTCTCTCATACTGCTCCATCAATGTTCACTTTCCACCAGCCTTCAGGCGGTCTTGTCCACCCTTAGGTCGATAATTACATTGGTTACCTCCATCCAACTCCAGCCCCTCACTGTTAGAGAAAGATAATTTGTTTGTTAGGTTGTTAAGCATCTGTTAGACAAACTGTTATCAGTTAGTCTGCTAATGTGTATAAAGTCATATTCAGTCTTCATTCAAAAATAAGAAATAATATTGAAGCTTCATTCATGAACTATCATCTTTGTATAGTTTAACATGGTATCAGTAAGCTTTTTCATCCTGGTAGATCTTGTATTTTTTCATGGCTCTCTCAGTTCGTCCTTCGATTCACTCCGCTGCACCAGAATGACGTCTAGTGTTGCTGATAGTATCGACAGCAGATTTCTGTCCACCAAGAAGATTAGTTTGTTTCTTGATGATGCTAATTATCTTCTATGGGGACAGTAGGTTCTTCTTGCGATCAAGACTTATAAACTTCAGTCTTTTTTGGATTCAAGTACTGTCATTCCTCCACAATTGGTACCAGATGGAGATGGCATACTTCAAGAAAATCCTGAGTTCACTCGTTTTGAACAGCAGGATAGTGCGTTGGCATCTTGGCTCCTGTCCTCTGTGAGCTCCACTATTCTTCCTCACCTCATTGGACTTGACACAAATGCTCAGATCTGGAATGCGATCACTATGTTATATGGCAGCAAAACTACTTCTTGGTTAATGTTCCATCGCCGATCTTTGCACTTACAATGCAAGGGAGATCTTTCCATGAAAGAGTTCTTAATGAAGATTAAGGGGTTTTGCGATAATCTTGCAAGTTGTGGTGAAGTTATTAGCGAACATGAGCGCGTGACAGCAATTCTCGATGGCTTACCATATGAGTATGATTCTATCATCACTATAATCACAGCTAGTCAAATACCTTACACCGTCTAAGGTGTTACGACCATGCTGATTGATGCAGAGGCTCGACATCAGGCATCCATCTTTGAGATACCTAGCTCGGCTAATGTAATAGCCCAAATTTCAGTAATGTCAGAAATTGTGGTTCAAGACCACCAGATTCGACAAATGAACTCGTAGATAATATTATTTAATATTTACAAGCCAAATGTGGTTTTTAAAAGATTTTTGAAATAGTAAAATTATGTTTGTAAAGATTTATTTGGTCAAGATATCGAGAAAAAGAGGTATCGAGATCTCGGTGTTATAAACCGAGCTATAAATATTTTTATGAATATTAAAGGATTGTCACTAGGGTAATATTAAAGTTTCGTTAAGAAATTTTAAGGTTTTGGTGGTCAATTGAGTAAAAAGGACTAAATTGAATAAAGTGCAAAATTGTGAAAAGTGATGAAATAGCTCAATTGTCAAAAGAGGAAGGACCTAAAGTGCAAATAAGCCCAAAGGAGATATTTTGGGCGGCAATAGCTGAGAAAAATCAGAAAATGGATGAAATAAGGGCAAAATGGGAAAATTGCCAAAATTAGTTAAATAAAAATGGGACCAAATTGGGAATATCTAGAATTCTCTTCATTTTTTTTCTTCATTCTCATCAGCTGAGAAACAGCCATGGAAGAGGTTTCAAGCTGGTTTTTCATACTCTAGCTTCATGTAAGTTTAATTCTTGCTCTCTCCTTGAAATTTCTATGTTTTTGGACTTTTACAAATGGGTCCAACCTATTAATTCATTAGTTTTTGATTCCATGGCTAATTTTTAAAGTTGATGTGGATTAATTTTGAAAGCATGTGATGAATAAATATTGGATTGAAGCTTTAATTTTGTTATATGATGGTTTTATCAAGTAAAATTGATGGAAATTTGATTTTAGGACTTAATTGTGAAATAGTTGAAATTAAGGCCTATTGTTAGAATTCTGATTTTCAAAAGTTATGAAGTAGTTCAAAATGATATAGAAAAGTATTAAATGAGATAATTAGCTCAATGGAGGGGTTAATTAAGCAAGGACTGAATTGTAAGAATTGTGGAAATTGGGACAAATTGGAAATCAAGATGTCACACTAAAGCAGTATTGGACAGCAGCAATTGTCTAACTTTGAAAAATCACCAAAAATGGTATAAATTGAATTAGAAGTTGAATAAGATATGTAATTAAAGCTTGTTGAGTCTATTTTTATATAAAAGAAACAGAGAAAGCAAAGGAATTCTGTATCTTGAGATATTTATATTTTTGTGAAACTGGTTTAGATTGATTTCGTGATCCCCTGTTCTGATTTGTAAAAATCATTAAAAATTGTAAAAAAATAGTTATGGAACATAATTTATATTGTTGGAATCCTTATTGAGTCTATTTTTACAAGAAATAAACATGAACATCTTTTGAATTCTGTATTAAGAGAAATTAAAATTTTAGTGAAGAGTGGTCAGGGTTGTCGAATGGTGAAACAGGGGAAGCTTTAACTAATAAACTGTACTAATTGGCCGCACCAAAAATTCTGGAAAAATTATGGTAAGAAGATATTTGAGTCTAGTTTCAAGGAAAATTTACGGATCTTAATTTGGAGTTCTGTAGCTCAAGATAAAAATAATTTAGTGACTACGACACAGATAGACAGCTTGAAAATGTACATAAGTAAATAGTAAAAGTTATAGATAATGTTACTTACAAGTGTGTTATTTATACTAAGGATGTGGAATGGAGTGGAGGAGGAGGAAAATATATGAATGATTTGTATTTAGATTAATCATATGCTTGATTGTAATTGATAAATGTTGAACAAGAAATGGTATAATGTTTTATTTCTTGATATTATTATGAATTATGTGACTAACGGAGATATTGAGAATGTATATTAGGATTTCGTGAGCAGAATGACTGAATATGTTTTGCAGTAATCAACTCGAGCGATTCCAGCTCAGTGACAAGATGAATTGACGGAAAAGACCATGGTTGGACCATGGCAACAAGTGGAAAGTGGTAGCTTCGGCTACAAGTGAAAAGTGATTTCCGTATAAGACCATAGCTGGGCTATGGCATCGGAAGAAAGTGATAAGTGATTTCCGTATAAGACCATAGCTGGGCTATGGCATCGAAATAAAGTGACATGTGACTCTCGTGTAAGACCATAGCTGGGCTATGGCATCGGAATAAGATGATATGTGATCCGTGTAAGACCATATCTGGGATATGGCATCGGAGTGATATGTGCTTCTGAGTAAGACCATATCTGGGATATGGCATCAGTGAAATATGTGATCCGTGTAAGACCATATCTGGGATATGGCATCGGTGTGATATGTGCTTAAGATGTAAGACCATAGCTGGGCTATGGCATTCTAATGAAAAGTGATGAATTGACGGTTAAGTCCATGGTTTTACCATGGCATAGTGATATGGAAGATGTAAGACCATAGCTGGGCTATGGCATTCTATCGAAAGTGATGAATTGACGGATAAATCAAAAGACCATAGCTATGCTATGGCATCAGTGATCATCAGTGAAATTCAATGCATATCGGCGCACATCAAAGAACGCGAGACTATGATTGTACCGAGCAGAAAGTGAATAAGTAAAAGACCATAGTTGGATGAGACTATGGCATCAGTGAAAAATGACGATTTCCAAATCGGTAAAGTTTGGTAAGTATCATTTGAAAATTATGTGATAGAATTTAATTGAGCACGAGATAGGCTCAATAAATGATTTATCCTTTAAAATTATGATTGGAACAATAGCTAGTGAATTACACATTTGTGAATTGATATTTAAAGTTTGGTAAGTGATATGTGGTTATTATTGGCATTGGTTCTAATGTTTGTGTACTTTTCGACGTTGAAATGATTCAACGTATAAACTTAGCATAAGAATGAGAATGAGACTAATATGAATAAGCTCGAATATGTACATGAGTTTTATAAGCATTGAATTAATAAGGCTTGTGAATTGTATGGCATATTATGTGAAAGAATATGACATGGATTATTGAATCCCTACAAGTTACAATGTGAAATGAAAAACTGTTTACATTATGTTATATTAAGTCATAAATTGTATAAGGAATGTAAAATGTAATGGAAATGATTTAATTATATGTGTAGTACTTAATGTGCGAGAAAATGAGTATCCAATATATTTGTACTGATTCAATGAAAAAAAAATATGGTAATACGAGGACAAATAGTAATACTGAATAATATGAGCTCAGCAAGTAAGTGATTTTCAGTACCATGAGTTTATGACATGAATAGAAGTTTAAATAATTAAGTGAGTGACATCTGTTTTAGTCAAATGTAATGGCTTATATTGGCTATTGTGGCTGTAAATCTGATTAAATATACATGCATGTGCTATGGATTTATATGATGAGTTTATAAGGATTATGGTAGGAATGTGATAAAGACATGAATAGAATCTATGATCTCTAATGCATGATAAATTGACATAATCATAATATGGCTAAGGACGTTTAAGTTTCCATGTATGCCTTGTTGTATGCTATCGTATAAATATGTGTTCGTCTGATGAGAATGTGATAAAAAGGACTTGATAAATAGCCCGACACTGTCCACACGGCTGAGTACACGGGCGTGTGTCTTGGCCGTGTGATTTTGACAGGATGTGCCACGAGATGAAGGCACGAGCGTGTTTAGGCCGTGTGATGGAACACGGGTCATAAACACGGGCGTGTTTGTGGAGTCACACGGGCGTGTGACGTAATTGTTAACAAAATTCAAGGATAGCTTCTTAAGTACTTAAGAGTCCTCGGTTTGGTTACTAACCACTTCGAATGTTTATTTTGGGTCTAGTAAGCCCGCTTAAGGGGACAATATTCATGCCAATGAAAAGTTTTAAATTGATCAAAATTTTATGGTCTGATTTTATATGATTGGTTGAGTCTAAGTCTGGTAGCACCTCGAACCCTATCCCGGTGTCGGATACGGGCGAAGGGTGTTACAGCTAATGTGGTTACTCATCAACCTGTTGAATTTGTTAACAACAGTATTGCTACCCCAACTTATCGCTCTCCTACAGCTCGAGGTCGTAGGCGCAGTAGGTCGGGAGCACGCATCCAATGTCAACTATGTAAAAAAATGGGTCATCTTGTTGATCGTTGCTATCATAGGTTTGACACTTCACATAAGCATGCTGGTTACAGGCCTCCTCCACTGCACAGGCGAATGTATGTATGTTCGGACCAGGACCTCCTGCACCAACGTAGGTATCATCAACCATGCATGTGTTCTCACCAACTGTACTTGTCCCCAGTCCACAATCTGGCTGGATCTTCTAACCTGGTTCAGTAAATACGTGGTCAAATCCTTTTGTTACTACTACTCCACTGCATGTTAATACTTTGACTTCTACTAGCCCTCAGCCATAAGCTTGTTTTGCAACTCCGGAGACCGTTGGAGACAATGCCTGGTACCCTGATTCAGGTGCAACCCACCATCTGACCAATTCTGCTGGTTCCATTGGTGAAAGTTCCGCCTACAATGGTCCAGGTAAAGTATTTGTTGCCAATGGTGCTGCTCTACCTGTGTTGTCCACTGGTCAGTCTTCTTTGCTCACTAGAACTCGACCACTATATATGCGTTCATTGTTGTTTTTACCTGGTATAACCAAAAATTTGTTATCAATATCCAAATTTACAAAAGATAATCAAGTGATATTCGAGTTTCTTCCTACACAATGTCAAGTGCGTGACCTACGAACCAAGGAGGTTCTTTTGTGTGGCTTAGTACAACATGGCCTATACAAACATCAACTCTCGAATGTGTTTAGGAGTGGCTTGGTTGGATCTTTTTCAGCCTCAGCACAATATTTCTCAGCTAGTACCTCAGTGCCTTTAAATGTGTGGCACTCTAGGCTAGGGCATCCATGTAAAGATGTACTCACGAAAGCTTTACTTCGTTGTAATATTACTTTTGATCACAATAAAGAACCCCTTAACTGTGTTGCCCGTCACCTTGGCAAAGAACATAACCTTCCATACGTTAAGTCAGCCTCTGAGTACTTCACTCCCCTTCAACTGGTTGTAGCTGATGTTTGGGGACCAGTACCGATCTCTTCAAATGGATTTCGGTATTATGTCGCATTCACCGATGCATGCACAAGGTATACGTGGGTGTATTTGTAACAGCCTAAAATTTCAGTGGTGTCGGAACAGTGATTCGAGATCACTAAATTCGACAAGTACGATTAGGAAATTAAAATAAAATAGTATTTAGAAGTGAATAAAATATTAGAAATATTTTATTAGGTTAAATTAAAATTTAAAAGAGAAATTATTAAATAAATTAAGTCAAAAATGAGGTATCGAGGCCCGATATAGTGAAATCGAGCCGAAAATATTTTTATAAATATTTATGGAGTATTAGTAATGTGGCGTTAAAATTTCGTTAAAAAATTTTATCGTTTGGACGGTTAATTAAATAAAAAGGACTAAACTGTAACAAATGCAAAATTTGCTAGAAGGATTAAATAGCTCAAGTGTTAGAACCAAGGGGGTTTAAAGGGCAATTAAGCCTAAAAGTGAATTGGTTGGACGGCAAGGTCAAGAAAATTAGCAGAAAAATAAGGGAAATAAGGGCAAAATTGGAAATTTTATAATTTTAACATATAAAATAAGGACAAAAGTGAGAAATCTAGAGATCTCTTCATATTTTCTCAGAAAAAACGCCATAGGAGGTCTGGAGAAGGCTGGTTATTCATATTTTTACATCATGTGAGTTTAATTCTTGCTTTTTCTTGATAATTTTTATGTTTTTCTGACTTTTACAACTAGGTCCACTTATAGAATTCATTAGTTTTTGATTTGGTGGGTGAAATTGGAAGTTACCCTAGCTGATTAAGGGAAGTTTATGATGAACTATTATGAAATTTAAGTTCTAATTTCATATTAAGGTGGTTTTATTAAGTGAATTTGATAGAAAATGGTATTTAGGACCTAATTGTGAAAAAGTTGTGAATTAGAGGTTGGTGTTGAAATTCAGAATATGAAAGGTTGTGGAATAGTTTATAATGATAAAATAAAGTGTTAATTGAGAAAAATTAGTTCAATTGATGGGTGAATTGAGCAGGGACTAAATTGTAAAAACTGTAAATTTTGGGGTAAAAGTGCAATTTCGAAAGTTGAACAGCATAAATTGTGAAGTGAAATAGAAACCAAATAAATGCTAATGAGTGAAAATATTTTACATTATAGATCAAGAATCCAAAGAAGAACGAGGAAAAGAAAAAGTTGCGGAATAGTCCCTGAATTTCAATATCTTCTACAAATCAACCGGGTAAGTTCATATGGTTAAATTTTCATGCTTAATTGTGAATAATTGAATGATGTAATGTGTTATTAAATATGAATTTGTCATGGAATTGTGGAAATTGTGATAAAATGGAATAATAGAGGCGATAATTCAAATTGGGAAAAACGCAGAATTGAGTACGTTCATATCGTGTCATGAGATGAATTGAAGGATAAGACCATGATTGTTCCATGGAAAAGTGTGAAATGTAGGTATGGTATCATCCATACTGAGTTGCGAAATGTAGGTATGGTATTATCAAATCCATACTGAGTTAAGAAATGTAGGTATGGCATTTCCCATACCGAGTTGTAAAACGTAGGTATGGTATTTCAATGAGGAAAACCATACTGAGATATGAATCGTGGCACTGAACAACGACGTACTCAATTTCATAAGCCGTTTCCTAATTTGATATTAAGAAATACAAGAGAAGTGAACCAAATGAAAGAGATTAAGTAGTTGTTAATGTTGAGCTCAACTATGTAAAGTATTGTAACAGTGGTTGTGAATGGCAGGAAACTTTAGTAAATGTTTGGTATTATTTGGAATTATTATATTTGGTAAGCATTACTTTTAAACATATGAACTTACTAAGCTTCAATAAGCTTACTTGTGTGTGGTTGACATTGTTATGTAGATTGAACTGAAGTGAAGTTGGTAGATCGGATCAACACAACAAGGCACACTATCCAGATCAATTCCGGTAGCTTTTGTTTTATGGTTATAGATTTATATGGCATGTATAGAGTTTAAATGAAGTGAAGTAAGGATGTTATAACCTAGTTAACAATATTTTGTACTAAAACAGTTTTTAGTTAATAGCAGTAGTTCAACTTTGGAAATTCACTATAAATCATGGAAATTGAATTAGAGGTTGGATAAGATATGGAATTAAATCCCATTGAATCTAGTTTCACATAGATGAAACGGTGTAAGCAAAAGACTTTTATATTAGGAGATATTTGAATTTATGTGAGACAAGGTCAGAGTGATTTCGAGCTCCCCTGTTATGACTTTAGAAATTCACTAAAAATTGTACAAAAATAATTAAGAGCCTTGCTATATATGTCCAGATTCCTTATTGAGTCTAGTTTTAAGGAAAATAAACGGCATAGTCATTTGAACTCTGTACAGAGAGAAAACTGATTCGTAATGGACAGAGGTCAAAACAGTTGAGCACTGAAACAGGGGAGACTTTAACTAATAAACTGTACTAATTGGCCCAATCAAAAATTCTGGAAAAAAATTAGTAGATAGATATATGAGTCTATTTTCTGGGAAAATTTACGGATTTCAATTTCGAGTTTTATAACTCGAGATATGATTTTTTTAGCGGCTATGATGCAGATAAACAGCTTATACCGAAAGGTAAAGTAAATGGTTTGAAAATTGTTTAAGTGATTAATTAAGTTTATTAACACCTCAAACTCGACTCCGGCAACGGTCTCGGGTATGGGGGCGTTACAGTATTTCATGCGGTAAAAATCAGAAGTTTGTGCCATCTTTCCAGAGTTTCATACACAAGCCGAGCGAACACTTGAGGTCAAGCTTAAAGCTTTACAAACAGATAGGGGGCGAGTTTCAAGTGTTGAAATCCTATCTCTCTCGACAAGGAATCTTAGAGAGATTTACATGTCCATATACATCTGCTCAAAATGGGCTTGTTGAACGCAAGCACAGGCAGATCGTTGAAGTTGGTCTTTCCATGCTGGCTCATGCGTCAATGCCTTTAAGCTATTGGGCTGATGCCTTCACCAGTGCCATTTACCTCATCAACCGATTACCATCCTCTTTCCTAGGACATATATCACCTTATGAGAAACTCTTTCGGCTTAAACCAAACTACCTATCTCTTAGAGTATTTGGGTGCTTATGTTTTCCCAATCTAAGGTCATACAACAGCCACAAACTCCAATTTCAATCCACATTCTGCACATTCTTGGGTTACTCCCCTATACACAAAGGGTATAAATGTCTGGCCCCTAGTGGAAAACTATATATTTCGCGCCATGTTACCTTCCATGAAGCTGAATTTCCCTTTAAAAATGTTAGCCCTCAGGTCAACTCACCTATACCAAATCCAAAGTCAAGCTCTAAACTCCTTGTCTTATCATTACCACTCAAACCACCTATATGTCCAACATCCGTCACTACAATTAATTCACTAGTTCAGTCCAACGTCCATCATCTTGACCTACCTACCCTACAAAACTCCACTCCTAGCAATTCTATGTCCAGCTCACGTTGTATCAACACATCCAATCAATCCCTTCCCCCACCATTACATACTCTTAATTCTCATGCAATGATCACTAGAAGCAAGGTCACATAGTGATCACTGAGAGTTCTAGCAAAGACATTGATGCTGTAGTGGTGCAGCTTCATAACAAGTTTGCACTTAATGATATGGGGAGACTTAGTTTCTTCTTGGGTATTGAAGTTCGGCACAGGTCACAGGGACTGGTACTTAGCTAGAAGCGATATGTTAAGGAGATCCTTCACAAAACTGGAATGTTAGGGGCTGCACCTACTCCCACGCCCATGGTTAGCACCCCCAAACTTGTTGCATCGAATGATAGTCTTCCGCTTATTGATGGTCAGTTGTATCAGAGTGTAGTAGGCATGCTTTAGTATCTGTGCATCATGAGACCTGATTTGGCGTTTGCTGTTAACAAGCTGAGTCAATTCATGAACTCACCGAGCGAGAATCATTAGAAGGCTGTCAAAAGAGTGTTGCGATACCTTGTTGGGACATTGGACCATGGTTTATATTTTTCGCAAGGTCAACTCAAGCTCGTGTGCTATTTAGATGCCGACTAGGCTTCATTTGTTGAAGACAAGAGGTCCACTACAGGCTATGTTGTTTATCTAGGTCCAAACCCGGTTGCCTGGAGCTCTAAAAAGCAAGCAGTAGTGGCACGTTCCTCTGCTGAAACAGAATACCGCAGCTTAGCTAATTGTGTCTCAGAATTGTTGTGTGTTAAACAGCTGTTAGAAGAGGTTGGTATGACACTGGATCAACCACCAGTGGTCTGGTGTGACAATACGTCCACTGTGTCAATGGCTGCAAACCTTACTCACCATGCACAGGTCAAACACGTTGAGACAGATCATCATTTTGTGCGTGAGAAAGTTCTTGAAGTTCTATACAAGTAAACTTTGTGCCATCCACAAAGCAAGTGGCTGATGTTCTTACCAAACCAATCACGCCAAAACAGTTTGCTGATTTTAGACATGGTCTTCAATTCTTTTCGAGAGATGAAAAGTTTGATACTCACAGAGAAAACGGGGAGAATGTTAGAATAACTAGTAAAGAAAGATAGTTTGTTAGGTTGTTAAACATCTGTTAGACAATCTGTTATCAATTAGTCTGCTAATGTGTATAAAGTCATATTCAGTCTTCATTCAAAAAAAAGAAATAATATTGAAGCTTCATTCATGAATTATGGTCTTTGTATAGTTTAACACTCACTACCCCGACTCCTAAACATTTTTGCCATAAGTTCCGGTAAATGGCTTCAAAGAGCACATCCCAATCCATAGCATCATTGGCAAAATAATCCGGAAATCGCAAATTAACAAAGACCCAATCCTTAATTTCCATCGACAAAAATTCATTCATATTTTGAGGTATCACGACCAGTGCCCAAGTAACAACAACAGCACTACAAATTCTCATAACATTGTTTGCATCCTCCATTATATTCAAGCAAAACGGGCACTCCCCATTCATTTTCACGTGTCAGTAAACCCTTTTCGCATTCGTCATAATTTTACCATTGCCGAGTAGCCATAAGAAACTTTATCAATGGTGTCAAAGCTTTGTTTGGTAATCACTTTATATAGGCAAACTGAACTGAGAATTGTCGTACGTCTAGTATCCCATGCCCACCTTAGGTAATCATCTATGTCTAGATGTAGATTTGATCATGTTCACTGCTATACTAAAAATATTTATATTATTAAGAATTTATTTTTGTAGGTTCCAACTACGTTACAATAAAATTGAAAGAGAATCACAAATAATTCACATATATTAAGACTCGAACACTTTAAGTCTCAACACTTGACCTTATTTGAGTTGTTCAATGCAACTTATTTAAACAATGTTTAACCTTAATTTAGTTAAATGCTGTTAATATTATAACAAGTAGGACGCGGGTACCATCTACAGAATCTAATTAATAAAAAAATTGAAAACAAAAGATAAGCTTCACATTTTCAATTATTGATAGCACAGCAACTGCAAAGTGCAAACCCTTAGCTAGCTCACGAATGACTTCTGCGATCTGATACATTACTTAGGCTGTACCATCTACTGATCTTACAAGTAAGCACAGCATAAATAATAGAGGATGCTTGCCGTAACTATTCAGGTCGAAAATTAATATATTGCAAAAACATTTTATTTTTCCTTTTCGAAAGATGCAAAAGCTGGTGGATATTGTAATTTCAAATTATTTTAGATTATGAAAGTATTTATTAATTGGTTTTAGATATGAATAGGGAATGTACTTAACCCTTCTTAAGTTATTTATGCTTGGGTGATGTTCCAAGTTTTTATAAATACCTCTTTATAGTAATGAAATGATATTAGTTGAATGTTTTAAAGAACAAAAAAAGGATATTCATAAGTACTCTTCCTCCACCAAAATCTTTTATAGAAATTCTTTCTCTTCCGTCTTCCAACAAAAACATTTCTTAATAAGATATCACAACGAAATTGCAGAAGCTGATGAAAGTAAAAAAAAAGAAATTGCAGAAGTAACCCTAGCAAAGGCTAATAATATTAAAGGAATGGCAAAGATTTTCAAGACGATGTTAAAGGAAATGAAGTAACTAGTGTAAGAAACAAACAAATAAGTAGGTCATAGAAATCTGCGAAACTGAACCTCTACTGTTCCGGCTCAGAAATCAATCACTTGTTCACGGATTCAAACTCAGCTGTTCAACAGTCACGGACAGGACATTGTAGTTTGCAAACAACTTACAACCTTCCAAAATCTTCAATTTGTTTTTCAATTTCGTCTCTTGGGAACCGTATCCTCCATGTTTTTACTTTCAGGTACCTTCTTAGGGGTCTCGCTGTTTTGAAACTCTTAGCCATAGTCACGGGTTACACTGACACGTTAAAGTTGAGCTATATATAGTTTCCTTTGAATTTCATCCAGTCCTATCAAAACTCAAACGGGGGGAATATCTTGGAACCGTAAGTCATGGGTTGGAAGCTTACGGCCATGTTTTTCATCTTGTTGATTTTCATGTTTGTATCGTTGCCACCCATTTATGCTTGTGCTCCTTGTACAAGTCCACACCCCCCCTCATACCACCGCCCAAAACACCCGGGTCACCCTAAACCTAAGCACCCACCAAAACATGGAGGCGCCCCAAAGGTAGAACCACCATCCAAAAAGCCGCCAAAGCCACCAGTTATTGTCCCACCAATACCAAACCCTCCCGTTACCAACCCTCCTGTTACAAACCCACCACCTTCTTCTCCTTACCCACCTTCTGGTGGAGGCGGTGGAGGAGGTGGCGGTGGTGGAGGTGGAGGTGGAGGAGAAGGTGGTGGTGGTGGTGGGGGTAGCACTCCTGCTCCACCAACTACCCAACCAACATGCCCGGTTAATGCACTTAAGCTAGGACTGTGCGTGGATGTGCTTGGAGGATTGGTGCATATTGGGTTAGGAGACCCTGTTGAGAATGCTTGCTGCCCAGTGCTGGGAGGTCTACTAGAGCTCGAAGCAGCCGTTTGTCTTTGCACAGCCATAAGGCTTAAGCTCCTAAACCTTAACATCTTCATTCCCCTTGCTCTTCAAGCTTTAATAACTTGTGGGAAAAACCCTCCACCTGGTTTCATTTGTCCTCCTCTTTAAGCGCCACATTCATTACTTACTAGGCTACCCGTCACACTTTCTCTCCCGACGCACAAGTAAAAAGACAGTCAGATAGTCAGTTCAGCTTTTAGGCAGGGTTGCCACCTTGGTCACCTATTCTTATCTGTTTCATTAACTACCAAAAAACCCGTTGAAATTGTGAAAAGAAAATCTGTACTTTTCCGTCATTAGGTTTGAGTTGGGGTCGTTTTATGATTTCACCATTGTTGTTGTATTTTCAATTGATTTAGCCTTTTTTCCTTTAATCTTCAGGGCTGGAACTTATAGAACTTGCATTTGAAAGTATCATGATTTAACTCAACTAAAATGAATTAATAATCTTGGGTGGTACTTATGCAATACATTCACTCGCTTCTTTTATATTATGATTTACAGCTAATTTTTCAAAAATTTTACAGTATTTATGTTAGATATTAGATAAGTCTATACATATTTTTCCCCTTGGGTTAATATAGTGATAATAATTAACGTAATCGGCTTTGCAAGAAATATTAACGTAATTAGACATCATGGTAGATAACATATATATATATTTCAACTACTTATAGTTATGGACAGGCAAACTATATATGGAAGAATCTATTGTAATAATTGCACTTACAGAGAACATTATTATCTTCATACTCATAATGCCACTATTATCGTTAGAATAGCAATTCATCGACATTATCTAAATAGAACTTCGTTGCTTGTGGACGTCATTTTCCTTCGAACGAAGACAAAAATAGTTTCATTTTTAGCATTAACTAATCAAATTTCCAATGCATCAAAGTTCAACCTAAATCTCAAGTACAATAATAATTAATCAGGATGAGTTGGATATCCATCTCAGCTCTCAAAAATCAATATCTATGACATGCCAAAGGTGTCATCCCCCCCCCCCTTTAGTAAATTTTGTATTTGCATTTTAATTATTATAATAGTACATGTTCCATGCATGTATCGAGGAGATTATGAAAACTTAATTATTGGATTATGATGGTTGTGGTATTAGGTTATAATAGGCGACAAAAATCAGTTCACGGGACTAGCTTTATAATCCTTTTTTAGGTTATATTTTATTTTAAATCTTTTATATATATATTTCTAATTATGTTATAGGTGTTAAGCAGATGGAATCTCGTTTTTTATCACTAAGATTTGATAGGTGTAAGAATGGGATTGGGAGGGTTATTTGGCTATTATTACCTCCCTTTGCGTGGGGTTGGAGTGCCCGTTTTCTTTAAAGAATCTTAATGCAAGAAAATTTAAGGTTAATGGTAATGAATACGACTTTGGTCTTATCCATGGTAGACAATAATCATAATTTTCCAATTTCCTATTGATGTTTAAAATCTAGCCGTCGTTCATGCTTTTTTTTTTAATAATTTAATCCTTTCGGGTATTGCATTTTGACCAGAAACTTACCACAAAAAAATAATAACATTGGTAATGATGTGATATGTTACATTCTTAAACAAGAATATTAAAATGAATATAAAAAAAAGCTTAACTAAATGAAATAAAATACACATGATTGTCACTTTTTATAATGTAATCATAAAATTATCACTTCCTAAGTAATCAACACGTTTAAAGGATGACCATCATTAATTGTCTTGAAATCTCTGGATATTGCAGTAAGTGGAAATAGAACGGGAAGGCCAAAGGAATCTTTTGCCTTTCTTTTGGTGCAGTGAGGGAGGCTGAGGTGAAATGAACCTTCTTTTTCATCATTTCCTTTTTCTTTTTCCTCGTTTAAGAACGCGTTCATATTAGTCACGGGCTCCAAACTGTGCTTCAGTGGGTGGTTCTACCGGCTCTCAAAACCATGAGCCATGAGCCATACCACTCTCATTTCATTACTTCGTTGAAATCACTTAGTACTTACTAGAAAAGTTTATTACTATATTATGTACCCATAAAATATATTATATTTTTAAAGGTAGACAAAGCATCAGACGTAAAATGAATATTAAAAATATTTAAAATGTTTATAGTTATCTTATCAATAAAAGTGTTGAGGAGATATTTTTATTAAAAGTCACTTCATTTAAAAATTAAATAAATTAATAAATTAATATATTTAATTAAAGAGTAAATTAATTTATTATGTTAAAAATTTATCAAACTGTACTATTAAAATTTGGTGTTGCTAATGGGATAATCATACAGGAATACATAACATGTCACTTGTACATTATGCTAATATATATATATATATCAATTTTTAACAATAAAAATAGAAAATAACAAAAAATCAATTTATATTTTAATTTAACATTCCTGAATTAATTTACTCAAATTTTTAATGAAAACAAAACGTGATCTTACTCATACTACTTGGCTGAATGGTACTTTTAATTATCTCTCCCACTCCTAGCAATAAACGAGATGAGAACCGTAGGAACGATTGAAACATCTCGTCCTAATTGTTTACACTTGTCGGGCCCTGTTAGTGAAACATGTCCCAGCTATTATTTCTCAGACCTTCACAAAATCTGAATCGGCATTGATATGCGAGAATGCTCCCCCTCTCTTTTGCTTCTTTTAGTACACGACATATTCCACACTATTGCCTTAACCTTCACGAGGTTTAATAATTCTGGTAGTTTATAATTCTTCATGGCCATAGGAGGTTTTTGATATCATGTTATTTAATTGAAATAATAGCAAGCTGGTTACATGAGGCTTGCAACTAAGATACTGACAAGTAACAAAATAGAAAGGATAATATAGGAGAGTGATCTCAACCTGTAGAGTATAAAATAAACAAAAGAAGTGAATGCTTCCTATATACAAAATGTTTTCGCCACTGAAGTCACGGCCAAGGGACCAGATACTGTAGCATTAGAGCATTGAGAAATTAGACATGCTTCTACTCTATGATGAAAGATAGTCGGCATATTATAATTTTTTTTTTTTAAAAAAGAGCTGAATTATACTAATATTTCATTCCCCATGAAGATACATAATCCAAAGAAATTAAACATCTTCTTTTTTATATGGTGTTACATTTATTCAGTATCAATCCAAAAGGAAACAACACTACAACAACGTAAATTAAACGACCAGTTACCGAGAAAACATTGATCACTGCAAACTGGACCTTAAGAACATCAAAACCACGCAGCATTAAGAAGAGAAAGAATTTAGAGAACTGATTTAGCGACATTGGAAGCCAGAGGGTACTTTCTTTGAGCAAACATTAAGAAGCAAGCTGAGGGAAAGTGGGACATTAAGGTTGATGCCCAAAATATTAGCTTTGATTGCCGTGCAAAGGCAAACGGCAGCTTCAAGATCAGCAAGACCTTGGATGAGAGAGCAGCAGGGTTGAACAGGAGGGGTACCAATGGTGACGTTGAGCAAGCCACCGAGCAAATCAGCACATACACCGAGTTTAAGAGCATCTCTAGGGCACTTGCCAGAAAAAGATGGGGAGGGAGTGGGGTTTGGCTTTGGTTTAGGTTTAGGTTTGGGGTTGGGGTTGGGGGAAGGGCAGGAACCACAAGCACTCACCAGGGAAAAGAAGAGGATGTTGAGTGCAAAGAAGAGGGCTAGTGATGCTGTTCTTTTCGAACCCATCTCTCTGGCTCACAAAACCCTAGCTAGCTAACTTGCTTTTAAGTGGAAGAAGTTTAGTATAGGAGAGAGAGTGTAGCATAGGATGGAGAATCTAGAGTGAAGGGTGGGGGGGTTTTATAGTGACGGAAAAGGAGGGTAAGTCGGTTGATTTTGACGATAGCTAATTAATATACATAGTAAAATGTGAATGCATATATTTGAAGTTATTGGGATTTTATTTTATTAACAAAAAACGGCCGACATAAAATTATGATTTTAGGTGGCACAAGAACAAGAATTTTTGGTGTAAGTTTGGATGTTTGTGATTGCGAGGTGGGGGAGCACATTGCCATGTTACGTCAATCATTCAATCTCTGCTGAAAAAGGCCCATTATTCGAGGTCTCCCAAACCCAATCTCATATGAAAGCCCAAATATAACACCACCTATCTTTGCATTGGCTCCTCTAAGTTAATTGGATCAGAGCCCTAATCAATGAACTAACAAAGGCAAAACTATCTTATAAGACCCCATAATTTGCCCAAGTGAGAGATTTCATCACCATCGTAGAATTCTACTTTTGAACATTAATATAGAAATAACATGAATGCAACATAATTTTTTTATGCAATATTAAGAGTAGGAATATAACTAATAAGATTTGAATTCATCCCAAATTGACAATTTTTAACCATTACTCCATTCAAATTAAAACATGCATTGAATTGTATGTAAATATAATAGCAACATAAAATATGACACAAGTGATAACGCTTATGGGTCAAAGATGTAGAGATAGAACACTAAACATTTCTAGGACAAATAGTATATATTTAATATTTGATGCCATGACTGTGAAGCGAAAACACGTACGAGGGTTTTTCATCTTCATTGATATATCATTTTCTATGTTTGATAAGTATGACATCCATACATGAAGGCCAGGTGAGGTGTTGGCCATATCTGTGAAGCGAAAACTCGACTGACATGGAACTTCTTTCATTTTCCTTCTATCATTTCATCAGTGTCTTTAACTTGCATTGTGGAGCCAAAACTAGAGTGCTTTCTCTCTTTTTTTTACTCTTTAATTAACATCCCATTCATGCCCGAGAAGCGAAAACTCGAGACTTGTAATTACTTTAATCTTTTTCTTTTTCTCTCTCCCACCCTTTAATATTAATGGCTGTGAAGAGAAAACTCGAAAACATGGAATTGAAAACCAAAAAAAAAGTTGACTACTTACAGTATATTTTTCTTGATTGTCAATCAATGTGGGGAATTTACATTAAAGAGTGTTTTTTGTTTTTCATATTTACATTGAGCTCTGTGAATAAACGAATATATATATATATATATATATTAAACAATTGTAAATACCATTTTGATTCTATTATTTTAAAAGAAATGGGCAAGCTTGATATACTCTTATCACGTTTATCACATTTTTTTTCCAAATTTGTTTATTTTAAGTTTTTGGTTTTGATTTTTGAGCCATGTTTACCCTCTTTTTTCTTTTTTGCCCTTCAATTTTAAGCTAAAAATACATAAATGGCCACCTTTGATAGTGGGGGAGTGGGAAAATGAATCTGTACCGTGGGACATGCATTCCACTTTCCCTTGTTTCCATTCCCTAATCTTGTATTATATTAGCTTGGTTTAGGGTTTCAACACAATGGGATCAACTTTTTGAATCTTTGATAATATAATTTAAAGAAATCGGAAATGGATCTGTATCCAAAAAGCTTAGACCAGTACATTCCCAACACATGGGATCATGCTTTAATTATGAAGAAAAATAAAATTGTTGTTGGCGAATGGCGTCCACCCAATTATTGTGACTTCCCCCAGTTGTGGACTTCCTTAGGTATTAGCTTAATTACTATCTTCCATTGCTCTAATTTTTACATAATCAAACTCCTTCCTTGCATCTCTCAACTCAGCTTCCTGGAATCTACATCTTCCTCTTTTTTCCTTATATCTTTTCTATTTTAACACGTGATTATCAATAATTGTAGATATACTCTCTCTTTTTTTTTCCAGAAAATGGGTGACATAAGAGCTCTGACTCTTTAAAATGCAAAAATGATGCTTTAAATTTTATAAAATTATATGTTTGTTATGATATTCACTATTATCGATTTATAATTTGATTGGGTTCAGGTTGAATTCTACACAGTTCGCACATCAAACTTGCTTGACACCATGGGTTCATAGATAAAGCACTCACACTTGCACGTAAGATCGCACAATGTGACATCGCACACCATCACATAGACGAACCCCCATCGTATAAACACGTATTAAACCTAAAATAAGGTATGTGTTAACATGCATGGAACCTATACTAGGATATCACATTAATAAACAGTAACCATATCATATAAATACGTAACTTTACCATCTAAAGAATGGAGAGAAAAACACTCAACAATGTTATACATGGTAAGATTGCACTCAGGCCTTTCAAAAAATTGATAAAATAATTTATTTAATCCTTTGAAAAATTATAAATATATAAGTTAATACAATGACGAAATTACATTTTAACTCTAAAAAATTATAATTTAATTTTGACCTCTTAAAAAAAAAGGTTCTGCCTGTTTATGGTTTCAATATTTCACTTAAAATGGCATTTGGAAAATGACTTGCTTTTCTGAAAAAAGCTAATACTTTTTGGTGTTTGAATGAATCCGTGTAAAATATTTTGGGTTGTTTGACAGATTTCTTAAAAATATTTCATAAAAGCTGTTTTTAATGAAACAAACATACATTTGAGATTCTATTGAATTTTCATTATTTAATTGAGTTTATTATATATATATATATATATATATTTATATTTTATATTGTTCTTTGTAAAATAAACACGATATAAATATATTTGTTATAAAATATTATAGTACAATTTCCTTTTAACAATCAAAATTTATTTTATAATAAAAAATATTTTGTAATAATCAATGTCATATATAAACTTAATAATAAATAATGCTTAATTAAAACTTAAATCTAAATTATATGAGAGTACATATATGACACATTAGAGTTATAAGGGATAAATAAAGCTAAGCATTATTTAAACAAATACTCATATTTATATAATTAAATATTCATATTTTTATACTAGGTTAAAATATGTCATACGTCCTTATACTCTTAGTAAATTTAAATTTTAGTTCATCTACTTTTATTTTTGAGTTAGTCTTACTTTATAGATATCAAAATTCAAGTTTAGCTATTAGCATTATTAAAAATATTTTGTTAAATTCATGTTCATTATAACATCATTTTTTTAGTTGCATGAATACAGAGTATTTTTTATTTAAAAATGTAACATCAACAAAATTGAAAAAAAAATTAACAATGCTTATAATAGGATTTGATTTTCAAATCTGAATAGTAGAGGGACTAAATTATTGAAAATAAAAGTTCAGGAACTAAAAAAAATAAATGACTTGTTTTTCTTTGATCTATAAGTCATTTTTCGTTTATCAAACTATTTATCATGAAACAAACACAAAAAAATGCAAAAAAAATATTTTTTGAAATCTAATTTCAATGAAACAAAGGAAGTTTAAATAACACTATAATTTTATTGTGTTTTATTTGACCGAGTAAATTAGGTTTGATTAGGACAATTAAAGTAGAAAAGGAAAAGGTAGAAATTTAATCTTGATTATCTCATTATATTCCAAAACCTATATCATTAAGGAATTAAAAATAGCTAGATCCCTAATAACTAACTTAACTATATATCAAGTTACAATGTTGGTCTTGACCACGTATCTGAGTTAGTGTGTCATCTCGTAATCAAATCAAACAATGTACTAAAGGATATGATAAACATGTCGGTTTAATTGCCACATCAGATATATGATTTCGTGTTGGTTTCAAAAATATTAATGCGTGGTGGACGATGAAATCTTTGGTTACCCTAATTAAGTCCTAATATTGTTCTTTTTTTTTTAGGGTCCCCATATTGTCTTAATAATGATAGTTTTTTCTTCTAATTTATAGTCTCCAATTAATTTTTTAAAGTTCTTGTTAGTCTTTATATTTTTCATAAATTATGAATTTAATTTTTATATATATTAATTTAATTAATTTTAATTAGTTAATTTTTTGAATTTTAAAATTTCAATTCAGATGCAAACAATAACAATTAAATTTATTTGATTAAACTCTACTATATTAGTCACATACTATATATAAAGCTATAGATTTATATTTTCTAGTTATATTATACTTTTCAAAATTTCAATATTAACACAAACGATAGTTGTTAAACCTATTAATTAGATTTTTTCTAATAATATATTAATCGTATAAAATTTTAAAAATTACATAAATTCATAAATTTAATAACTACCATTCCACAATGATAAAGTTTAAAAATTACAGAGCCTAAAAAAGAACATATTAAAATATAAAGACTAACCCATAACTACTAATTGATAATCAGTTTGTTTGACTTATAAGAGATTGTGCCGTCCATCCATGAATTAGGATATTAATTATCATTCAAAACCAGTAGCATGTTTTCAATGGGAAACTGGGGGGGGGGGGGGACCCTCCCTATTTATTTTTCTTCTATGTTAATTAAAAAAGTGGTGCAGCATCCAATCATAATGTTACAACTGGATTAATTGATTCTCTCTCATCTATTATAGGACTGTTTTAATGAGAAATCAGTATATTCCATTTTTGAAGTCAATAAACAGCCTATGACTTAGCCACTTGTTCATATATATCTTGTCTACTATAGTATATGCATTGGCTCTTGGGGAACTCCAAGGAATACATGAAATGTATTATTTATTCTACTCTACACACCATCCTTAATAATACAAACATTTAATACATTATACCATAATTGTTATCCATTTGTGACCTTTTCTTTCCTTTCTTGGGTTGACAAGGTGAGGCTATTCATTTGCTTATAAAAATGAATATGTATTAACGAAATGGTATAAACTATGAAGCTATTCAATGTCATTTGTAGTTATCGGTAGATATATACGCCTTTAATTTATGAAATATATGATTGCATTAATCACCTTAATGGTTCATGATCATATTTTGGTTGACTTTTCTTGATAAAAATAAATTTATAAAATAGTTTATAATCCATGAAGAGAAGGCTTTATCAATATTTTTTAAAATTCTTTCATGTTGGTTTCAATTATCCGCTAGTAAATACACATTATACCATTATATATATACAAGGGTGATAATTAAAAAAAGCACCTATTTGGCAAAGGCCGCCACCATGAAACCGACCAATGAAGTCTTTAATATTGACTAAAAGTTTTTTGGTCGATGGGGGTTTAAAAAATTATGGATAGTCAACCCTAGGGCTCGATCAGTGGTGGAGAATCCACCCCAAAAGAGCCCACGTAGAATCTTTGGAATCAGACGTGTCACGTGTTCCAATGGTAGGGATGGGTAGGTTCTTTCATTACCAACAACTGCAAATATGTCCTTTCCAGATTCCAAAAAACACTCTTAAATATTAAAAAACTACAGCTTCATAAAAATATTCTTTCATTTATTTTAATTCAATAAATGAAATTATAACAAGGTCCTTCTAGTAACAACCTATAACCAATACTCTGCTTCTTATACCTTCATTGCTTAACATTGACTCTTCTTATCAGCATCATCTTTTTTCAATATTATTAAAATCTGATCAGTTGAATTGAATTTAACTAATTTCACTGTTCAATTACTGTAATATGATAAATTTATCAGTAATTGTTTTCAACTTGTAAAATATTCAATATAGAATAAATAAATAAAAATTTAAGAAAAACGCTTTAATTAATTTTTTTAAAATATATTTTGTAGTGTTATTTAAACTGGGTTAGATTGGTCGGTCAGATTAATTGTATCGAGAATTGGTCAGAGTATCAGTTTGAAGAGGGGTTTTGAATCGATTGATTCGAGGATCGGTATAAAACGGTTGAATCGAAAAAAATCGGTTGAACCAGACAATTGAGCTGGATTTTTTAATTTATTATTTAATTATTTTTAATAATTATTTTAATGGAAAGTAGGTCCACATTAACCCTTGAACTTTTTTCTGATCCATTTTGAACCCTGAACTTAAAAATTGTTATTCATTTAAGCCCATTGTGTTAATGACCGTGAAAACAACAGAGATAATGTAACTTTTAGCCCTTAAACTTAGCAAGTATGTCCACGTTGACCCCTGAAGTTGACAACTAGGTTCACTTTGATACGTCTACTTTTTTTTGGTTCATTTTAGCTCTTGAACTTGACAATTAAGTCCATTTTGATACCTAAACTTGAAAATTCTAAAACTTTGATAATATGACACTCTGAGTTTAAAAATTTTAAAAAATTTAGATGATGTTGTGGTAGAATATTCTCATAGTTTCATATTCAGTACAATTATTAAAATATTGAATATAACACTCCAAGATTGTACCACATCACCTAAATTTTTAAAAAAAATTTAAACTCAAAGTGTCATATCATTGAAGTGTTAGATTTTTCAAGTTCATGGATCAAAATAAACTTAATTGTCAAGTTTAAGTGCTAAAGTAAACAAAAAGTCAAAGCATTAAATCGATTTTTTTAATTGAATTGATTCAATCAATTGAACCAATGTACTGATAACTTAATCGATTCAATCACCCATCCGATTTAAAAAAAAAAAATCTTATTGATTTACAAGCCCACCCCGGTCCAAAGCATTAAATTCGAAGTTTTTGTTTTTTTTACAGCAAAGTTTTTGAATTTTTTAGGTTTTGGCTTTAGCGTCATATATGATAAGAGTTTAGGTTTTTAAATTATTAGTGGTCATAAAATGATGCTTAAGTTTTGTTTGTGTTTTATTGAATATCATTTGAAACTTTTCCTAAATTTTAAATTATTTTTATTGGTTTTTATTTTGAATTAGTTGAATGGTCCGGCTCTATATATCGGTTTGGTTCTAACTGTACTTTTCAGATGGGCCGTTCCTGTTTGCGGCAAGATATAATTCTAAGCCGCCGTCCAACTTTCAATTAAACCAAATGTACGATTAATTCCCATAAGACAAAATAAAAGTCTGATTTAAGGGTGTTCATAAGCAACACTTTAAAAGATTATATAATTATCAATTGGAGAATTTTATTCTTATTTAATCTATTATTTTTAGTTGAATTTAATAAATAATTATAATATTCTACTTATATGTATATTTTTATAGATATCACCTTAGTCAGCATTAGATTAAGGATAGCATTAGCCATTAAGCAATTAAAAACGAAAAAGAAAATATACATGAAGTTTAGTTGCGTGCTTAAATTCTTTATTTTTAACATTTTTAGTTGAATTTAAATATTTTTAAGAGAAAAAAATTGAAAATTAAAAAAAAATCTAAGTTGTTATCGTCTTACTAGAAATAAATAAGGATGAGGTGAAATCATATTTTAGTTTCATACCGCGATGAACAGTATCATATATATATATATATATATTTATAAAGTGGATGCAAAAGAGAAATTGGGGGCTCCGACTTCATCTGAACGTACGGATGCACCCATATATCCCTTTTAACTTTTTCTGATTTCACCCCATCCTCTCATCTCCTGCACCAATATTCGCTGATTAATTGCTAATCAAATGCAATAGATATATAGCTGATATATGTCTCCCTCTCATGCATTTAAAACAAATGGAGACATATTTCAACTAAAAGCTCCTTTTGCGGATATGTTCTTAATTTGCTCGTTGCTGGCCTGGTTCGTCAGTTTCCTTTCCAAGGGAACCTACCATTTTTAGCTTGTGCTATTTTCGCATTAATATTGGCACACTGTTAGTGCATTTCATACGTTGTTATTATTCCTATGCTGTATGAGTTGAGGAATTCATAGTTAGGAAGTATAGTGATGTGTAGCTAAATAATGAATATTTGCATATGTAAAATAAAGTCGAGGAAATATATATATATAAAAAAAAAAAGGGTTATCCATGTTATCAGGTATCTCCTGGCCAACAATAAGTTATATATGATGTACCTAAATATCTTTGTTTTACCTAAATAATGAATATTTGCTTATGTAAAAAGACTTAAAAGTACCGAGTAACGTGAACTATACATGATTCACATATTTCTTGATAATTTTAGTGTCTCATATATTTTCAAACATAGTTATGCTTTCAAAAGAAAAGGTTATGAAAAAGTGTAATGATGCATTGGTGAGAAACTCCAGGGTATTGGGAGATTGGGATAAAGACCGTTGATAACCACTCTTTTGGTATAAAAGCAGACATGAGTCCTTATCATGCATGTAAGAAATACAGTGAACCCATGGGCACTAGCTAGGTGGCTAGGGAAAAAGTAGAAATAGATTTTGACCTTCAATTCGTATAAAGGAAGGAAGCTTTCTTTTTCTTTTTTCTTTATTAAAAATTTCCCAGCAGCTGGTATGGCCATGGGAATTGGATGGTGTTCATAGCAAATGAAATTTGAACCGTTAACCAAAAGATTGTGTGTCATGCATCTTTTCTAACATGATTTCCTACACTTTGAGATCGACCAAATTAATGTTGCTTTTTGCGTGACTACTAGTCATTATTAATTAATGTGAAATCTGAAAGCAACTTGCATTAAATACATATCAGTCCCTTTTAGGTAAAAAGATAATAAATAAAAAGTTTATTATTGTACCCAAAATCTTTAAAAAATTATCTGATTGCTAGGTTAATGCAGACTTAAATACAAATATTAGTTTATTGATTTTTTTTTAATGGCATAAAAAACTAAATTGCAGCTGAAACTAAGAGTTTATTAATAAATACCAAATAAAGGTTGTCCCAAGTTGAAAACTTTGGTTAATGGAAATGAAGACCAAGGGTGGTGAAGTTGCCAATCCTAACACAATATCGTCTTTGGTGCACTCACTTATCATGTACATCATTGCGTATACAATATCCAAATATCTATCGTTATAACCTGCCAAAATAGTTTTGAGTAAATTTTCATATTTTTTGGTGATTCTGAACCCGATGGATTGGTTTTTATGGGTTAAGGTTGTTTTCGTTTATAAAGATTTTGATGTTATTGGATATTTAGAGCAACATTTATAAACCTTTAAAAAAATTAATAATCGTTAAAATATATATATGGAAGATATCTTTTATGGGATAAACTTAAACAATCTTTACCCTACAAGATGGAAACTATAAAGGAGCAAAATATTTGATTGCAGAAAATAACGAAAAATTGATATTATAAATATATCAATTTAATATATCTTTAAAATTAATTGTGTGAAATGGTTAAATTAATCTTGATTGGGAAAGTACAGAATTAATTTATTCACATAAATAGCGCATGATCATTTTTGTGTGTGTGTGTTTTTTTTTATTTTACAATTTTAAATCGTCATCAAAATTGTTATGGGTTTATCATTTTTTTAATAATATGTTAAATAATTATATTTCTATTTTCTTGAAATCTTATATAAAATAAATAAATTTCATTTGACGACGTGGACACAAACAATGAATGGAGACCTCTTAAATACGAAAACAGAAAAAGACGCCTCTCACACTTATATATTTTTATCAATGAGGCATATTTTCTATATTTTATAAATACATTACTTTCACTTTAAACGAAAATAAAAAGTGTTTATAAATTATTTTCAAATATTTAATTTTACAGTATAAAATTAAGGATTAATTTTTTTCCTGAGCCGACCTTTCATTCCTAACCACGGTTCGGAGTACATGTATCAATCATTTGTGTCCTACAATTAGTTAAATAATAGCACAGCCAATCAATCTAGGCCAAAAGTGTCATTTCCTTCTAATTGGACCTTTTATCTCACACGTTGGCCTCAACATGACTGTGCCACCACCCAAGCATCCTTCACTCCCCTCTCTATAAATAACCCCTCACCAGCCATTGCTCCCATCACTACTCCTTTCTATCAAATTCAAGGCTAGCTTTCTGCAACCCTTGTCTCACCTTGTATCGAACAATGTCCCTCCCTGTAACACAAGGGAAAACCCTCCCTGATGCCTGGGACTACAGGGGCAAGCCGGCCGAGCGGTCCAAGTCCGGTGGCTGGACCAGTGCAGCTATGATTCTAGGTCTTTCATCCCGCACCTCCTCCATTTGAATGCTTTAGTTTTTGCTTTTACTTTTTTTTTTTTTTTTTAAAATTCTCGTAGGCGTTTGGTTTTGAGTTAGCTAAGCGGATGGGGTTTTCTTCTGCTTGTGTATATCTCTGTCAGGTGGCGAGGCATGTGAGAGGCTAACAACGTTAGGTATCGCTGTTAATCTGGTGACGTATTTAACTGAGACCATGCATTTGGGGAATGCTACCGCAGCCAACACAGTGACCAACTTCCTCGGCACCTCTTTCATGCTGTGTCTGCTGGGTGGCTTCATCGCGGACACTTTTCTTGGCAGGTTTGGCCTCTTCTCTAACTCCAACTCTCACCACCACCTTTTCTACTTTCGCATGCAGCACTCTCAGTTAACCATGAATTCTCTTCTATTCACAGATATCTCACCATCGCAATCTTTGCCACCGTTCAGGCAACTGTAAGATTCATTTCCTCTGACCTGAAGATTAATTATTTTCTCATTTTCTTTAACCTGCTACTTCCGTGTTTAACTTCCCACCTTAAATGAAAAGCTAAAAGTTCATTAATCTTTAATTACTTTATCGAGCAGGGCGTCACCATATTGACCATCTCAACCATAATCCCAAGCCTAAGGCCTCCTACATGTACCAGGGACAGCGCAACAACTTGCACCCCAGCAAGCGGCATACAACTCATTATTCTCTACCTAGCTCTCTACCTGACCGCCCTTGGAACCGGGGGACTCAAATCAAGCGTCTCGGGGTTCGGGTCAGACCAGTTCGACGAGTCGGACCCTGAGGAGAAATCCCAGATGACAAACTTCTTCAACTGGTTCTTTTTCTTCATAAACATAGGCTCACTTGGTTCAGTCACCGTGCTGGTGTACATCCAAGACAATCTAGGACGTGAATGGGGCTACGGTATCTGTGCTTGTGCAATCGTGATAGGGTTGGTGGTGTTTCTATCGGGTACCAAGCGCTACCGTTTCAAGAAATTGGTGGGGAGCCCATTGACCCAAATTGCCGCAGTGTTTGTAGCTGCGTGGAAGAAGAGGCATTTGGAGTTGCCATCTGATTCATCGCTGCTTTTCGAAATTGATGATGCAGCTGAGGGATTGAATAACAAGAAGAAGAAGCAAAAGTTGCCTCACAGCAAGCAGTTCCGGTTAGTATTCTTTCTGAAAACCAATCTTTACTTTTATTTCATTTCTAAACTTGAACAATAGAGGACAAATAATTAAGACATGCTAAACATGTTATTTTTGTTACTTCATACAAATATTTTCATAAAAAGTAATACTAAGAACACGTTAACTTGACTAATCTTAATACGTAAAGTTAAGAGAAGTTGATGAATTTCATTTCCTTCTAAAATTTTGTATTGGATCAACAGTGAAATCTTGATCTAGGCTAATAAAACAAGGATACAAGAAATTGGACCAGAAAATTTTTATGTTGATTCCCACTAATCTAAATAATGGAATACGATCGAGATTCAAACTAGTATAGTTAATTAGGAACACGTGCAAACTTAAATGTCGGCAATATAAGGTTAGGTGGCGGACCAATATCTGATAGATAATCATCAACCATTTGGGAGTGTTTAAGACAATCAAAGTGTAAATGATTGAATTTCCTCTCTTTTTTTCATTGTAGAAGATATTTGGTTTAATCTGGACCGTGAAATATATGGGTGTTTAAAGACGAAATGATTAAAAAACATGGGGATTGATACTTTTAATGTGTGAGTTAGAGGTAATATTATTCAGTGAGGAATGGAAAAAGAGATCACGAGCCACCAAACCAGACTGTCTCCCGATCGATCCTCACGAAATCTTGTATTCAAACCATCACTTTGCACCTTCACCATCCCCAGTTAAGCCTGTTCACCTTGCATCACGCTCTATTAATAGTAACCATATCTTTTTTGACACTTGTGGACATTCTTTAATTGCCTTTGATATATGGGTCATAATTAAAAAAAGCATATTAAGATAACCTTTTATTTATTATTGGCTAATTTTTGTTTCGTTGCTTGGTGTTGTGTACAGTTTCTTGGACAGGGCAGCGATCAGGGACCCATCTGTGCCTGAGGCAAACAAGTGGAACTTAGCTACCTTAACAGATGTTGAAGAAGTGAAATTGGTGGTAAGGATGTTACCCATTTGGGCAACCACTATCATATTTTGGACCGTCTATGCCCAAATGACAACCTTTTCCGTGTCTCAAGCTACGACCATGGACCGTCACATTGGCACATTCCAGATCCCACCAGCGTCACTCACGGTTTTCTTCGTCGGCAGCATTCTTTTGACTGTCCCAATTTATGACAGAATCATTGCTCCGATTGCAAGGAAAGTGCTTAGAAACCCACAAGGGTTAACTCCTTTGCAAAGGATCGGGGTGGGTTTAGTATTATCCATTATAGCAATGATAGCCGCTGCACGAACGGAAATCAAGCGATTGAGGTCCGCAAGCTCACATGGACTTACAAATGACCCATCAGCTCAAATCCCAATGAGCGTGTTCTGGCTGATCCCCCAGTTTTTGCTGGTGGGGGCTGGTGAGGCCTTTACATACATAGGGCAGCTCGATTTTTTCTTGAGGGAATGTCCGAAAGGGATGAAAACAATGAGCACGGGTTTGTTTTTGAGTACCCTTTCATTAGGGTTTTTCGTTAGTTCTGTGCTGGTTACTATAGTTCACAAGGTGACTGGAACCAAGCATCCATGGCTGCCAGACAATCTGAACCAAGGGAGGCTCTATGACTTCTACTGGCTTTTGGCAATCCTGAGTTGTTTGAACTTGGTAATTTACTTGGTTTTTGCTAGGTGGTATGTGTACAAGGACAAGAGACTTGCGGATGAAGGGATTGAATTAGAAGAAGCAGAAGCTACCTTCCATTAATATGGATATTGATAATAATGTTTCTCTGGAGTAGGAGTGAACAAGTCACTTTCATTAAGATTTTGTGTTTGTAACTTTGTAATATATATATAAAAGTCCTTCGGTTGACTTCAAAATAAGGTTGAAGCCCTCTTTACATGTACATATTGAATATGGTAAAGAAACAAGAATAATTTCAAGTAAAGAAAGTAAAGTTCTTTGCTTTTGCTTCAAAATTATTAAGTAATACTGTGACTGGCACTTTGTTTTTTTTTTTTTTTTTGAAGGAATCTGCGAGTTGCACGTTGTTTGATCGATTTGGGGAACTAATATTTAATACCCAATACTTGAAATCCATCTTTGAAATGTGATCCCCCCAAGAATTAATCAATCCTTGGTGTGATGTTAAATATCTTTCTGAAACTTAGAAAGTAAATAAATAGGACCGCACAAGCTTCTTTAAAATTGTGAATATGTTTATTATGTGTATAGAATCAAAGAAGTTTTGCTTGCAACGAGGTTGGAAACATGTTTCTGTAATAGATGGGTAGCATGCCAAGAATGACCTTTCGTTCATCCAAGAAGTGAAGAAAAATGAATATTCTTCTGTTTGAGGATCAACTAAAAAATTGTTCAAACTTTCAATTATTGTTTTATATATATACATCCATGTACCTTGCAGGATTCTATGTCAATTGGCAGAATACAACAGCACAAAAATGCATGGCAGGGTCTCTTAAATTTTAGGATCGAAACTCGGGGGAAAAAATGCATATCATATAAAAAATATAGCACAATAACAATGGATACTGCTTGCATTTCGAGCAATCACGTGAAGATAATCCCTTGCTCTACAATTTGTAAGCCAATCTGTTCCCTTGTCGGCCAGTTGGACAAACATGGGATCCCATCGATACCGCTCCCTAGCTTGGGGCGCAATTAAAAACATTTTGTGATTAATCAGAAGACCCCAGATGCTCAAACAAAACATTTCACAGATAAGACAAGCCCAGAATCGCTTTTTCTTTTGTGGAACCCATAATAATTTAAGAGCTGCAGTATTGTTTGTATTTTGGATAATTACATCATCATCATCATCATCATGATAATCATATTTAAGGCATTTAATGAATTCCATTACGTTAATAATTCATATTATAACTTATGCATTGTGTTTGTTGTTCATACCATATTTTGTTAAATGTGTATTATGTCTTTCGTACCATATTCCTGCAATATCGACGAGATTAAGTAATGAAGGGTTCAACATATATTCATCTTGATAAAAAAAGCGAATTCCTTTTTGATTGTGAAGTGGATAACCATGAAGCTTGAAGGATAAACATGACATGTGCCTAGTTGCAGGGTAGTATGTCAGTTTCGACAGACATCCATATCATGAGGAAATGGACAAGTTATTGACTGAGATGCTATTTCCCCACAATGGTCTTAGCTATAAAAATTCACTTCCTTAATTTGTTCGTACCAGAGAGGTAAATAAAAAAACTCATCGGTTTGATGTCACAGTCGAATTCAATAATAGCATTAAGTGGCTTGAATTATATAGCTACAAGCGGTTGATATAAAATTTAAGCAACCAAAGAAATATACCTGTTATTAAAGCCTTTTACAACACTAGTTGAAGTGTCTTTCCAGACATCTTCACTCCTGCCTTAATATGATATATAGCTAATGCATGCAACCCTAATGTTGTGCACCTGCTAACATGTTCTGTTCCAGTAGTCTTCTCAGTATCTGCAAGTGACAGGTGTATACTTATCTTTGGACATACCGAATATCTCTTCTCAAATATATACGGCAATTGCAGCAAGACTAAAAGGATGATCAACCCCATTTACTAAGAAAAGGACAAACCAGTCGGAGCTACGACAAATGAGCTGCATCACCTTCACATCAATACCATAGAAATAAAATAAAATACACCAAAACAGCAGGGTGAAAATGTATTTGCAAAGAGGACTGCTGTTTTACCTAGAAACCTGTTATGGAACAAAAAGAACTGTTTGATCGGAAACTCCGAAAAAAACTGTTTCCATTTGGACTTAGCATCCACTATTCTCAATTCTCAAAAACCAAGTATAGGCTAAGAAGAAGGCAAGCGCTTGAAAAAGATGGACTATAAGCAACAGTTAGATTGAAACATTCGGCTTAGTCCAACATGCGATAGAACCTTTAATATTTGCCGTAAAGTTCACTGCTGCCAGCATTAACGTTGGTCCAATAACAACCTAATAAGTGATTCTATACAAGGCAATGACAAAAAAATTTCTTGGGAAAGGAATATGTACTAAGTTCATAAGGCCAATAAGTAGCTTTTACATGTCTATTTGCACAAAGAAACTGAAATTGAATAACCAAAAAATGTTTCAAGAAAAATATAAAAACTTGTTCTCAATCTAGGATGGATGAATTTCATTACCTGTTAGTCTAGTTAGACCTCAAAGAAAATGTTTATCAAATATTCATCAGAAAATAGCCAGAGACAATTGTTATATATGTTAATAATATCTGGTAAAAACAAATCACCTTGGATCAATTAAAGGGGATTGAAATTATTGTAACAACAGGCACTAGTAAGGCTGGACTAGGAAAAGAGAACAGTAAATTTCATTTAACACTACCATCCAGATATATCCATCGCTAAACACTCCAGAGATAAATCTTTTGATGGAAGATTTTTATATGGTTTTAAAAGCGGGGTACCGTTAATAGATAAAAGAAAAGAGAAGAACTTAAAACTGGCATCTTTCATCACTTAATGAAACTAGGAAATTCAAGTATCTGTTTGCATAATTGTCAACAATTTAAAATGAAGGAGAGAACTTCCGTTTAATTGCTGTAACGATGATCATCTACATTATGTAAAAAATACACCTACAGTAAGCTATAGCAATGAAGCAACTGAAATATCAAACAATACCTTCCTGGATGTACAGATCCTTTACAATTATGAAATGATCTTGGAAGTAAGAAATTATATATACAAACTGACTAAAAATCCTTACCATCAAACCCTTCAGGTATGAAATAATCGTGATAGCATACACAATTGTAAATCGAATAGTCATTTCTAATGGTTGATAGACGAGCTTCTCTATGAAAAGGTCACTGAGTTTATACGACTAATCAAACTCCAGCTCCTCAACATCAATAAAGTGCTGGATCATGACTAGGTTGATTTACATGAGGAATTATGCTACTAACTTCATTCAATTGATAACAAGCCATGTTGTGGTCATACAAAGAACTAGCTCCCTCATCCAACCAAAAACTAAAAGACCTTCAAAATTTGACATTACTAAGAAAAGAAGCCAATATGACCTGCTAAAACTCACTAAGAAAGCTGACTGGCAAATGAAACTATATGCAACCTTACGCTTCATGATAGCAAAAGAAACATTATAGCAAACATTTCTCAAGCTTATAAATTGTACACCAAAACAAAAATTTGAAAAAGTGATAATTGATTAGCTTAAAATACATAGTTTGAATTTCAAATATCAACAACTTTTGCATCAATTATTACAAAGCAAAAGAATTCCCCCATGTAAACAGTAAGTACAAAATTTAGCAACAAAACTCAACCCCATAAACAGAAAAAAGAAAATAACTTAAAATTGGCATTCATGACATTGTTAATGAAAGAAACGAGGAAATCCAAGTAATCTTTTTGCATAGTTGTCAACAATTCAACAATGAAGAGGAAAGCTTCCAATTAAATGCAGTAACAATGGTCATCTGTTTTATTAAAAATGCACCTACAGCAAGCCATAGCAATGAAGCAACTGAAATATTGAACAATACCTTCCCGCCTGTATATATCCTTTACGATTATGAAATGATCTTAGAGGGCAAGCTAATCATGTTTAACTAAATTCTAAGTTACCAAGTGCATAAAATAATTACCATATAAAAATATATCTGCCTTGCTAACCAAAGTATTGTAGTAAGAAATACATACAAATCGATTAAACATCCTTACAATCAAACCCTTCACGTGTGAAATAATAGTGGTAGAATACACATTTGTAACTTGAATCATGATTCAATGGTTTATAGGAAAGCATCTCCATCAATTCAAAAGGGGGCCACCGATTTTTATAGAATCAATCAAACTCCGTCTGGATCATGACTAGGTTGATTTACGTGAGGAATTATACTACTAGCTTCATTCAATTAATAACAAAACATATTGTGTTCATAAAAAGAATGATCTCCCTCAGCCAATCAAGGACTAAAATACCTTCAAAACGTGACTATGGTAAGAAAAGATGCCAAAATGATCTGGTAAAACTCATTTAGAATGCCGTCTGGCAAATGAAACTATATGTAACCTTACGCTTCATGAAAGCGAAAGAAACATTGTAGCAAACAGTTCTCAAGCTTATAAATTGTACAATTTTGAAAGCAATCCAAAGAGTGATAAATAATTAGCTTAAAATACATAGTATGAATTTCAATTATCAACAACTTTGAAATCAATTATTACAAAGAAAAACAATTCCCCCCATGTAAAAAGTACAAACATCAGTAACAAAAAATCAAACCCCATACCTTTGAGAACGCTCTCTAAAATCTCAAAAATCGAAACGCAACGATCCCTTCAAGCACCCCAACAGACGCCCCGGCCAAAACGTCAGAAAGGAAATGCCTTCCAAGCAAAACCCTTGAAATAGCAGTCAGTATAGCCCAAACCCATACGCCAAATAGAAACAAACCGGGTTCAAATTTAACCCACCGTAGAATAAAATGCGAAATGAGTCCCCCTTGGTTTTGATAAATAAGGTGGAAGAGAGTAGCTAAAAACATAACCCTTGAAGCGTGGCCACTGGGGAAAGAGAAGTTATCAGCGTGAACAGCGGGGGACATGTTTGGGTTGTAATGAGGACGGGTACGGCGGAAGGTTAGTTTGATGAGGCCGATCAAAGCGAGGTCGATGAGGTGGCCGAGGATGAAAGGGATGGATAGAGAGGAAAAGGAAGGGGAAGCGAGGAACAGAGAGAGGGAAACAGGGAAGGAGAACCGGAAATCGGCGGAGTATTCGAGGAGGAGGAGAAGGAAAATTGGGAGGATAGGCTTGAAGAGTGTGTGGAGGAAGAGTGAAACCGAGGCGTCTATAGTTATTAGGGGCTTCAGGAAAGATGGGGATGATGTAGTGGTTGTTTCCGGCGACCCCATTGGCGGCGTGGGTAGGTAACTGAGAGAGTGGAGGGTCAACTCTCACAAAATACAGTTTACAGTTAAAACGTGAATTGTTTCATACGATTACCTGTTTGGGTCTGATTGGATGATAAGGCTGAGTGGGCAAAAGGTTGCCGTTTATAATATGGGCCTTTTCGGGCTAATTATCAGTGTCTTGTTATGGGCTTTGTTGGACAATTTAATGGATCTAATAAGATATATTGGACCACAATTTTTTTATTATGAGGCCATACCCAGCCATCCGATTACTGTTTTGTAGCTTAAAACTTTTCTATTCACCAAATTGAATTAAGCAGTTTAATATTAAACACTTGAGCTATTCAAATGTAAATATCAAAACGTTTAATACCTAAAATACCAAATTAGTAGCTTTAATTTCATGCACTAAAGAATTTTTTGGGCAATTAACCAATCAAATTTAAATATGTCAGCCAAATATAATTATAGCTCCAACACCATGAGATAAAGTATGTACATTTTGACATACCATCAGCTTTAAATCTAGTAGATTATCCATTTGTTTTTTGCAAACTGAAAAAATGCAATAACATTCTACTTATTTTGACAAAATGAAAGTGAGGAAGGTTTAAATGATTAGATCAAATCAAAGAGGTTTTAGTACACATAGCCAAATTGTATGGCCAAATATGAACGAGGAGATTCCAGGGGTCACATCCGATTAACTAGATAGGAATGTCTCAATAACATGGACAATAGAGATGGCATGGGACCAACTATTAACCTTTAGGGTTTAAGGGTCATGTGAACTTCACCGCACCTCTCATAGAACTTAAAGAAAATTTAGATTTCCTCCAAATATAAACGCACACAAAATACTATTTGGATCTACCTCTTGATTCAATGTTATTCTAATAATACTCTCATTTCTAACCATAGAAGAAAGGGTCCAATTAGAATTTTTATAGAGAATAAATTTATTTAATTTTTTTATTTTTTTCTTTTTTTTTTGGTGGAGAGAGATAAGTAGATATTTGTTTGTTGAGGTGATTTTGACCGCTCAAGGAGATGTTTGAATTGGCCGTCGAGATCTAATAGATCTTTGTGTAAGTTAATGATAACAGCAGAGTAAAAAGATAGTTCTGGTATGAGTTCACACCAGAGGTATATTGCACCTATATGTCTAAAGTATTGTTCAAGTTATGATACTAGATAATTTAGTTAGGAGCCAACTGGATTGTATAACTGGGTATTTAAAATATTGAATTTTCATTTATTTCATTCTCAGATTTTGTAGGCCATTATGAAAAACAAGCTCTGAATTCAGGTGACAAGTTTTAGGCTCTTGTAAGAGAAATTGGAATATTTATATAAGTGTATGAGTTTAGAGATAGAGGGTTATTATTCTTCTTCGTCCTTCTTTAAAATATTGCTATCTGATTTTTTCTGAAACCAAAAACATTTCTTTCTCCTTTAAGCTGGATGTTGTAACTTGGATCTGCTCAGTATTTATTGCATGTCTAGGTAAGTAATATGACTTAGTCTATAAAGAATATATGAGTAGTAGAATAAAGTATGAGGCTCTGCATGGTGGTTATCCGTGTTTGAAAAATAAGGAATGGTTTTTGAATGAGTCTTTGACGATTTACCTATGTTCTATAAGAAATGGTTGTTGTAGTTTCATAATGGATGTTTGAGCCTAGAGCATAAGTTGCTATTCGTGAGTGTAAGGTGAATTCTACGCTAACTCTTGCTTGTATACTGTTTACAGCAAGGTATGTTTGTAAAAAATTGATCTAACTATGAATTTTGATGCCATAGAAAGTATAGTTGGATTATGATATGTATGTGACTATATGAATAATCACTAAAGAAAATATATGAGTGTACGAATGTTTGTTGGGGATAGTATCTATATTTGGTATAGAATTTGATAAATTCAACTATGTGATGTGTGGTGCATATGTACTGAGATGTGAAAGTATGGTTGTATATGTCTGTCTGGAATGTAAGCTAGGAGAAGTGTGTTATTTAGGGTGTATGTTAGGGAATTAAAGTATTAGGTTTAGATTGTGGCAGTGCTTGAATAATCTATAAAGTGAGTCTGTGTCTGGTCATCGTGGTGGTATATGACGAAGCCCATCGGGGCAGAAAACACAAACTCTGGTATGAAGCTCTAAAGGAAAAATACATTGCCATGATAATATATGAAAAAGGAATTAAGAAAAAATCCTGTAACACCCCTTAACCCTAAACCGTCACAGGAACAGGGTTACAGAACGTTACCAGACTTATCAGAACATATACAAATATTAAACGAATAATTAGCATTATTTCATAATTAAATGATAATGTCTCTTTAATGGGCTACCAAAGCCCAAAATATCATTAGAAACCAATCGAGACTTATTCGAGCACCTCCAGAAATTTTTTGTGAGTTTCTAAATTTTTTTCCTAAGTGCAAGGGTCACACGCTCGTGTGACTAAGGGACACGCCTATGTTACTATATGACACACCCATGAGGTCAGGCCGTGTGAGCGCATGCCCATGTCCTAGGTCATGTGGTAGTACACACCCGTGTCCCTTACCCGTGTAACTCTCTGACTTATAACTCTATTTATTGCATGGGTTACATGGTCAAGTCACATGCCCGTGTGCTAGGTCATGTACTTCACACAGCTGAGACACATGCTCGTGTCTCTGCCAGTGTGCCTAAACCTGAACATTCTCTTTTAAATTTTTAAGGTGCAGGGACACATGGCCAAAACCACACGCCCATATGTTAGCTGTGTGTTTCACATGGTCTAGACACACGCCCGTGTGGTAGTCCATGTGGACTAAAAAATGAGCCTTATACATCAGTTTTACCATCCCTGCAAGTTTAACGTCAAGCAATTCAATATCCAATCTTTCAACCAATCCATAATACATTTAAATATACCTAAATTCTACTATAAACATCAATCTAATAATCTATTCATTTCTTATTCGTAAGAGTTTCACATATAATATTCAAACTAATTTAGTGAACTTCATTCATCCCTAATTACCAATTTCGTACCAACTGTACCATTCAAAAATATTTTGTAACATCTTATACAAACATAACTCCAAAATGACATATTTCTATTCATTCATGCATCAACCTAAATATATCATATTCAACTATTATTTTACCTCTTATCATTTAAACACATCAACATTACAAGGCAATCATGCAAATACCACAATACCAAAACACAAGCCAATTACATGACTAATTTCAACAAAACACTTATAAATTAGCATTTAGTCAAATAACCTATACATGTCATTATAACCAGAATTAAGTCATCCATAATTACCGATAGAACCAATGGATAGTGTGATATAGCTCCGATAAGCTTCCAACTCGTTCGAGCTTCCGATAATCTGTAAGGTAAATAAATTAAATAAATACATAAGTAATGATTACTTAGTAAGCTCGTATAGTCTTTAATGATATTAATTTCTTTAAATTATAAAACTTTACATATCATAAATAATCCAATATTGTTACCGTAATACTGATATACTATTTTCACTAATTCACAGTGTGAACTAATCCATAGTATCACACATAGACTTGTATTCTCAAGCTTAGTAAAATTTTATATAACTTTAATTCATACACACTTATTCTGTATGTATATCATACAAGTCATATGCATATCATTCAACTACAATTACAAATTAATGCATTTAACTAAACCTTATTCTAATTGGACACATAATAAATCGTTCCTTAAGAAATTGCATAATCTAAACCTTACCATTCCTTCATGAACACTAACTTATTTTCATTTAAATACTTATCATTTTAATGCATCAAATAAATAAACAAATTACTATTCAACAAATAGCTTGGCACTTGCCTAATCATCAAGCAACAACAATGGTTAGCATACTTGCACATCTTACATATAAATTCAATATTGATAAATTTAATTTCTCAACATATCACATTTGGGTTTATTACACATAACTATACACATAATTTCCTTGTATCAACATATTAAAGATAATCACATATTTACATGTCACTTTTGTAACACCCTATACCCCTGTCCGTCGCCGGAATAGGGTAATAAGGTATTACATGACTAAATACAACTTACTAGACTTAGATTCTTCTAAAGTTCAATGACCGAATATAACACTTGCAAAAGGGGTCGGTCAGTACAACATATCTCATTTAATTGGTTTTAAAAGCATTTAGCAAATATTCCACCAAGTGGCTACTAACAATTAGGCCAAATCAAAATTTTCAATTAACAGTACACTATATTCGAAACTCATTGCAATTGGTACTATTTAGAAAATCATGCCACAAACATCAAGCCATATGAATTTCATCAAGAAAACCTACCTTCAACAATGCCCTCTCCTAGCTGAATGGTTGAGCCATTCTCTCCCTTTTTCCTTTCTTATTTTCGGCCAAAAGAAGAACAAGGAAATCAACTTGTTATTTTCACCATATTCTAATATTATTTCCTAATTTTTATGATAGAAAATTTCTAATTCATTTTATCATTATTATTATTACTAAATTACAACACACAAAATGCCAAAGAATCATCATTACCGTCCACTATCATAAAAGTGGGCAAATTGACATGCAATCCCCTATTTCTCATGCATGCATTATTTAGTCATCACACATTGTCCACATACTTTCAAAGTTTATAATTAAGCCCTATTTGGTGAAATTCACAATTAAAAAGCTAAATTAAAGCACCCAAGATGTCACACATGAATTTGCACATACAATAGGCATCAAAATAATTATTAAATTATTTTTATACCTCGGTTTTGTGGTCCCGAAACCACATCCCGACTAGGATCGTTTTAAGGCTGTCACAAGTTTTCAATATATCAAGTAAATATTATTACCAGATATTTCAGGTATATATATCGGTAATAATCATAAGTCTTGCAATATTAATTATATATGTAAATCATTCATAGCACATAAAATTCTCATCAATTTACAATCTCATTCCATTTCATATACAACTCATTCATATCATTCAATTTGCTAATTCATTTATTTACCCGTATTAATAGGACTCGGACTTTTACGGATACATGAATCCAACCAAACAGACCAGTATGACACCCAGTGCCTCATCGGATAATTCGAAGCAAATAGTTGATACCCAGTGTCTCATCGACTAAGTCGAAGTAAGTTGGTACCTAGTACCTCATCGAATTATCTGAAGTAACAATATGACACCCAGTATCTCATTGACTCGAGGTCGAAGTATCCCTGAACACTTCCAATCCTATGGCATGCCAACTATATCCGACTTAGCCTGACTAGTTAATAAGGAATTCAAAACACATCAATTTCACTCAATATTCATATCAATTTCATTTCAAACCATTTTTCACTTTCCAATCAATATTCATCTCAATTTTACTTATCATACACATAAAAAAAAATAATCACAACAATTAACATTTCATCTATCATCATTTACAAATTTCGTGTATATTTATTTCAGCAACAATTCATAATCATAAATATACATAATTATCAAGCAATTTCATATATATATATATATATATATATATTTCCATATCTCTAACCAAGTCTTTCCAATTCGGGGAATGACTTACAGATATGAGTACATCGTTTTCTTTGTGTCATAACCCAATTATGGTCTTTTCAATAAAATGCCATAGCCTAGCTATGGTTTTACATTTAAATATTGACAAGGTCCAACTATGGTCTTATTCGTAAATTCGCCTTTTACATTGAACGACTATACTCAATCCCGCGTTCCACTTTAATGGGATATTCATTTCAATTCTTAATTTTATTACATAATAATATTCCATGTTTTTAAAGAATAATATAAATAAATATATAATACCATCCATCAATTCAGTATAAATATCAAGGTTCAACCATACGAACTTACCTGGGGTAAATTATGGAAGTTGTAGTAATTCATGGACTATTCGGCTAATTTCTCTTTTTCACGTTTGCTGTCGGATGCTTGATCTGTAATATAAATTATTTATTCATTAGCATCTAATTCAAATCTAATTCAATTTATAATTTATACCTTTCAATTTTTGCAATTACACATTTATCCTAAATTTTATAGTTTTTACGATTTAGTCCCTTATCAATTTTCCTATCAATTGAACTAATTTCTCTCAATTAACACTTTATCTACTTATTTTAGGCTACAATACAGCCATTAATATTTAGAATTTCAATACCAAACCCTAATTCTTAACTTTTCCGCAATTAGGTCCTAAAATCAAATTCTATTAAAATTACTTAATAAAATCATTAAATAACAAAATTAAAGCTTCAAATCCATGTTAATTCATCATAAACATCCAGCACTCATCAATGGTAACTTCCAAAGTGATTAAATAGCATAAATGGTAAATAAGGGAGGACTAAAAGGACAAATATGCCAAGTGGAATGGCTGAGGCAGCATAAGTGCGAAAAAAATAAAATCATGTGATTTAAGGGCAAAATTGGAAGTAAATGAAATTTAAATATCAAATTGAAAATATAAAAATTTCTGGACCATTTTTTCTTCAATTCTCAGCCAAAAATAGCCATAGGAGAGCTTCTTAAGTTGTTTTTTATATTTTTACTTCATGTAAGTTTAATTCTTGCCCTTTTCTTGAAATTTTTATGTTTTTAAGACTTTTACAATTAGGTCCAACTAGTTATTTCATTAGTTTTTTATTTTATTGAGAATTTTGAAAGTTACCATTGATGAATAATGGATATTTTTTACGAAATAATATAAATTTAGAGCTTTAATTTTTTTGTATGATGATTTTAATAAGTGATTTTGTTAGATATTAATTTTAGGACTAAATTGTGAAGAAATAAATAATTAGGGTTTGGTATTAAATTTCTATTTATCAAGGGCTGTAAGATAGCTTACAATATTTAGATAGATTATTAATTGAAAAAAATTAGTTCACTTGATAGACTAATTAGAAATGGGACTAAATTGTAAAAGTTGTAAAAATTTAGGTAATTGTATAATTTTGAAAATTGAGGGGTATTAATTGTAAAGTGAATTGGAACTGAAATATATGCTAATGAATGAGTAATCTTATATTTTAGATCAAGAGCCCATAGATACTGGAGAAAAAAGGGAAATTAGCAGAATAGTCCCTGAACTTCTACAAATTTTACAATTTAACCCAGGTAAGTTCGTATGGTTAAATTTTATTAATTATACTGAATTGATGAATTATATTATATATTTTAGTGTATTATTGAAAAATGAAATATTATTAAATCATAAATTTGAAATGAGCATATGGTATAAATGGAACGCGGGATTGGGTACATTCATTGTATGGCGAAAGACAACAAAGGAAGAATTGATGGCAAACTACCCAAGTAAACCGAGGCTCAAATTTGTTGCGAACTTTCATGTTTACTTTCCGTTTAGCTCTCACGAGTTTCTGTTTAACTCATATGAGTTTCCATTCAACGCTAATAGGTTTCTGTTTAACTCTTTTGAGCTTCTGTTTAACTCATATGAGTTTCCGTTCAAAATGATGTACTCATATGAAATTAAGTAAATGACATATGAAATTAATTTTTGAAGACTAATTGTTATTTTTGGTATTGATCTGAAATAAATGTATTTGTCGATTGAAGTTGTGATTGACATGGAAATTGCATTTAATGAATTTATTTAAATTGATGTGTTATTGTAACAACTTGTTTTTAGTGAAATCGGAACAGTTATTTCAGGACCACAAATCCAAATTCGAGAGAAAATTTATTTTGATGTTATTTTATAGTCTACGTATGATGGAAATATCTTATGAAATTTTCATAAAAAAAATTTACCGATTACATGTCTAATTAGATAGAAATGATCAAATTGCATAAAATGCAAAAGTTGAGTTCTACTAGCTATAAGTATTAAATAGCTAAGGAATTCAAAATTAGAGGTCCTTATATGGAAAATAGACCATTAAGAGAAGTTAGTAGATAAGTATGATTATTCATCCATGAAAAATTGAATAAAGAAAAGGACTAAATTGGAAAGATGAAATGATTAAAGATAATAAATAATAAAAATCTAAGATATCATCTTATTTTTATCATCTTTCCTAAATTACTTTACATGGAAACCAAGCTAAAAGAAATTCAAGCATGCTTACTTGGCTTAATTGGGAAAGTAATCTTATCCCGTTTTTAGTAATTTTTATATTTCCGAGATCGTAATAGCTTAATCTAGCTATCTCGGGGATTTATTTGAAAAATTGTTAAAGTATTAAAGTTTTTTCATAGATGAGTATGAATGAATTATGAAGTTTTATGGTAGAAAATGAAAGGTTGTTGATAAATATACAACTTTTGTTAAGGGAATTTTGATGAAATTGTGATTTAGGGACTAAATTGAAAAGATTTAAAATTCATGGGAAAATTTTAATTTTTGTGAAATACACGGGCTGCTATTGTTATATGTAAAAATTGGTTAGGCTTGGAATAAGGGTTAAATTGCATGAATTTCATTTGCTGAGCATATAGACGAAATCATCATTAATTAAAAGTATAGGGGCAAAATGGTAATTTTGCCTAAAGATGTGAATTGGATTGAATTGGATATATTTTGTATTAAATTGAGCCAAATTTACTCATATAGATCCGGATAGACTAAATACAGAGCTAGATCGAGGTAAAGAAAAAGTAATGGATTAGTAGCATACAAGTTCACGAACATTGTTGAGATAACTTCGTGTAACTAAATTTGTATATTTATATGCATGAATTGAATGTTGTGTATGAGAATTGTGTAATTATCATGTATATGAAAATGATCACATGTGCGACAATGACCGACGAGTATTAAATCTTATTTGAATAAATTAAATTTGACTGGATATAGGGTTCCCGAATTAATTGTGGTCCTGCATATGTTGCGGGCACATCATAGCTCGAAAGAGTTTTCCGTTATTAGCTCTCATAAGCATCCTGATATATGGCCCTCTCGAGCTTCCTATTATATAGTTCTTGCAAGCTTTCTGTTAGTAGATTTTTTGAGCATCCGAATCGGTTGTGATCCTGCATGTGTTGTGGACACACCGCAACTCTTATAAGCGTTTCGATATATGGCTTTTCGGAGCTTCCCAATTAAAGGCTCTTTGTGAGCTTCCTACTTAATGGCTTCTCGGAGCTTCTCAATATTGGCTTGCTTGAACTTCCCGATATATGGCTATCCGAAGCTTCCAGATTAATGACTCTTCGGAGCTACCCGTTATTGGCTCGCATGAGCTTACTGAATATGGCTCTTATGAGCTTCTCGTTATACAGTCCAAATAAGCTTCCCATTATATGGCTCACATGAGCATCTCGTTATATGGCTCGAGAGAGTGCTTCTCGTTTATGTGCTTTAATGGGCACTCCTGATTATGACTTGACAAATTTACAGTATTGTACACTTTGTGTGTACTACCCATGTATCTATCGAGATTTCAAATGATTCAACGGGTGAAATTTTGATATAAGTTGAGTGATAAAGGCAAGCACACCTATCGAACAGTAGTATAGCTTATGGTAAAACTAGAATGTCAAACCCACAAGGACTAAAAGTAGTAGTATTAACCTTCTTTTTATTATCTAACCTAGAAATAAATGGGGATTTATTTAAACTAAAATTTAACTAAAATAAGAACACGACAGAGAGTATATTGGGGAGAATACTTTTGGAAAACTGATTGATTAAGACAATACCCAAAGAAGAATCCACCTACACTTCACTTGTTATTTGACTCTGAACTAGATGATTTATCCACTTGACTTGATCGGTAGAAATCCCTAATTTATGTTAATATCTCTTTCAAGACTAAAAACAACTAACCCTAGGTTGATTAATTGAAATTTTTTTCTAATTAAAACCCCTAGTGTTGCATTAACTCGATTTATGGATTTCCCTATTAGATTTGACTCTAATCCAGCAGATTTTCATCGTCCTATGTCTAGGATTGCAATCAACTCCGCTTAATTATGTTGGATCTACTCTTAGACAGAGACTTTTGCTCCACTAAATAAGCACATTCGACTTGAGTTAATATCCTAAAATATTAACGCAAGAATTAATAACACAATTAAGAACAAATCAAGTATTTATCATATAATTTAAAAAACAATAACAAGATCCGTCTTAGGTTTCATCCCATTGGTTCATAATTATAAAAGAGAACATCTCAAAATTGGGAAAACAACAAAACATAAAGAAAACCTAAAAACCCCTGAAGGAAATTGAAGAGGGATTTTCAATCTTGATAGAAATCTTACTCCTAAAATGAATCAATTGGCGTTCTTCGAGTAATTTCTTACTTTCTACTCTGTGTGTCCCTTTGTTTCTCCCTTTGGGTTTTTTTATAAGCTTTGGAATGCCTCTATTAGCTCAAAATTAGCCTTTTCTGAGTAAAATTTAAACAGATCTCGTCAGGGACACGCCCGTGTGAGGCTACTTAGGCCGTGTACGATTTTGTGTGTCACACACGGGCGTGTTGTTTACCCGTGTGAAAATGCTTAGACCGTGTTGAATACTGATTACGGCCCATTTTGTCCGTTTTTGGCCCGTTTCTTACTCTTTTCACTTCTTTATGCTCGCCTAAGTATAAAACATGAAATTAAAGGATTAAGAGCATCAAATTCCATAAATCTGATGATAAATCATCCATAAATGTGCCAAGTATGGGATAAAAATATGTATATATTATGGTTTATCATTGAGATAAACTCTAAATGAATCATTACTCGTATATACTTGAAAACATATGGAAACATGATATTTGATGAATTCATCCTTGTTCTTGTTATTCATATGACATGCATGACTAACATGTTTGATGAGGTTATGTGTGTTAGGCTAATTGTCATATTGCTTTGGATGTATTTTTGTATGCATACCTTAAGTGTAAAAGTATGGTAAGTTAATTTTCCGTTATACGAACTTACTAAGCATTGAATGCTTACTCTATTTTATTTCCTCTATTTTATAATACTCGGAGGCTCATAAAGGTTGGAAGTTGGTCGTAGCTACATCACACTATCCCTCGGACTTTTCGATATATATATATAGTAAACTAATTTTGGTTATAATAGCTTGTATAGGTTAACTTGGTCATTGTTGGCATATAAATGTTTTGGTTGTAATTAGCCATTGGAATAGCTTGTGATGGATGTGTTTTGATATATTTATATATGAGATAATGTCATGTTGGATATGAAATGATAATGTCATGCATAAAATTTGATATTGGTTTGATTTGGATGTATTGTATTGGATTGAGAATATGTTTAAGTGTTTATGTAGGTGTAGGGTAAATTTGGGTGAGGAATAAGGCTTGAAAATGGCTTTATTTTGTCTACAGGGGTGTGTGTCTTAGCCGTGTGTGACACACGGCCTTGCACATGGGCGTATGTTTTGGCCGTGTGTCCCTTGTATCTTAAAAAATTCCAAACGAAATGCTTAGAATTGATCATGTGGCTTGGCACACAGGCGTTGACCCCTGCACCTATTTAATGAAAAATTTTATGTTCACATGGCCTAGTACACAGGCGTGTGACTCGGCCGTGTGACCCAAGTCAGAGAGTTGCAGGGGTAAGGACACGGGCTGGGACATGGTCATGTGCCCTACTTCAAATGCCCATATGGCCTGAGACACTGGTGTGTCTCTTGATCGTGTGAGCCACACGGCCTGACCAAATGGGCGTGTGTCCCCTGCACCTTGGAAAAAATTTAAGATTTTACGAAAAATTCTCTGAATACCCGATTTGGTCCCGACTTGTTTCTAAGACATATTTTGGGCTTCAATGGCTCATATAAGGGACCAAATGATTTATTTTTTATTGTTTTCTGATATGATTGTATAATGATTTGAAATGACTAAAATAAATCTATGAATATTGGTAATGCTCTGAAACCCTGTTCTGGCGACGGATATTAGTTAGGGGTATTACAGTTATAGTAAGTTTGGTAAAATTTATGTTTAACCCATCGAACTTACTAAGCTTCATTAAGCTTACTTGTGTGGTTTAATATTCTTGTAGATTAACGTGAGGTCGGGCGACCAGATCAACATATCAAGTCACACTAACTATCCAACCTATTCCGATAGTTTTTTTTTTGAAATGTTCAATATGTTTTGTATGGCATGTATAAAGATTGATGTAGATTATATCAAAGTTGGCTTGTATAGATGTTATGAATGATGTTTTGTTTATATAATCAACTTAGAAAATATATTTTGGGCCATTTTACCAATAAAGGCCCATTTTCAAAATTATTTAAAGAAATGGGCCAATTTTTTGACTATTTTACCGAAAAGGGTCGAATTCCGCGAAAACACGTTCACGTCAGCACGATTTCAAGGGATATGCAAGCAAAACGCATCCCTCGGGGAGCATTTTTGCCATGTTAGTACAAATTGCGTCCTTATGGACGCGCTTTGCTGATGTGGCAAAAACACTCCCCCAATGACACATTTTATCCCGTGTTTAAATTTTCAAAAAAAGTCATTTTTTTAAAATATTATAAAAGTCAATCAATTTTTTGGAAAATTTACAAGAATAAACTTTAAAAAAGGCTCAAAGTGATAACACCACTTTTTTTAAGGTGTCACCAATTAATATGAAAATGAAACTTACAAAGCAAATCTTTATATAGACTTATAGTCTCATTTCACTTGTTTTCTTAAGCAATGTGGGATATGAGATATGTGTATATATAGACTCATGAATAGGTTTGCAGCTTGTTTCTAAACAATGTGGGATTCCTTCCTCTTTTAACTAACAACATGAGATTAAAAGCTACACTATATTTTATATTTTTTTACTTAGAGTTTAAATTTGTTTACAAAAAGTTAACATTTGTTACATTATAAATAAAATTTTTAAACTCTATAAGTAAAAAAAATTATAAAATATAAAATGAGTATGGTAAAATATTAAAAAATAAATATTTAAAAAATTACTAATAGTTGAATGATTATTTTGTAAGTTTTTATAATTCGATAGCTAAAAAATCATAATTAAGTGACTACTAATGTAATTTAATCTAGATATAAAAAAATGAAAAATAATTATTATATTTTATGTATATTATATATTTCTATAAAAAACGTATTTAACATAATTATATACTATATTTAAATAGATTATCTATCTAGTCAAAATACATCTGAAATAAATTTATCGGCGTTCATTAGGTGAAGAAAATTAAATTAAAATTAGAATTAAAAAAAATTAATGAGTATAGTAAAATATTAAAAATAAATATTTAAAAATAGATATATCAATTTTTTAAAATTACAAAAAAAAAATACTACTTGAGTGTCAAATACTCACCATTTATTTATTAATCAAACATTCATAATATAAAATTAAAAATAAAATTAAAAAATTAAAAGTATAACTTCTAAATTTAAATAATGGAAAATTAGTTTAAAAATTAGAATTGCATTGATATTAACTTCAAACATTTAAAGTTGAATAGAAGATTATTGCATGTACAAGTTTTATATGTGCAATTTATTCCCCTTTTTTTAATAGTTCTTTTGTATATGTTAACAATTCTAAAATGTAACAAGATTAAATATCTCAAAAGATAATTTTATAATATGACAAAATGTTAATAAAATATAAAAAATAGAAATTATTTTGTAAAAAATTATAAAATCTAGTGTAGCATTTAGTCTCATGTTGTTAGTTAAAAGAGGAAGGAATCCCACATTGTATAAGAACAAGTTGCAAACATATTCATGAGTCTATATATACACATATCTCATACCCCACATTGCTTAATAAAACAAGGAAAATAAGACTTTGGGTCTATATAAAGATTTGCTTTGTAAGTTTTATTTCTATATTAATTGATGACACCTTAAAAAAATGATGTTGTCACTTTGAGCCTTTTTTAAGGTTTATTCTTGGAAATTTTCAAAAAAAATTGGTTTATTTTTATAATATTTAAAAAAATAACATTTTTTGAAAATTTAAACACAAGTTAAAACATGTCCTTGGGGGAGCGTTTTTGACACATCAGCAAAGTGTGTCCACGAGGGCGCGATTTGTGCTGACATGGCAAAAACGCTCCCCCAGAAATGCGTTTTACTGGTATATCCCCTGAAATCGCGCTAACGTGGATGTGTTTTCGCAAAATTCGGTCCTTTTCGGTAAAAAAAATAAAAAAATTGGCCCATTTTCGTAAATAATTTTGGAAATGGGCCTTTATTAGTAAAATGGCCTTTACTTTGGTTTAGTAATGAAGTAAATATGCGATGAGGATGTGAATAATATATGTTTATAGGTATATGTGATGTTATGTTATGCTTAAAACATGATTTTGGCTTGTTTTGATTGTTTGTTTGGGATGTTTTGATATATCAAAATGTTGTGTATAGGTTGGTATCAAAATGGGTGAGAAATGTGGCCTTAAAATGGCATATTTTCGTCCACACGGGCAAAGATACGAGCGTGTGTCTCAGCTGTGTGTGATACAAGGCCAAACACATGGGCGTGTGGTTTGGCATTGTGTCTCCTGCACCTATTAATTTGCAATACAGAGTACCCCGGATTTTTCACATAGCCTAGCACACGGGCGTGTGACTTGGCAATGTGACCCTGCACCTTAATTTTACAAGTCAATATGCTCACACGACCTAGCACACGGACGTGTGGCTTAGCCGTGTGACCCAAGTCAGAAAGTTACACGGGTATAAACGCAAGCTGAGACACGGCCGTGTGCTCCACATCGAATGCCCACATGGCCTAAGACACGGGCGTGTGTCCCCTGCATCTAGGAAGAACTTTGAAATTTTGTGAAAAATTCTCTGAGTTTGCAGTTTGGTCCTGATTCATTTCTAATGTATATTTTGAGCCTCGATGGCTCATATAAGGGACAATATAAGTGATTATGATTAGTTTTCTAATATGTATGTTAAGTGATATGAAAAGTTCGTACTTGATTGGAAAGGTTTGCTAATGCTCAGTAATCCTGTTCCGGCGATGGATTAGGGTTAGGGGTGTTACAAATATAAATCAATTTAATTATTATACGAACTTACCTAAACTGAAACAACAACAAACACGACATCAAGGACTACTTAGCAATTTTCCTCTTTTTGCGTTTATTTATTGATTGATCCTTTTCTTGATCTATATAATAATTTAATTCAATTAACCATTCAAAATAATTTATAATATCAACAAATATGCATATAACCATTTAATAATATTTTATGATATTTCCCTTAATTTTTACCTTTTATTTCATTTAGTCCCTAAAATCGAAATTTAAATATTTTCCATAATTTAAACTAAGACCTTACTGCCGAATTCAATATAGTTCCTTAACAGCCCCTAACTAACAAAAAATTTACAAGAATTCCTTGTTAAATTCAATATTTTATCAATTTAGTCCTTGAACTCAAAACAAACTAAAATTACTTTACAAAATAGTCCTATTTTAACATCAAGCTTATAATCTATCAATTAACCTCAAGAACATCTAAAAACCATTAATGGAAAGTATCATAACCTTTAACAGTTTTACAAAATAGTCTCTAAACTAGTTAGATTAAGCAATAACAATCTCAAAAACATAGAATTCACTAAAAATGGAAGCTAAATTCACTTGCATGCAAAGAACCAAGCTTGACCGATTCTTCCTTGTACAGAAATAGTGTTTTTCGGTTGGTATAGTTAAAATGGAGAAGATGATAGCTTTGTTTTCTTTTGTTTATGATTTTATTTACTCAATTACCATTTTACCCCTACAATTCATTTAAAATTTCCATCCAATACATGCATAAATTTTCCATTACTATTTTTTATAGTCTAATTACCATATAAAGCCATCCAATCATGCTTCTTTAGTCATTTAGCACATTTAAATTAATAGCGATTAACTTCTTTAGCTTTTACGATTTAGACCTTTTTTACCTAATTAACCAACCAAACATCAAAAATCATTGAACTAAACTTTAATATGGCCCTCTAATAGACTTGTAAATATTAAATAAATAATAATTATTGACTCACTAGTTAGAATTGTGATCCCAAAATCACCGTTTCTGACACTACTGAAAAATGAGTTGTTGCAAGAATATTAAGTTAAATGAATATTGAACATATTTTACATTGCACACACATACTATATTTTAATGCTTTAGCTTATCTTTTACCTGGCATTTAAATGTGAGTTCATACTTACAATTTCAATTACATTCCTTCTTCTCGTGACCATATTTTCACATATTTATACCAAATCATCATATTCATATAATCATTTATGTTATAATCACATATTTCATCAAGTAACAATTCAATTAAATATCAAATCATACGTAAAACTTAACTTTTATGAGACAAAGCGACAATGTCACCTTACTCAATTTATTACTTAGTTAAAATATGAATTAAAACAAGTCATGAAAGGACCAACCGTATTAGCTACTTGTTTATGATTCTCGCATTTCTGTTCTTTCGGGATAGTCCAATGTCATTTTTAGCCACTTACGATAATTCATTTATAGAGACGATATTGGTTTTCACTCAATCACATTGAAAACACATAATCAAACATATTTTGCATTTTATTCATTTTAGTCGTTACATCCAAAATACTCATACTTTTTAGTATTTATCATCGGATCAAAGTCTAATTTTATATCCTTTTATAAAAATCTTGTACTTTTAATCCAGAGCATAATTTCTTAACAACTTTCAATTTATTCAATTTAGTCTTTAATATCACCAAACTAATTATGTAGTTTAATAGAATTTCTAATCAAGTCCAACACTTGTCTCTGATTTTCAACTTAATCCTAACATGCTCAAAACTCATACTTTAATTTCTAATCGAAATCAAACTCATTTCCATCAAATACCCACTAATGGCAAATTGATAAACATTTAACAATTGACGAATCTAATACATGGGCAAGCTTAATCAGAAGTGAATAGATTGTCATCAAATTCCACTAATTGATTTCACAATAATGATTAAATTAATTAGTTAATAATTGGGTCCTCAAATATTTCTCAACTTAAAATTTAATAACATAGAGTTTTTACCATTTTAATCTTTAAACTTTAATTAATGATTGTTTAGATTAAATTACCGTAAATACTCCTATCATAATATCACATACTCATTTTATTAAATTAGATTTCGTAAGCAACGATGTGAGTCAGTTAATGAGTTCATCTCCTGCTCAAAGGCTAAAATGGGGTAAATTTGAATGACCGGAAGGTGAGATTTACATAGTGATGGCGTGTCAAACGATGTAAGGTAGATGATTATATATTAGGAAGGTGTGAGTGAGAGTAAGAATTAAGAAAAGTAAAGAGCATTTATTGAAAAAAATACGTGCATTTATGACACTTGAATTCTTATTTTGGTCAAATTATGTCAAAATTCATTTTTATATCCTCCCCACACGCACTTAATTTCAGGTTTCTGGTCTCACTCCCATCTCCATCTATTTTGTATTCTCATTATCATTAATAATTAATCACCTTATATTTCAACTCCTGCTCTCACTCCACCATGTCCCTTTATTTATCATTTCTTCCTATAGAAGTGGGTCGTCATTGTATTGGTTTCTTTTATCATCTTCCATTTTTTTATATAAAATTTATAAATTAAAGAATATGCATTAAAGTATTATGTCGTACGTATTAGAGATTAATTTGATATCAAATAATTTTGTTCTCCTTCTCATTATATATATAAAAAATTATTAACTTTTTGTGAATCACTTATTTATCTCTTAATCAATAATACTTTTTTTTTTTACTTTATGAAGTTGGTTAAAAATGACAAGGGAAGGTTATAGAAACCCTAGTTAATCTATTCAATTTTTATTTTATTAAATTTTATTGCGAGTAAAATATTTTAAGATTTGTGAACATAAGAAAGATTGTTGTGCTAGAAAAGTTTGCCTCTTAAAATGATATTTGGTCTGACTCAATCTCGAATTTAATTGATACATTTATAGCTTCCAAATACCGAAAATGAAAGATAAAACCAAAACTAATCCGTTTTGATATACCCTAAAAGAATTCAAAAACACACATAGAAGAAGAGTGTTTGAAAGGAAGCACGCCAAGATCTAACGCAGTTCCCGGAGCTTGAAAAATAGGTAAGATTCTGTAGGCGTGGAGGCAAAGGCTGGCAGAACTCCACCCACACCCTCCAAACCCTCTAACCCCAACTCCCCCCGACCTTATATTTACCATGCATGCACTCCTTTTTATTAACCTCCCTCTAATTAATATTCACTTTGTTCTTATCAACCTAATCACTCCTTAATCCATATATGCATTCAAATTTTTCTTGCCATTTCATCCACATCAATATTCAATCATGATTTCCCTCCATTTAATAGTTAAGAGGATTAAAATATATGCAAATCTCAATGTTGTCCCCTACCTTCATAACTAAGAGTCTATTATCCCAAGGGGGCAAGCACCAAATTGTGTGTACCAAGAGAAGAATTAAAAAGAAATGTGGTAAAAGGTTGTCGTTTTATAAGTTTGAATTTCAGTGCTTTTCCAAGATGCTTTTTTTTTTTTTTTAATCTCTGCCAGTTTCCATTCTCTTTCTATTCTTTCCTAGTTTGCTTTTTTCTATTCATTCCATCTGTTTTTTTTTTTTTTCTCTTCAAAGTTCAAACTTCTATAAAAAGATTCCAAACCCTTTGAATTTGGCCCCTCTCTCACATATTTCCTTTTTCAAATAGCACTATATTTAATGGAATCTTAAGAAAATAATAGTGGGTTTTGTATGCAATTTATATATTCAGTTGGATCATGGCAAAGAAATCCAGTAGGTTAGAAGTCATGTAAGAATGGGAACAAAAGGGAGTTTCATCCTCTATTTTTTATTGGCTTACTCATCAGTATGTGTATCACAATACAAGTGAAAGCCAAGGTCTACTAGTTTTCTGTTTCATTGAAACAGCAAGCTCACCAAGAACCACTGTATAAAAATAAATTTTAATTATTAATTAATGTTTCTTTGATTTGAAGGAGCATTTTCATTCCCTCAACAAAAAAGAAAAAAAAAAACGAAGCTTTCTATAAAAGAAAAAAAAAAGACTTAATATTTAATCATTTTATGTAATAAAGCGTAACATTTAGAAAAATAAAAAGAAGGAACTTTCACTCTGTTCATTGTTCATTGACAAACTTAAGGCTTGGACAGCATATTATTCACTATGTACCTTTTTACGATGGATATAAAGAATAAAGATAGAGATAGGTTAGCAAACTTTAACAAGTAGTAGTGGTAGACCATTTGCTAATGCTAGCTACCGGCACTCATTGCTTAATGGTAAAAAAAACTTTGCAATGTTGTTAAAGCATCTCTTAAATATTTTTACCATAAATTTTTTTAAAAAATGTGGGTAACAAACTTTCCTAGAAAAAGGAAAAAGGAGGAAGGAAAATAATAACTTTTCTATTGTTACATTGCTTTCTTTCATTAATGAATATTTTGTCCATGGAACCAAAGCAAACAATTTGTAAGACAGAATCCACGTGGGTAATGAAGTTCCATAAGGACATTTTCGTCATTTCCACTTTCTACCCCTTCAAGACACAGCTCCTCCATTAATATCCCGCCATCTCCTTTCCTTTCCACTCTTTTCCCCTCACTCTCAAACCTCCCCCCTCTCCCCCCAAAAAAAAACACAAACTAAAAAGAAAAAGCAAACAAAAATGAGAGCAAAGCGTTAGAGAGAGAACAAAAGAGAAAAGGAGAGCAATATTTTTTCTTTGGGTAAAAAAAAGAAAAAAGGATCCGAGAATGGCGAGCGGGTGGGTCAAATCTTTGCAATGCAAATCGAGAGCATATGAAGATGTTTATCACCCCAGCCCTAAGTATTTGATCCCTAGTACCAGTTGTACACGAAGTTCTCAGAGCATCAAGGATGTCATCCAAACGGCCAAGAGAAAACCCAAGAAATCGGACACCAAACCCAACCCCAAACTGCTTTCGAGGTCCAGCAGTAAACCCGAATCCGATTTGAATATTACTCCGCCTCCGCCTCGACCTCGCAGGAGTAGTTCAATGCCTTCTCGTGCCGTTAGGAACCCTGACCCTGTCCTGCCTGCACTGACCGAACTGCCCGAGGGTCATCCTTCGAGGAATGTCGTGGAGATTATTTTCCATACGAGTTGGAGCCCCAAGGCTTTCACGGGTCGGATCGAGATGATTTTTAAAGTTCAAAATGGACCAAGGACGGTGAGCAGGTTCGAGGAGTACCGAGAGACTGTGAAAACTCGGTCCAGCTCGGGCTCGGGTGGCCCGGCTTCTGCCGACGAGGAAAATGCGAGGTGCGTAGCCGACGGTAACGAGGTAATGCGGTTCCATTGCTTGGGTCCCACTACAGGGAGCTGCGGAATGAACGAAAAGTGGCTGTTTTCCGGCGGGAAAGGTGCTGCGATTTGCACGTATTCCGGTAGCGGCGGGGCTCACGAGAGGGCGGGAGGTGGGATGGGGAGGAAGGCGATGTTGGTTTGCCGGGTTATTGCTGGTCGAGTCTCGAAGCGGGTAGGGTTGGGGTACGAGACGTTGCTGGAGGGGCGAGTGGGGTGTGACTCAGTGAGTGGAGACAACGGCGAGTTGCTGGTGTTCGATCCACGTGCAGTGTTGCCTTGCTTTCTTATTATCTACAAATTGTAAAAATACTTTTTCAAAAAAGAAAAAAGAAGAAGATTTAAATGTTTGTTAAAATGATTATTTTTTGTGTGAGGGAGGGTGCATCGTCTTGATTGCATTTATCAACACAATTTTTTTCTTCTTCTTTTTGGGTTCGATTATTGTTCTGGAAAAGAAAAAAATTGGGTTGATAAATGCTAATTAATTCGGGTACCTAACCCTTTTGCTTTTGTATTTAATTAATTAACCCAATTTAACGTCTGGCGTTTGCTTTTTGTTTGATTATGAATACCATCTCCATTCAGTACAATGAATTTGATGTCAATTTAGGTGATAATTCATAATTATGAGTTTGATTGAAGCCAGTGCTTACCAAGATTAGTATCATATTTAGGTTACTAAGATAATTTCACTTAGCTTTTATTTAAATTATCCATATGCCAAATAAATTAGTAATAACTAATTAGCCAATGTTTGAATAGAATAAAAAAAATTCATATTGTCTGAACGCAAACAATGATGGTATAACAGAGAATGATTAACAAGAAGTCAAGCAGCGTCAAAGGTGGTTCATCTTCCAGGCAGCTGATATAAAATTCAAAATCCCTGGACACATTCAACTCCTATCATCATTGCCATTCTACCTACTGCAACTTATTTTAATACGTTATAGTCTGAAATCAGAATGCATCCAAAGATGTTTCGATTTGTATTTATGCTGCATGCTCCGTAACCTGCAGAGATGATAATTTGTGTATTTACGTCTGCTATGGTATCTATATTTAAAGTGATCAAATTTGAAATGTTAATAATCATCCTAATCTTTGAATTGGCAGTAATAAATAAGATTAAAATATAAAAGTGAAGGTTTATACGTAAAAAAAATATAATAAATATATTCATTAAAAATTAATTCCTACTTTAGTTACAATATTAACGTTAATTATTTATCATTCATGATGTGTCAGGTTTAAATCTTATTATAATTATTTTTTTATTTATTATATAAAAAGATAAAAACACCTTCATAAAAAATATAACTTATTTTATATTCGAAAGAATATTTTAATAATTTTATAATCGACAAATTGATGCTCGATTAGCTCGTGATACTAACTCAATCAAAGTGTCTTTAAAACTTTAATTATTTGTCTTTTCACATTCGCTTATTTCACTCCAATGTTTTTACTTTTTTTATATTTTCATTGTATAAATTATTAATAATTAAAAAACTACTCTTGTACTTTTTGACATCAATGTCGCAAAACTCGCAGTAATAATTAAACCACATTGATCATCTGTTCTTAATCTAATTAATTCAAAATAATTTTTTTAAATAATTGAAAATAGAAAAATGAGATAAAAAATTATTATTATTATCAACACAAATATGCAATAATACAAACATAAGCATTTAAATTCGATTCAAACAATTTTTTAATTAATTTATATTTAATTTTGCATCGATCCAATTTTAATGATTTTAGAATAATAGTTAAAATTAATTGACCACTAATTTTCTATTCAATTTTAAAAATCAAATTTGTATTTTTTTTTAATCAACAAGTGTGCACAACTTTTACTTACCTCATCAATAATTATTATAAGTCAAAATATTATTTTATATTGTTTGCTTCTTTATTTACATTTATTTATATTAAATAAAGGTTTAATGCTCAACAAACTGTATTACTTCTCCCACATTTATACTTAAATTTTTTTCTACTTAGTGCCAAGTGTTGTGATTTCTTCTGAGTTAGTAAACAATGTGGGGCTGACATGGAAAATATGAATTAAAATAAAAGTTTTTTTGTTTATTTTCCTCTACAGTTAAAATGATTTTTAATTTTGCAATTTGCATTATCCTTTTTTGTCTCCTCTCATTTCTTTATCCCCTCTCTTCTCTGTCTCTTAACTCTTTAATCAGATCAAATAATATTACTTAAAAACATTCTTTTTCCTCAACGCTTTCCCAGATTTTCTATCTTTCCAAACAACCATTTCCCCTCACTTCCCCTACTTCATTCCCATTCTTTAGCTACTTCAAAAGGGGTATACGAAGTGACAGTAGGATTTGGGGTTAGTGAAATTCTCTTGATGGTGGAATCCAATTTATTTGGAGATTTGAAGACACAAAATGGCGACATCTATGGATGTTCAGGTAGAAATAACAATGGGTTTTGATTCTTCTTTTTAACAGTGTTCAGATTTCATGGAAGAAAATGGCCAGCCGGTTTTTGGGTTCCGAGGGATTTAGGGGGACTGAACTGTTGTGTTAGTTTTCCTTGCTAGGTAAAAAGTTCTCGCTCGTTAAACTGAATAGTCGTTTTTCTTTAATTAAAACTAAGTTATTTCCATGTAGGCGCCAAGTTGGTTGCTGATGCAGATATTTTTTGAAATGTGGCTTTTTTTTTTTTATAGGTGGAGTTCTGAGGTTTTCGGAAAATTTAAAGGCTGTTACAAAGAAAAAATAAAAAATTGCAATACATTAAGATATACGTATAAGGTGAGATTCAGAATAACGTTACTTGCATTATAACACGCCAAATACGATAATGTTAATGTTCCTAAAATTTGAAAACACTGCAATCACCAGCCGACAGTGACATTCCAATGGAAAGTGAAAACGTAAGGGCACCGATCTCCACAATTGATAGGAGCACTTGAGAACCTCCCTCTTCTCTTTTGTCTTAACCTTTGCCATCTGTATCTTAAATTAAGGAAAGATGCAACCGGCATTTGCATTTTTGGAATATACATATGGGTTTTTTAGACCATTTGTTTTCTGCTCAAGTTACATCCATGGTTGAGTTGTTAAACATATGACCTTCAATGACAGCGAGATACTGAACTCTTCCTTGACAGTAACAACCATTCCTAAATGTTTGTTCTCTTTGTGGACACGCAATCTAAAAGCATCTCCTGCCCTGAAGATTGAACAAATCCTGCATTGTTTGTTTCAGCAGACATATGCAGGTATAAGAAAGCTATTGTTGTTATGAGACACGATTTCAGGGACGACAATGGGGGGAAGCTCTGTTTGTAGAAACTAGAAAGGGTCCATCCACACGTCTTATCAAGACAACAATATATTCAGGGTTTATATATTTCATTTCTTAAATTTAAAAAAAAAATAAATGAGAATAATCCTAAATAGCATTTTGTTTAATCAAAAGCCCTTTCCATGAATTCCAATGATTATGTGCTGCTAGTTGATATGGTCTTTGCATGAATCAAAGCCCTTTCTCCATCACCAAGGTTTTATCAATCTTCACTAATGAGAGTTGAGAATAAATAATAGTAATAATAATAAAAATAAAGATTCCAGGTGCAAGTAGGTATCCATGGAGCTCTAATGTACATCTTGTTATGCTAGCGCACCGTTTCGTCGGATAGGCTCAATAGGACTCCAGAAGTACATACAACGGCTTGCCATTCAAGCGTTCTCGACCCTACAAATTTGTCAATCACAATATTTTGCCAATTAAGGCCTAAACCAAATATACACAAACATCTATGTATATGGACAATGATATATACAGAAAATGAAAATTCCTTTGCCTTCACAAAGTGCATATGCTTTTATGAGCACAATATACAAGATGCGGCTAAGATTGGAAGTTAAATACACACCTTTAAATCTGGCAACTCGATAACACATGCACATTCAACTACCTCTGCTCCAACGCGTTCTGAAGATTACCACATTTATAGTGAAAAGATTCAGTAAAATCAGGAGAAGACAAACGCCATCTTTCAGAATATGATAATCAATGTAAATGAAGATCACACAAGAATTAATTTTTGTTTCCTAGCAAAATATAATCACGGTAGAACACAACTCAAACTAAATGTCACATAGTCTGCTGCTACTTCCTTTTGGCCGAGACACCTCTCCGAAATCACTGACCTACCGAACTGAATGCCATATTATGCGCATCTTATTAACAGTGCAAATACAAATGTTAAATGCAGTAAGAAACATCCTCAGGCAGCTTTTCTTGTAATACCATTGCCATTTAGTTATATTCAAAATGCATTCGGCTTTTAATAACAATACGCTGTTTGTGTTAAGAGTTTGTAAGATTTACCCAGTAACTTCATAGCAGCACAAAGAGTGCCTCCAGTTGCTATCAAGTCATCAACAACCAAAGCCCGCTCACCGGGTTCAACAGCTCCAAGATGCATCTCCAGACAATCCCTTCCATATTCCAGTTCATACTCTTCTGAAATAACTTTACCTAAAAACATTGTATATTTTGAAGGGAAAAAAAAAACAGACAAGTTAACCTCGAGAATTTAATAAATCCAAATGGTATGAACATAAATAAATATACTACTCAATCTTTGAGAATATCAAGTGATAAGATAAATAATGTACTCAGAAAATTATGAATATGTACGAAAAACACAGGCAATCAACAGAAAATATAGTTATCACATTAGCGACAGCTTTGACAAACATGCACAAGTAATCACCCTGACTAATCATCAATCTCAGTTCATCGTTAAATACTGATTGTGGTGCAACTTTTATCACTAAGCTTGAATTTTCTATTATAACAATAAAATAGATAAAAGTAGAATGAAATGTGTTACCAGAATTCTCCGGAACAGCAGATAACCAGACAAATTTCTGATTATACAAGCATGATATATATATATATATAAAGTATAAAAGATTCTTGTGCATATCTGCACGGTAGGAAATATTACCAGGCAACTTGTTCGGTTTTCTTAAGGGAACAAACTTTGCTCCAATTTCCAATGCAATGGGAGTACCGAAGATAAAACCCCGAGCTTCTATACCTGAGATTCAAGCTTTCTTATTATAATCTGTAAGTCCAACATATGCTAGAGGGAAAACAAAACAAGAGACAAGTGCAGTGATAGAAGATTAGTGATTGATATCAAAGGCTTAATATATAGATTGGCCGCTAAACTTGGCAAATTTTCTCAAATTGACCCCTAGACTTTTGTTTGGATCACATTAGTCCCTAAGGTTCGCATCCATTGCACAAATCGGTCCCTATGGTTAACACCATTAGTTTTTTAAGGCATAATATATAGATTGGCCTCTGAAATTAATAACTTTTCTCACATTGGCCCCTAAACGTTTTTTTTTTGGATCATATTGGTCCCTAAGGTTGGCATCCATTACACAAATTGGTCTCTACGCTAACACAAGTTGTTTTTGAAGAATTTGTTTATGCGGACAGATATGGGGGCAAGATGTGGAGAAATAAGGGGATGACACATGGATTCATCTTTAACCATTCTTAAACTTTTTTTAAAAAAACCTTAAAATTTTGTTAAAAAAATAAAAGAAATATATAAATTATAAAACTTTAAAAAAAGAATAGGTATATAAACTGAAAATAAGAATAAAAAATTTAGTTAACATTTCAAAAAAGGTTTAAAAAATTAAAAAATAAATAATTTTGGTTAAATTTGTAGTAAATTAGAAGGAACAGTAAAAATATAAAATTAAAAAATATTTTAAACATTAAAGAAACAAAATTGACCGGTTGACGTTGGTCAACTCCCTCTCAATGTCGATCAATTCTGGTCAAGCCCAGTTAACTTCGGTCAACACCCTATCAATTTTTCATTATTTTTTGTTTTATTCATTTTTTGTATATTTTTAATTTTTATTTATTAAATATCTTTAGATTTTAAAAGTTATTTTTATTTTTTTTAAAAGTTGAATATTTAAAGAGTAAGCTTTCAAATGTTAAATATTAACTTAAATTATTGTTTTCATTTTATATTTTTTATATATTCAATTTCTTTTCAAAATTTTAAAGCTTTTTAGTTTTAAGAATGGTTAAAGATGAATCCCCCTTGTCAACATCAACAAATTCTTAAAAAAAACAATCTGTGTAGCAGATGCCAACCTTAAGGACCAGTATGATCTAAAAGAATTTTAAGGGCCAATGTAAAAAATTGTCAAGATCAGGGGCGAATCTATATATTAAGCCTATTACAAGTGGTATGTAACCCCCCTGCCACCCCTCCAAAAACCTTGTAAAATATTTTTGAGTTGAATTAAATAGCAAGTATTGCTCCAAATTCATCCCCCATTCCTTCTCCGCTTCACATAAAATAGAAACGAACTTGGGTATTCTAAGTAAAAGTTAGATTCTCCTCCTCAACCTCTAACCAGATGAAAAGCCAACTAAACAAGAAGAGCAGGCCAAGGCTAGCATGAATTACTTAAACGTGACATGTAGAAATCCAACCAACCACAAGAAGCATAAACATGATCAGTGCGCGACCATTGGCAAAGAAATTGGTAGTTGATTGACAGTTCATTGCATAATCAGATAAGATTTCAGTCTGACGAAAAAGGGCTTGAATTGCCAAAGGCAGTCAAATACAATATACACCCTTATTCTAGTATGACAAAATCAGAACCCTAGGAACTGACCAAACCTATTGGACAACATTAACAAGAATGGTGAAAACGTGTTATCCTTATCTTGTGAGGGAAACGCCGCCATTTTCCATATAGGTTCCATTAACACATGAAGACAACCCATGTCTACGTTACCACACACAGACAAATTATAATGTACATGCAATAAGACAAAGCACACATAAATAATAAATGCTTAAATGATTATTTTCTTATTAAAAAGAAACAACATACTGACCAAGGCACCACTATCAATGATAGGATTATCAAAACCCTTTTTAACTTCCCTAGTAGTGTGTCAAAGTGACAAGGCATGAGGAAAAAAGAAACAGCAAATTATCGTTTCATCCAGCAATGTAGAAGCTAACCAAAGCCAGCAATGAAGGGGAAAATGGAGGAAAACAACTAGTATTTCAATAAGCAACAAATGCATCAATCATTCAGCAGTGATAATCACATTATGGTTGTATAATTAAGGCTAAAAATTATAAGAAAAAGGCGGCTGGGAATTTACATCATCCTGTCCACCTCAAGAAAGGTGGGCATCCATCACCAACCACCATCAAGCCAAGTAGGATCCAAGCACATGGCCACAACAAGAATGTGTGTGGGCAAAAGAGAGTGAGAGGGAGCAATCGATGGCTCCTCCCACTAACAAGGGGTGGTAGTCAAACGAGAAATGAAATTTAAAAAAAAAAAAAAGAAGAAAGAGTCACTTCCATTCCAAAATCCGTGAAACGGCATTAAAAAAGATAACCAGAAACTTATGCAATTTGAAGGGGGCATATCCCTTTTACCCCTGTTTCTACAGAGGCTTACTTTCTCATAACCATGGACCCCACCCTCTTTGATGCTAATCAAACAGCCATAAAAAACAGTTCTTGAAAAGCTATGGATCAAATCTTTGGCACATCAAAAACCATAATAGTTTTAGGGAAAGAAAAGGACCTTCCATTTTTATAAAAAGGTTTTCTCCCCTTTTCTTCACTTTGGTTTTTACCTGCAACAACTGAAATGTTCTTCCCTTTGTATCTCTCAACGAACAAATCCACTGTGTCCTTGAATGCTTTAGGATCCAGTAAAAGAGTAGTTATGTCTTGAAACATAATACCTGCCATTTCCACCATACATGATACCAAATTCACAATCTAACGTCAACAAACAACATGGAACTGGTTTAGATAAATCATGCAATTTTCTTTCAAAATGACAAGGTCCCAACTTGAATTGGGCAGAAAAGCCGTATCAATCAATAAAAGTTCAGTCTTTATGGTCGTTTATATTATTCCAAAGGCTGTAAAAATCTGGGTTTTAAATCATAATTCATTTTACAAAACTTTCAAGGCAACGAAAACGAAAAACGGAGTACATAACAGAACAAAGAGACTAAGAAACCTTTTTCTTTTCTTTTTTAATCTTGCAAAATTAAAAAAAGAAAGAAGGAACAGAGGAACCTGGTTTGGGGAAATTGGGGACAACACGAATCTTGGATTGGATGCCATGAATACGGGGATCTTTGTCTCTGTAAGCCGACATTGTCTATTGTTTTTTATGCAAGCTATCTGTCTATAAATATTATCTATTTCCCTGTCTTTTTAATCTTATTTCTTCTCTCTATGACTCGCACCATGTAAGCAAAGAAGAAAGAAACAACAACACTCAACAAGGAAGACAACCAAAACGGCCAACACTTGCTTTCCTCTCGTCTCCCCTCTCTCCCAATGTTCTTCCTTTGATACTCCTCACACCCTTTAAATGAAGCAAGATATTAAAAAAAAAAAAGTGCGTATTTATAAGAAGAGGAGATTTAAATTGTCTGTTAGAGAAAGAAACAGAGAGAGAGAGAGAGAGAGCTCTCTGCACAAGAAATATAGAGAGGGAGAGGGAAGAAATCTTTGCTGGATGTAAGTAAGAGAGAAGAGGGTGTGTGTAAAAAAGGGTTAAAAACAAAAAGTTGTATCACGAGGCCCCCCCTGCTTTTTCCTCATTTCCTTGTAAAATAAAATTATAATAGAATTTAGATTTTTTTTTGTCAAATATATATATAAGCTTTGCAATAATTTAAACAATATTTTTAAAAAGTATAATAAAAATTTGAAAAAATAATTTAATTATGAAAAATAAAAAGAATATAAAAATTTATGTATTAGAAAATTTTAAAATTTTAAAAATGTTTTGTCAAAAAATAAAAAATATATATATATAGTTTTAAATTTTTAAAAATATTTTTCTAATATAAAACTTGAAAATACTATTAAGTCAAAATGATTAAAGTCAAAAATGCCACATGGCACCTTCTAATTGGTCACATTTCTTCTAATTTTTTTAAACAATAATATATTTTTTTAATAGTAATGAACTGAACCGATTAATAAAATGTAATTTTAGGTATTAATTAGATAAAAAAATCTAGGTATTAAAATAAGAAAAATTGTATACTTCAAGGTAAAAAAATTTTAACATTTATTAATAATGTTAATTCTAGATATTATAATAATAAATAAATTGATAGTTCAGATATCGCATTAGACAAATTTAATTATTTCAATACTAATTTAGACATTAAATATGACATTATCCCAAAAATTATTACATAATCAATTATTTCCTTTCCACTATTTAGCCAAACAAATTTTGTTAATTTTAACCCAATGATGCAATACTTTCTTTTCTTTTAACTGTCCTCTCTTTTCATTTACCTCCTTTTTCTTTCTTTTCTTGGCTATTGTTAATCCAAACATAGGAGCAATACAATACCAAAATAAATTTCCGACTCTCACATTATAACTTAAAAGTTATCGTATTTTTTTAAGTGCATCAATCACAAAATATATTTTAATTTACATGAGAAAAATAAAATCCGACCATATTTTTTACAACAATAAAATATATAAGAGAAGAAAAAGCCTTAGTCTATAAAGTTGCAATCCAATGATTAATTGTTTTATGTGGAGCGAATATATTAATAAAACTTGAATAAAATTTGGGAGCAGAAATTAAGCCAAGACTCGCTCACTTTCCACATTCCCGCCTTGGAAATTAGCTTAGTTTCTTCCCAAATCTAATAACAACTGAAATCTAAGGTCGTTGTTGGTATTAATTTAAATTCCAAAAAGCTACCCATCCATCCATGAAATTCAATATAGGGGTTAGGCCAAAGTGAGATAAAGACTGATAACTACCTATAAATCTTGAAGATGCATAGAATTAATTGACCCAGAGAAATTAGATGATAATAATAAAAATAAATTTGGGGTCTTGGTTGATGCCAATAACCAAAATTTCAACATCAACTTACAAAATTTGCACTTGATTTTGTGCTGTGTTTGAGACAAAAGTCTTTCACTTTTTGTCTTATGACCTACGCTTCTTAACTTCATGTTGTTTTCCTATATGCCTTAGTGTCGTTTTATTTGTGAAAACTTTAGATATTTGCAAAAGAAACAATAATTATTGGCGAAAATGAATTTTGACTCAATAAATAAATTATTCAACTTCTTACTATTTCTATTTTCTTAAATATGGGTAACAAAATAAGACATGAAAACTCAATTTGAGGATTGAATAAAAAAAAATTGGCTAATATACTAAATAACCCTTACATTATTACACTTTATTTAAACAACCCTACCTATTCTTTCTATATGCATTTTCTTCACTTACTCATTTTACACCAAGCACTTACTTATATCCCTTAAAAATTTTCAACTAATAACAGATGGCCACATCATATAAACTTTAAAATATAATTTCTAATTCTTTTATTTTCTTTTACATCACGTCTCTCTCTTTATTTTGTCTTCTTCTTCCTCTGTAATGTTTGCCAATGCTAGCTATACTTGAAATTGGCGTTCTTGAGGTCAAGAAGCGGAAGATTAATTCTGTTTTCAAACTTCACTGCCTATTTGCTTGACCTAACGGGATTGAAAAAATTCTTTCATCGATCAAAATTAGTATTCTTAGAATCACACTAAACTAGACGATTAAACTAAAGAACCAATCTAGAGATAGGGATTGAACCAATTGACCCAAGCTAAAAATTGGTTGAACTAGCTTTCTCTATTTTTTAAATATCTATACAATGAAAATCATACACTGTCTTTCTTCTTTCTACATGGCAATTTTTATGTGGTTGTATTTTTTAATAGATTTAACGGTTTAACTAACGATTGAACTAATAGATATGCCAATTTGAGAAAAAAACAATTTAGGTACCATCTGTAAACAAAAAATGTTTAAATGCCAAAATTAAAAAGATGATATAGTTTATCAATACTAATCACTATATGAGCAAAGCGACCCCTCGACCCATTGTCAATTTTATTGTCAACTTTAATCACCTTCCCAACCATAGTACCAATTGGACACAACATGTCTCCGTTATACATCTTTTCAAGTAAATCAGGAAGCCTAATCCATACCACCATATTCGAGGAATAAATTGTGTAATGGAGAATAAAAGACTCAATGATTGAACTATTATATTCATCAAACATTACTTAAGGATCTTCTGTTAAATTTCTTTTATATCCATTCACTGATTTGAAACATAACAAAAAATAATCATTCACAATAAGTTGGATTGATTGAGACAATTTCACGAGGAATGGATCTTCTTATATATAACACTACAATTAATTTTTTTCCCCAAAAATTTGATAACAATTGTACGCTTCATGCTTTTATTTATCAACAAATAAACCCTATCAAATAACTGGATCGAAGAAATTTCATCAACCATCTATCCACAACGTCACCTTCCGAGAGTTCAAAATCTTCATTCTAAATATTGGTCCAATCCTCTTGAACATCCTCATTACCATTCATCCTTGAAAGAAGGCCATGTGTCAGTCTCATAGCCATGTCACCCTTGTCCGATGGTTCATCCTCGCGCCTCCTCACCTTTTTCGATGTTCTACTAGCAGTACTGCTCATGAAATTGTTGTAAATTCATACTTAATTAACATCCAAATTTGTGATATATGATATATATCATCTTCTTCGTGTAACAATTATGTTTTCCTTCTTTAGTGTGTTAAATTTCTAGGAAAATGTGAACAAATGTTGAGGGTATTTTATAGCTAATGGACCCTATTAGCTATAGAAGGCAAAGAAGTATCAAAAAATGCATGCAAGGACGAGTTTGTCAATGGAGCAATTATAAGTCTAAAGATTAGCTATTTAGGTGATTACATAATTGAGATCCCTGTGATGATATTTGCTTTTCACTGTCTTTGACATCAAAATCTTCCGAATTAATTATTTTTTCAGGAGATTAGATCTTGCAGGATCCTGTGTGCTTTTTACGGTAAAGTTTTTGACAAAGGTAATAAATTTAAACGTACGTACTCCAAACTTTGTTATATAAATGGATTGACATATTGGCAAAATTAGGTTTGTCAACATTTTTGGCAAATTATTTCAATTCACTTCGTGTCAGGTCCATTATATACGATTTTGACTTTTCTTCTTCTTTTTTTGAATTTAGATTTTCATGTTGATGATCGTGGAGTTAGGGATGGAAAGAAAGCTAGCCCTACCCTACTGACCCACACTTTAATTTGCCTTTGCTGAAAAAAACGAAGAAGAGAAACCCCGGACAAAGGTATTGATTGGGTTAATAGATTCGTATTTGGTAAGCTAATATTGAAAATTTTAATGTTATAAGTTGAGTTTAAAAATAGATATTTTCAGTGATGGAATGAAAAAGGTTGAAATCAAATTATAATTTTTATAATAGTATAAATATAATTTTATTATTTTAATAGTCTATATTTTTATAATATTTGAAAGATTAAATCAAAATTTTATATTTTTAAGAGGGCTGAAGTATAATTTTTCATTTATTAATTTAAAATTTTAAATGGCCTAAATAAAAAATTTTTCATCGTAAAGAGGTCGGGCACCTGCCAACCCCCATAATTACTCCCCTATATATCTCGATTTATATATATATTAGGTGAAATCAACTCAATTAAATCAGACTAGAAAGATTTATAGCAATTAAAGGTTTGATATATTATTAATACTAAATTTTGTCACGTTAATCTAATATTAACATTAAATTTATATATATAAAAACCAATAATTGAATTATGGGTGGAGTGATAAAGAAAATCATAAAGAAATTGTCTTTAGGCTTGGGTTCCACATCTCATTTTAGTAGTTTCATTTAAGTACTTGATACAAAAACGTCATTATATTACTAATTATTATTTAATTAAAATTGGGTTTTTAAGTAAAATTTTTAATTGAATTAATCTGTGGATACATTATATAAATATTTATTTTTGTGATAATACAAGTGATACGTGGCACTCAATCCACTAATATTATCAAATAAATTTCCATTGAGTGAAAAACTTGGTTAATTAAAAGAAATGTTTGTGAAAGTATTGGTAGAAATTATCATGATGGTCCTTACAAAAGGAAGAATAAAATTTCAGGGTATTAACTTTTAACTCAACTATATATTCTAGAATCTTTTGGTTTTTCTTTCTCCAAGACGCTAGGTTTCGAATTCCATATTATTATTTATTTATTTAACTTAACTCCACGCTCAACTAATCTACTGCTTCATCTGAGTTTAATTGTAAGTATTATAATGTAAACTGCCTTTTTATCATTTTTATTACTTCACTTGGATAACATAACAATAAAATTAATTAGGTAACATATTATTTTATATCAATGTAGTATACATAAAATATAATCTTCTCAAATTAATAAATAAGAGAATAGTGCACTTCAACGCTCTCGAACTTATATTTTTTTATATTGATAGTAATGTTTATACTGATTAAGTTAAAACTTAATCGACTATAATTTTTAGAAATTATAAAAAAAATATATGTTATTAAAATAATAGTTAAAACAACTGAGTATAAAAATAAAGAATGGAATGGAATGGAGACAAATTATAATAAAGGATTAAAAAATTAAAAATGAAAAATAAAAAAGAGAAGGGGGAAGTAGGGTCCGAAACGGGGACCGCATTGTTTGTTTCTAAACAATTAGCCGCAATTTATGAGATGAATGGAAGAGAGGGAAAGTGGGACATCACGCATGAGAGGCACGTGCAGTTCACACGCTCGAATCCGGCTGGGGTCAAATTGTTGGGTTGCTGACGTGGTCCGCTCTTTCCATATGTCCACGCCTCTCTTACAACAAATATCCATCACCGGGGTTTATTAAAATTCGGCAAAATAACCCCCCTCCCGTGTCGCATTTGCAAAGTGATCAAATAGGAATGATTAAATTTTCACCATTTCTTGATATTTTGAAATTTAGTTATTGTAATTTTTTTTTTTTTCAAATTTTAACTTTTATTATTAAATACTTTTTGTTGAATAAAAAATTATGACATACTTTTAGCAATAAAATTTGTTAGCTTTAAATATATTATTTTGATATCTATACTTTTAATATAAAATAGGGATTATAAAACAAAACCTAATTAAATATATACAAGATTGTTACACCCCTATATAATGGCATGGACAACCAAGCCGATTGGCAATATGTATAAACCCTCAGAAGAACCTCTTGTAAGATCGTCCATCTTGTAATTTTTCTATCAAGCAAAACCACTTATTAACTACCATGTCCTACTCAAGAGGACCAAGACATGTTAAAGCATCACTTTGCCTAAGCTTATGGCACCGGACAACTCGGCCTATGGACTGCTAGCCCCACTTAAATTGAGTCAAGCTTGAACAAATATTTTTTTCTCTCAAGTTGACTAACCTAACTCGATTTTTAATTAAATATTTTAAAATTTTAGTTGTAAGATATATACATGTTAATATAAAATATTGTTTTATTATTTTTAAAATAATAACATGGTTTTTTAAGTGGGTCTGGCTAGGTTGAGTGTGAACCTGAACCTTTTTTTAATTTGTGTATTGCCCAACCCATAAATTAGTCTACTTACCTCTAATTCTGGACTTTACATTCTCTTCCTCTTCTAATCTGGTCATCTTATCAAACAACTCTCTATCTTATTCCAAACAGAATGAACCACCTATCTTCACCCCTTATTCAATGTATCAACAAATAACTAAATAACAGAAAAAGAAAAATTCATCAAATCCCAAATTAAGTCAACAATGAAAAATTTTAAGTAAATGATATGAACAACAAATTAATTTGTACTTGAAATTAGAAAAAAAAATTGTTAATTAGCTAACATATTGGGTCAAAACCAAAAAATTTTTAGGGGTCAAAATTAAATTGTATATATTTACGATAGTAAAAATGTAATTTTACCATTTTAATAGCCTACATCTTTATAAATTTTAAAAGATTAAATCAAATTTTTATAATTTGGGGAGGGCCAAAGTGCAATTTTACAATTAAAAATTTAAGAGGTTTAAATAGAAATTTTCCATTTTAGGAGACTGAGGCCCGTGCCAACCCCCTGTGTAACAACTCTAACCCGTATCCATCGCCGAAATACGGTTACAAAGCATTACCGGAGTTTACAGAACAAATATAGATAATTCATGTCATTTACTATTCAAATCCGAAACTATTCATATTGTCCATTGATTGGACCCTTGAGGCCCAATTTAAAGATTAGAAACAAGTCGGGACTAAATCGGGACCTCAAAAAATTTTTCGTAAAATTTCAAAATTTTTCTTATATACAAGGGTCACACACCCGTGTGGTTAGTGTAACAGTTCGATTTTAGCTAAATCGGAACAGTGGTTTCGGAACCACGAATCTGAGGTCATAAAATTATTTTAATATTCCTTTTGATGTTTACGGCATGTGATTATATATGTGTGAAAATTTCGTGAGCTAATTTTATCGTTTAAATGGTTAATTTGACAAAAGGACTAAATCGCGTGAAATGCAAAAGTTCCATTCTATTTGTTTAAGTGCTCAATTACTATGGTTTATTAAAAGAAACGTCCTTATGATATTATTATACCGTTAATATCTTGAGTGGACCATTATGGACATGTATTAATTAGTTTCATGTTTTATAAATAAGGTTAAATAAGTAATTTGGTGAATTAAGTTAATAAAATAAAACAAAACATTGTTTTTGTTCATCTTTTCCACCATTGCCAAATTTCCAAGGTGAAAAATATGATTGGACCCTCGAGGCTCAACTTAAGGATTAGAAACAAGTCGGGACTAAATCGGGACCTCAGAAAATTTTTCATAAAATTTTAAAATTTTTCTTATATACAGGGGTCACACACCCGTGTGGTCAGGCCATGTGGCATATGGGGTAGGGCACACGTCCGTGTCCTTAACCGTGTAACTCTCTTACTTGCAAGTTAATTAAGTTCAGGGGTCACACAGCCAAGTCACATGCCCATGTGCTAGGCTGTATGGGCAATTAATTTTCAAAAATTAGATGCAGGACTCACACAGCCATGGCACACACCTGTGTACAAGATCGTGTGTTACACGCGCCCGTGTCTCTACCCGTGTGTCTAATTCTAAGCATTCTGTTTTTAAATTTTAAGATGTAGGGGACACATGGCCAAACCACATGCCCATGTGCCAGGCCGTGTGTCACACGCTGTCAAGATACATGCCTGTGTGTCTACCCGTGTAGACAAAATAAGGCCATTTCCTAGCCTTATTTTTCACCCAAAATTTGCCAACAACCTACACCAACACTTACAAACACATACCAACCAATTCAAGTCATATAAGTTAAGTTTAATACAAGTATAATGTAAATTATATTAACATGTATATTCAAATTATTAAGCTTACCAAATTTTCATTTATGTACTTAGGAAAATTTGTATCATTTATATTAATTCAAATTCATTTACCATTTGATTCATGTCTCATATACTACTTAACCATTTCAAAACATATTAAACATGATATGGTTTTATCATTATATACTAAAACATATCATCCTAGCCATTCCAATGGCTAGTTTACAAACATCCGTTTTCATACCAACAATGGCCTAATTAGCCTATACATGTCATTATATCAAAGTAAGGTTTTAGTGTGATGATACTCCAACCGATCTCTAACTTTTACGAGCTTCCTAGTTGTAATGACCTGAATTTTCAATATAGTCGGAATAGTGATTTGAGATCATTAAATCTGACAAATAAGTTAGAAAATATTATAAATTTAGTGAGTATAAGTTAAACGTGAAGTTAGAAGAAAATTTGAAATAGTGAATAGTATATTGAAATAAATATTAAAATAATTAGAATCGAAAACGAGGTATTGAGATCTTGGAAATTTTAAACCGAGCCATAAACATTTTCATAAATATTTATGGAGTGTTAATAAGCTAGCAGTAAAGTTTCGTCAAGAAATTTTAAAGTTACGATAGTTAATTGAACAAAAAGGACTAAATTGTAACAAATGCAAAATTATGGAAAATGATTAAATAGCTTAAATGATAAAAGAAAGAGGACTTAAAAGGAAAATAGACCCAAGTTCTATTTGGGTTGGACGGCAAGGGCAAGAAATCAGTAAGAAAATAAGGAGAATTAAGGGTAAAATTGGAATATTGCAAAATTTACTTAATAAAACTAGGACTAAAGTGGAATTATCTAGATTTCTCCTTATTTTTCTTCATTCTCATCAGCAAAAACACCATATAAGGGTTTCTTTAAGCTGGTTTTTAATATTTTTACTGTAAGTACATTCAATTCTTGATTATTTCTTGAAATTTTTGTGTTTTTGTGACTTTTACAACTAGGTCCACTTATTAAATTCATTTTTTTTTTTTTGTTTTCATGAAAGAAATTGAAAGTTTATATGAATAAGTGCTGAAAGTATATGATGATTTAGCATGGAATTAGAGCTTTAAATTGTTTATATGCTGATTTTATTAAAAGAATTGATAGAAAGTGAATTTTTGGTACTTAATTGTAAAAGAGCTTGAAGTGAGGGTTTTATGTGGAAATTCTGAATTTCAATAGTTGTGAAATAACTTATAAATTCAGAAAAATTATCTTAATTGAGGGGTTAATTGAGCAAGGACTGATTTGTGAAAACTGTAAAATTTTGGACAAAATGGAAATCAACACCTTGCACTAAAACAGTTTTGGACAGTAGCAGTAGTCCAATTTTGAAAAATCAGCAAAAATTGTAGAAATCGAATTAGAGGATGAATAAAATATTTAATTAAAGCTTATTGATCTAGTTTCTCATAGAAGAAACGGTGTAAGCAATGAAATTGTAAATCATGAGATATAATAAATTTTATGAGACAATGTCAAAATGATTTCGGGTTCCCCTATTCTGACTTTAGAAAATCATAAAAAATTGGAGAAAATTAATTAGGGACTTAAATTTATATGTTTAGAATCCTGAATGAGTCTATTTTCAATAGAAACAAACGAGAACACCATTCGAATCTTGTACGAGGAGATAATTAAATTTTAGTAAAGAAAGGTTGGAACTGTTAGATAGCAGAACAGGGGTGACTTTAAAGAATAAACTGTACTTATTGGCTAAGCCAAAAATTCTGAAAATTTTATGGTAAGAAATATATGAGTCTAGTTTCAGGGAAAATTAGCGGATCTTAATTTGGAGTTCTGTAGCTCAAGATAAAAATAATTAAGTGACTATAACACAGATGGACAGCCTTGAATATACATAAGTAAATAGTGAAATTATAGATAATGTTACTTATAAGTGGGTTATAAACATTAAAGATGTGAAATAAAGTGAAGATGAAGTCAATACTGATAAGTGAATGATTTTACAATGACAGATCGAGAACCCGAAGTAAGTCGAGAAAAAGAAAAAGTAGCTGATTAGTCTCTAAACTTTCACGAATTTTGCAAATCGACCCAGGTAAGTTCATATGGCTGAAATTTAATGATTAAATGTTAATTTCATGAATTATATAATGTATGATGAGATATATTTGTTGATGAATTGGGAATAAAATAACAATGTGAAAATCGAATAAATGATCAAATTGAGTGGAACGTCAGATTTGAGTACTTCTGATCAATGACAAGTGACAAGTGATAAGTGGTAGCCTCGACTACACTTATCTTATCAGTGACATGTGACAAGTGATAAGTGGTAGTTTTAGCTACGCTTATCTGATCAGTGACAAGTGATAAATGTGATGTGTAAGACCATAGCAGGGCTATGGCTTCAGAAAGTGATAAGTGATTATATGCAAGACCACAGTTATACTATGGCAAAGTGGAAGTGAAGTACTCAACTTTCCGTAACCGTTCCCTAATTTGATTAAGGATGGTAAGTGACAAATGGGCCCAAAAGAATTAAAGTAAACGGATAAATGGTAGTGAGTTTATACAAAGGAACTCACCAGTGATTGTAGTTGACATGTGAACTTAGTAATTGTGTATATTGTATAAGTGTATGGATGTTTGGTAAGATTCATGTTTTATGCATATGAACTTACTAAGCTTCTATAAGCTTACTTGAGTGTATTCAATGTCTCTTATAGATTGACGTGTAAATATACGGAGGATTGGATCAACACTGAAGATCACACTATCCAGATTATCTCCGGTATCTTTTGTAAATTTCCTTTTTGATTTATATGGCATGTATATGGTTCGATAATTATATACATACTAAGACTTGTTTAATGTATATGTATTAAAGTAAAGAGGGATGAATATGTTAAATAGTATAATTATAATAGAAGTATGATTTGGTATCAAATTGATTGAAATATATTGGTTGGTTTGGATTGGTCTCGGTTTTAAAATTTGTAGGGAATGTTGGATATCTATAAAGGGGTTATATTGAGTTCATAAAAAAAATCAGGATTTTGCGAAAAATTCCCTATGACTTTGATTTAACCTCGGTTTGATCCCGATGCATGTTTTGGACTTTGGAGACCCATCTAAGGGACGTCATGATATGTTTCAATGAATGAATAGTATTTTACTCATAATAATGGAAAATTAATTTGGTAAACTCTGGTAATGCCTCATACCCTATTCCGGCGACGAATACGGGTAGGGGGTGTTACACTAGCACTATAAAATAGAAGAAAATAAACCCAGAAACATTTAATACTTAGTAAGTCCGTATAATAGGAATTTAACTTACCATATATTTACATTTAAGATAAGTACATAATAATGCATCCAAGCAATTTGGCTATAAACCTAAAACACAACTTCAATAATCATGTTAGTCAAGTAATTCACATAATACCAAGAACATGGATGAGCTCATCATTTAATGTTTTTCATATACATATGCTTTCCATATCATTATTCCATATTACATGTACATTTTCATGACAATTCATTTCAGATTCAATTTAACATTGTCAAAAATTTTTTGTTTGTAACACCCCCTAACCCCACACCGTCCCCAGAACAGGGTCACGAGGTATTACCGGAACCATACACTAACTTACGAAATAAAAAAGAGGCATAAATTTGAGTTTCAATCAAAAACCCTCTATGTACCATCAAATAATTCTTAATATAGGCCTACGGGACCCAAAATAAGTTTAGCCGGGATCAAACCGGGAACTTTTAAAAATTTTCTTGAAAAACAGGGGCACATGGCCGTGTGGCTTGGGACATGCCCGTGTGGACAATCCGTGTGGAATCACATGGCCGTGGGGCCAGGCCGTGGGCAGTCCTGACTTGCCACACACGGCCGTGTGACTAGCCCGTGGAAGAATCTGTTTCTCCCACACGGCCAGGGCACACGCCCATGTGATTTGGCCGTGTGAAAACTGCATGTTTCATCATTTTAAGCTATTTTTACCCACTAAACATACCAAATACATACCCAATTAATTGACTTATAAATGACAATCAAAAATCATTCAAATTAATTTCAAACTTAGCAAAAACTCATTCGTTCACTCATAAAACTTCTTAAGGTTTATAAACCATATTTACAATCAAAATATTTCACATTTACAAGTAACAAATACTAAACCTAGTACATGCCACATTACCAAAAGATAAGTACATCACCACAAATTGGAGCTGAGATCGGGATTGACTTGGATGCTTGACGAAACCTCAACTTTACCTAACCTGCGCACGGAAAACAACTATACACTGAGTATTGGAAATACTCAGTGGTATTATCATAATTCAAATTTTATCAACAACAACAATATACCAAGTCATATACAAATCATCCACATAGTTATATATCAAACTACCTTATAACCATATTTGGTTCACCATTCCTTCATTCACATACAAATATTCAACTCACATTTCAAATTAAACAATTCATGAATCTTTAGTCTACCATTCATTCACACATATACATAATCAATAATAATCTTTTAAGAACCTTGGTTCATGTATTCAATTTCATAACACATTTCCATTTCCCATTCTATATCACATTAACATTTTCACTCTTCATTCAATAATTCAAATGAATAATTTCGATTGATTTTTATCATTTCACTTAATTACCCCTATTAACATGACTCGGACTTTGGCGGATATACGGATCCAACCAAACACACCATATTGGCACCCAGTGCCTCATCAGATAGTTCGAAGCAAAGTTGACACCCAGTATCTCATCGGCCTAGCCGAAGTAAAGTGGTACCCAGTACCTCATCGAATCTATCCGAAGCAATATGACACTCCAAGTGTCTCATCGACTCAAGGTCGAAGTAACCCTGAACACTTCCAATCCTATGGCATGCCAACTATATCCACTAAGCCCGAATAGTTAATAGGGTATCGAAAACATATATCAATTTCAATCACTTTCTCTTGTTTTCAATCAAATTCACATCATTTGCTCTTTGGCCACATTTTCTTACATAATTTTCAATTCAAGCATAACTTCCATTCTCAATTGATCAAAATCATTTCCATCAACTCAATAACATTAATAACTCGATCTCATTTGCATACTAACATTGCACAATTCAATCATATAATTCAATCTCACTTGCATATTTTTGCTCATCAAATAAATCTAATACACATTCAATCCAACATCAATATTTACCCCACATTCAATTTCCATACACATATATTAAATAAATTAAACACATAATAAAAAATAATTTAAATTATGATAATACAAACCGATATTTTCCCGAGCTACTCCTTGACCACTTTTTCTTTTCCCTTCGTATTCGATGGCTCAGTTTCCTTGTTGGCTACGAAGATTAGCATAATTATAATCAATTAACAACACACATAATTCATACAAATTTCTAAGTTTCTATACAACTTTTCTCATAATACCGAATTTGTCCTAATTAACTTCATCTTCTCCATTTTGACAATTCATATCATTTCCTTATTCAATTTCCATCAAAACTTCAATATAACTATCAAAATTTTACCAATTTTCCATAATTTCGAATTTCTTTCAATTTAACCCTTAAAACTTAAAACTTATAACCTATTCTACAAATTAGTCTTTTAATCAATTCAAATCAATAATTTAATCAAATTAATCCCTACTTTCATCATTCACTCAACATATACCCTACTCACATATCCATTAACTTTCAATATTTCCGTATAAATTCAAGAATATCTTCTTCTAAGACTCCAAAAACATCAAAATTACAAAGAAATGGACTTAATTGACTTACCAAATTAATCTCCAAGCTTTAATCCTTCAATTTTCCCTTTTTCCTTCTTTCTTTCCTTTTCACGTTTTCTCTGTAACTTTTTTATTCTTTTTCTTTTGTTTTCTTTATTTTATTAACCTTTATTTCATTTACTAATTTTAATTACTAAAATATTTAATTAAAAACAAATAAAATTAATACACATGTATTACACACATACATACACATGTACCATTCATCACCATACATTTGTCTCTATCATAATTAATCAACAAAAATTATAATATCACATATTTAATTTTAATTATAACAAATAAATAAATAAATATCATTTACTTAATAATTAAGCAAATACATATATAACATACATTTGTACCAATAAAATTAATACACATGTATTTTATCCATCATTCACACATGTCACTTTTATGGTCTAATTACTAATTTAATCCTTTAATATTTTTCAATTCTATAATTAAACTTTTGCATTCTATTCGATTTAGTCCTTTCTACTAATTATTTCTAATTAAACTAAATTCACTTCACCAAAATCTAATTCAACTTATAACTAATTTCATAAATATTTTTAATAAATACTTACGGACTTATTTTCCTAAGACGGAGGCCCTACGACTCGTTTTTCCGGTGCTCGTAGAATTTTAGGTCGTTACATCGTTAAATTTGTTTGAATTATCGATGGATACACTTATATAGTACACTTAAAGTGTACAAAACTGAAATCCGTCAATTCATATCCGGGGGCACTCAATTAAGGCATATAATCGGGAAGTACACTCTCGAGCCTTGTAACAAGAAGCTCACATAGAGCCATTTCAGGAAGTTCATAAAGAGCTTATCGAGAAGCTTATCCGGGCTATATAACCGGAAGCTCATAAGAGCCATAATGGGGAAGTTCACAAAGAACCATATCGAGAAGTTCACAAAGAACCATATAACGGGAAGTTTCGGAAAGCCAAATATCGGGAAATTCAAGCGAGCACTATCGGGAAGCTCACAAAGAGCCAATTTTATAGGAAGCTCATGAAAAGCCTATAATCGGGGTGCTTATAAGAGCTAAGGTGTGTCTACAACAAATGTAGGATCACAACCTATCAGGACACTCCGAAGAGCTATAACGGGAAGCTCACAAGAATACTATAACGGGAAGCTCGCAATACTACAACCAATTGGGATATCTAGTGTCGAAACCATTTTTAATTTTGAAAAATATGAATCGACTTTTAAAAAAAACATGGATGGAGTCGCCATCAATCCTTTTTGAGGTGTAATTGGGCCACCTTATAAAGCATTTTGGTCTACGAATTAAAACGGGTTCGCGAGTCAGTTACGTACGATGAATGATTAGCACCCTCGTAACGCCCAAAATTGGTATCAAATTGATTAACAAATGTCCTTATTGTCGAAAATTTGAAGAGATTTCAAAATATGATTCTTTTAGAAAATATTTGGGTAAATTAAACTTGTGTTGAAGACCATCTCGCCTCAAAGCAAAATGTCATATCTAGTACGTTAAAACACAATATTTCAGCCCTTGAGCATGAGCTTGCCTTCTATTTAAAAAATCATGCGTTTTATTCTTAAAAGGATATTCGGATATTTAAATCAAACGGAAAAACGCAACCCAGTACGTTAGGGCACGATTTCTCAAATTTTAAATACAAAATATTACCTTTATTTAAAAAAACTTTAAGGGTGAGCCGATAAAAAGGATATTCGAATATTTAGACCGAACAAAAAATCGAAACCCAATACGTTAGGGCACGATTTTTCGAGCTTCCAAATACGAAAAATTGCCTTTTATTTTTAGAAAAAGATTGAGAGTAAATCGATGAAAAGGATATTCGAGTATTTAGATCGAACGAAAAAACGAAACCCAGTACGTTAGGGCACGATTTTTTCGAACTTCCAAATATAGAAAGTTGCATTTTTTTTAAAAAACAATCGTGAGTAAATCGATGATTGAATGAATAAAAAAACAAATTTTATACAATAATAATGGTACACAACATAAAAATAATAATACATCTATAGTGCCAACAATATGTTGATAATGAAACATAGTAATAAGAAAGTTTAATAATACTAATAAATAGTAATAACAATAGTAAGAAATATAATCAAGATTGTAACACCCCCTAACCCTACACCGTCGCCGGAACAGGGTCACAAGGTATTACCGGAACCATACACTAATTTACGAAATAAAACGAGGCATAAATTTGAGTTTCAACTTTAAACCCTCTAATTTCCATTAATTAGACATTAATATAGGCATACGGGGCCCAAAATAAATTTAGAAATTGATTCGGGATCAAACCGGGAACTTTAAAAATTTTTCATAGAAAACAGGGGCACATGGTCGTGTGGCTTGGGACATGCCCGTGTGGACAGCCCGTGTGAAATCACATGGCCGTGGGGCCAGGCCGTGGGTAGACTAACTTGCCACACACGGCCGTGTGACTAGCCCGTGGAAGCTACTGACTTCCCCCACACGGCCAGGGCACACGCCCATGTGATTTGGCCGTGTGAAAACTGCATGTTTCATCATTTTAAAGCTATTTTTACCCTCAAAACATCCCTAATACATGCCCAATTAATTGGCTTATAAATGACAATAAAAAATCATTCAAATCAATTTCAAACTTAACAAAAACTCATTCATTCATTTCAAGAGCTTCTCAAAGTCTATACACTATATTTACACCCAAAATATTAAATATATACAAGTGACAAACATTAACCTAGTACATGCCACAATATCAAAAGATGGATACATCACCACTAATTTGAGCTGAGATCGGGATTGATTTGGATGCTTGACGAAACCTCAATTTTACCTATCCTACGCACGGAAAACAACCGTACGCTGAGTATTGGAAATACTCAGTGGTATTATCATAATTCAAATCATAACAACAATTCAATAACATAACATGTATAAATAGCTAATAAATCATACACATAAATTCATACTAAGACAAAACAATACAAATAAAGGGTTCAATGTATAATCTTCAAGATTTCTAACAACTCAAGAATCATTGGTTCTTTCCACAACCACATATAAATTTCCACATTCACATTTCAAGTAACACACTTCATAAGCTTTTGGTTCATGCCTCATTTTCATTGCACAATCTCATTTCACGTTTTATATCACAACATTCCTTTCACTTTTCATTCACTAATTCAAATAAGCAAATTCCTGCAATTTACTCATTTCATTTGTTTACCCCTATTAACATGACTCGGACCTCGGCGGATATGCGGATCCACTTAACATATCAGAATGGCGACCAACGCCTCATTGGCATAGTCGAAGTAAAGTGGCTACCAAAGCCTCATCGGATAGTTCGAAGTAAATCAAATCTATGGCACACCAAGTACCTCATCGGCTGAGCCGAAGCAAAGTGGCTACCAAAGCCTCATCGAAACTATCCGAAGCAAATCTATGGCACACCAAGTGCCTCATCGACTCAAGGTCGAAGAATCTCTGAATTGTTCCAATCCTATGGCATGCCAACTATATCCACTAAGCCCGACTAGTTAATAGGGTTCCGTAATCACTTATTCGTTTCACTTTCACTTTCCATTGATCATAATCACATAATCACCAAGCAATTCCAATTCATTACACATAATCATTCATCCACCAATCAATTCACATTTCAATTCCAACACTTTAAATCCATATACATTCCAATACTCACATTTAATAACATACAATTCAAATACTACTACTTAACTAAATTTCCATTTCCATTCATTTGAACATAATGAAATCAAATATATAAATAATAAATATAAATGAATTATGATAATACAAACCGATTTCTCGAGCTATTCTTCAACTACTTTCTCCTTCCCTTTCGTATTGGACGTCTCGTTTTCCTTGTTTGCTACGAAAATTAGCAAATTTACAATTAATTAATAATACACACATTTATACAATTTACTAACTTTCCATGCAACTTTTACTATAATACCAAATTTGTCCCAACTAACTTCATTTTCTTCCTTTTAACAATTCACCTCATTTTCTTATTCAATTTTCATCAAAACTTTCATATAACTATCAAATTTTCATCATTTTTCCATAATTTCAAATTTCTTTCAAATTAGTCCCTAAAACTCAAAACTTATACCCTATTTTACAATTAGGTCCTTAAATCAATTCTAATTAATAACTTTATCAAATTAATCCCCAATTTTATCATTTTCTCAACATGAACACTATTCAAAAGTCTATCAACTTTCAATATTTCCACATAAATTCAAGAGTACTCAACTCTAAAGCTTCAAAAACATCAAAATTACAAAGAAATGTACTTAATTGACTTACCAAATTAACTTTCAAGCTTCCAAACCCTAATTTCTCCTTTTTCCTTTCTTTTCTTCTTTCTTTCCCCCAATTTCGTTTCTTTCTCTGGTAACTTTCTCTTCTTTTTCTTTCTTTTGTTTCTTTATTACTTAATTAATTAACTAATATAAAATATCTAATTATAACAAATAAAAATAATAATACACATGTTTTACACACATACATACACATGTATCATCCATCACCATACACTTGTCTCCATCATAATTAATCAACAAAATTATAATATTTACCTATTTAATATTATTTATAACAAATAAATAAATAAATAAATAAATAACATTTACTTAATAATTAAGCAAACACATAGAACATACATTTGTACCAATAAAATTAATACACATGTATTTTATCCATCATTCACACATGTCACTTTTATGGTCTAATTACTAATTTAATCCTTTAATATTTTCTATTCTTAAAATTAAACTTTTACCTTCTATTCAATTTAGTCCTTTTTACTAATTATTTCTAATTAAACTAAATTCACTTCACCAAAATTTAATTCAACTTATAACTAACCTTATAAATATTTTTAATAAATACTTACGAACTTATTTTCCTAAGACGGAGGCCCTACGACTCGTTTTTCCAGTACCCGGGAATTTTGGGTCGTTACAAAGATAATAAGAAAGGTAATAGCGATATCAACGATAATAAAAAAAAGGGTAATAACAGTAATATGTTAATGACAATACTAAATATAGTGATAATAATAAAATCAAAATAATAACAATGCTAAATTAATAATGGTGATGGACAATAAATAATAATAATATAATAGAATATATAAAAAATATTAAGTGACTTAGTAATAAATAATAATAGTAAAAATGGCAGCAGTGATTAGTAAAAATTGTAGGAATAATATAATAAATATAATAATAAGTATAATAATAACCATATTGAAAATAACTAGTTTTAAAAAAATAAAAAATAATAATATAATGAATATAATAATAATGATAATATTAATAAAATACTAATATAATTATCGAAAACAATTAATTTGAAAACAAATAACAAAAACACGAAAAGGGACTAAATTCGAAAAGAAATAAAATTAGAAGTAAAAATCAAAGGCATATGCGCATAGGGTCGAATTGAATTTAAAATGGGAATTTGAGTCAAAATTCGCAGGATTAAAAGAGGAGAAGGATTGAATTGGGAACGTGCGCACAACCCAGGGGATTAAAATGGATAAATACCCCCTTTCCAACATGGCACCGTTCACCAGTTGCACTTAAACTCTGCCCTTTTTCCCAAAACATGCCAGGCCATTTCCCTTGAAAAGCACAAAACCCTAGCCCCTTTCAAATCTTTTTCTTTAGCCGAAAACAACAAAGCCAAGACCCAAGGCCTCCGCCCATCCCAACCTTTTGCTTGAACGCTATTACTTCATCGGAAACAGCGATTAACGACGCGCAAAGGTTCGGTTTAAAACCAAGGTTTGAAGATTAGATCCATTTTAGCACTGAAATCCCCTCCCAAAACTCCGATTGCGACAAATGAGGAGGAAATTCTAATGATATGCTCACCAAGATATCTATCCCTTTCATTTTCTTACCTTTACATGCAATCAAAAATAAATGAAGAATCAAGAAGAAATCAATTGAAAAAGGAAAAAAGTGAAAAGAAATCTAATATCACCTTTCAAAAACTAATTTTAATTGCTTTTCCTTCTCCCCTCTATGAATGCGTATACCCCTATTTATATACATCGGATTTACTAAAAATAGCCTAACTAATTTAATAATAAAATAAAATAAAATAAAATCTTTCTATTTTTAGCCTTTTACCAAGTCAACAAAATTTGATAACCCCTTAGTTTTCTCTATCTTTCTGATTTGGCCACAATTTAATGATTGTCTTTCAATTTGGCCCCTTTTTGGCTTCGATTATTATTTTTTCGAGCCCAGGCCAAAATTGGCCTATTACATCTTGTATCCATCGAATGCCATTATTCAAATGGGATTTAATATTTATCGAGCTTTGTCGGATATGTAACCAATTTCAAATATTTGACAGTTATACAATTCACATACTGAACATTTAATTCAAACATATAAATATACACAATTTAGTTACACGAACTTACCTCGATGCTTGTTCATATACGAAATCTATTAATCCGAATTTTTTTGTTTCCCTCGATCCAACTCGGTATTAGGTCTTTAAGGATCTATGTAAATGAATTTAATCATCAACTTAATCCATTTCATACTCAATTTAATTCAACTTACATCCTAGGCAAAATTACTGTTTTGCCTCTAAACTTTTCATAAATGACAATTTCATCTTTAGGCTCAGAAAATGAAATTCATGCAATTTATCCCTTATTACAAGCCGAGTCGATTTTCATATATAATAATTAAAGTCCATAAATTTCACAAAATTAAAATTTTTCTATAAATTTTACAACTTTACAATTTAGTCCCTAAATCACAATTTCATGAAAATTCATTTTAGAAAAGTTGTTTATCTATCAACAACCTTTTATTTTCTACCATAAATTTCAAAATTTCAGCATATTCATCCATGGCAAAAATTTTATACTTTGATAACTTTGCAAATTAATCCTCAAAATAGATAAATTAAGTGATCCCGATCTCGGAAATATAAAAATTACTGAAGGACAAGAATACTTACCCAATTAAGCCAAGAAAGCTTACTTTCTCTTTCCTAGGGTTTCCATGTATTTTTGGGAAGAAGATGATATAAAATGATGATATTTTTCTATTTAATTTAATTATTATCTTTAATTTTTCTGTTTTCCAATTTAGTCATTTTGTTTTTCTATTTTTTCATGGATGAATCACAAAAAATATCTACTAACTTTTTCTTAATCGTCTAATTACTATATTAGGATCTCAAATTTTGAATTCCATAGCTATTTAATCCTTCTAGCTACTAGAATTCAAGTTTTGTATTTTATGCAATTTGGTCCTTTCCATAATTGAACACATAATCGGTAAAATTTTCTTATCAGAATTTTCATATATCTTTCCTATCATAATGCAGACCATGCAATAATTTTAAAATAAATTTTCTTTCTAACTCAGATTTATGGTCTTGGAACCACTATTCTGATTTCACTGAATATGAGCTGCTACACCCTGGGTTTGCCACTGCCAACATATTAACATGAAAAATTCATATTAAAGTTAAAAGAAATGATCTATTATTTATAGTATTTATATTAATAATGATTGAGTTTCGGTGTAACTTCTACCTTTGAGTTTAATTTTTAAAGATTGAACAAATTTTTTTATGATATAATGATTCTTTTAGCCTTCCAACTTTATAAAAAAGTTATTTTAGCCATATATTTATTTTTTTGTCACTTTTAGCCTTTAAACTTGTATTTTTAGTTAAATTGCCCCAAAATAGATAGAAAAATTAACATTTGTTAATTTTGTTGGCGTGGCTTACATGCGGGTTGCATTGTAGATGGCACATTAGTACTTAATTAATTTTTTAAAATTAAAAAAATATTTTTTACTTTTTTTTATAATTTTTAATAATTTTTAAATCTCAAAAATAGTTTTTATAAATTTTTTGAAAATTTAAATTTTATAAAATTAATTAAACATTGATGTGTTATCCACATGGCGATCCATGTGTATGCAATGTGAGAAAAGTTAAAAAGAACGTTAACTTTGCCATTCATTTTGGGGTGATTTAACAAAAACTGCAAGTTTAAGGCTGAAAGCAAAAAATTAAATGGACTAAAATGATTTTTTTGGTAAAGATGGAGTGTGAAATAAGTCATTATGCATTTTTAATTAGTTATGGAATCATGAAAAATATTTTACAGGCCTTCATACTAGGGACAACAAAACTCGAATCACCCCATGGATTTCAAACCGATCTAATTCAAATGGAACATATTTTTTTGAAAAGTGGATGCAGGGTGTGATAGGGCGATGTGGATTTTTTCTTTTAGATAGTAAATATGGAGCAATTATGGTAATTCTTGCCCCACCCCGACCAGCACTAGTATATGAAATTACCATTATATCATTTTATATATAAATTATTAAAAGGTTAGTAGAAACAAAAACTAGAATAAAAATAATATATATTTTAAAAAAATTATGTTTAAATATTTACTTGGGTTTAAAAAAATTAAAAATAAGTAATAAAATTGAAGTGGAGTGAAGCAGAGATGGATGAATTTAACTTCTATAGAAGTTGTAATTGCTTTAAAGATTATACATATATAATAGAGTGGGGCGGGTGATAGAGCGAAGCAGCAATCAATTTAATAATATTTGTCTCCGCGCAGCTTCATTACTATCCCTACTTTGTATATCTAATACCTCTTTATAATTTACAATCACATCTTCTTAAGGTGCGATATTAAAGTTGGATATATTTAAAATATTTAATTGCACAAAGCTTTCTCTATTTAAAATTTTATTTTTAAATATAACTAATATATATATATATATATATATATAATTACTGACAAGTGATTTAAAGGGGAAGTAAACTTTCTTTTCCATACATTTAAATAATGTGTGAATTTTAAAATTGTTAATTGTTGAAGAATTTTAACTATAATTCAAACAAAATTAATTTTAGAGGACAAAATGTACGAAAACACCTATAATTTTTAAAAAAATCATATATGTATATAACTACATGTTGTCATTTGCTTACAAAAGGAATTACTTTATCTAAAAAATATTATTTTGGTCTCCCACAAAGTAAGTGTCATAAATTCAAATCTCGTATATATAAGTGGACATAAAAATATAAAACCCAAATGGGAGGTTCCATTTCTAAAAGAAATAAATGATGGAAGTGTGAAAAATGTGGATCCTCATCATTTGCAAAGTAAAAAAGAGTCCACACTAGGATTTTATATGAATGATGATAATCGTACGTGGGGGCAGTCCGAGACTTCCAAATTCAACTTTTATTTCTAAAGCCAATAAAACTAAAATTAGTGTGTAATGGGTTGACGGTATATAATTTCATATAATTAAGAGTAAAGTTACACTAACATGTCATCGTCTGATTAATTAATAAATATATATCAAATATCAACCCATAAAAATATGCTAGATTTTTCATTTAAATTATGAGTTTCATGTTCTATTATGGAAGGGTGAAGTAGAATTTTTTTTTAATTTAAAACAATTATATCAATTATACGAATGAAGACCCTAGAAAAGAGCATAAATTAAGAATCATTGTGATCATAAAAAACAAGCAAATTTGTCTTCAGCGGCGGCAGAAATTGCCTGTTTTGCTGTCGTTGTATTAGTTTATTAGGCATGGATGCAATTGCTTTCTTACAATAGGAACCATTATTTTATTATCTTTGTTGGTCATAAAACAACTTTCTGTTTCGTTACCCTTGTTCCTCTCTCTTACAACAAAACCAAATCATATTGGAATACGACAACATGTAATTCCATGATAAATTATTGAGTTTGTTAAGAGGTAAAGCTTGGGATGGAAATAAAATTAAAAACACCCATCTTTTGTATTAAAATAAACATAAATTGGCTGAAACTTCCAATTTTGGTTGTTACATCAGCTTCAGCAATGCTTCAATTTTTGTTAATTGCAAGGAGCAGGACACAAGACATTAACACATAATGACGATATTTAATTAAAACTACAACAGTTTCAATTGTGTATTTATAGAAAGGGGAGGAGACCCGGTGGTTAGGTGAATGGTGTAGGGCAGGTAAACCAGTAGGGGTCTAAGGATAGCTGGATAGGGTACCCTAACCTAAGCTAGAAACCTAAATAAAATGTGGGATTGGAGAGGAGGGAGGGGGGGGGGTTGGTACTCAATTGTGGGGAAATCTGTTAGGAAGATAGGGTAGAGATATTGATGTCCCCAGTTTTCCCCATCCCATCAAATACCAAATCAAATGAGCAGCACCAAATTCTCCACCTTTTGCTATGTTGTTTTTTTTTTTGGGTTTCGAGTGGCATTGAGTTATTCGCTGTTATCTGTGCCACTTCAACTAACCTATGCTCCCTCCCCCCCTTCTTGGGGTCTATTGTTAATTTTTATTTAAATTTGAAAATTTAATCAAAATCTCCGAACTTTATTGACTTTGATTTGAAGGAAAATTATTTGATATATTATTAGTGAAACATTTTTTTTAAATTTTAAGTGTGTTAAAAGGTTTGATAAGTATATTATAGAATATAGTGAAAAATAAAAAAAATTATATAAATAACTGTGACACTTGTCATATCTTAAATTTATTTGTGAAATTTAAAAAACTCAATTAATAACGTAGAAAATAATTACTCTTAATTTAAATATGTTAAATTTAAATTAGGATTAATTTCAATTTGAAGGAAATTAATTAAATCCAAAGTTAAAATGATTTGAACAAGTAACCAAAAGACTTGAATTTGAAATGATCTAAACTTGAATAGACTCGACTAAAAAAACTTGACATTTAAACATGTATCACAAAGTTGAAATGAAGTAAAATCATAATGTGTTAAGATTGAAACAATTCAAACATTTTAAAACCGGAATTGAAACCAAAACAATTCAACAAGTGAAATTGGAAGCCTGATTGAAACCCGCCATCTTTGTTCAATCTTGTACAAGTGTTAATTTGGAATTTTACCCCAACATTAGAACATAATAAGAAGTTTTCTCTCAAATTAAAACTCTTTCTATCATCGCTCAACCTTTCCAATGCAAAATCTTATGGGTGGGCGACCGCCTGTTTTTTTAACGACAGGCCTCCACTCCATCCTGGTCACACTCCCTTCTCCCCATCCCCAACCCTTCCTCTCTTTTTCATATTTCTCACTCTTTCCATGTTTCTCCCACATCCATCTCAGACACCTTTCCCTTGTTCTTGCAGAACTTTGCTCGCTCCTTATGCATCATTTGACATGAGGAGGTGCCCTTTTTTAAAAATTAAAAAATAAAAAACTTTCTCGAGTGGGTTATGGCTCATTTTTTCCCCTATCCATTGGGGCTCGCTTTTATCAATCTATGATACTCTAATGGTTCCATTGAGAAGAATATGGTTGTCGTTGACGGATGTTATGTACCGGCTCAGGGAGATTAGATCTAGTGGTTGATGTGGATTGTGTCTGTGACGTTCATGTTCTTGCAACCATTTTTTCTCTGAAGCATTGGGTTTGGAGAACAAATGTTTTCCCATGTCTCTATATTTTCCGCAGGATTTTAATTTATTTTTTGTTACATAACGATTATATAAATTTTTATTTCCATTTTAAAATATCACACAAATAAATTTAACAATATTAAAATTTTTACTTGAATTTTAAAATATAAAAAATTAAATTATTACAAATAAAAATAATATTATTTAATTAAATTTCTTTTTTTTTCTTGATAAAATATTTAATTAAATTTCAAATGTATAAAAATAGCTAAGTTTTTTTAAAGTGAAAGATTTACCAACTCAGATGGTAGAGAAATAATTTTATTTAATTAGAATAAAAAAGAAAAAACCTTATGGGTTGCATTCATTTAATAGGTGGTGTTGGCTTAAATTCCATAGCTCATTGGGACAAAAAGATTTCAAATCTAGGGTTGTCTTATATTGAAATTTGTTTTATGTAGAAAGAATTAAGAAGCGTAGTACAATCTTGACATATATATATATATATATATAAAATTCTCACTTTTATTACGTCCCAAGTGATATCTAAGGAATGGGGACAAAATTTGAAACATAGAGGGGCCTCTCATTTCACAAGTGGGGACACCATTTTAAGTTAAAGATTTTAAATTGGATCTACATCCAAACTCGGTTCTCTCTCGTTTTATGATTTGGGGTTTGGGGAAGATGACAGCATTTGGAGATTCAGTTCTAGATTTTGTGCAGACCTATCGACATGGGTTGGGTCACAATCACATTTAACTCATTTTAATGTTCGTTGCAAGAAAAAGATCCTTCTTTCATCCTCAACCAAACGAAAACACACTCTCTGCACTGCCCATCCTTAAACATCTTATTTAAATTCAGACAACAATGATCATTAAACCTTTTGGTGCATGTTTAACCACTCAATTTATGTGTTTTTTTTTTTTTTTTGTTTTAACCAGTGATATTCCTTTTTCTTTCAGCCAAAGAATGTGAGTAATATATTTTCTCCTCGATATGATTGCTAATAGGAAAATACATTAGTAGTTAATTATTGCTTCTTTTCCAGAAATTCATTGGTGTCCATGGGCTTAATTTGTTTTTAGCCTGAATTTGGTAATAATTTTTAGGGATTCAACAAATTTATTAAAATCCAACGTGAAAATAATTTTTAAGTTTAAGAATTAATTTAAATAAAAAAATTAAAACCCAAAGTAATTATCAAATTTAAAGTTAAATTGGATCAAACCCAAAAAATGCATTAAGTGAATTATTTAATTTGAATTGGTGGACAAAGATGGCATCCAGCAAGTTGAAATGCCAACAACTTCATTGCCTAAGATTAGTTTATATTTTAACGTAAAAAATAAATTAAGGTCTCTCCCACAAAGACAAATAATGTGGTTGATGATTATTGATTAAGAAAAATAACTAGTTTCAAAGGATAATCATGATTCTAATTAGTTATTATTGGCTTGTTCATATATTCTAATTCATTTATTTTTATTAATTCAAATAAGGAAAACGAAGAAGAAAGATGATGATGGAATGGGGTCCTACCACTACCACCCAAGGAAGCTTAAGCAAAGGCAACACAAGTGGCTGAGATGAAATAACAGAAGGTAGTGCCCCCCCCAACTTTACATAACACACCTGCTTCTTCTACCCAATATTCCACTCATGCATATCCCTAAATAATATTAGGGATCCATCATTTCGATAAGGTTAGCCCACACTTTGACAAATAATAGTTTTGCTTAAAAGGACCTTCATCATTCCATCTACAATTTTATTACCATAACATCTTAATTTATTCATTTAACCCATCCTTTTTTCTTTTAAAAGCTATTGATTTTCTTCATACAAATCAAAGTATCCAAAGCCATTGAAAAGCAAATGAATGGAAGCCCATATCTGAAAAGGGTGAAGAATTCCTTTTAATTTCAAGGTTTAACCTAAGAAAAATAAACATGTGGGCTCAATATTTAGGCCCATCTTTTAAACACCAGTGCGTACTTTTTCATTTATACATGTATCTCATGTAGAAACGACAAACACATTTTAGCACATTAATTGTGTTTAGCATTGGTAATGGTCGGCCGTTGGTTCTTTTAAGTAAGAATCCCCACCCCCCGGGGGCCTTAATGGTTCTTAAAGTGAAGTTGCGACTTTTGGAGCCCACTTGGGCCTTTATATGTTTTTGCTTCGAATACGAATGCCAAGTATTTGATTGGTTTCTCAGTGGAGAAGACTAATTGGTTGACTTGATCTGCAACCCCTACTTTGAGATGCAAAATTGGGATCATCCATCAATTCAATGGGATTTACGGTATGGGATTTTGGCAATGAACCCTTTCGGGTCCTCTTGCAGTCTAATGGCAAGGATCATATATTCAACTAGGCAGGTGATTAGTTCAGATTGGGATAATATTATGGGAAACTAGTGCAGATAAAGAAACAAACAGATGATGTGATCCCTGACTTTTCATATTTATTATTAGATATGCATTTCATCATGAATTTAAAGGCGGTTGACATCCCTTTGGAATGAGGTTGTTTCGCCAAGATTAAAGAACTTTTTTGGGGAGATTATTGCGTGGTTTTGTGCCTTGTATTAGTAAGCTTTTGACACTTGGGGCGAATATTGACTCTTTTTTGTCCGAGATGCCGTCAAGCTAATGAGGACTTGGATCTCATCTTTATACATTGCCCTTTTGCACTTGCTGTGTGGCAGAAACTTGGTTTTGTACCGGGTTATTCCTAGAACTTTGGCTAATCAACAAGATGACAGGAGGAGGTGTGTTTTGGGAATGTTATGGGGGGTATTTGGCACAGCAAGAATATGGTGGTTTGGAAACAAAAAGTTATGATGGCAGGCCAACTTGTCCAACATGTGGATGAATTTATGTAATGTTGGTTGGGAGTGAGGTTGGTTCACAACTCTTAGGTTGTCATGCGTACGTCGGTTGAGGCGGGGAATGTTCGTTGGCAGAGGCCGGATATTGGAAAGCTTAAATGTAAGGTTAACATAACCATTTTTGCTGATAGTGGGTGTATGGATGGGCGGCAGTTGTGCGAAATGATTCAGACTTTGTGCGGTGTATTTCCGATTTCATGAAGAGCACTCTTAATCCCTTCCAGTCAGAAATCCTTACGGTGCGGGAGGCCTTTTATTGGCTCAAGTCTTTGCATTTAGATAATATTGCAACGGAGATTGGTAGCTAAAGGCTTTGGCAAGCTTTTCATGCTGATAGAGTGGATGCTTTGGATTCAGGTTTATTATTAAAGGATTGTGTTTCTATCGTTTTGAAATTTCAATCTTTTTTGTTATGTTGAATTTATAAGGATGCTAATAAGGATACTATGTCTTAGCAAGGGGAGCTCTGTACTTCCCTTCCACTATTGCTAATATTGTTGATACTGAGAAATTGTCTAATCTAGATGAAAATGTGGGGAGAATATAGGTGAATGTTTTATCCTCGTATGATGTTTCCAGTTTTTTCTCATAAAAAACTGACCCCAATTCAATGCATTATTTAAATGAATGCCATTCTATCTAAGGGTGGTACTGGTAGGGTATGTAAAATTACAGAAGATGACATAAAAGATTCAAAAGATTTAGAATAATTCTGACACATTATTCCATGAATCTGTTCCGCTAAAAACATGTTTAAGCACTCTCTCTTTGGACCATTGGTATTTTTCCTTTGCGGGGCCACGATTAAAGCATGCTTGTTCCTAAAGGATGTGCTCTTTAGTCGCTTTACTTCCATTCCTTCCATTATTTCATTTGAGTCGTATGATAAGATCAATTCTTATGCTAATCTATGGAGTTGAGATAACAAGCAGATTTAATTTCTGAGATCTTTTCCTCCCTGGCTTACTGAAACAAAGAGCCCCTCTCTGCTGAAATGGAAAACCCTGGTGCCTTCTCAAAACAAAATTTCCGTAGTCAACACATTGCTCTTGTTATTTCTTCCTTGAATCATATTTCAGAACATAGCTAAATAACTAAGAAAAAGGGTCAAAAATAGGAAGGTCATATCATAATATCATAACATAGTCAAATTACTCTAGATCAATGAATTAGCTTAAAAGATTATTTGCAGTTAAAAGATATGGGGTTATACTAACTTGAATAGTATTATCTAAAACTTTTTCTTCCAACATTAGTGAGTCTTGACCGTTTGCCTCTCATTGGTGTGCACCAATTCTCTCCATTACCCATCTTAGCTCTCATTCTCTTGTACTCCCTTGATCTTAAAACTCCCTCCAGAATGTTTATGTCTTCATGAATTTCATGTCTAGAAAGACATGCAAGACCTGGAAGTATGTCCCTCTGAAAATCCTTCAGTCTTCTTCCTCTTCTCAGTTTCATACTAAAATCCTTTCCCTCCAGCTCACTTACTTCAACTGGCTTTGATGCTACAGAATAGACATCAACACTGCTTTCAGTCAGTTGCAGAGTCATTAACTCGAAATAATCAGAGGTACACCGTCGATGCCCCTTGTCCTCATTCTCTAACTCATTAGACTCCGTCTTGGTTGAAGATTCATGATAGAAAGCTGGGTTCGCTAGGGATAAATGGATAAGTGATTCAGCAGCTGTTTGGAGCAAATCATCCACTTCTGCTGATTCTTCCCTGTTATTGTTACATTCATGTTTCATTTCATTACTATCAGAAGATCTTTGATCCAGCTCACTTGAAAAAGTTTCTACAACCTGAGATCTTCCATGGGTTCCAGAAAACTGATCAGAAGCAGGAAGGTTTGAATCATAGGGTTCAATGGGTTCAATTCTGGATTGCATAGTTCTTACAGGGCTTGAATCATTATCTGAAATGCAGCTAGACTTCCCTGAAGTAGGAGACTGATCAGGATGTTCATCTTCAATTATAATTTGGGTTTTATTGGAACATAACAGTGTGCCCCCTTTTTCAGTCTTCTCGCAATTCACCTGCATAGCAACTGCACGTGCAGTGTTCAGACCATGAGCAGGATCAGTTTGTAGTTCCAGCATCAGGACATCTCTTCCATTTTGGGTGTTTAAATGGTGACTGCCATGTTCTTGGGAAAGGTTTGTTTGGGTACTGGATATGCATGCAAGACCAACAAAGCTTGTTTCACATTCATTCTTTCCATTGAATTCGGAATTTCTGACTTGAACATCCTTTCTCCTATCTTTGCTATTGGAATTCATCAAAGCAAGTTTTACACCATCTTCTTGTTGAAGCATCTCAAAATTGTTATTGGAGAACTCCTTTATTTCCTTTATCCCAAATGCAGTAGCACACAAGGTTTCCCGACTCCTGCTCACAAGTTCACTAAAACCACCTGATAAGCTAGTTGTTGATGGATGGGCAGCTATGGCATCATTTAAGTGACATGAGGAATCACCAAGCTGAACTTCATTCAGGTCCAAATGTCCCACTCCATAGGATTTGACCTGCTGCTTTCTAGTCAAAAAGTTTTCATGTGCCATATTATCCAGTCGTTTTGATCCTGTAGAGGAGACAAATAAAGAAAAGCTAACTTGCAATATTTAAAACATATGATTGAGGTGGACAAAGAACAGATGTTCCTACAAAAATGCTGCTCCAGCGTGAAGAAAGCATCAGTACCTTGATCAGAACAGCTCCAGTCTATGCAGCATTTGCTATCCATGACAAAGGAGCTACTCTCAGCAATCCCACAACATAGCTCTTTCTTCATGCTTCTTGAAGTGACTGGATTAGAGATAACAGTAACTTCTGAATCATGCTTTCCTCCAGAATCTGCAACTTTAGCAACAAAATCAGAAGGCGGATGTTTTGCCTCCTCATCTGAGGTCCTCTCATTAGATTCTTCCAAATCAATGACAATTCTGGGGCAAGTATTACTATTCTTGCCATACCAACTTCTCCGTGTATCTTCCTTTTCTCCCGTAGCCTCTCCAAAGCTTAGGGAAAGCCTCAAGTCCAGTGGATCTGAGAAATCAGCATCTTGTTGAGAATTTACATAGATGGCTTCTTTTAAGTAATCCCCAACCTTTCTTTTATTTGGAAGATTATCATCACCGAGATTAGTATATTGATCAGGTAAAAGTTGCAGATCGAAAGGTCCTTGCTGAAACTTATGGTAATTGTTGCCCTTCCACTCACCTAACAACTTCTGACTTGATGATACTCTTGAGCCCAACTGAACATTTCAAAGGGAAAAGGGCATAAATCAGTTAGCCTGTCAACTAGATCACTTCCAAACAATAAAAAGTTATGATAATTCATGCAAAAGTGAAAACTCTTAACCAGATTTCTTCTATGACAAAAAAAAAGAAAAAAAGAAAAAGAACTACCATATCTCGATTACATGGCATCATATTCCAAACTTCAAAAGCCTTTGTTCTCTAACTAATAAATTGGAAATCACTTTAGCATCTTGGGAGGTCAACTTTCTAACAGTCAAAAAGACAGTAGCCTCTATTACCATGGGAATTGAATCTGCAGGGAGTCTGGTTTCTTGGGACCACGATTGGTCATTTTCTTTCCATAAATTGTATGTTTCACGCTCCTGCAGGTGAAGATCCTTCATTAGAGTCTTCTGAACACTATACAAACGATGGAGCTCGTGGACCTGATAAAACCAACAGCAAGAATATAAGCATATAAAGTGAGGGTAGAATCGTGTTTCTTCATGCATCAGATTTTGACATGCATGGCCTCATGGTCCACCTTTTCAGTAAAAGCAATATATTAAAGTATAATTCCAAATCATGTAAACTCATCCAGTTTGAGAGCTATAAAATTAACACCACAAAGTTTAAGCCAAAAGTTTCCACACCAAGATCATCAAAAGTGTGCCCAACAAAGGGAAATTATTAATAAGAATCAAATCCTGGCCTGACTTTATGGCAAATTCAGCATAGAAAATTTTAGCAAACTAACAAGTAATGAGCCGAGAAGGTATCCTTGTACCTGATTTCTGAATATGATCTCCTGATCGAGCATCGTCAGTTTGAAAATATCTTTAAGTGAATCAGTGTATCGTTGCACTGAATTCAAATCAAAATCTCCCAGCATCAACATCTTTTCCTCAGAAGAATGAAACAAATACATCAATTGATATCACATCTTGCATCCTCGAATAAATGAGTCTTGAAAAGATGTTTCACATGTTCCTTTGCTCTCCATTTCTGCACACCGTTTTCACACAGAAACCACGGTGATAAGATAGTGACTACCACTAGTAATTAATAAGGTTGCCATTCAGGGAAAATGATAATAGCCAATAAGGCAGCCAATCTTGGAAAGACAACGGTCTTTCCGTGTGAGAAACACGTCTAGAAAAAATCCTGTTTAACAATTATCAGATGAAATTTGAAACCGTTCCATCAATTTCATTATAAAAACATAGAATTTAACCTGGCCTAGTCCATTCAAACAACATATTTAAACCGAAACGCCAACGGACCATATTCATTGCAAGATTTTAGCCATAATTCTAACTACTACCATACTTTGCTATAGAACAGTTTAACCTTATTAATATTTCCAACTACACAAACTTGTTTGGTCAATATGAGGTGTAATTGGCAAATTTAGAATTATTAGTAAAGAAGAAAACCAAAGTAGCCAATAGCAAAGACTCTGAAGAAATGGCGAAAATATCTCTGTTATAAATGGAAGAATTACTGACTAACATCAGCATCATATATCAATGCATTTTCTTAGCTGTTTCCCACTGAAACAGTGCTATTTGTAGGATATTATGACATAATGGCATCCTTCAGAATTACAGATTTAATTCATATATAAACATTGAAATAGGGTATTTCTGAAAGATAACTTAAAGGCTCAACTAAGCTTCATCCCATAAGAAACTTTTCCCTATGATCCAACAATTACCAGCTGAGGAGAAAATTAGGTGGCTGAAACACACGGCACCAGGAGAACATTGAAGTCACTTCTTACGATCACATACAAGAATCTCATGAAACAAGCACGGACAAGTATGTGATTAAAAATAGATGCGGGCCTGTAGATATTTACCATAAAAAGGTCTCTCTCTTTTTTTGCTTCCATTTAGACATAACTAATATTTCTTTCCTCATCTAGTGACTAGTCCATTGTTGAAACATGCAGATGAATCTGGGTAAAATTTTAACCTATAAAACAAGCCATTGAAGCCACATTCTGCTTATATTTATACGCCTTTTAAAAAAAGAAAAAGAAACCTGATTATGATTACCCAGAAACGGAATCTACCGAGAGGAACAGAACTTGATGTTAAATCCTAATAATTGGTGATTACATCAACACTTAATAAAACAAAAAGCAACCTCATAAAAAGCAAAGGCATGAAGCATTAAAGAAAGAAACAGAAAAACTAACAAGACATGAACACATAAACAATAAAGAAAAAAAAGCTTAACATATGACCACCGAAATCCCAGAAATATAGAGGGAGAAAGAACTCACCAGGAGACAAATAATCCACAAAAATAAATTTAAAAACATTCCGCCTTGAGATAGAGAAAACCCTCTACTTTCCACTTTGGTTCTTCCCAGAAACAAGTGACCCAACTGTCTTAACCAGATCACAATAAAGATGTTAAAAGAAAAAAAACAATTCCCAAGAATCTCAACTACTAAAAACTCAATGCGGTTAGATGAAAGAGATGATATGTTAAAAAAAAAAAGGAAAAGAAAAGAAATAAAAAGGAATCAGATCACGGGTTTGGGACCAAATAGAAAGAAACTAAAAGAGAAAGGAAAAGAAAATTAAAAGAGGGAGGAGAGAAGATAAGAAAAATTCTCATTTTCTTTTTATATTTGTAAAGAGATTGTTGCAGCACATCATTGTTTCTTTTTATGCTGCTATTTATGCTCACTTTCTGTCTCTTTCTCTCTCTCGCATATAATAATCTTTGGGACTCCACCGGGTTTCTTTTCTTTTTAGGGTTTTGACAATGTTTACTTTTGTTTTTCTTAACAAAAGATTAGTTCAAATTTTAATTAAACTCATTTTTCTAATATTAAATACAATTTAGTATTCAATTAGGAAAGGAAATGTAATATTAATTAATATATTATTCAAAATAAAATATATTAAACTATATTTATAAACATTTGCTATTTTTCTTTATAAATAACATGTTGGATCAATTATAATTTAAAATTAAATTAATACAAGATATAATGGATGAAAGTTCCGGGATGGTAAATTGTAATTACGTTTTTATCCCTCCATTAATAGTTGCTTGCTTTAAAGTATAAACCATTTAATTTTGTAACCCCAGTTGGTCCACTGCCAGTGCCCATCCTTATTCCGGGATGCCCGATTTATATTATTCAGTTGAAATAGAAAACTTGGAAATTAATTTATTCATTAATGTGGTGATTAAAGAATGTTTATTACTTGGCTGTTCTTGTATTTGTTTATTTACCTTTCCCTTGCATATGAACAAGTGATTTGTACTTGAAAGTGAGAGGTTAAGAGGGGACATTATATCATAATTATAATTATATTATCAGTGGGACCATGCATTTCTTTACCCATCTTATTATAAAATTTAATATTCGTTTTTTATAATTTTAAATATAATCCATATATTAAAAAATGATTGAAAACATTTTTAATTTATTATTAATTTAAAATGTGCTCTTCATTTACTTTAAATTAATCATTATTTTTACAGTAATTGAACACTCTGATTTCTACAAAAAAATAATTTAATAATTTTATCTCAAATTTTTATTTATTTTTTCTTTATGTTCATTAAAAAAGTTAATCAGAATTAGAGGTAATATAATAAGGAATAATACAATTTAATCATAATTTTTATTTGAGTAAGGCTTTTTTGAGAAATGCGAACACGGTCGGGGTGGAAGGACTTTTTTTTTTTTTTTTTTTTTAATTATGTGGATAAACAGAAACCATCGATCAAATACAGCTCACGTACATCCATGCAGCAAGTTGCTTCAAATGGTAAGTCCAAACGCAGTAGCAGCGCGTATGATTACCCTTCTTGACCCGACCCGGGGAGAATAGTGGAGCGAGGAGGTTTCCGGGTCAGAATGCGGTGTGGATGGGTTTGAAGGATTTGGGGAGAGGCAAAGTGATGAAAGTCTGAATTTTGGAGAAAGGGGAAATGGAAAAAGACGAGTCTTTTTCAATAACGAAAATAACGATACTCCCAACGATGATAATTTTTTATAATATTATTATCTCTTTAGAGTAAATTATTAAAATAATTATTTTTATTTGTATAAAATTACATTTTAGTTATTTATATCTGAAGTATCATGTTTTAGTTACTTACGATATTATTTTGTTATGAAATGCTTAGTCTGTCGTTAAAATTTATTACCTCTCAAACGGCAATCCGACTTGACAGTTAAAATAATTTTTAAATGCTAACATAGATGTCTAGTCAAGTAAATTAATTAAGTTTTAATTAATTAAATTTTCTAAATTAATTGAAGGAAAATGTTAATTTAATTTCTCGAAATAATCAAAACCAATGCATCATATTAATCTTTGAACTAGAAAAAAAAACTTTGGTCTCCTTTTTTTTTTTAATTTACATTTTCATTTTGATTGAAAAAACTATTCATTTTCATAGTCATTTTTATTGAATCGAAATAGTAAAGATCAAATTGAATGATGCATCAATCGATTTGATTTTTTATACAAAATTGAAGAATAAATGATAGACTCAATAGAGGGTCCAATCATGAATAACAGTAGGTAATGAATTTTTTATTCTTTACCTGGATTTTGAGTTCATATATTATAATTTTTTTTTTCAAAATGGTGGTTCATCTTTTTTTGTTTTTTTGCATATGTGACAAACAAAAAGTACGCGCTTCATATTTATTTATTTGTGTATTGTGGGCAACCATAATAGCAATCAAATGTAGAGGTTGATGTGTTCTTCTTCTTCTTTTTCTTTGTCGTTTTGCTCTTCTTTTCTCTAATGGTAACAAAAAGAATCCAATTGTTGCTTCTTTTTAAATTGGATAAAATCGGGTTTTAGGACTAAATTTTGTATTTTATTTCCATAAAAAAATAAACTTTTCTCATTCCAGCTGGATATCCACATTGGCATTTAAAACTCATTTTAATTGTCGCACTGAACTATCATTTGGGAGGTAACAAATCTTAACAACAGAATAACCATTTCATAACAAAACGATAACGCGAATAGCTAAAACATAATATTTTAAATATAAATGACTAAAATAAAACTTAAGCTAAACAAAAGTAACTATTTAAAAATTTTACGCTATTTGTTTATAAAATGAATAAAATTTGATAATAAGATTTAAGAATACAATGCTGTCCTTTTCTGGAGTAGACATTACAATGTCTACCGAGACTGCGTTGCACTGCCGGAATTTCTTGGGAAAATGTTGAACCGTGTAAAATGTAATTTTCGTTTTTCTTTGGTTAAAACCTAAAATTCTTCAGGTAGGAATATTCCTGTACTTTATTTTTCTTTCTTCTATTTTTGGACATGAAGATGATCATGGTTTAGCTGTTCTTTTTGGTTAACTTCATATCAATGCCTAACAGAATATTTGGGGTATGGTTAAATAGCTTTTGCATAATAGTTAATATATAATTGTGTATTTTTAACCTTTCTAAGTTCGAAGATGCAGCTGCTTCTCGGCGCTGGATTTGGTAATTGATGGCTTCTTGTCACAGTGTTTTAAAACACAATGACGTGGTATTAAATGGTGGTGGGTTGGGATAAAGTACCAGAATTATCAATTATTTCATTTTATCCCTCAGGAGGCTGGAATTTTATTCTCATTTTATAATATTTGAACATATTTCATAATCAATCGTTTATATATATTCATAATCAATTATTTATATCATTAAATAACATTTTAAGACCAACAAAATTAATCACTATTACCTTCTATTAATACCCTAATTTTGGACAACAAAAAAATTCAATTGCTGGAGTGGGGACAGAGTTGGCAGAGGATGGGAGGAAGTACAAAAGTCTGTTCACACGCCAGACCAGAACACAATCAAAGCAGCTGTCAATGAAAAGAAGGCCAAAACCGATCATTCTTATGCACCAGCCGGGAATCGAACCCGGGTCTGTACCGTGGCAGGGTACTATTCTACCACTAGACCACTGGTGCTGTTAGCCAAATGTTGAAAAATGGAAATATGTAATACTTTAATATCTAAGTTTCAGTTTCCTAGAATGTCATATCTTTATAATTTAATACTATCATTGTTGCCTCTAATTTTGCAATGAGAATTCAAAAACGCATATTTTATGTTAGAATATAATTGAATGTAAGTCTAATTAATAGAGTAGTAATTATATTATTTTATAATTATAAATAATTGTGATATTTTAGATTTGTTTAGCCAACAGAATATAATTTCTTATGTTATGTTTGGTAATAAAAATTATAATTATATAGTTGTATTATAATTTATAATTTTAAAATATTAATTATTATAAAAAATTATTAGTATAATAAAAATAATTTTTAAATAAATAACAAAAATTTAAATCAAATCATCATGTGTATTTATGTTAGTCTAAAAAAGTAGTTTATAATACGATTATTAATAAAAATAATAAGAAAATTACACATCATATGTAATTTTATCTTGTTGAGTATGACTCTTATTTCAGTTAAATTTAAGAAATAATTTTTCAGTTAAACTCTATTTATTTGTTTCAATCAAATTTTAATTAGTCTAGATTATTTTATTATTGTTTGACCTATGAATTTAGCCTATAAATAGACTCTTTTACAACATTAGAAAATACACCCATTAGAGATTAGAACTGTAACGACCCGATAGTCGAGTAATCGGAAAGTGTATTTTTGGGTCTCTATTTTCGTAAAATGGACTCGTTAAAAATATTTACGAAGTTAGTTGTGTAGTTAATTAGGTTCTCGTTAGGTGAATTAGCTTGAATTAAGAGTATTTAGGTGTAAGGATTAAATTGAATATAGGGTAAAAGTTGACATATAGAATAGAGAAGAGTGAAGGGACTAAATAAGCAATGAAGCCAAAAGTTGACAAGTGTATGGTGATGGTGATGATATGTGTCAAAACAAAATACATATATTAAATTAAATTATATATTTACTTATTATTTAAGTAAATATTATTATATTATATTATTATATTATTATAATTAAAGCCTAAAATAAATAAAATGAAATGAAAAAAGGAGAACATTTGAAACGAAACAGAGAAGATGAAAGAGAGAAAGAAAAAGAGAAAAAAATAAGGATAAAATTAGGGTTTTAAGGTTCAAAGCTCAATTGCTAACGTTGGGCCAGAAATTTCGGCTAAGAAGGAAAAGGAAAAAGTCGATAAGGAGTAGCTGAAAATTTTGGTTTGTATTTCTATAATTTGAATCTAGAAAAATATTATTTGTTGTATTTTGATTAAATATTATGGTAAGAAAATAAAAGTGAGTAATTAGTTTTATGATTTTGATTTAAAAATATGTGATTTTGTGATATTTGAATATTAGATGAATGTGATTACTAAAAAGTGAAATTGAAACCCTATTAACTGTATCGGGCTGAGTCAGATATAGATGGCATGTCATAGGATTGGAAGAGTTTAGGGATACTTCGGCTTCGAGTCGATGAGGCATGGGTGTTACATTATTACTTCGGATAAATTCGATAAGGTACTGGGTTCCAATTTAATTCAACATAGCCGATGAGACACTGGGTGTCAATTTATTACTTTGAATTATCCGATGCGGCACTAGGTGCCAGACTGGTGTATTTCGGTTGGATCTGTGTATCCATCCGAGTCTGAGTCATATTAATAGAGGTAATTGAATGAGATGTTATTATAATTGAAAATGAAAAGTAATGAATGTAAAATGCAATTGAGATATATGGATTTGTGGAGCTTATTGTGAAAAGCTATCTAGGATAGCAAATGTTAAGAATTGAATGTTTTCTAAATGTATACCTATTGATTGATTAATTGTATAATTATGGTTATAGTATGATTCAATATGTATGTTATTTTACCTTTAAGCATTTGGATTATAGAAATACCATTGAGTATATATTCAGTGTACGGTTGTTTTCCGTGCGCAGGTTAAGTGTTAAAGTTGATCGTCGATTTGGTATCCACAACAATCCCGAACTCAAAACGTGGTGACGTATGTTTCTTTTTGTGATGGCATGTACCTAAGATGTTTATGCTTGTTATTTTGGGGAAATGAATATAAATGATATTATAAGATAATATTGGTTACCTATATAAATGAATATATGTGATATGTTGAGGTTTAAAATGGAATGGTTAAGTTGACTCATAAGTGAATATGGCATAGACAAATTTTGGTTGAATTTGGCATGATTTTAGAATTGATTTGAATGGTGTTTATTTGGTTTAATTTGGATATTATATGTGAAGTACCTATGATGGTACATTGGTTAGGTCATTAGGTTAATTGTTTGATATGCTTTAGATGTATTTAAATGTGTTTTGGATTGGTTGAATAAATAGTTTTTAAGTTGCTTGATGTTCAAGATTGTAGGGTATGGTAAACTTGATGTATAAGGCTCATTTTGAGTCCATGCGGCCAGACACACGGGCATGTGACTAGGCCATGTGAGACACACGGCTAACACATGGGCGTGTGATCCAACCATGTATCCCCTGCAACTTTAAAATTGCGAAACAGAATGCCTAGGTGATTTCACACTGGCAAAGGCACGGGCTTGTGTCTCAGCTGTGTGAGGCACACGGCCTAACACATGGGCGTGTGGCCTAAGTCAGAGAGTTACACGGGGTCTAACACTGCCTGAGGCACGGGCGTGTCCTATGGTCACACGGGCATGTCCCTTGATCACACAGGCGTGTGTGCCCTACATCTAGAAAAATTTTTTAAATTTCACGAAAAATTTCTAGAGTACTTGATTTGGTCCCGATTTGTTTCTAACTCATATTTTAGGCCTCGATGGCTCAAAAGAGGGACAATATGATTAAATAATGATGTGTATGTTAAATGATTATGTAATGTTCATATTTGATTTAAAAAGTTCGGTAATGCTCTGTAACCCTGTTCCGACGATGGATAAGGGTTAGGAGGTGTTACAAGAACTCATAACATAGTTAGAGAATTTTGTGTTTACATTTTGAGGGTTCTTTATTTTTAAGTTTTCGGGGTTTAATTTTTATCTTCATCATCTGCACTCTTTGGTCTTTTTCCATTATAGTAAAATTATATTTGCCCGTAATTTTTTATCCTCTTTGGAGGGGTTTTTCCACATTAAATTTGTATGTTCAACTTCTTAATTTATTCCATTATTTTTTTTCTTGTTGCTTAATCGAGTCGATCCCAACAAGCGGTATCAGAGCTAGTTTAATTTTCATAGATCAACCCATTCAAATATGGCAACAATGTTTGAAATTGAAAAGTTCGATTGTGAGACAAATTTTAATCTGTGGCAAGCTTGGATGATGGCAATTCTAGTTCAAATAGGCTTGAAAAAGGTTGTTACCGGAAAAAAGCTTGAGAATCTAAATTAAACAGAATGGGAAGAGCTTGATGAAAATGCCTTGTTTGCAATCCAGTTGTGCCTCGCGAATACAGTATTGCAGAAGGTATTGATGGAGAAAACCTCATCCGCCTTGTGAAAAAGGTTAGAAACTCTTCATGCGACTAAGTCTTTGGCTAACCATTTAGTGTTGAAACAACGTCTATTTACGATTCACATGAACGGAGGTGAGCTTCTTAGAGATCACATCAGTCAATTCATTACTCTTTTAAATGATTCAAAGAATATTGAGGATCATATTGACGATGAAGATTAGACTATACTATTATTGTGCTTTTTACCCCATTCATACAAGTCTTTCAGGTATGACCATTTCGTTGAAGAGAGGTTCTCTTCTGGATGCAGTTTTTGAAAAGTTAGGGCTCTGTGTTCGTGAAAATCAAACCCGGGTTAATTTTGATTTGGCAGAGTATAAGTCGAAGGCTAGAAGCCTTCTAGTTTTTAAGCACAAATTTGACTCAGTTATTTTCTTGCATAGTTCAAGATAGGCTCGTGGGGAGCTTTGGCAAAGATGACGTTATGGAAATATGAGTCAAGGTGGAGATTTGTTAAGTATGGCTCCTATTTCAGTCAAATTTGAGAAATAATCTTTCAGTTAAACTCTGTTTATTTGTTTCAATCAAACTCTAATTAGTCTAGATTATTTTATTATTAGTTGATCTATGAATTTAGCCTATAAGTAGGCCCTTTTACAACCTTAGAAAATACATCCATTAGAGATTAAAACTCATAACACATTAAGAGAATTTTGTGTTTAATTTTTTAGGGTTCTTTGTTTTCGAGTTTTCGGGGTTTAGTTTTTATCTTCATCTTTTGTACTTTTCGCTCGTTTGCCATTATAGTAAAATTATGTTTGCCCGCGGCCTTTTATCCTCTTTGGAGGGGTTTTTCCACGTTAAATTTGTGTGTTCAATTTCTCAATTTATTCCGCTATTTTTTTTTCTTGTTGCTTAATCGGGTCGATCCCAACATATTTATTTATTCTTCTAGGTATTTGTTGGGTTATTCCGTCTTTAATATTTAATATTTGGGTTCACTCCAAATAGTATGTAGCCTTAATTATACAAAATTGTATAAACTTAATTTGGAGAAAAACTTGTGTTAGATCATAATACTTTTTATAATACGTAAATTAAATAAAAATAATATCTATTTATAATATATAACATTTATAAAAAATATATATAAATTGTTCAATAACTTTCATAACATTTCTTATAAGTATTATAATTTTTTTTCATAACTTTAAAAAATTATTTTTTTTAAAGGGTAAACTACACCAAATGTCATTAAACTTTGGCTAATTTTTGTTTTTTGCCACTGAACTTTTAAAAGTATATTATTGTATTATTATAAAAGATGTCACTCCGCCGTTTACTATTGTTACTTAAAGTAATGACGTTTGATATGATAAATTAAATGTACAACATATTTAAAAAATAATTCAATATTAAAAAAATAATATTAAAAATATTTTTTTAAACACATGGCACATTTAACATGCCACGTCATTTGCAATTACTCGAGTAATAGCAGTAAACATTGGAGTGGCATCATTGTAATAACGCAACAACATTAGTGGCATCTCTATAAGTTTTAAAAGTTCAATGATAAAAATTAAAAATTAACCAAAGTTCAATGGTATTTGGTATAGTTTACCCTCTAGTAAATAAGTTATGATAAAAAGAACTATAATTTTTTTTTATGAATAAGTATGTTATTTTTATAATATACAGTAAGACACATAAATAATTTACGATAAAATAATATAATTTTTTATAATACTTTCATAATATGTAAATTATTTTTTAACATAAACTTTTTAATCATAACTTTAATTTTTTTCTAGGATTTAAATGATATAATTTTTTGTTATAATTTTATAAAATACATAAAATATTTGTATAATATAATTTTCTAGGATTTATAATATGAGAAACTTTTTGCCATAACCATCTCAAATACCCATAAATATTAGTGTCTATAATATAAATTTTATAATTTGTAGAATTTTTAAAAAAATTAGATTTAAATGTAATTACTTCAATTATTATCCTATCCTTAAGAATTAAAAAGTGTAATTTGAGTGGTTGCTCTAATTACACCCAATTTGTTGGAACTCACTAACTAAAATAATTAAACAAACATTCAATTATTATATAATTACAAATAATTAAATTAAAATGCAATTATTAAATGATTTTTCAAAGACGAGCTTAATCATAATAGACTAACTAAGTCAAGGAATGAAAAGATATAAAAAGGAAAAAGGGAGTGGCAATTTGCACAAACAGCTAAAAAGATAAATACTTTCCTCTTGTATTGTCATGTTTTATGCTCAGTAAAAGAAGGAAGTGGAAAAGGAGAGGAAAGAAACAAAATGTAATAAAAAAAGGTGCGTATATACATAGCTGTTGTGGGCTTTACCAATTCCATCTTTCCACGGTGTTATCTGTCTGCTGATCTTTTGTTGATTTTAGGGGTCCATTTTTTCCAATCCAATCTCAGAGGCTTAAATAATGCCTTCAGATTTGACATTTTGCTATTCCCGTTTTCAAACTTGCCATAGATTAAGGTTTTGATTGAATGGTACCAAAAAATTCAACTGCACTTTCAAACCCATATCATACTACCTTTTTACTATTTACCAAAATTCAATCTCTGCTTTTCTTAGTGTTCCATTACAACAACAATTTTGACTTCAATATTGATGATATTTAATAAATTTACACGTCAAATCCCCAAGGTTTTTCTTTATATATATTTAAACAGTAATAATATGGATAAGCTTGTTATGACTTGTTTAATCACCCAGCAAAAGGACACTATAGTTGATTTAAACACTATTTTGCAATGCGAGAGAAACCCACTTTTCCTTTTGTCGCATTTAAGCAAACAACCCTTTGAGATGGTCAATTGTCTGCACCTTTTTAAACCATATAATTCACGTACATATCTTCCTTCTCCTTCACATGACTTTTTAAAGTAAATTTGACTACAACAATGGCTTATATTTAGAATCCCATCTGAATTACTACAAGTTTGACATAATAAATCATCTTTCTCTAATTCTTTTAACAGTGATCCAATTCTAATATGTATTCTTATGTCTAATAGGTTTAAAAACTATACAAAATTTGAGGAAGCAATTAATTGATTTTACAATGCACTCAAAACTTCCCCATTTCTTTGGAAACACAACCCATTTAATTCAAAGGTGATCTATGAGGCACACCTTTCCGGCGGCTATTACTCTCAGCCTGTGAGCATCTGTGGCGGTGGGGAACTCGAGGGCTTAGGATGCAGCTCCTTTTCTTCTTGTTTATCTTGAGAAACTCGGTTGTAGCTGTGCAAAGTAGTAAAGATGGCTTGCAGTTGGTTCCACTGTCACCATTGCTAGTGGCAGCTGTGTTTGCGGATCCTCCTGACCAACTTGATCTATGGGAGTCCAGGACTGAGTCAGGAGTCATTTGAGGATCCTCTTCCTGCTCTACCAACCAAAAATCATTTCTACTTTCGTACAACAAGTGCTTAACCTGCATGCATGTTGCGAAAAAAGGACATCAAATTTAGAGTTGAGAACAAAGAGCGAAACAGCAACAGTGACATTGTAAGAAAATCAAAATTAGGGAGTGTGAATATAGGATGAACCTTGCAAGAGAGGGAGCAGAAGAGAAACGGGTCTTGAAGGCTGCGATCGCATTTGACGCACAAGTTACCAGAGCCTCTAAATGGGCGTGACATTGGCCTTTCATTCAAAAATATTACTTTGGCACTGTTTGTTGTGTAAGGCTGTGGAGTTATGAAACTGATCAGATGAATAGAATTCAAAAGAAAGAAAGAAAGAAAGAAATGATTATTTTCATACTTGAACGAGGGAACAATTGATCAGTTTCTGAGCATCACTCAATCGTATAACATCTTGATAAACATACCTTCTTATCTGTGTACAAGGAAAAACAGAGTGAATTTGATCTGCAATGGTGAATTTTAATATGATTCTTGGGGAAATTATAAATGAATGAACCTGTAAGCGACGATGATGACGGTGAGGAGGCAAGCAGTGAGGGCAAATTGTAATGCAACAATTCAAGCACAAAATGTTCTTCTCATTCTTCTTTGCAGATTCATGAAGTATGCAAGGATCGAAGAACTTTTGTCCGAGAAGAACCCCAAGCCAATGAGGAATTGATCTTGGACCAACCTGTAAGAAATTGAAAAGAAAAAAAACACCCAACAAAGCTGAATCAACATCAAATGATTTCATGAACTGAAAAAAAGAATTTAAGTTCCAGAAATTAAGGTATAATAAAGAGACATATACCATGTTCTGTTTTGTTGTTTGTAGAAGAAGCAGGAGTGGATGTCAGGAGTTTTATAACGAATAATTGGGGGAGGAGGAGAGGGGGGTGTTAAAAAAGTCATCAGCCATCAATGAAAGGTCATTGAAAGAGAGATCTAAAAAGAGGACAAAGAGTTGGGTTGAGGGCCTTTGTGGAGGTTAGTGGTGGGGGGAGATACGAAAAAATCAGGAAAAAAGGGAACGGCGCCTCTCTCTCCAGTGGCAGTGCCAGCAGTAGTGGCAGCCAACCGAAGCGACTGTTTGCAGTGTTGTAGCGAAATGGGGCCTGGGCCTCATTTAAGGCATAGATGTGAAGGGGCTAGCTACACTATACTAGTAGTTAGTTGTTGTGGTAAGTGTGTATGGTGTGCAGATTTTGAATGTCAAAAGCAAATCTTTTAGCAGATTTTAGACCTTAACCTATCATCTCTCTTCCCCCCTATAACCTTTTAAGTGTCTAAAACATTGATGCATACTGTGCATTGATTTTGTTCTTATCGTGTTCAACTCACCCTCTTGGAAATCCGGATGCAATCTTCAACTTTGTTTGAAAGTATGGGGGTATTCATTGGTTTTTCAGCCAAAAAAGAGTTAAGCGTTCTCAAAGGAGTTATAATTATTTTTTGAAATTAGGGTGTTAACTCTGTTTTATTTTCATGATGGAGAATATAATCTCCATCTCGTAATTAAAGAATAAGATAAACAATAAATTTTGATATTAAAATGTATTGATATTGGTGAAAAAGATGACAGTGAGAGATGGAAAGGGTAGCGTATGGGAATACAAAATACAAACAGTAGTTATTTGTGGTCGCTACCAAACGGACCAAATTCGGCTAATGTTGACCATTGTTGCAGAGTGAGTGAAGAAGGAAAGTATCATTAATGTCTTTTCTTTTAAATCCTCCATTCATTATGGAGCTCAAGCTTAGGTAGTTATATTAAATTTGAAACTTTTTTAATAAAATTTGAATTTTAAGTCTTTACTAGCATCAAATTTTAGCCTCCAACTCAACCTTAAGTTATTTAAATTTGGACTAAAAAATAGCTTAATTAAAACATACGTGGCAATCTTTTTAATTAATTTATAAAATTTATTATTAATATATAAAAAAAACCCAAATTCAAAGCTTTTTTTTTTTTTTTTTTTACTTTTGAAATTGCAAATGAAATATAGATAACCATATATATTCCTATATATAAAATTTGTACCAATTTACCTTTCATTTTTATTATTCTAATTATTTTTTTCTTAAATAAAATTCAAGATTAATTAAGAATATATTTTAATAGTGAACAGGTAAATATCATACATCACAATTATAATTATTATATTTTATTTAAAATTTATTTATTAATATATTAATTATGAATATAATTATATGTTGCAATCACTTTTGATAAATTATTATAATCATGATTTATAAATTTATATAAATTATAATTAAAAAAAGTAATAATTATCATAATTTAATGAAATTGATATTAAAAGTATTAAAGGAACTAAACTTGTTTAAAATGACAAATTCTATAATAATGAAAATTGAGAAAAATGTGCTTCTATGTAATTTTATATTCTGTCAACTAAGCACTTGAATTTTATATTATGGCTAAATGAACTAAATAAGATAATATTATATTCTCGTAATCCTATTACGAAACGTAATCTAATATTCGCAAACTAATTGCACCTTAATAATTTTAGAGATCGATACATAGTTTTTCAATTTTTTTAGGTCTTTTGTTGATATTATAAGATGGTCAAATTTTAACTTTGCCCCTAACCTATGCTAAAACTTGACATTCAATCTATATAATTTAATTTTTGACTTAATTCAATCCCTATACTTTTATAACGTCATTAGTTAGTCTAAATAGTTAATATTGTTAACTATTACAATCAAAATGCTGACGTCAAATTTTTTAAGAACATTATCCTAAGAAAACATATTATATTATGACAAGTTTGAATGAGTTTTTTTTAAGAACATTATTATTTTTAATTTCAAAATGTGCACCAAAAAATTTAATAAAAGAATTTTAACGATGGTAACAATTAAATTTTAGTTTTTAATTCTTAAAAGATTAAAAATATAAAATATAAGACTAAATTTCAAACGTAGGGAATATATGTAGACTTAAATTATATTTTAATTTTTAAATATTTACTTTATAGTTTCACACAAATAAATATCCAACCAACTGAATTACAAATTATACAATTTAAATAATTTAAAATATAATAAGAAGATTAAATGTTAAATTAATACATTAACATTTAATATAAAATATTTGCATGGCATATATAAAGTCAAAACCCAATCTATCATGTAAAGTCTGTCCTGTCGTGCCCTACCTACGACATGATACAACACTTCTTTTTTTTTTTTTTACGACAGACAAGTGACAGTGGAGCTAAGGCAATTCCATATCCAAATCTAATTCCAATTATGCATATTTTTTTTGGTTATGTTTAGCTGTTAGCCATTGGTTCTTTTGGTTGTTGTACTGATTCCTAAGTTTTGTATTTTTATACAGGCGATGATAGTTTATTATTAGGATTATGATTTCCACATATAAATAATAATTTCGATTAACAAATTAAAAAGAAAAGTAAATGGAATCGGGAAATGGATGGGCAAAAGGCATGGGAACTCTTGGGTATTTACAAATAAATTATTTTGCATTTGCCATTATTTGAATTTA